>OX637336.1:20000-628257 GCA_951799405.1 Agapetus fuscipes
TCTTCCTGTAGTGCTCAACCTCAAGCGACTTCGCCCAGATGGGTGCCCCATACAAAAGCGTCGAGTGCACCACCTTACAAAAGCGTCGAGTGCACCACCTCGTGCAGGAGTCTCCTCCTGCTCGATTTGGGCCCGCCGACGTTCGGCATGAGCCTTCCCAGCTGTTGCGCCACCACGCTTGCCCTCGCCGCCGCCAGCTCGATATGTTCCCCGAAGCGGAGTCGATGATCGAGTTGGACACCGAGGTACCGCATAGATTTAACCAGCGGCACCTCGAAGCCCCCTAGCGTCAGCTTAGGCAGCGCAGGTCGTCGCCTTCGGCTGAACAGCACTGCCTCCGTCTTCTGGACTGCCAGCTCCAGTCCGGAGCTATCCATTTTACCCTACGGAGGGCCTCGTTCCCCGTAGCAGTGATCTCCTCGCAGGTTTTGCCGGTGATCATTACCGCGATGTCGTCCGCAAAAGCAACGACGCTTGCGTCCGCCGGCAGCTTCGTCCGCAACAAGCCGTCGTACATGACGTTCCACAGGGTTGGTCCTAAAACCGAGCCCTGAGGGACCCCAGACGTCAGCTGTCGCGTCTCGACGCTGCCTTCGGCACCGCATCGATATTCCAGCGTCCGACCATCAAAGTAGCTCTCCAGCAAGGCCATCAGGTACTCTGGGACCCGAAAGCTCTCCCTCAGCGCCCTGAGAGTTAAATCCCAGCGCGCCGAGTTGAAGGCATTCCGGACGTCCAGAGCCACAAGCATGACCTGCCGGTGCCTTTTCACCGACCCCTGCCAAGCCGTCCGTACCGTGTTCACTACGCGCTCCACAGCGTCCAGGGTGGAGCGTCCCGGTCTGAAGCCGTACTGGTGTTCGGAGAGCCCTCCATCCTCGGATTCGAGGATTGGGAGAAGCCTTCCAACCACCAGTCTCTCAAGAAGCTTCCCGTAGCCGGCAAGCATGCACAAGGGCCTAAAAGAAGAGGGCCCAACGGCGACAGCCTTTTTAGAGACAAGGACAAGCCTTTGCCTCTTCCAGGCGTCACCGAATCTACCCTCCTCCAGGCAGGCGTTGTACACGCTCAACAGCATATCGGGAAACTTCTTGGCAACCAACAGTACGACTTCGTTCGGGACATTGTCTGGTCCGGGCGCCCTTCCAGTTTTGATCCTGGCCGCCGCCGCATCGAACTCAGCCCGGGAGAATGGTTCGAAGTCCGCTCCCAAAGGAGCGGGGCCTCTTACCACCCTCCGTTCATGCGCAGGAAAGAGAGCGTCTATTACGCTCGTGAGGTTCTGGGAGTCCATGAGAAACGGATCATGATCTCGTCCCCGTAGCTTCTGTCGTACAATCTTGTACGGCAGTCCCCAGGGGTCGTTATTCACCGATTCGCACAGTTCTTCCCAGCACCTCTCCTTGCTGCGCTTGATAGCTAGCTTAAGCTCTTTGCGGGCGGCCCGGTATCGCTGGTAAGCGCTGTCGTCTACGTCGTCCGTCGCCCGTGCCCGTTGGGCAGCCCTGCGTCGGGCAAGACACGCCGCGCGGAGGCGGGCTATGGTGTCTGTCCACCAATAGGCCGGCGCCCCCGCGCGGCGCCTCGAGCACCGAGCCATGGCCGCGTCGCAAGCGCGCCTGGTGAGGTCGTCAAGCCTCTCAACCCTGTCTGCCGCGCCGCCAGCATCCTCAACCGTCGCCCTGAGGCTCTCCACCATGGCTTCTAGAGCCTCCTGATCCAGGGATCGAAGGCTCCAACCGCCAACAGCGGAGTTTCCCGGGCGACCCGACCGACCTGGCCGGGGTCCTCTCTCCAGCGAGAAAGACACGTACTGGTGATCGCTGTGCGTGTAATCATCGAGTACACGCCAGTTTTTCACCAGCCCGATTATTCCCTCGCTGGCGAATGTTACGTCAACGACTGAGCCCGTGGCTCCCCTGCGGAACGTAAACTCCGAACCCACATTCGCAATGTGCAAATGCAAGCCCGCAGCCACATCACCCAGGATAGAGCCCCGCCTGTTAGTCGTTGACGAACCCCATTCAGTCGACCAGGCGTTGAAGTCGCCGGCCACGATAACTGGCAGCGTTGACGTCCTGACGTCACTCTCCAGGTCGCGGAGGTCGTCCATAAACTGCTGCAGTGGAGCGTTTGGCGAGAAGTAGCAGCTGTACAGTCTACAGCCTGCCACCTCAACCCACGTCCACCCCCTGCTAGCAGCGCGATTTCGTCCAGAGACGATCGCCCTCTGCGACGGAAGGAAGATTGCAGCCACTCCGGAATCGTCACAGTACCAGCGACTATTACAGTCACGATACTGCTCCGACACCAGAACAACATCCAACCTCCCCTCCGCCGCCACCTGCTGCATCAGGTCCTGAGCCACTTGGCAGTGACCCAGGTTGACTTGCAGGATGTTGAGTGCGGTCATCTCCGAAGGCATCGCTTCCGCTCCCCGCACTGCCCACTACCGCACCAATGTGCGGCAGGCAGTCCCCTCCTTTTGCAAGGGGCACAGCAAAGCGGGCTTGTGCAGCCCGCTGAGTTGTGCCCCTCTTCCCCACAACGTCTGCACAGTCCAGCCCCCCCCGGCTCCCTCACGTCACACCTCGATGCGACGTGAGCGAACCCGAGGCAGCGGAAACACTGCCTGACCTCCATCTTATGCCGGACACGGCATCGGAGGAGGCCGATTTGCAGGCGCCCGGCCCCAATGAGGGTGTCCACAGCTCGTGTCCACGGCACCTTCGCCGTACACGCGAGGGACCCACTCTGTCTCGGCCTCAGCGGGAGAACCTCGATTTCTTCGAGGCTCTCCCCCAGGGACCGAGCCAGGGCCGATCTGACGTCTTGGACCTCTATACCCTCATAGAGGTCTTGGACACAGATCGTCCTCTTCGGAACCCACCTCTTTATGGACAATGAGGGTCCAGCTACGCCCGCGAGGAACGTCTCTAGGGCAGGACCTCTAGAGTCCCCCCTCGCTAGGCGCAGCTGCAGGGACCCATTGGCACCTCTTCTGATGCCCTGAATCCCCGGTAGACCCTCATGCTCGGACTTGCTGCTTACAGCAGCAAGTCCTTTTAACACGGCTGCGTATGAGGGAGGCACCTCAGTCCTAGTGACTGGGGCAACGGTCACTGTTTCCAACGGCTTTGACCGCCTTTTAACGGTAGCCGGAGCCACCGGAGCCGCTGTGGCCCCTTTGCTCTTCCTCTTTCTGTGGCTGACCACGGTCCATCCCGTGGCCAGCCCTTCCACCCGTTCTTTGGGTGGGTGCAGCTGTTGCCGCTGCTGCGGCTGTTGCCGCTGCTGTGGCTGTTTCCGCTGCTGCGGCTGTTGCCGCTGTTGCGGCTGTTGCCGCTGTTGCGGCTGTTGCCGCTGCTGCGGCTGTTGCCGCTGCTGCGGCTGTTGCCGCTGTTGCGGCTGTTGCCGTTGCTGCGGTTGTTGCCGCTGCTGTGGCTGGTGCCGCTGCTGCGGCTGTTGCCGCTGCGGAAGCACTCGAGGCGCCGGCCGTGGCAGCCTCCTTGGGCTGGGCCTGGGCGTCTCCATACTGTCCGTCTGGCAGGAGACGCTGGCGGTATCGCACGCCAGGCAGTCTCTCGCCAGACAAGCCAAATTGAGGGCCCTCGCGACTCCCTCCCTGATGGGAACGTGGACGTTCGACCGCCCAGCGATGAAATCGCGAATGCCCTCTAACACTAAAGCGAGCTCCTCGCTCGTCCTCAAACACTCTTTACGGTATTTGCCCCCCCCAGAATCCGTGGGGCAGCCCAAAGCCGAAGCTTCGGGAGGGGATTCTCCACCGCCAGAAGCGGTGGTACCCCCCTGGGGTATATGATGTGATACCGTGTTTTCCATTTTGATGAGCTCTTTTTCTGAAAAAGAGAAAAAAGCATAAGATATATACACATATACATACAAATATAAACACAATACATAAGATAGAATTATAAAATAAAATGCTTCACCCAGTCTTCCCCGGCCTGCAGGCGCCTATCTGAATGTTCCCACCCTGGGGTCGCGCCTATCTATCTAAGTCCCACCCACTAGATATTCCGCAGACCGGAGTCAACCGGGCAGCAGCACCAATAAACTACATAAACTAAATATATAAATAAATAGATAATTAAATAAACTATAATTATATAATAAACCTGAGCGCTAATGGGGAAACACCCCCTCCAGCGCTCAGGGGTTCGCTTTGGTCCCAACTCTCGTCCCTTTATGAGGACAAGCATTGGTAAGCCCCCAAGCCACGACAAGGCCCGAACCATGAAGGGGGAACCTAACCTAACCTAACCTAACCTAACCTAACCTAACCTAACCTAACCTAACCTAACCTAACCTAACCTAACCTAACCTAACCTAACCTAACCTAACCTAACCTAACCTAACCTAACCTAACCTAACCTAACCTAACCTAACCTAACCTAACCTAACCTAACCTAACCTAACCTAACCTAACCTAACCTAACCTAACCTAACCTAACCTAACCTAACCTAACCTAACCTAACCTTATATATTATTAGATAACCTAACCTAACCTTTTTTTTTTTTTTTTTTTTTTTTTTTTTTTGTTTCGCGTTGGAAGAAGGAAAATCTTTTATAAGACGCCAAGTGACAGCCGGTCACTAGATTGGCAGTGTGGGACTCTCCCTGCTGCGGGCCTACCCACTAAAAACCTCTCCCGTGCAAGCATCTACAACACTCCGGACCTACCAATGAAGGTGTGGTAATGGTTTATACGCTGATGGCGTCTACTCTACTCGCTGTGGCAACGCTCATTGCGTTACCAACTACACCGCGTTACGTGACGCCTTTCAGTCGGCTTCTACGGCGGCCGCGGGCCGTCTTCTCCTCTCGCGCTCGGCGTCCTCCTTCTGTCCCATTACGCTCGAGGCGAAGTCCTCCCACGCCCGCCAGTTATCAGCCGACCGGAGCATTGTCGTCACCACCGTATCCACCTCCAGGTGATCGACCCCGAGGGCAGCCACAAGTGACGCCCTCTCAGTCGCCCAGGCCGGACACGCTAGCATCGTATGCTCGGCGTCGTCTTCTGTTGCATCGCAGTGCCAGCAGGCTGCACCACCTCGTGCAAAAGTCTCCTTCTGCTCGATTTGGGCCCGCCGACGTTCGGCATGATTCTACCCAGCTGTTGCGCCACCACGCTTGCCTTCGCCGCCGCTAGCTCGATGTGTTCTCTGAAACAGAGTCGACGATCAAGTTGGACACCGAGGTACCGCAGGGATTTAACCAGCGGCACCTCAAAGCCCCCCAGCGTCAGTTTTGGCAGCGCGGGTCGTCGCTTTCGGCTGAACAATACTGCCTCCGTCTTGTGGACTGCAAGTTCCAAGCCGGAACGGTCCAGCCACCGCTTCACCCTGCGGAGGGCCTCATTCCCCGCGACAGTGATCTCACCGCAAGTCTTGCCGGTGATCATCACAGCGATGTCGTCCGCGAAAGCAACGACGCTAGCACCCGCCGGTAGCTCGGTTCGCAGCAAACCATCGTACATGACGTTCCACAGGGTCGGTCCCAAGACCGATCCCTGGGGAACACCAGACGTCAGCTGTCGCGTTTCCAAGCCCCCGTTGGCACCACATCGATACTCTAGCACACGGCCATCGAAGTAATCCTCCAGCATGGCCATGAGGTACTCCGGGACCCGGAAGCTTTCTCTCAGCTCTCTGAGGATTAAATCCCATCGAGCCGAGTTGAAAGCGTTCCGGATATCCAGAGTCACCAACATGACCTGCCGGTGTCTCTTCACCGACCCCTCCCACGCAGTCCGAACGGTGTCCACCACGCGTTCCACGGCGTCCAGGGTTGATCGTCCCGGCCTGAAGCCGTACTGGTGCTCGGAGAGTCCCCCGTCCTCGGATTCGAGGATCGGGAGAAGCCTTCCAACCATGAGTCTCTCCAGGAGCTTCCCATAGCCGTCGAGCATGCACAAAGGCCTAAAAGATGAGGGTCCATCGGCGACAGCCTTTTTTGAGACGAGGACTAGCCTCTGCCTCTTCCAGGCGTCGCCAAAATTACCCTCCTCCAAACAGGTATTGTACACATTCAGCAGCACATCAGGAAACTTCCTAGCCACTACCAGCACGACTTCGTTCGGGACGTTGTCCGGTCCAGGTGCCTTCCCGGTTTTGATCCTGGCAGACGCTGCGTCAAGCTCAGCTTGGGAGAAGGGTTCGAAGTCCGCTCCCGGGGAAGCAGGGCCTCTTGCCGCCCTCCGGTCATGCGCAGGAAAGAGAGCATCTATGACGCTCGTAAGGTTCTGGGGGTCCATGAGAAACGGATCCTGATCTCTACCCCGTAGTTTCTGTCGCACAATCTTGTACGGCAGTCCCCAGGGGTCGTGATTCACCGTCTCACACAGTTCTTCCCAGCACCTTTCCTTGCTGCGCATGATGGCCAGCTTAAGCTCTCGGCGAGCGTCCCGGTACCGTTGAAGGGCACTGTCGTAGGTATCCCCCGATGTCCTTGCCCGCTGGGCGGCCCGGCGTCTGGCAAGACACGTCGCGCGAAGACTGGCTATGGTGTCTGACCACCAATAGGCCTGCCCCCTCGCGGGATGCTTCGTGCGCCGGACCATTGCCGCGTCGCAGGCGCGCGTGGTGAGATCGCCAAGGCTCCTCACCTTGCTCGCCGCGCCATCAGCGTCCTCAACCGACGTCTTCAGGTTTTCCACCATGACCTCCAGTGTCTCTTGATCCAGAGATCGGAGGCTCCAGCCGCCTATGGTGAAGTTACCGGGTCGTCCTGATCGGGGTCCCCTCTCCAGCGAAAAAGACACGTACTGGTGATCGCTGTGCGTGTAGTCATTGAGTACACGCCAGCGCTTCACCTGCCCGATTATTTCCTCGCTGGCGAAGGTTACGTCGACAACTGAACCCGTGACTCCCCTGCGGAACGTGAACTCCGTGCCCACATTTGCAATGTGCAAATGCAGGCTCGCAGCCACATCACCCAGGATGGAGCCCCGTCTGTTGGTTGTCGCCGAGCCCCACTCAGTCGACCAGGCATTAAAATCACCGGCCATGATTATCGGCAACGTGGACGTCCTGACGTCGGTTTCCAGGTCGTGGAGATCGTCGAGGAACCGCTGCAGAGAGACATTTGGGGAGAAGTAGCAGCTGTACATCCTACAACCTGCTACCTCAATCCAGGTCCATCCCCTGCTGGCATTTCGATTGCGTCCTGAGACGACCGCCCCCTGCGCCGGAAGAAAAATAGCCGCCACTCCGTCGCCGTCACAGTACCAGCGACTGTTACAGTCACGGTACTGCTCCGACACCAGAACAACATCGACCTTCTTCTCCGACGCTACCTGCTGCATCAGGTCCTGGGCCACTTGGCAGTGACCCAGGTTGATTTGCAGGATATTTAGCGCGGTCATCTCCGGAGGCATCGCTTGACAGCAGCGCACTGCGCACTACCGCACCAATGTGCGGACGGCAGTTTTTGCTTTTTACAGGGTGCACAGCACAGCGGGCTTTTGCAACCCGCTGAGTTGTGCCCCTCCTCACCACATCGCCTGCACAGGCCTGCGCTCCCGGGCTCCCGCACGTCGCATTTAGCTGCGACGTGAGAGAACCCAAGACAGCGGAAGCACTGCTTGACCTCCACCTTCTGCCGGATTCGGCATCGGAGGAGGCCAATTGTCAGGCGACCGGTTTGAATCAGGTCATCTGCACTCCTCGTCCACGGCACCCTCGCCGTGCACGCAGCTGACCTGTCCTGTCTTGTTCTCAGTGGGAAAACCTCGATTTGTTCGAGGCTCTCCCCCAACCTAACCTAACCTAACCTAACCTAACCTAACCTAACCTAACCTAACCTAACCTAACCTAACCTAACCAGTTGCTCTCGAATCTTCAAAGCAGACGGACGTTCTCTGAGCGCTCCGTTATTATTGTGTTTATTAATTCAAATTACCGCAATTAAGTGTGATCTTTTGCTTGCAATCTGTGAATATACTAAGTTTATGTGATTATAAGTTCTGTGCTTTCTTTTTTTTTTTTTTTTTGAAAATAATTACCTTTTAGTTGAATTCAGTTAGTTTTTGTGCGTTTTGATTTATCTTGGTTTCTTTATCGGACAAGTGGTGTGACCCTGCCCGGCACAGTCGTGCAGGAGACATTTGGGCTGCAGCATTAGATGCAGCTCTGAATTCCGCATAAAAAAAAGTCGTGGCAGGAGCAACCTAAACTTTAAGACTTATAGAGATATTCGTGTTTCGGTGTACTGAGTTGCCACGTGGTGGCCATTTTGATTGTGCTTGTGCCCGGGGTCCTCGAGTCATTTTGGAACGACTTTGTGTACGGGGTCCTCGTGTGGTATTGCAGCGACTTTGCTACGCTGCAAGTACGTCATCCAATCCGTCCAGCTACCGATTCTGATGACGATGAAGACTTTTTAAATCGAGCGCCGTTTCGTCTCAACTTGTCCTGCAGTGCGCCGTTTCGTGGATTAACATTTCCTTTGGAAAATTTTCCGAGGTTTTTCCTCAAGAGTGAAGAACTCTAACTTCTCGGAAAACCTCGGAAAAATCCCGGAAAATCCCGGAAAATCGCTTGGAATTTTCCTGCAGTGTTGTTGTGAAAAACCGAGCGTCGTTTCGTGTAGGCTTTGTGCTTCAGTGTGCCGTTTGTTTTCTTGATTAACAAGACATTCCCTCCGGAAAATATTCCGAGGTTTTTCATCAAAAGTGAAGAAACCTTACTTCTCGGAAAACCTCGGAAAAATCCCGGAAAACCCCGGAAAATCGCTTATAGTTTTCCTGTAGTGTGTGTTTCGTGGTGGGACCACCCGAAGTTTTCCTTCGGAAAATTTTCCGAGGTTTTTCCACAACACTGAAGAACACTAACTCCCCGGAAAACCTCGGAAAAATCACGGAAAAACCCGGAAAAGCGTTCAGAGTTTTCCCTTTGTGGGGCCGGGTTTGACGTCTTACCCGCGTTATTGTACTTGGAATGCTTCATTGAGGAATTTTCTAAGACGCAAGCAAGGCGATGCGGTTCTTGGTTATCCACATGTGCGTTTTACTGATGTTCTTGGTCGTATATATACAGTTCATCGAAAGAATGATGAATGTTTCTATTTGCGGTTGTTGCTGGTAAATGTGCGTGGGCCAACGTCATTTGATTCACTTCGGACTGTTAATGCTACCGTATTCCCAACATATCGTGCTGCATGTGCATACCCATTGGGAGACGACAATCGTTGAAGCAATTATTTCTGCATATCCAAGTCAGATACGCACATTATTTGGTATCATCATTTCGACATGGTTTCCATCGAACCCATCTAACCTGTGGCACAAAGACAAGGATAATTAATAATAGATCAATTTACATCAAATTCGTTTCAGTTCAAGAAATCCCGACCTTCAAATGAATGAGGAGATACATAATCAGGCTTTGATCTTGACCAAAGACATGTGTTACCTCATGTGCGGTAATTTATTAGTCAGATTAGGAATGAAAACGCTAAATCGTGAAATAAATGACGCATTTAATCGAGAATTTGAACGGGAAAGAGAATATGATCACCGGGAATTATATTTATTAGTTCAAACAAATGTACCCCTGTCAAATCAACAACAAAAAGAAGTTTATGATACATTGATGAAGGCAATTGATGATGAAAATGGTGGTTTATATTTCCTGGATGCCCCTGGTGGAACTGGTAAGACATTCCTCATGTCAGTAATTTTAGCCACTGTTCGTGCGAGATCCAGCATTGCGGTTGCAGTTGCTTCCTCTGGAATAGCAGCCACATTGTTAAAAGGATGCCGATTCAGCATTAAAATTGCCGTTAAATCTTCAAACTATTGAAGAACCAACATGTCTAATCTAATCTAAGCTGCAAGGATATATATCATTTAAGATTTATATTAAGTGCATTCCCACAAGCAGACATGTATAATTTTGCGCCGTTTGAGTTTAAACGACTTCAATTTCCGATCTGTCTTGCATTCGCCATGACCATCAACAAATCACAAGGCCAACCCTTAAAAGTTTGTGGTCTGAATCTAGAAAATCCGTGTTTTTCCCATGGTCAATTATATGTGGCATGTTCACGGGTCGGAAGACCATCTGCATTATTTGTTCTTGCACCTGATGATAAAACGAAAAATGTTGTGTATCACAAAGTGCTTCACTAAGAGTGGAACCCATGCATTAAAATATGTACATGGCCAATAAAAAATCATTAAAATAATTCCTTTTTCATTTTATATTCTACAATCTATAATAATCTATAATCTAAGTTGCAAGGATATATTCATTTAAAGCTCTCAGATGTATGCCCACATACCAACACGTGTAGTTCGCGCTTACAAATGCTGAATGCGTACTTATAAATAAAATCTAAACCTCAAATGAACATAAGCCCCACAACTTTTGCCGACCTTCCCTGAAACAGGGGTGACATTGGCAAAGTGAAACATTTTTTACAGTGTGGGTGGTCAGCCTCATACCAACCTATAAGTCAAGGAATACGAGAAATAAATAACATTTAAGTATGAAAAAAAACAACAAAACCTTAAAAAGATATCCATACAAAAAAAGTAAAAAAAATCCTATGCAAAAAATGTAGCAAATTAATACACCAACATAAGAAATCTACATTGCAGATTAGCCGCCACTTCTTCCTGTTCTTGCATACTTCTTTCATTTCATTCAGAGTCATAACCTTTTTCATACAAATCCTCCTTTTATTATGACTCTGGATATCCCATTTATTCGCTATTTCAGTGATTTGATCCTTCCATACTTTTCTCGGTCTTCCTCTACCACGACATCCATCTATTCTAGCAACATATACTTTCTTCATCAATCATTCATCACTCATTCTCTCCATGTGCCCGAACCATCTTAACATACTTCTTTTAATCTTCACTTTCACACTTTCCCTTACACCACACTCTTATCTTACAAAATCATACCTCACCCTGTCACTTCGTTTTTTCCTAATCATACTTCTTAGATAGTCCAATCATACTTCTTATATATTAATTATCCAAATAAAAAATTGACCTAGATGAAATCAAAAGTCTGCTCATTTATTGCCGCAAAGGCGGAAAAAAGTTCGCCGGGTCAGCTAGAAAAAATAAAGAAAAAAAAACAGATTTTTCAAAAAATTCCTTCTTCCCGCACACTGACTTCAAAGTTTATGTTTTTGTTGAAAATTTGGAACATAGCTCCAGCTCAATATTGAGCTGAATAAAGTTAGTCAAGGTGTAAAAAATTAAAATAAAAGTACTACAAGCATTCATTGGTACATTCCAAAACAATACAAGAAGAAAAAAGTATAGGATTTATAAAAAAAAAAAAACATTTGGCTTGAAAATTGCCTTTTCTTTTCGTTTTCGGCATTATGCTCCTTCGTTCTAATTAGGCTTTTATAGCCACAAATCTAAATTTTTGGTACATTGGCTCAAAGCAGCTTTTCTTGTTATTTTCACTGCTCTTTCAATTGCCTAAGTATAGCAGGGGCGTGCATCCCATACGGGCACATGAGTCTTATGGGTAGGCAATATATGGTAAAAAAAAACATTTAATTTTGATATTCAGATTTAAAATTCAAAATTTAAATTCGATTGGAGCCCTCGTTAGCACTTCAGTCAATAGCAAATGAGTTATTTTAAAGGAATGGGAGAAACTATTTATTCGGAAATTTATTACTACCTTACATGGGATCTGTAAAAAATGCATGCCACTGTCACCACTAGATTGAACTTTCTCATCGGATATTTTTTTTCTAAAAGAGGCTCATTAATATTTTCCTGATATCTTATTAGATCAACTTAAGTTGCAGCATTGAAATATATGTCAGGCCTCTTAAAAAGTAATTGTGTGAGAGATTTGATATTTTGCGTGCCTTTAAGCTACGTCATGTTGTGAATTATTTACTGAGTTTGTTTTTGCCGATAATCATCGCTAATAACATACTTTCCGAATGCCTAAAAGAGCTATTTTTTCCAAAGACTAAATCTTTTACTTTTTTGATATCTAGCAAATATTTAGAGGCCAAAATGAAAAAACAAATATGATATAAGTCATCTTTACATGAACAATTATTTTTATAAGAATCTATAATGGAGGATACACTTTTATCACAAAAGCAGCTAGAGTTGTCAAAGTTTCCGACGGGATTCCGTTGCTACATACAGACGCAGTATTTGGTTGGTTTGTGTAAGCCAAAGAACGTGTAAAATCTGGCCTGGAGATCTATTTGTCAGATCTTTAGGAAAATCGTTTGTTGTTATTGCTGACATAATGTCGCGCAAATACGGTTGGTCTGTTCTCAATTTTTGGGTAATTTTTGTAAACTTTTGTACTTCAATTCATTGAATTATTTTAATAGGCAATTTTTCGCAAGTTTCGGGAGCTTTTCTCAGTGGTCCAATGTAAGACTTAGGTCCGGAAGTACACCCATCCATATAAAGAAACAAATGTCTCAATGATAGTTCATTCATATGTTGTTGTTTACAAATTATCCATTGCAGTGGTCTTTAAGTCTTTTTTAAGCAGTCTGATGATTTCACTATTCTTTCCGGTGTTAACATTTGGTCCATCACAATCGATTGCCATCACGGTACGTTGAGAAATATTTCATCTGAAAAATATTTCGCTGAGCCCATCTTAGGTACTAGGTATCCCCCGTAAATAGACCCCGTCTCTTTAATTAGCATAATGTGCTCTTAAAATCTATTTTTTTGTAGCATTTACCTTTTTTTTAGGAATATTTAATGTTTCTTTCTTACATTCCAGTACAATGCTGATATTTTATGAAAAACCTCTTCCATCAATGCATGACTTTCTTTACAAAGTTTTTTCCCTTTGTCTTGTGTGTCTTATTAAATATAGGTAGGGGCATCAGCCTTAATATCAAACGAAACATATTATGCAATTGCAGTTATTGCCCTGTTTGACACTCCATACCTGTAACGTTTCCTCAATACTGTAGGGAGGTCAAAAAGTGAACTTTTTTTTTCAGAAATTTCTTCCTTATATGCGATTGTACAGAAATAATGAATTAAGCAAATATAAATAGCAAAAAATATTTTTAAAATATTTTTTAACAGCGTCAAACATGAGCTTAAAATTACTTTTTTACATTTCATTCAATGGCGTTGTGCGGGAAGATCCTCTGATTTTTACATAAGTTTCTTTTCGAATAAGTAAATTTGATCCTAAAAGGCACCTTTTCTACACTATTTGTGTTCGATAAAACGAAAAAAGACATTTCACTCCACTCTACTCTACACCCTCGTAGAGGTCCTTGATGGTGACTGTCTTTTTTGGGGACAGCCTCTTAACCACCAAGTCAGGCCCAGCGACTTCGGCCAGTAGTCTCTCCAGAGCCGGCCCCCGGGTCTCACCCTTGGCCAGGCGAATCTGAAGCGAGCCGCCGGCACCCTTTCGGATGCCGTGCACCACTGGCAGGCCTGAGTCTTCCTTCCCCCCGCAGAAGCCAAGCTTCTGAGGACCCTCGCGTATGAGGGCGGGTCGTCCGACTTGATGGCCGGGGAGATGGTGATATTCTCCGCCGGCCTTGATAATCGTTTTTGGTTATTACCAGCTTTTTTATTCTTACTCTTTACCAGGGTCCATTGTCCTTGTTGCTGCTGCTGTTGTTTCTGCCGCTGCTGCGTCTGTTGTTGCTGCTGCTTTTGCTGCTGCTGCTGCTGCTGCTGCCGTTGCTGCTGTTTCTGCTGCTGCTGCGGTCGTTGCCTCTGTGAGTGGATGATGGGCGGCCGCTGCTCTTGCTGCGAATCGTCCATGAACGGCAAGTCCATGCTGCCGAGATGAGAATGCTGAGGTGGGCTGGAGGCGTCACTAGGCTAGACCACATAAGGAACGAATACGTGAGGGGTAGCTTTAAGGTTACCTCAATAACAGACAGTATTAGAGAATCCCAATTCCGGTGGTTCGGCCATGTGATGCGAAGAGATAATGAACATATTGTCCAAAAAGCCCTCAACATTCCCATAGGACCAAAAGGCAGAGGCCGCCCAATGGCAACATGGCGGGCCAGTATTGAAAAAAAAAAAAAAAAAAAAAAATACAAAAGGGAAACCTGACAGAGGAGATGAGCCAGGATAGAAAAGTTTGGCGTCTTCGAACAAGGAGGGCCGACCCCAAATGATGGGATAAGGGAAAGGGAAAGATTATTATTCTAAAGATAAATTGGTTCTTATATACACGTGTCTGCTTGTGGGGATTCGTTTAATATGAATCTTGAATATTAGTATACTTTTGCAACTTACATTATTCAAGAAATAATACACCCTGACACTGGAGCATTGTTTCATGGATATGTTGCCATTCACTAACATCATCTTTACGCTGAAAAAGCCCATCGCACACATGGGTGAAACATCCAGGAGCTTCAGCCCCGGTAGACCACGGCAACAGATCCCTGAAAACAACCCTCCATTCATGATGCCTAATGAACATGTGCGAGTCTTTCATAACTTATTCTGGAAACATGATTGTTATGAAATTATATTTTCTACCTACCTGATTATCTATTTACTGTTGTAATAGCCATGTTGGCAGCTCCTATATTGTCTATGTTTTTTCTCTCTCTCAATAAACGCTGAACTGTCAAGACGTATTTCTTTTCTCTGCCAATCACCAAACCTTAACAATGATCACTCCAAAATTGCCTCCTGGTTCAGCTCCATCTCACTATTTCCTCTATTTCACAATCTTTTATAAGCAGTCATTGAAATTTTGCACTTTCGCAAAGCGGTGGGTGCTTCACCCAGGGAGAAATGATTTCCTTTATTTTTATTTTTACTTTTAGATTGAGTACTATTTTAGTTCACTTTGTTGATAAGTACTCCTATATTATTTTCGTTCTTCTCTTTATATAAAAATTACATCATATTCTGTTTTGAGAGCAGTATTTTTTTCTTGCAATTAGGCACTTGTAATTAACATCTTGTTATTCTTTCCAACTTTCTAAACTTGATATCCGTGGCAACATATAATTGGCCATGTATTTTGTAATTGTTATTAGTATATTTCTTATGTAACGCTGTTTGTTGTCCTATTAAAATAAAAAAATAAAATAAAATAAAAATGTACTCAAATTTATCCCATATTCACCACGTTCTTGCCCCATTGATACAAAATGTAGAGAAAATAAAGGCACGGATGTTTTGATTCAGTAAAGAACCAAAGTACACATTTACTTCATTAGATATTATTCAGTTGCTTAAATGTTTCTTCTTTCTTCTGATATTGTTCTATTATACAGAATAAATAATTCATGTCTCGCCAATGTAGAATGGATTTTACAAATTTAAATAGGGGGAAAAAACGACGTCACCTGACAATAGTGTTGCTAGGCATTTGTAAAGATTCAAGTTGCGAATCAGACCACACTAGTGACAGAAGAAGACCAAGAAGGCCAAAAATACGATGGACGGACAGTGTTTCTCGCAGATGCATCCAAGGCAGATAAGTGGAGAGCAAAAGGCTGTACTTTTATCTAAGACCAGCCTTATAAAAAATGTGTCTTGATTGAGAAATATGCCAAACTAGTGACGAACAAGTATGTAGAGGGCTCTTGATTTTATCAATTTATCTTCGGTTTGATTGTCCAGTCGACAGCGCAGTTGGCAGAGTGCTTGCATTCCTTGCATAAGAGCTTGGGTCAAAACCCCTTCGAGGGTGTCAGAAATAATTTCCCGTTTCGGTGTTTATTTCAAACCCCAAATAAAATACCTGCAAGTTGTACTCAGCCTTCACAAGAAATGAGTGCCAGCCCCCCCGGGAACCGGGAAATACCCACTACAATTGAAGAGGTTGGCGTAAGCCCCGGCCCCATTACCTGTAAAAATAAATATAGTTTCGATTCACTACATGTGACCACTTCGCGGAGAACGAGGCAAGAAGCTACACTTTATGTGTAGCTTTGAAACGTTTGTATCACTGCGATGATTTGTACTTGAGTTCGGTGACAAGGAAAATAAATCTAGTGTTTTTGCCAAACAACTGACTTTGGTTCTTTAGTGGGACGATATCAACTGTTGACCTCTTTAATCAGCTTGAAATAAATAAGCCAGCTCTTTGTCGTGCAGGAATGGCAGATCAAAACTCCCCCACCATATGGGATCAGCCCAGCCCATCAGATCCTCGTTAAGACACGCCCCCAACCAATCACAGTGAGAAAAAGTCGCTGAGCAAGAGAAAGTACTTAAATAGAATCTCGATCGCATTACCAGCAGTCTGTGGCGGTATGCCGAGCAAGTGGCCGGTGTTTCCACGCTCGATTACGTAAATTTAAAGTTCGCGGGTAAATGTTTTTTTTTTCAACACGTTTTTTGAAATGTTGAAAAGTGACATAAAATTAAAAAGTGTTATGGTAGTTGGTCAAGTGCTTGCGCCTAATTAACCTTATTAACTTAAGCTTGGACTTAATTTTGAAAAAAAGTAGATTTCTGCCATTGATTCTTTAACTATTAAAAATATTAAAAACACGTTTGTGTTTGTAAAATAAGTGTTAAAATTAAACAGTGAGCAATGCACCGTCTTCTTCTTTTTTTCTGCATTCAACTGAGCACCATCATGAGAAAGCCTGCAAAAAATGTGATATTTATATTTTTTCTGTTAAAATAACACGTAGTGCTATAAAATATTTTATATGCTAAATCAAAGTGATGGGAATTATGTGTTTAACAATATTTTCAATGGATTACTTAAAATAAAATAAAGCGCCATGTGAAAGCCAAGATAGGAGCAGCAGCCGGGAGTTTGCGCTAACACATGTAAATTATTATTTATTTATACTCGCGTCAAGTATATAGTGTGTTCCAGGGGCGGTTTCAGAATATTGTAAGTCCTTTTGAATTTATAAAATGTTTTAATGGCATTAAATTTATTTTATTTTATTTTGTGTTGACATTTTTGTTTTTATTTTTTCTTAATTATAAAGGTTTTCTTCAGAAGCCCTGTGCGGGAGGCTCCCTACTTCTCGAAAGGCTTGAGGGTCCACTTCTTGAAGGGCTATGTTACCCTGGAAGAGTGCTGCAAGGTGTTGCTTGAATTGTTGCTTCTGTCGTGGGGCGCTGCAAGGAAGTGGCGATTGATTTTGGTTTTGAATAAAACCGGATTAAATTGAGAAGGGAACACAGAAATTGATAGATCATTCTATAAATGGGCAGTTTGGCAATGGAATGAGTCATAAAAAACCAAGTTCTCATAGTTTTGAGATGTGTCTGTGTTTAATGAAAAATTGTAAAGAGACTTTAAATAGGCAGGCCGGATAAGAGCGGTTCGATCTGTGCGACCAAACCAGGGCTCCCGCGTCCTAGGGCCCCCCGAGTCGTTTTAGAAAAATATATTCAAATAATTTTCTCATAGACTTTTTCATAGACAATTGCCCTCATAGACTTTTTGGAAATTAGTTATTAAAGATATTTACTTTAAAAATTTTGGGTTCCGAATCAAAAGCAGCCTTCGAGACCAAAAACGCCCATCACGACGTATATGAAATTGCACAGAAAAATATTGCAATACATTTTTGTACAAAAAGAAAAGACGAAGCTCGATCTAACAAGTGTCATAGACAAAGTTTCCCAAAAACGAACTCAAAAAACCATCACTGTTTTGATTCGCAATAAGTATACATTTTTTGGTTGGCGCTTCCGCGCCCAGGTGCTAGTGGGAGGGGATAGAGGGCTGGGGGCCCCCTGACTTTCCCCGCACCAGGGCCCTCAGTGGTCTTAATCCGGGCCTGGCATAGGCGATGGACGGACAATACAATGTTATATTATGTAGGTGGATTAAAATGGCTCTAAATTGCTACATGCTGAAATTATCACGTCTGACATATATTATATTTGGTAATGCTGTAAAATAAGGTATGTCTGTGATTATATGAAAAAGTTTTTATTTTCTATGGGAATTTTTTAATGTGCTTACTACATTGTGTAGAAAAAAAAGAAATAAAAGTCAGATCAAGTATCCCATGATAGAAAATATAATATTTATTATACTTAGACTATTTTTTTATGGTTTTACAAAATATTATACAAAAATAATAGAAAAAAATTGATAAGATTTTTAAAAATCTAATGGGCATTGTACAAAAAATTAAAACAACTCATACAAACTATCAGGATTCCAGAAAAACATTAAAAAAAAAAAACACTATTCTTAGCAATGTATATGCTTTATTGTATGCATTACAGGTGAGGTTTTTGAGGTTATGTTTAAGTTTTCGAGGTTATATGCTTTCCCACGGTTTAACCCATCCTCCAAAGGCCTCTTGTAATTCTTGTGCCACCGCTAGTGTCAGATGGTCACATCCTGGGGAGGCCACGACCTGCAGACCCACGGGGAGACCATGGTCTCCGCGGCCCACTGGACAGCACGTCACCGGGAGGCCCAGAGCGTTGAAGAGGAAGCCATACAAGGAGTTGAGGAGGTTCTTGTAGAATTCATAATGCAGTCCCGCCCCCTGAGGGTACACCGGGTAGAACAGGATGCCATCGTCTTTCAGGAGGGACTGTAAAGTAAAATAATCAAGTACTTTAGTCAGCTCTAGAATCGCCTCAAAACAAAGGCAAATCAACACGCAACACAAAACTACACAGCAAAGACTACTGTTCCTTGATCTTTTATCTATAATCTAAGTTGCAACAATATATTAACATTCAAAACTCATATCAAATGCATGCCCGCAAACAGACCCGTGTAAGTTTGCGCTTACTTACAATCTCTGAATGTGCACTAACAAATTAAATCCAAACCTCAAATGAAACCCTGCAACTTTTGCCGACCTTCAACTGACATATACCTACACAAAAAACGGACATATAGACAATACTGACAACTTACTGTAAACTCTTCCTTCAGACTATTGTTAAGGTGGTCCATCTGTATGTATTTATCTTCTCCAAAGAAGTCCCCCAACTTCTTAAGGGGTCCGTACATGATGCTGGTGAGATTAGACTTGGAGAGACCCACCATCTTCTTGAGGATCTCTGGCCAGATGGGTCTCCAGGAATCTGGGTCTCCGGGTGTAGAATATATGGTTTCTATTCCGTTTAGCCGCAGCAAGCAATACAATGATGAGTCAAAGCATGTGTCCATGTTTTTCATGTGTGTCTGAAATTAAATATCAAAAAGTTATGATTTATGATCTTTTTGGGCAGAAATATTAACTTTTATGAAAATTGAAATGAAAAGAACTTAGTGATAGGGTGGGGAATGATTTAGTAAGAGCAAAATGTGGTGCAAGCAACAGTTTGAAAGTGAAAATGTAAAGAAGTTTATTATGAGGTTACGGAGGTAATATGAAGAGAATGAATTATTAAGACTGACAAAGCAAGTGTTAGTTGCAAGCATAGATAGATGTCGTGGCGGAGGAACTTCACTGAGGGCTGATCTTATCTCGTTTTTCTGTATTAAAACAATCCATTATAATTATCCAAATCTGATCTAAATCTAAGTTGCAAACATATATATAATTTAAGATTCATATTAAAGGCATTCCCACAAGCAGACATGTATAAGTTCGCGCTAACACATGTGGCATGTGGCTTTAAATTATAAAAATCCAATCTCAAATGAACATAAGCCCTGCAACTCTTGCTGACCTTCCCTGAAACAGGGGTGACATTGGCAAAGTGAACCATTTTTTACAGTATGAGTGTTCAGCCTCATACCAACCTATAAGTCAAGGAATACAAACAATTAATTACATTTTAGCATATAAAACAAACAATAAAAATTAAAACCTACAAAACATATTCTATAAAAAAATGAAAATCATTTTTTTTTAGCCTCACCCATGAATGCCAGCATTACAGATCAACCGCCATTTTTTTTGGTAATGATTTGACAATAATGGTTGCATTGTAACAACGCTATAAGATAAAACCCGACACCAAAGAGTATTTAAATACGAGTCCATCATTTTAATATTCTCAATGACATTGATTTTATTCATCGTTTTCCACTATCCAAGGGATCTGCCCAATATTGATTTGCAGTGATAGGCTCGTAGTTATAAAGAAAGACATGACGGATTACAACGACAGATGAAAAGGTAGGTTATGTTGTCCACATCTTCTTTCTCTTCTTGTCAATTTTAGAAGAGATGCGACCAAAACCATAGACTATTCTGGTAAAAATTTTCATTTCTTATGCTGTAAAATAATTTTAAAATACGGCCATCGGTAGAGCTTATCCGGAAACGATCATCCGTCAGTAAAATGAGAATTTACTTATTGATATTCATTACCACGAAAAAAACTGATTTTACTGACCGTGCAAAAAAGAAGAACGATTTTCTCTACGTTTCCTCGGAGTCATATCCGACGTCCTCAGGAGGCGTGTGTCTTCTACAAAGAAGAACCACGAACTGTTGAATTATTGTTGTTTGATCGAGGCCGAAGGTTGTAGGTACTTTTATTAACCTTCGGTGATGCATCCATAGATCTTGCAATAGCTCCACATCGGAAATGACTCCGACGAAACGTAGAGAAAATCGTTCTTCTCTTTTTCACGGTCAGTAAAATCCGTTTTTTTCATTTTATAAAATGTCTAACGACCGTAATCATAATTTAAAATCTTCATTCATGACCACGTTTATAAGATCAGCCATAAGTCTTTGAATAGACCAAATTTCTAAAATCATTAATGATGGTCCGGTGATGGACCAGTCTGTAGTCCAGTGGTAACACTTCGGACTCTGAATGAAAGGTTGTGGGTTCGAATCCCAGCGGAGCACAAAAAATATACCATTTATATTTTCAAATTTGCTCTTCGCTGGGTTGAAAAATTCATAAACCTTTACCAATGACTGGTCACTAAAGGCCCATCCAGCCTTACAGCAACTGGGTTGGCGCTTTGTGGCAACGACGACCAAGCTCGTAAAAAGGTTGATAGCTCAATTGGTAGAATGCTTGCATTCCATGCCGAGAGCAAGGGCTTGATCCCAAGGTGTACTCAGCCTTCACAAGAAATGAGAACCAGCCCTCCCGGGAGCTGGGAAACCCCCACTTCAACTGAAAGGGGTTGGTGTGAGGCCAGCCCCCTTACCCGTAAAAATAAATAGGTCCCGAATCGGCACGTGCGATCCCTTCGGGAATAACGCGGGCAAGAAGTTACACTATATTTGTTGCTTAGTTGCATTTGCGTATGGTGATATCAAAGTCCTAGTAAAAGAATATTGTGAAAGATGGAAGCGATGACCAAAAAGATGACAGTGAACGTGTAATGTTGGTGGCTATGTTTTTATGCATTTTATTGATTTTGTTAATAATCCAAGTACTTAATTGTCTGTGTTACACCTACAGAGTTTGTACCAAGAGATTGGATAAAGGCTTTGGCCGGGTAGGTACCTTGATGACAGTGATGTCATGCTTGTGTTTAAAGTGCTGCATGACTTTGCGCAGGACTCTCCTCATGTCCTTGTTGATGGGCGTGGTCACTCCTGAGCTGTCCCCCTCCATGTAGAAGAAACGCAATTCCTTCATGGACACCTGTAGACAATAACAATAATATGGTAAATAATACAATAAGTTTATAGTATTGAGTCGTCACAGCATGCGTCGAAGAAAGAACTACTTAAGTGTAATTTCATTTAAAATACTAGCTGTACCCTGCCACACCTTGTGGTGGCTCGTCTTATTGCTGTATCATGCCACCATACTGTTAGGGGTGGCCAGTATATCTCCGCAGATGTGTCTCCACTGTGTTGTGTCCTTGCACACTGTTTGTAGTTATTTGTAGTTCTTCCATTTGTTGGCATCTATCTATTGCTCTTGTGATGAAGGCGTGGCTTGAATGATTGCTGTAATAATACTCGTACTCCAGATCATTCCAAATAGACAATTCAATTTTAATCAGAAGGTAACAGAGATCCGAAGAAGCTACACACAGAAATAATGAAAAATAAGCAAAAGAAAAAAGAAGCCATGAAGCACACTCAAAACCTGAAAGAACAATATCAAGAATCTAAATCCGGCCATGAAAGCCTAAAATCGTTTGATTCTGTTGTAAGTCCTTGATTATACAACTTTAATTGTCTTATTTTGTTGAATTGTTGTATATTGTTGATATTAAAAGATAACAAAAGAAATGCAACTTGATTATCTTTTTGTTTCATTTTAAGTATTTTTGTTTTTATTTTTCTTTCTTTCACCAAAATTTTCAACTTTTACAATAAATGAACTAAATTTTATCTCTTTTCTATATAAATTCTGTTTTTCCTTTTTTCTGTATAGATCGTAATTAAAAATTTCAACTTTTACTTTTATCATACTTGTATAGGTACTTATCATGCACAGGCTATGCATATTATGTGGGTTTCTCTTTTAAGTTTTTTTTTTTGAAAATGTACCTAAAGTTTTATCTGTATTTTTGAAGAGGAATGTTGTTGAAAGGAATGAGGAGGAATGTTTGAAGTCCATACTGTTGAAATGGACTTTCTAAGAAGTATGATTGGAAAAAAACGGAGTGACAGGGTGAGGAATGATTTTGTAAGAGAAGAATGTGGTGCAAGAGAAAGTGTGAAAGTGAAGATTAAAAGAAGTTTGTTAAGATGGTTTGGGCATATGGAGAGAATGAATGAGGAAAGACTGACGAAGAAAGTATATGTTGGTAGAATAGATGGATGTCGTGGTAGAGGAAGACCGAGAAAGGTATGGATGGACCAAATATCCGAAATTGCGAATGAATGGAATATCCAGAGTCATAATAAAAGAAGAGCTTGTATGAAGAAGGTTATGACTCTGGAAGAAATGAAAGAAGTATGTAAGGATAGAAAGAAATGGCGGTTGATCTGTGATATTGGCGGCTGGGGTTTGTTAAAGTAAAATTGTTTTTTTTTTTTTTTTTTTTTTTTTTTTTTATGTCCATGTAGGTATATATCTATTGTTATTATTGATTTTAAAAATGTAATTTGACATGTATGTTCCTTGACTTATAGGTTGTTATGCGGCTGACCACCCATACTGTAAAAAAATTGGTTCACTTTGCCAATGTCACCCCTGTTTCAGGGAAGGACGGCAAGAGTTGCAAGGCTTATGTTCATTTGAGATTGGGCTTTATATTGTAGGTCCACATGCGGCATGTGTTAGCGCGAAATTATACATATCTGCTTGTGGGAATGCATTTAATATAAAACTTAAATGATATATATCTTTGCAGCTTAGATTAGATTAGATTAGAATGTTAATAAAAATAAAATAATAATAATAATAAATAAACTACATTGTTAGTGGTCAGACTAAGAAAATGAGGATATAAATGCAACTAAACTACACATGTAGTGGAATTTCTTGCCGCATTATCCCCAAAGGGGTCTCGGCAAACCTGAAAAATAAAAAAGATATATTTCAAAATGGTGCAATACACCATGGTGTATACACCATACTGTAGAAAATGGTTCACTTTGCCAATTTCACCCCTGTTTCAGAGAA
Source organism: Agapetus fuscipes (assembly GCA_951799405.1). Lineage (NCBI taxonomy): Eukaryota > Metazoa > Arthropoda > Insecta > Trichoptera > Glossosomatidae > Agapetus > Agapetus fuscipes. The sequence continues at coordinate 43,442 of OX637336.1, forward strand.
GGTCGGCGTATGTCCATTTGAGATTCGGGTTTTTATATTGTAGGGTTACATGCGGCATGTTTAAGCGCGAACTTAAACATGTCTGTTTTGTGAAAATGCATGTAATGTGAATCTCTAATGTTACTTATATTTTGCAACTTAGATTAGATAAGATTAGATAAGCCTAAAGGAAACTACCCATTCCTTGGACGAAGATGGTCAGAAACACAAATGTTCTTCACAGAGCCTGAATTAGGGAGTTTTTGACCATAACCAAAACCTGGAAGGTGTATTGCTTATAGCGTGTGCTATGAGGAGAGAGGTACACATTGACAATGGGAGGAGACCGGTGTGTTGTCCTGCCCTGACAAGTTCAAGGATGTAACACTGCTTGTTCAGGTGGTGAGCTGGAAGTCAGTGGCTGGAGATAATAGAAACCGAAACCAAGTCGACATTTGAACTTTAATGCAACAGGAGAATAAAATTGCAATACCTTCTTTTCCAACTACAGTTAGGGTCCTGTTGGGTCCTTTACGATTTTAAGAAGTCTGGGATGTTAGGGATGAATCAAAGACTCCCGATATATTACCTATCTTGTTGTGTGTTCTTGACTGGCCTGAAGGTATAACACTCCCCCAGTTATTTTTTACCATATACGCCAATCTTGTCAAATATGACTTTTTCATGCAGTTGTCTTAAGAATCAAATTCTACACAATCTGAGCTAAGAAAAACCGTAAAACTCGATAATGTCAGAGTTCTTTTAAATATTTTTTAAATAAATTTCTTGTTTTCATAAGACACATTGGTCCAGTACACATGCAAACATTGCTCATTTAAAATTTTCTCAATGGCGTATACGGTAAACAAGAACTAAGGCAGCAATAATACAACGACAGGTGCTGCTTACTTGGGGGTCAGAGCACACTGTTCTACGGAATTACCTGTGTGTCTTTGTAATGTTTATTAATATAATTAGCTGTAATGTAAGAGGAGAGTAAAGTTGCTATACCTTCTTTTCCAACTGCAGTTTGGGTCCCGCTGGATCCTTCAGGACTTTGAGAAGCAAGCTGAGATCTTCTGCGTGTCTTGCCATGGGTCCCAGGGTAAAATATCTTGTCCACGTAGGATCGCTGGACTGTGGCAGATGGCCTTGAGTTGACACGGCGCATGGAGTGGGCTTGTGACCAAACACTCCGGTGAACATGGCAGGAAGACGCAAGGAACCTGCTATGTCGGACCCAACACCCAACACTGAAGCTCCTGATGATAATAAGGCGGCCTGAAATATGAAGAAGATACTTCATCTTTAGATGCACCTGTGTTAAATGCACAATTTCAAAGATCCTTTTTGAAAATGGATGTATAACCCAACTGCGATTTCCTATCTTGGTACAGTCACATCAGACAGAGCAAAAAGTGTGTCAATGCAACAAAAAAATTGGTATGTAATTAATTGGTGATTAATTTGCTAGGTAACTAATGGAGCGGAATTTCAACCGACATGCGTTCAGCAACAAGGTTCATCTCTGCGCCAGAGCGCGAAGGGGGGTTAACTTGGTTGCACACCAACTTTGGGATCGCGCTTTTCGGTTTAGGCCCAATGGAGTGCAACAGATTATCACTTAATGTGAGGAAGCAGAAACTACTGGGGTTAACGAGCACTAAAGGTGTATCTCTAAAAAAGTCTTATCCGGGATTAAGAGAGCCCTTGAGGCAGCACTGTCAGCCCATACAGTTGTTCGTTTCACTAGCCAAATGCGACCTCATCCGGGAATACACGATAAGAAGTTGCCCCATATGTGCAGATTAGTTGAGTTTTTGTAACCTCTCCTCCAGAAGATCCCCCCGGGGTGTGTTTGGTGCTGTGTGGGTTCCTGGTGACCCCCGTGACCTGGTTGAAGGTCTCCCAGTTCTTGCAGAGCTCCGGGGTGTTGCTGACGAGCAGAGGAATGGCTCCGGCTGCGCGCGCTTGGGAGATGCAGGCGGCGTCTTGCTGCGCCACGCGGCGGGCGGGGAGGACGCGACCAGCTGCGTGGCTCATTCCTGAAAGTCACACAAAATGCATTTATAAAAGCCATACTGTTCACGGGTATACAAAATTGCACAAGGTTCGTTACAGACTAGATTTTGTGCCCAGATTGCAGGCTCGTGCATAGGGTATGGGCAAAAACATTTCAGAATAATTATTTTCTCCAATTAATTTAAATAACTCATTTGAAATTGACTGAAGTGAAGAAAAATGTGATCTGATTTGGCCGGACTAAAGACAGTAGAGTGAGTCATAACTTCAATCCATTATTGATGCTGGTGTAAATTTTACAATGCTGGAAAATTAAAACAAAAACTGTATGAGGGGCATCCATCGTATATTATAAAATTTATGTTAGGGTATTTTAAATGTGCAGAGTCCATTGTTAAAGTGCAACAGAGGTGTTGATGCTGTTGGAGTTGGATAAAGTGCCTTGAGAAGGTGGCAATGGCCGTTCTGATCCTTAGTAGCAGCTGTTAGCTGCATGATGTTGTGTTGCCTTTGTTTTGTCACACTGAGGTGTTAATGGATGTTGGCTTTGAACACACACAATATTAAGTGTTGGCTGTTTACAGGGATCCTATACAACCAAGGACAGCGATCAAGGCTATCTTTTGGAATGCCAATGAAACCCCAATGCACCTTACATAACGTAATGTATTTTAGTATTTCTGTTCCTTGACAAATAATAAATAGATATTGGACATTTTGCTTTAAGTAAAAAATCACTTTGTTTTATACTTTTATTGAACTTATTAATGAATGGTTGCACGCACACTTTTACAGGAAAGGAAGAACAAGGTGAAGAAGATGGTGACTATTTTGCCACGCCCAACTTATTCCTTTCCAACAAAGCTGACTATCTAAGCTGTAGAAAAAAATTTCACTCTAGTAATTGCCGCCCGGAACATTACCCACCTGTGACTGCGATGCTTTCCTTCACCGTAATGGGCACCCCGAGCAGAGGATACTGGCTCTCCAACTGGCTGATGGAGTATTCTCCTTTGGCTATCAGCGCGTCCACGTTCCTCGCTTCCTGGAGAGCCAGCTCGTAGCGAGGCTCCACCACAGCATTGATGATGGGGTTCACTTCCTTGCAGCGAGAGACGAAGGCCAGGACCACTTGTTCACAAGACACCTGTGAGATAATCCAAAAAGAAGTTGTTTAGAAATTGTAGATTGACCAGTTGGTAGGATGCTTACGTTCTACCCCAGAGGTCTAGGGTTCAATACTCACCAACGTAACTAAGCTGCACATATTTTGAGCAACTTCTTCCCACGTCGTCCCGGAAGGAGGTATGTGGTGTGTGGAATGTTTTAATGTTTACTGAAGTAATTGGCATAAGGGGCGCTCCTCCCTCTAATTACTTCAGTTGAAATGGAGGTTTCTCTGCTCCAGAGGGGCTGGTTCTCATTTCTTGTGAAGGCTGAGTAAACTTTGAGGGATCTTTTTTTTGACGTCCTCGGTGGAGATCAAACTTTAGGTTTTTGCATGGAATGTAAATAATCTACCAACTGAGCTATTGACTGAACTGACCAAGGGTGTCAGAAATGATTTCCCCTTTTGCTGCTCATTTCAAGCCTAAAATAAAAATGAGAGCTCCCACTCTGTTCCTGAGGTTTCTGCCATGTGAGGTCCACAAGTGTAATGAGCATGTTTAATGCCATTAATCTATAATCTAAGTTGCACAAATATAATGCTGTTCTTCTTCTTCTCTTTCTAGATCATCTGTTTTCAGATAGTGAGAGCTACTCATGGGAGGCTGAAGTCTAGCTATCTTTCCACCTCTTTGGTGGTTTACCAGGTAGCCTATGTCCGATGAAATATAATGTGCTGTACCATATAGCAATACTATATGGAATCCTGGAGTCGTCCGTTCTGCCAATGTCTGGCTCTGCTCCATCATACCATGTCCTCTGTATCATAGATCTGCCTAATATCTTCATTGAGGATTCTGCCCTTTAGAGACTTCCCTGCGATAGTTCTCAGGACTGTCATCTCCGATGTCCGGAGAAGGCTTTTTGTTCTTGTTGTGTTAGCTCTTGTTTCCACGCTGTTCGTCATAACTGGTCTGACTTCTGTCACTGGTCTTGTCATGACTGGGAAGTCTTCTATATTTGGACCTTGGTTTCAGTTCTCATGTGTTTATTCTTCCAGACTAGTTTTACTGTAACATCACCATTTCCTGAGACATCCGGAAAATATTGTCGAAGATTTCAACATTTTACCTGTTTTGTCCGGATCATCTGAGCCAGCTGTGTTGCACTGACGTCCAGGAGTTTGTTGTTGGGAGGTGGAACACTCTTGTTCTTGTGAAGAAAGCTGACTAGAGCGATCCCAGGAGCTAGCAGGAGGCCCAGCAACCACACCAGCCCACGGAGGACGCGCCGGAATGCTGCATTCATGGTGGGCGAACCTGCAACATGAAGCAAAGCAGGTACATCAAACACTTGTATTTGGCCATGGCTTCATTGATTGATTGGCGTACAGCCGACTCTCTTATCTGTACAAATAAATAGTTTCCACGAGCGACCCCTTTCCCGCGGAAAGAAGTTGGTCTACGTGTGCAGCTTACGTTACGTTGTCTTACGTGACTTCGGATTTTATGCTATGTAAAAAAATCATTTTCTAAAATATTCACAAAATTAAATTAAAAGTTTTTTTTTTAAACTCAACTTTTTTCATAATTTATTTTATTGTCTTGAATACCTATGTCAACAGCTAAATGTGTCTACTGTCGAATTGAAAACTTTTCCATAGATTTACAGGTTTTTGATTAGAATTTAATGATGAAGATGTACTTGGGTTATATTTATTTGATGACTGTTTGCCAAATAGTCACACAAAATGGTCAGTTTGATGACCACATGACAGTTTACATACTCCCATCACTGGTTCGTAGTCTAGTGGTTAAGGCTTATATTAAAAAATATCATTTCGTTTTCAAATACTCATTGCTACAAGCTGGCAAAGGGCAATGGAGGTGTGATGAACCAAAAAGCTACCGTCATGGGCAAGTGGGCAAGGCGTTGGCAGTGTTGGCACCTCGAAGTAGAGTATTTGCAACTAGCGCAAGTTCGAGTCCCGGTGTTCCGTATTGACGATAACTGTGATTCTGATTCAGCAGATGGCATTGGGTAATTATTAATGTATAATTCATTGAAAATAAAAATAAATGTGAATTATTGTAAATTGATAATTTTAATATTTACCTGTTTCTGGCCAGGCAAAATGGGTGAATTGCTTTCCCCTCCGCGAATTGCTTTCCCCTCCGCGAATTGCTTTCCCCTCCGCGAATTGCTTTCCCCTCCGCGAATTGCTTTCCCCTCCGCGAATTGCTTTCCCCTCCGCGAATTGCTTTCCCCTCCGCGAATTGCTTTCCCCTCCGCGAATTGCTTTCCCCTCCGCGAATTGCTTTCCCCTCCGCGAATTGCTTTCCCCTCCGCGAATTGCTTTCCCCTCCGCGAATTTATTTTTAAAAGGACAGACTTACTTCCTCTGTATTTGCATCCCTAGGATACAGCATGGCGCAAACTCACCTAGATTGGATTGCGGAAATCGAAAATGTATGAAACATACGACAGCACCCCTAGAGAGTTATTTAGTATTTTTTTTCGATTTAAGCAATCGAGCTGAGCTTACGTAATGTTAAATCCTACTTATTGTAGTCTGATTGATTGCCGTGCCAAGACACGTGCAAGATTGCGATTACACATGCTGCATGTGTAGGTAATATAAAACCCGCGATTTTTGCCGTTTTTCCCTGAAACAAGGGTGGCATTGGCAAAGTGAATCATTTTTAACACTGTAGTCAGATTCGTACCAACCTACTAAAGAACCCGAATTACGTAATATAATTATTATTATAGATAATATCAACACCTTATAGGTAAAACTGACATAACTGTTTTATTATAAATAGACATTTAAATTCATTATTTTTGCTAAATATAATAAAAATAATTTAAAAAAAAACTGAATATGCGCTAATTCACCTATATGAGAAATTGTGATGAAACATTTTGTTGGGTGCAACTTCTTATAGTAAGTGAGCTCATTATAAGGAAGTCTCATGAAAAGTCTTTTACAGGAATTTTACGCTTCAGTGTTTTGTCCCCGTACAAAATAGAAAAAGGTGCATTTATCTGCGAAACTAGATATTATTCGTTTTACCTTTCAGGTATCAATATACAGATTTAAATACAAAATATTTGAATTTAAAATTCATTTTGTCAAGGCAAAGACCAATGTCTAGTTGCATCTACGGGCTGCGCGCGCCTGGTATACCTACCAACACTTTGAATTTAATAATTGATTCGTGTGCTTTGTAAATCATTGTTGTGTTGCGACATTGCATTGTTTAGATGTTTATGTTGTTGTTGCAACAGCAAGCGTGATGGAGCACGGGACAAAGAAATGTCCATCAAATATTTGGGTATGCAGCACATAGAACGTACGCCAAATACACTTACATAAAACTCCAGTACGAGGCTGACCTCACATACTGTAAAAATTGCTTCTATTTGCATTGGCAATGCCATCCCTGTTTCTGGATAATAAGTGCATTTTTTTGTTCATTTGAGATTTGGATTTTATTTTGTAAGTACACGCGCAACATGTGTAAACGCGAACTTCCACGTGATGCTTGTGAGCAAAATTTCGCACAAAAATAAAATCTTAAGTACATAAAACCTGCAGTTCTTGCCGCCCTTCTCTAAAAACGGGGAAACATTGGAAAGTTTAAAAAAATGTTTAGAGACCACCCATACTATTGAAATGGTTCACTATGCCAATGTCTCCTCTGTTTCAGGGAAGGTCGGCAAAAGTTACAGGGTTTATGTTCATTTGTGGTTTGGATTTTAATTTGTAAGTACACATGCAGCATTTGTAAGCGCGAACTCACACGTGTCTGTCTGTGGGCATAAATTTAATATGAATTTTAAATGTGACTATATCTTTGCAACATAGATTATATTTATTGTCTGAGGACTGAAAGAAGTGTGTAAGGACAGAAAGAAATGGCGGTTAATCTGTGATGTTGGCAGCTAGGGTTTTTAAAATTAAAATTTGTTTTCTGTTAGTTTTTGATGTCCATATGTATACATATTATAATTTAGTGATTTTAAAAATGTAATTTGTCATGTATGTTCCTTGACTTATAGGTTGGTATACGGCTGACCACAAAACCACAAAAATGGTTCACTTTTCCAATGTCACCCCTGTCTCAGGGAAGGACGGCAAGAGTTGCAGGGCTTATGTTCATTTGAGATGGGTTCTTATAATGTAGGTCCACATGCGGCATGTGTTAGCGCGAAATTATACATGTCTGCTTGTGGGAATGCACTTAATATAAATCTTAAATGATATATATCCTTGCAACTTAAATTAGATCAGATTAGACTGAAAACATTTGTTACTTGTAGTCTGTACAATAAAAGTGTGAATCAAACAGCGTTTCAAATAAAAAATATAAATCTCTAGAATTATTTGTGAAATATGCAATTATTAATAATACAAAACTTACTACATTGCACTTGGGATTTTCACAAACACATTCTTCTTCATCCTCCTCACTACCGAGGGTTGGTGTTTTCCCACATTTTTCTTGATCGCGTTCCAACCGCGGAAGTGCCTGCCGCTGACTCCACTCGATTGGTCAATCGCTTCAAGTCATATTAAGCTTCAACAAACAATTGACGACTTTCCTGGGCGCGGTTAGACGAATCAAATCAATCGCGCGACCAAAAATGCAAATGCAAAGCCAGATGCTCGTCAACACCTGCCATGCAGTGAACACCAAGATGCTCTGCACCAAGCACAGGCAGCAGTCGCGCACGTCCATCCTGTCGCCAGGTGGGAGAGGTACTGAATAAATGTTGTTTATGCGACTAATTATATGAGTACATTTATATTTGTTCTAAAAGTTTTTTTTTCTATCTCAATGTTACGACCTTGAAAATGCATACAGAAAAACAAACTATTATACGTAAAAAAGATCTATTGAAAAAAATTACATAAGATACTGGTTTTACACTTGTTGATGAGGTTCGCACATTTGACATGGACAAAGAAATTGTGACGTCACACGGTCGGGTTGCTGGGCATAGGTTAACTAATATTTTGTATTTTTTTGTAAATCTCAATAAGTCCAAGTCAATACAAGTAAATATTAGGTCCTTACATATAAAATTGGCGTTTTGCCGTATTGGCCACTTTGATCTCAAATATCTCCTCTTTGATAAAGAGTTCCAAATTCAAATTTTTACAGCTATTTACTCATGTATTTGTGTCTGAAAATTGTAATTCATTTGTTCGTTCCTCAATTGTTTTTTTCTTTGCGTCACTCTTTTTACGAAATGGAAAACTTGAAATATCGCGTTATTTACGAGTACGATTTCCACCGTGGCACCAGTGCTGCAAAAACGGCTCGAAGGATTAATGATGTGTATCGCGACGGTGTCGCAAAAGAAAACACAGTGCGTTTTTGGTTCCAACGTTATCGTTCTGGAAATTTTGACCTGCAGAACAAGCCTCGGGGACTACCGGAGACCAAAGTTGATAATGAGGAATTGAAGACTTTTGTAGAAGCTAATCTATCGCAAACCACGTCCGAGTAAGCTGTAGGCTGAAAAGTTAGTAATAAAACTATTTTAATTCACTTGAAGCAAATTGGAAAGGTGAAAAAACTTAAAAGGTGAGTACATCATGAATTGAGTGAAGCAAACCAACAAACGCGCGTCGACTGCTGCGTTACATTACTCGACCGGCACAATAATTAAGGAATTTTAAATCAAATCATTACCTGTGATAAAAAGTGAATCCTGTACGATAATTGAAAGCGCTCATCGCAATGGCTGAACCCTGCCGAACCAGCCAAATCATGCCCCAAGCGAAAATTGACTCAAAAAAAGTTACTTGTGAGCGTTTGGTGGACTAGTGTTGGTGTCGTTCACTTCACCTTTATTAAATCTGGTCAGACGATTACGGTAGATGTCTATTGTCAGTAACTGCAAACCATGATGGAAAAGCTAGCTACTAAACAACCGAGGCTGGTCAATCGCTCTAGGCCACTGCTGCTTCATGACAACGCTAGACCACACACTTCACAACAGACGGCTACCAAATTAGAGGAGCTTCAATTGGAATGTCTAAGGGCCTGTTGCACCAAACACCAATCAGAAAAAAATCAAAATTAAGTGTGATTTCACCCATCAAATAAAAATAATGGTTGCGTATACGTAAATCATCTGATGTACATCATCTTTTTTGTTAAAATTCCACCATATTATTGCCCACTGCCAAGAAATATTTAATCGAGTTCCTAACGAGAATTAAAGCAATCAAATTTGATAAGTCAATCAAATATTGATTGGAGGTTGGTGCAACAGGCCCTAAGACATCCCCCGTGCTCCCTGAACCTTGCTCCAACAGATTGCCATTTTTTTTTCGAAATTCGGATAACTTCTTACAAAGGAAAAAAATCGTCTCCGATGGGGCAGTCTAAGCCGCCTTCAAAGATTGTATTGATTGCCGTCCGAATGGTTGTTTTTAGTAAAGGGATCCATGAACTACCTATGGTCCTATGAGATGGCAAAAGTGCATATATAGCAATGGTACATACTTTGATTAAATAAATTATTTTATTTAAAAAGAAACGACTTTTTGTTTCTCCCATACAAAACGCCAATTTCATAAGTAAAGACCTAATAGAATAAAATATATACCAGGATAATTTATTTGGTGAGCGCTATTTTTGAGCCTACGACTTGTTCCTTGACTTATGGGTTGTTTTGCGGCTGACCACCCGTGCTGTAAAAAATGGTTCACTTTGCCAATGTCACCTCTGTTTCAGGGAAGGACGGCAGGAGTTGCAAGGCTTATGTACATTTGAGATTGGGTTTTTATATTGTAGGTCCACATGCGGCATGTGTTAGCGCGAAATTATACATATCTGCTAGTGGGAATGCATTTAATATAAATCTTAAGTGATACATATCTTTGCAGCTTAGATTAGATTAGATTAGATTAGACGAGCTTGGTTATCGCTTTAGAAAGCCCTAATGACTCAAGCAAGACCCATTTTTTTTGTTTTTTAAGGATGATTTACTTGGTGAGCGCTGTTTTTGTGTGAATCACACCTCAAAAGCCTCCTGTGAGCTTGGTCGTCGCTATAGATAGCGCCAATTCTCAGCAAGACCCATCGAAGAGCACTGTAAGGCTGGATGGACCTTGGATGACCGCTCTGTGATAAGGCAAAATATTTTATTAACTCAGTGAAGATCATATTGTGAAAATTGAATGATACTTTTTTGTGTTTTGGCGGAAATCGAACTCACTTCTTTTTTATTACGAGAGGGCAAAGGGAATAATTTTTTACAGTATTGGGATTAGCCTCATACCAAGCGACCATGCTGTAGAAAAACCTTTATTTTTTGGCCAATATCTGACTGCTTCTGAATTAAGAGGAAGAGTTGGAGAGAGTGTGTTCATTTGAGATTTGGTTTTTCTTTTGTAGATACACATGCAACGGGTGTAAATGCCAACTTGTAAGTGCATGCTTGTAAGTGTGCATGAAGTCTTAAATAAAGCTAAATCTAAGCTGCAAAGATATGTATCATTTGAGATTCATATTAAATGCATTCCCACAAGCAGACATGCATAATTTCGCGCTTACATATGCCGCATGTGGACCTCCAATATAAAAAAACCCAATCTCAAATGAACATAAGCCCTGCAACTCTTGCCGACCTTCCCTGAAGCAGGGGTGACATTGGCAAAGTGAACTAGTTTTTACAGTATGGGTGGTCACTGGTCAGCCGCACACCAACCTATCAGTCAAGGAAGTGTCAATCTTAAATTTTGATTCATTTTTGCAATTTAGATTTTAGACTATAGATCGACTCATTTAATAATTTCCTAGTTGAGCTTGTTGTTTGACCGTGGTAAAACCTTGATTCAGTTACCTACAAAAATACATAGATATATTGGCTGTATAAAATTATAGCGGTAACTTAGAAATAAAATTTAATTAGACGAGTTATCGTTCAAGGACATCGTCTGTTGGAAAAGATTGCGATAGTTCGGGCATCTAGAAAGAAAGGACGATAGACGTCTGACAAAAACAGTGTACTTACACATGAAATGTCAAAGTAAGGCGAGGGATGTAATGTCACCGGTCCGTAGTCTAGTGGTAACGCTTTGGACTCGTAAATGGAAGGTTGTGTGTTCGAATCCTGGCGGAGCACAAAAATATACCATTTATATTTTCAAATACGCTTTTCGCTGGATGAAAAGTCATATAGGTACCTTTACCAAAGACCGGTCACCAAAGGTCCATCCAGCCTTACAGCAAATGGATCTTACTTGAGAATTGGCGCTTTCTATAGCGACGATCAAGCTCGCAAAGGGCTTTTGAGGTGTGATTCACACAAATTAATTATCCTAATTTTATTATTATTATGACCTCCAGTAGGTATGCATGAGCACATAGTACGCAACCAGATTGACTACATGCTGATAAATAAAAGATTCAAAAATGCCATCACGTCTGTAAAAACATATCCTGGAGCTGATATTGAATCCAACCATAGTTTACTAATGGGGAAAATTCTACTAAAACTGAAAAAGTACCCAAAAAAGTCCAGAAAATTGCAAGAGACCCAAGACTACTCAAGGAACAAAACATCAAAGAAAAAGTGCGAAATGAACTGGAAAACGGAATAAAAAACCTATCTGAGGTATCTGAGGTGGAACAATTGTGGAATCGCTTAATGGATACTATGTGTACGACCAGTGAAAATATCTGAAGACTGCAAAACGAGCACACAAAGAATGGATCACAGCTTTATTGACTACGAAAAGGCCTTTGACAGAGTGAGACACGACAAGCTGATTAGTATACTGAAAGACATTGGGATAGACGATAAAAACACTCGCATTATTGCTAATATATATTGGCAGCAAACTGCTTCAGTGCTTGTAGAGAGTTCAGAGACCAGACAAATACCCATCAGAAGAGGAGTTAGACAGGGATGCGTACTGTCACCAACACTTTTTAACCTATATTCAGAAAGGATCATGGCGCAAGCACTTCATGAGGCTAGGGAAGGCATTGTTGTCAACGGGCAGCTGGTAAACAACCTGCGGTATGCCGATGACACAGTCCTACTCGCTGACACTCAGGCGGATCTGCAAACATTGTTGATCAGAATAAATGTCGCTAGTAAAGAAGCTGGCATTAAAATTAACTTAAAGAAGACCAAGGTCATGGTTATCAGCAGAAACACAAACGCCTCCGTACATGTAGAACTAGATGGCGAAAGCATTGAAAGATGCACTAGTTACAGGTACCTGGGATGTGTGGTCAACGAAAAGTGGGACATGTGTCAAGAAGTCAGAAGCAGACTAGAGCAAGCCCGAAATGTCTTCGCTAAAATGAGCAAATTACTGTTGTGCCGAAATTTAAGCCTTGAACTCCGGAAGCGCATAGTGAGGTGCTACGTTTTCCCAATCGCTCTGTATGGTATGGAGGGATGGACTCTCACGCAGGCACTGGAGAGACGTATTGAAGCATTCGAGATGTGTCTATTCCGAAAAATGCTTCGGATCTCTTGGCATGATCGAGTCACCAATGAAGAAGTCCTTCAACGAATGCGCACTACAAAGGAGCTCCTGCCTACCATTAAGCAGAGAAAGCTAATGTACTTCGGTCACATTATGAGAAATAAGAAGTACCGTCTACTTCATCTTATCATTCAGGGTAAGATTGAGAGGAGAAGATCTCAGGGACGCCGAAGGACATTGTGGCTAAGGAACCTGCGACAGTGGTTCGGCAGAAGCACCATGTCCCTGTTTCGAGCCGCAGCATCAAAAATCAAAATAGCTATGATGATCGCCGATCTTCGTTAGAAGTGGCACAAGAAGAAGAAGGTATACTTTGTAGTAGTGTTTTTTTACGCAGCTAGATATTTTTCTTGATTTTTTTTCTTCTTTCCCATTGCAACATTGGTGCATATCTACCCCACTGTTTGTTAGACAGGACTGCCTGACAATTTTATTCTGTCTCATACAATCTTCCTTGTCGCAACCTAGATTATGTTCTACTATTGTATTGGGCTGGTCAATAAAAGTCAGCAGACTGCCTTGGCTGGGTCACATCCAGCGAATTGATCATCTAAGCTTGGAAAAGATGGCTGTATAGACAACTCAAGAGGCGCAGGGCAGTTGGAAGACCCTGAGTAGTGTTGACTGGAGGAGGAAGGCGTTGCACAAGCAGTTATGGCTGCGGATTTTTCTTTCTTTTGATAATAATGATGATGTTGCGAGACTTACTGAATAAGATGTCCAGCAGACTTGGGCCGGCCTTGAATTTCTCCTCCATGACCAGGATGTGGAGGAAGTACCGTCAACTCTTACCTGTAATACATAAGATACATCAATCATTATGTTTTATATCCATCCATATTTATTTATTTTGCCTTCACCTGAGAAAATAAATAGGTTGCACTTGCTACATGCAGCCCCAGTCTAGAATAACACGGAAATGCAATGTCACTTGGCCGGGCTAGAGGCGGAGGAAGTCATATCTTCAATTATTAAAATTTAGAAGGTAGTTTGAAAACGTTTTACAATGCTATTACCTAGTACTAATTAGCTAGAACAAATCTCTGATTATCGGGAATCCACTTTATAAGCGGATGAAAGATGATGCGGTAAATGAAAGTAAAATAAATAAAGTATTTACAGTGGAGATAAAAAAACCTTAGGAGAATGACGGGAAAACTTTCAGCGCGGAAAGAATTGCTAAAATAAAAATTAAGCTATTAGAAAAGCATAAATAATGTGAATTTAAGAAAACTTAAAAGAATGTAAGGCAAAACCTACGAAAGAATACAATGAGATGGTTCGGGCATTTACAAAGAGTAGATGATGAATGTTTGACAAAGAGTATCTACATAAAAAAAATGTAGGAGCAAGAAGTGAAGAGGAAGACTGAGAAAGGAATGGCTTAAAGGATTGAGATATACGTACAGAGCGAATGTAAAAAAGGAAATGTATGGAAAAGGGTGATGGATATGAATGAACTGAAGGAATGGAGTAGGTCGATGCGATGGTCGAGAGAGTAAGGCGTTGGCACTCGAATTAGCATTTTTGAAATAAGCGCAAGTTCGAGTCCCGTCATGTCCTATTCACGATAACTTTTACTCTGGTTCAACAAATGTTCCTAAGTAATTATTAACGAAGAATTAATTTAAAGTATAAAACAAAGGTTAATTATTTATTGATGATGTAAAAACCTGTTTCTTGCCAGGAAAAAATACGTTTCTGAATTGAATTCCTCTTCACAAACTAATTTTAAATAACACATCGCCACCTTAAGAGTAAAACTGAATAAGTGCTGATTCACTGATTTGGAAACCGTGGATAAAACATTATATTGGGAGTAACTTCTCATAGTAAGTGAACTAATATAGGAAGTGCTCATGAAAATGTTCTAAACCAGGGATCTCCAAACTACGGCCCGCGAAAGGATTTGGTCCGGTCCGCAGGCGCCAATAAAAAAAAACAGTTTTGTTTTAGATATTGAGAACGAACTGAAAAAACAGCTGTACACTTCTCACTTAAAATTAAGATTTAAAAGTTTTCTTTGTTTTTTATTTAAAATCAACAATAATTATGATAGTATTAAAATGAGGTAAAAAAACTTCAATAAGAGCCAGAGACCCTTAAAACTTAGGTTTACAAATTTATTTATTTGTAAAAATAGCCTGGAAATGCACTGTTTCCATGTGTCAAATTAGCAAAGTTTTCCACCCTGGGGGACAAGTCACTACCCTTAGTACGAGTTGCAAAACTTGAGTAAAGTAAAGTTCCTAAATCTTCCGTTTTTGTTTCTTACACTTTATGGTCTTAGCAAAAGAGTTACAGTGAAGAAAATCAAGTTCAAACAAACAAAAACGGCAGATTTTGGAGGAAATCACTTTTTAATAATTTCCGTAAACTTTACATTACTCAAGTTTTGCAACTCGTACTCGTAATAATAATAATAATAACAGGCTGATTTATTTTAAATTACACATGATAAGAGAGCGCCGTTTTTGTGTGTGTCACACCTCAAGGGCCCTCTCTGATCATGGATAAGACTTTCTAAACAAGTGTGCCTTGAGTGCTCCTCGAAATACACCCACAGATTTGGAGTTCTTCACTCCGGGTGGCAGTCTGTTCCACTCCACCGGCCCCGCAACACAGAAAGCGCGGTCTCCGAAGTTTGTACGAATCTGACGGCGCGGCTGAACCAAATTGACTACTCCATCACCCGCAGATCTGAGTGTCTGCCTCCTAACACCCATTTCAACAGGTGAAATCATATCAGCCAGATAAGGTGGGGCCAAGCCATTGATGGCTTTATATACCATTAAACAAACACGGAAGACCACCCTCTCCGGGAAACGAAGCCAATGAAGTTTTTTTAACAGCGGGGTGATGTGAGCGAACTTGGGAATCCCGAATATGAGTCTTGCTGCCGAATTCAACACAGATTGAAAGCGATTAAACTGTTTCTTCGGCTGACCACTATAAAGCGTCGAGCAATAGTCAATCCGAGACATCACAAACGCACTCACCAGGGTCTTAACCGCATCTGACGGCAGACATTTTCTTATTGCCTTTATTTGGCGAAGCGAAAAAAAAGAAGAAGCTATTGTGGCATCTATTTGCCTATCCAGTGTCAGGTTACGATCCAGGAAGACTCCTAGAAGTCTTACCGAATCAGGAGGCTGGATTAGCTTACCTCCTATGGAGAGTGGTACTCTATTCACCAGAAGGTGGTCACGCCTCGATGTGGCTGCCCAGAGTATCTCCGTCTTATCCATGTTTAAGATTAGGCCATTGTTCCTCATCCACCCACCGACCTCCGCGATA
Organism: Agapetus fuscipes; assembly: GCA_951799405.1. Taxonomy (NCBI): domain Eukaryota; kingdom Metazoa; phylum Arthropoda; class Insecta; order Trichoptera; family Glossosomatidae; genus Agapetus; species Agapetus fuscipes. The sequence goes on from OX637336.1 coordinate 59,373, forward strand.
CACCCAGAGACCCTGCAACTGAGGTCCTCAGCCATGTCTGGCCGAGAATGAGAGTATATTTGCCAGTCATCTGCATATGAGTGTGCGATGAGGCCCCATTTTTCAACAATACTCTCAATCTCAGCAGTATACAATATGAAAAGGATCGGACCCAGCACAGAGCCCTGTGGGACCCCGGAAGACAGCGAGTAGGTAGGTGAAACACTATCACAAATACGCACCGCCTGTCTGCGCTCCACCAGATAGGAAGAAAACCACGCCAAAGCCCCTCCGGTCAAACCAAATGACACCTCCAATCTCTCAATAAGAATTGGGTGACTCGTACTAAGGGTACTGGACCCTGTTGGCCCCCCCCTTAAACCTCGAAATTTCAATACGGCCCTTGGGTAAAATAGTTTGGAGACCTCTGTTCTAAGCAAGAAGATTTTTACTTTTGTTTATTGTTTTTTCTCGTAGAAAATAGGAATAAAATTCTCATTTAGTTTTACCTTTAAGGTATCGATTTGCTTAAATACTAATTAAATGTAGCATAAGAATAAGTAGAGGAGACTGCAGAGGTTTTGGCCACTTCTATTGGACAGTGTAATAAAGGGAAAATCAAATCTACGTTACATAAGTGAAACAAAATGTTGTGATTATTTTAAAACAAATTGAATTCAAGGAAACCATTACGCAGAGTCAGTTAAGTACTTTAGACTGTGCTCGGTGTACGAGTAACGCTTTTTGTGCATCGACTTTTCAATACAAAGCGAAGGTCAAGACCACATTGGATACAAAATATGTTAATCGTTAGTAACAGGTATGATGCAATCTATTTATAATCTAAGTTGCCCATTTTTATCAACATATTTTAAGAGTTTGTACACCAGCAATCACGTATACGTTCGCGCATAGACATTCTGAAAAAAATTACAATATAAAAAGGCAAAGATGTGTTGATTTTTAAAAGGCTTACATTTAATAATGCACGACTACAAGCAGTTTAATTAAAGTTCGCACATACGCATGCTGCATGTGTATACAAAAATAAACCAAACTTCACGTTAACTGCATGGAGTGGCGCCAGAGTACTTGCAGGAGCTGATACTACCGAGGAGTCTGAGCGAGAGGGGGCTCACTCTGCGATCTGCCGACAGTGCTCTTACATCTGTCAGCACTCAATACAGAAAAAGATGTACAGTGTTCGGAGACCGCGCTTTCGCCGTTGCGGGACCGTCCACTTGGAACCAGCTGCCTCCTGAAGTGCGCGCCAAGGAAGGGATCGAGAGCTTCAAGAAGGGAATGAAGACCCATTTCTTCACCGCCGCGTCAAGCCTGAAAGCGCCCTTGCAGTGACAGTAGTCACGAAACACCGCTATAAAAATCATCATCATCAACATAAAACTTTTAAGGCACGCTTTCAATTTGCTCTCTCCACAGCCCTCAGCGCGTGCGGTAAATCATTCCACAATAGGGGGCCGGCAATGCAAAAGGGACGATTCAAATAATAGGCAATGTTGAACCTGAGGGGTACACTGAGCCTATTTACAGCAGCGCTGCGTGCTGATCTCAGAGTCCCCCGGCTAGCCCATACTGTGTCAATCACAAATGGCTTACAGTGGCGCAGTGTTTTGTGTAGAATTAAACGCAGGAAAGCAGGCCATTCACTCTTCAGAATTGGTCACATTTTAATATGTAGCCCTATGAAAAATAAATTGCTCCATACGCCAATGTTACTCCTTTGTAATTTTCCCGAAGTGATAAACAAATTTACACTAATATATGCAGCTTAGATTGAATTAGACATTATATTGGTACGTGTATAATATGTAGGTACCTCTTTGACACAATATGTACATATTATGAATAGCAGAGGTATAGAACCAAAGGTGTCGATTTTATTTTTAAATTGATTTATATTTTTTATTTGATTTGTTTGTCCTGCTTTGTGATTGAATTTTATTGGATTTTATTTTTCTTGAAATTTTAATTTTCTTCAATTTGTATTTAAATTTTGTTTTCTTTTCAACTTGTGATTTTATAGTTTTTCTTCTTCTTCTTTTTGTGCCACTTCTAACGAAGATTGGCGATCATCATAGCTATTTTGATTTTAGATGCTGCGGCTCGAAACAGGGACTTGGTGCTTCTGCCGAACCACTGTCACAGGTTCTTCAGCCACGATGTCCTTCGGCGTCCCTGAGATCTTCTCCCCTCAATCTAACCCTGCTCAACTTCTTAATCTTACCCTCAATCTTACTATAGTTTTTAATGAAATATTTTTGTACAAAAAAACAACTAATGTAAAGCGGGATTCTTCCCAATACGGCGCTAAAGAAAAATTGTGCGATAAATAAATAATAATAATAATAAGACAATATTCATAGTGCCGTTTTGTGATAAGTCACGGCAAGGGCACTGCTCATTGTTCAACTGTAACATCTCCGAAACTTGCGCTTTCTACGGCTCTTAGCTCATAAACAAATCTAGGATTTTATCGATGGTGAGAATCTAATCTAATCTAATCTAAGTTGCAAGGATATGTTACATTGGAGATTCACATTACATGCATTCTCACAACCAGACACGTACAAGTTCGCGCTTGCACATGCCTCATGTGAACCTACAACATAAAAACCAAATCTCAAATGGACATACACCCTGCAACTCTTGCCGTCCTTCCCTGAGACAGGGGTGACATTGGCAAAGTGAACCATTTTTACAGCATGGGTGGTCAGCCGCATACCAACCTATAAGTCAAGGAACACACACACACGACAAATTACATTTTATACATCACTAAATAATAATATCCAAATACAAAATATCCATTTACAAACAAAAACAAATTCCAATTTAATAAACCCTAGCCGCCAACATTACAGATCAACCGCCATTTCTTTCTGTCCTTACATACTTCTTTCATTTCCTCCAGAGTCATAACCTTCTTCATACAAGCTCTTCTTTTATTACCTTATGCTTATTCCAATAAATTTAGGTGAGCCTTTACACATGATCAAAATCAGTGATTCGCCACCTTTTTTTAGATCAAGGACCTCTTCAATACTTTTGTTATTTTCAGTAACCAAACAAGCAGGAGCGAGACTCTATTCACGAAAGTGTAAAGAAGTATTTTAACCTTTAAATTTAAAATTAAATATTTTTTTCAATTCTTGTCAATGTTAGAACTCAAAGTACTCGTAATGTCGAATGTGATATTTTAAGGCAACGGTAAATATATTTATACTGAAATGTCTTTTTTCTACTCCCATTTGGTAATTTACTAATTACAAAACGGCTAACGCAATCACAATGCCATACATTTCTACACCCGTTGCATAGTGTTACATTATGCAACCGGTAACCGTGTTAAAATGAACATGTGCGCATGCGCATTGTCAGAATTGGAACCATTTTTTAATTTCAAATGTCAACCTTGTATGGGGGTATGAAGACCTGTCAATCCAAGATGGCCGCAAGCGATCAGCTGATTAGGCTTCATACAATATTAGTGATATTCGGTAGGTAGGAATTACCGTGGTGATGAGACTTTCAGCCCTGTTCAGATGAAAATAAATAAGTATATTTTATGTGTAGAGTCAAATAAAAATTGTTAATAGTGCTAAAATTTATCGAATTTATTTATCGGATTGCTCCAAATAAAGCTTTCCTTTTTTCAATGGAAAATAAAAGGCTTGAAAGGAAAACAATACAAAAAATTTCACCGCAAAAAATAAACAAACTCAAAAAGTTACTTGGTTAATAGGTGAGTATGAGGTTGATCACCTATGCTGTACAAATTTGGTTCACCTGCCAATACAACTGCAGGGCATATGTTTATTTGAGTTTTGGGTTTGAATGTTTAAGCTTATATGCAGGATGTAAAAGCGCGACCTTATACATATGTGTCGGCTTGTGGGCATGAATTCAATATGAAACCTAAATATAATTTATTTTTACAACTTAGGTTAGATTAGATAATCGAAGGGAATGATAAATCACACGTTTTGACAAAGGTAAGGTTTTAATTACTTCAAATGGACGAGTACATTATAATGACTATTATTCACTATTTTGTTAATTCTCTCATGGTCGTAGAAAAAGTATTGTATGCCACTGCACGTAATTAGTCTTTGTAACACTCGTGCTTTCTATTGTGCCATTCGGCTGCGCCTCATGGCACAAACTAGCACTCGTGTTAAAAAGACTATCATTACTTGACAGTGGCATAAATAACTATTTAACATGATTTTAACGTATTGAAATGTATGAAGTGGGCCAAGACGGTAAACTTTGACTGGCGCGTTTATAATAAAAACAACGCTTGTTCGAGCTCAAGCTGACAAGGTAATGATAAATTTGATCTGGTTCATTGCGTAATGATTGATAAATAAATAATTATAATAAAATATATTGTGAATTCTTAATGGATAATTATTAATTATACATGTAAAGATATTATGATACATTTTTGAATTTGCCGCGCAGGGCGTTGATTGGAGCAAGCTATATTCTCGTGTGATTGGATTTCTTATATACATATAAACGTTTCTAGCCAGGCAAAAAGTGGTTGGTGAATTGCAATCCCATTTACATTTTTTAAATGGAAGGTTGTGGGTTCCCCGGTGGAGCACAAAAAACATACCATTTATATTCAAATTTGCTCTTCGCTGGGTTGAAAAATTCATAAATCATTACCAATGACCGGTCACCAAAGGTCCATCCAGCCTTACAGCAACTGGGTATCGCTTGAGAATTGGCGCTTTGTAGCGACAACGACGTAAAAAGATCGATAGCTCAATTAGTAGAATGCTTGCATTCCATGCCGAGAGCAAGGGTTCGATCCCAAGGTGTACTCAGCCTTCACAAGAAATGAGAACCAGCCCTCCCGGGAGCTGGGAAACCCCCACTTCAACTGAAAGGGGTTGGTGTGAGGCCAGCCCCCTTACCCATAAAAATAAATAGGTCCCGAATCGCCACATGCGACCCCTTCGGGGATAACGCAGGCAATAAGTTACTCTATATATGTAGCTTAGTTGCGTTTTTAAAGATATTTCTACACAGAATACGTGTCTACATAATTTCTAATTATCGCATTTTTATGAATGCTGGTTGGCAGCCACTGGCTTACACATAAGAAGACCTTCAAAAGTTGAAATAATTCAAAATCAATAAAACGCGCCGGGCGACATTCTGACGTTACTCAACATTTCAAATGTCAAAACAATAATATTGTCTAAGCGACATTTTCGGCTAGTTTAGTAAACATTCCTAAACGCCTATCTAATGTTATCATTTGAAAAAGAACATTATCAACAATTCTTTGAATATTTGCGCACATATTATGTAGGTTTGGGAAACACGATTAACATCTTATAACTTTTCATTCATGAATTCATTTCAACTTTTAAGTTGGCTTACGAGTATTATGTTTAATTTCAAATAAAGAATATTTCTTACTGTCGTTGTTTTAAATTTATTAAGGTATTTAAAAAAAAAAACAAAAAATATATTTTACCTAAGACTTGTTGTAAGTATTTGAAAATAAAATAGTTATAACATTAAAATCAATTTGACGTTTGAAATTCAAAAAAGAACATTACGTACTTATTTAAAATTACGTGAGCTTGATTTTTAAATTTAAATAAGGAACATTTATATTCAATTTTAGAATTCAAGTGATCGGTTTATTCGTAAGTAGAGAATGTTTTATTCGTTGATTTTCACATTGAATTAAATAAGCTTCCATACATAATTCGAAAGAAAGAATACCGACACGTTTCACACATTATTTGACATCGTATTCAAATAAAGAACTATTTTCAAACTTCAAGTGCTAGTTTGACGTTTTTATTTCAATATTTCAGTATAAAATATATTTATTTTACTTTTATTCCGCGCATTTCAATTGAAGTGTTAACAGCTCTGTGAAATAATTATCTTGACATTGAAATAAAAAAAGGAACATTTCAGTAATTTATTTTTCGAATCATTATTTTGACATTTCTAAAGTTAAACGTACTGTTTTTGTTTTTGACAGATTATTAGAAAATAAACTCACATTTGGAACAGCTGATTCAATATGATAAACAACTAACTATTCTCAAACAGACCACTTTTTTTGATTCACAAAAGAATTTTAACTGACTAGGAATTGAGGTGAGGTTAGGTTGCACTCCCTGCGGCTCCGCACATGCGCACTAACCAAAACATTTCTTCCGACTGATGTTTTGTTATGATTTTCACTTTTACGTTCTCGACCCGATAATATTAGGAAAAGCAGATGCCACGTACTTGTTTTTATGTGGAAATATAAAATCAATAAGGTTCCTTGGCTGGTATTGCTCTGACCACCTAGACAGTAAAAATTTGTTCACTTCAATTCCACCCCTGGTGAAGGGAAAGTCAGCAAAAGTTTCAGGGTTTATGGTCATTTGAGATTGGGGCTTTTATTTTGTTTGAACACATGCAGCATGTGAGCGCGCTTATGTGCATGCATTAATTATGAACATTTTAAATGTTTGTATATCTTTGTGACTAGTGTGAAAAAATAACATGTTAACATTTATTTTATTTGTACCATGAGTTGCAGAGTTTATGTTCATTTGAGGATCAAAAAAAATATGGAGAGCCAATTTATGTTCTTGTCGGTAGGTACTTGTAATTTCGTGAAAAAGCTACTTATAAATTGATAATCTACGTTGTAAAAAATATTTACAAGAAGCATTTATATTTAATGCACGCCCATAAAAACATGTAAGTATAATGTGTGTGTTATATTTTAACAAAACGTAATATAGAACGTAACGCTCATAAAAATTAGATGTATTTTAAAGTCAATGCACATTCTATAATCTATAATCTAAGTTGCAAGGATATATTCATTCAAAGCTCTCAGATGTATGCCCACAAACAAACACGTGTAATTCGCGCTTACAAATGCTGATTGTGTACTTACAAATAAAATCCAAACCTCAAATGAACATAAGCCCTGCAACTCTTGCTGACATTCCCTGAAACAGGGGTGATATTGGCAAAGTGAACCATTTTTTACAGTATGGGTGGTCAGCCTCATTCCAACCTATAAGTCAAGTTACATTCAAGTCTACATTCATTTGGAAAAAATCGATAAATCCAAAAACACACACTGATTTGTTTTTTTGAAGTGACGGAGAATTTAGGTACCCAAGTTGATATAGGTGCCTACCTACTTATTATCTAAAATATCTATGCTAGCATCTTAAACTGATGAAACGTTAGCAAGAAAAATAAATGTGATCATGAATTGGTCAAATATTAAAGATTCAGAGTTCTCATATAGTGTAACTGTAACGCTGTCGCCGTTCCAATAGAGGTGGCAAATACCTCTGCATTGTCTCCGCCACTTATGTAGGTACTACAATTCTTTCCTAAGTTCATTCATTTCCATCAATTTCCTCATTTTTTACACAAGTACAAATTGTACAACACGCACTGGTCTATGTTATTCTAGCATCGTATTTTCGGCCCCACCTGTTTGTCATACTTAGGATGCGCAGCTGTGTCTACTAGTAAGGCATTGTAATAACACAGACCGCTAGTGCCGTCTTTCACAGCATTTAAAGAAAGTGTTCTCTGAGAATCCGCCGTGGTCCAATCATACTTATTTATTCAATTTTTTTTTTTTACATAGCCGAAAATATTAAAATTTTCAATCACTGATTTTCTCATGAATTGACTGTTTTTTTTTAAAATCATTTTTTGTCCATTGACTTATAGGTTGTTATGAGGCTGACCATCCCCCGGTCCTGCACAAAAAATGTTTCACTTTGCCAATGTCACCCCCGTTTCGGGAAAAGTCGGCAAATGTTGCCAGGTTTATGTTCGTTTGAGATTTAGGTATTTTTTGTGAATGCACATGCAGCATGTGTGTGCGCAAACTTACACGTGTCTGCTTGAGGGTATGAAATAAATATGAATCTTAAATGTTAAAGTAGCTTTGCGACTTCATTGATTTTTTGAACAAATAAATTCAGCTTTATCTATTGGTTAATTTGTGACATTTTTGCATGTATTGCAGTCAAGTGAGATCAAAGAGCACTCTTCTCCTCCTACCACTACCATTGGCATTCCTTATGAACACATTCTTGTCAATCGTTCATTTCCATTGTATTCATTTATACTTTCACTCTTATATTCATTTATAATTCCACTCCAGCAATTACGGACCCTGTTGGTTGCTTGGGCGCTTGGAGTTTGCATTCAAAAACAACATTAGATATGTCACGCAAGAATGCCGCATTTTAAATAACTATATGTTGTTATTTTGAACTATGCCTAGCTGTCTTCAATAATGATAGTCAATAAACCATGTAGGTACTAATATAAAAACATCAGGAAGTAGATAGTGGTAACCAAACATACAAACACACAAATAAATAAAATCCATCTATTTATTACAGTATACCGATGATAAAAAAGCAAAATATACCTCCATGGACTTATATTTTGTCTGTAAGAATTTTGCACATTTATTAAGCCAGACTTACGCATCTGAAACCTGGGAAATGACAAACAAAACTCGGACCTCAAGCGTGTCATCCGAAAGAATGGTACTCAGAACCATCAGCGGTCCGGCGAGACATAGCAACGGTTGGCGTCATCGGGAGAACAAAGAGTTCTATGGCATCTACAAAGAGACCCATGTGATCAGCTCCATCAAAGGAAGGCGCCTGCAGTGGGCTGGTTAGTGATTACATAAATTAGCCAACCCCATTGAGCGCCTACCACTCTCAACACTACAACACTGAAGAAGGGCGGGGCTGGATGTCTCATCTAATCTAATCTAAGTTGTAAGGACATTATTTTTTGGAGATTCACATTACATGCATTCTCACAACCAGACACGTACAAGTTCGCGCTTGCACATGCCTCATGTGAACCTACAACATAAAAACCAAATCTCAAATGGACAAACACCCTGCAACTCTTGTCGTCCTTCCCTGAGACAGGGGTGACATTGGCAAAGTGAACCATTTTTACAGCATGGGGGGTCAGCCGCATACCAACCTATAAGTCAAGGAACTCGTCACCACGGTAATTCTTAATTATTAAATTATATTCGGTAGGTACCGAATATCGGTAACATTTGTGTGAAGACAATTTAGCTGTTCACTTGCGGCCATCTTGGATTGATAGGTCTTCATACAAATATTACCGATATTCGGTAGGTAAGAATTTCCGTGGGGATGAGACTTCCAGCCCAGGAAGATCAAAAATGCCATGAAGGAATGGCGTGAACACAGATGCAGCCAACTTACGTATTTGGAGAGCAAAGGTGATGGACAGGCGAGAGTGGAGGAGAATCCTGGAGCCAGCCAAGGCCCACCCAGGGCTAGCGAGCTCATCATGAGGATGATACGTATCTTGATCAGTAAAAGTGAAAAAGAGTACAATAAGATGGTCCGGGGATCAAAACTGAATGGACGAGGAACGATTCACAAAATGAAAGAGCATGTGAGAGAAAGTGATGAATGTCGAGTAGATGATAGAAACCTTGCAAGCAGTTAACAAATATTCCTATTCAATGGGATATAGGTCCTGTCAATAGCTCAGTTGGTAGAGTGCTTGCATTCCCACCGAGGGTGTCAGAAATGATTTCCCGTTTCGGTGTTTATTTCAAACCCCAAATTCAAATACCGGCAAGGTTTACTCAGCCTTCACAAGAAATGAGTACCAGCTCCCTTCTCGGGAGCTGGGAAAGCCCCACTTCAACTGAAGTGGTTGGCGTAAGGCCGGCCCCCTTACCTGTAAAAATAAATAGGTTTCACTCGCCACATGCGAAACCCTTCGGGGATAGCTCAGTAAGAAGTTACACTATGCGTGTAGCTTAGTTGCATTTTTTATACCTTAAAGGTGAAACTGAATAAGTGACAGAGATAAATTTATCTTCTTTCCTATTTTCTACGAGAGATAACAGTACAAAAGTACGAAAATTCTGTAATTGAGAAGTTTGTCATAAGTACTTCCTTATAGTTAGTCCACTAGGTACTTATGAGAAGTTACTACCAATAGATCGTTTAAGCCACGATTTCTCAAATCAATTAGCACTTATTCAGCTTAACCTTTTAAGTGGCGATATAAAATAAATTATGACTTTATGTAATGAATACATTTTTTTTTAAATAATTTGTTATTTTTCATACAAAAAATAGTGTATTTTGGACCTGTTCCCAATTACCAAAAAAAGTGCAAGCAACAACAGAGTTTTTCATTGATATTGTGTCGTCACTATAAATACAGCGTCGTTGCAAACTAAAAACAGGCGCGTCATCGAAAATATTTTCATACATTGACTTCCTTGTAGGCAAAAAATCCTATTTATCATATTTTTTAATGTAATTAAATACTTATGAGGTTTATCATTACGTTAAGAATATTCATGAAATAATTCTGCTTCTCCTCTATCATTCCCATTATCATCATCATCACCACCTTATCGTTAACCTCTAGACTGCCGAGGGTCTACCTCAAGGTCTTCTGTGCACGGTGGACGCGCAGTCTATCTATGGGTAATCTATAATTTAAGCAGCGCAGATATATTCACATTTGAGATTCATAATATATGCATGCCCACAAGCAGGCATATCGATACCTTCAAAGGAAAACTGAATGAGTGACGTATTAAGCTAACATCGATTTCTCAGATAAATGCACCTTTTTCCCTATTTTCTACAAAAGAAAATACTAAAAAGTGTGAAAATCTTGTTGTTTAGAACTTTTCCATGAGCGCCTCCTTATAATTATTAATTCCCTACACTTAATAAAATGTTTTTATCCACGATTTTTCAATCAGTGAATCAGCACTTATTCAGTTTTACCTGTAAGACGGTGATATGTGAGTTCGCGCCAACACATAACTAAAAAGCAATCAGCAGGGCAATTTTTGCTTTCGATCTTGCCAAACGAAAAAAGGATTTTGTGCCAAACCACTGCCTCAGGTTTGGCGACCGCTGCAACAAGAAAAAAAACAAATTGAACATTTCTTATTATGTTTGTTGCTTATTTCTTTCTCTACATGTACAAACGTTATTCCTTAGATTTTGTAGGGTTTGTGTATTCACACAGTGAAAATTCATTAGAAGTTATTCCTTAGATCTTACTTTTGATACCGAAGCGATTTAGACAAATAAAGTAGGGCAAAATTAAGATTAAAAATTAATTGGTCTATTTAATTTTTACTGAGAATACTCAATACACAAAAACACAATAAAACCTAATGACTCGATTGTAGACATTAAAATTATAAATTCAATGAATCATAAACGACGAGATAAGATACGAAAATAAAATTGATTATATTATCTTATCTTTAACAAATATGCTCTAGTTTTTTAGAAGGGACAGTTGGGAACTGTTGAAAACAGTCATATCACAAAAAGATGCAACTTTTGAAACTTTTACTCTGCATAGTCTCCACCAATTATTTTTATCTTGACATACCTACTTCGTTAATAATTTTATTTTTACTCTGTATATCCCCAATATCATAAATTTCAATAATTTGATCAAGCCATTACTTTCTCGGTCTTCGCCTTCCGTACATTTACTCTGTAGATACACGTTCAAGCGTTTATTATTCATTCTTCCCAACTGCCTAAACCATATTATCATTACGAGTGTATTCTTTCGTACCTTTGTTCTTAAATTATTTTCTAGATTGGGTATATTTCTAGTTATTATAGGATTTACCCATTCATTACTCTTTACCCATTCATTACTCTTTACCCATTCATTACTCTTTACCCATTCATTACTTTGGTATAAGGTTTTACCTGTTATCCTTCTCAGATTTTTCATGTCCACTGTACATACTTTATTAATTTCACTATTGTTCACCGTCCACGCTTCAATTCCATACATTAAAGTAAATATCAATATAAAATTGCTAACCGTCCTTTGCAATCGCTCCAATTACTCGCTTTCCCTTGCATACTCTATTTTGCATTTCTGTCATTTTCCATTCTCTACATTCGCACCATTCAACACTTTCCAATACTCTTTCAAACATATAGTGGCACTACTTCCGGATGCTTGAAAAACTTAGCTTATTCTTTCGATATTATGTCAGCATTTTGTCATCCTACTGAGAATGCTTAGATGCATTTTTACAATTTTTGCCGCCTTTCCTGGTTGACAGTTTTATTACCTAATCAGCTAATATTTTACTGCAGACATAATATGTTTACGTTTAATATTTTTAAAGGAATTATATAAGACATAAATTGATTTAATGGTCTCAGCACTAATCTAATCTAATCTAATCTAAGTTGCAAAGATATGTTACATTGGAGATTCACATTACATGCATTCTCACAACCAGACACGTACAAGTTCGCGCTTGCACATGCCTCATGTGAACCTACAACATAAAAACCAAATCTCAAATGGACATACACCCTGCAACTCTTGCCGTCCTTCCCTGAGACAGGGGTGACATTGGCAAAGTGAACCATTTTTACAGCATGGGTGGTCAGCCGCATACCAACCTATAAGTCAAGGAACACACACACACGACAAATTACATTTTATACATCACTAAACAATAATATACAAATACAAAATATCCATTTACAAATAAAACAAATTCCAATTTAATAAACCCTAGCCGCCAACATTACAGATCAACCGCCATTTCTTTCTGTCCTTACATACTTCTTTCATTTCCTCCAGAGTCATAATTTTCTTCATACAGGCTCTTCTTTTATTATGACTCTGGATATTCCATTCATTCGCAATTTCGGATATTTGGTCCATCAATACCTTGTGAGGGTTCTTCTGCGATATTATTATACCAAGGATCTGCAATATTTGAATTTATTACTTCCATTTCTTTAGTACCAGGAATCCTAGATAATACATCTGGCACTGTATGTTCTTTCCCTTTTCTATGCTCAATCTCAAATTCATACTGTGAAAGTCTCATGGCCCATCTTGCTAATCTACCTGTTGGATTTGATATTTTATTCAAGAATTTTAATGCCATATGATCAGTTATTACCTTGAATTTCATCCCATCTAGATAAGATCGAAAATGTTCAATTGACTCTACAATGGCAAGAAGCTCACGTTCTGATGTCGAATAGTTGTTCTCTAACTGTCAAACTTCTTGAAAAATATGCTATTGGCTTTTCGGACCCATTGATATTTTGGTTTAATACTGAAGCTACTTGATTTTTACTGGCATCAGTGTGTAAAAAAAAATCTTTTGTGAAATCCGGACATATTAATACAGGGGCTGTGCTTAAGGCTAATTTTAAATTATTAAATGCATCCTCAGATTCTTTTGACCAATTAAAATTGTTCTGACCTTTTTTACCTCTCAATAATTTATTTAGTGGATATGATATCTCACTGCAGTTTCGTATAACTTTTCTATAAAATCCTACCAAACCTAAAAACATTCGTAGTTGTTTTACATTTTTCGGTGAAGGATATTCCTCTTTAATCTTGACTTTATTTGAATCTGGCCTTAATCCATTTTCATCAATAATGTATCCCAAATATTTTAAACTACCTTTGCAAAATTCACATTTTGAAAATTTTACCGTTAACCCTGCTTCTTGTAATATATTTTTAACTTGTTTTAATAAATTTAAATGTGAATTGAAATCTTCGTTAATAATAATTAAGTCATCGATATAACAAAATATGTTAGTATCAAATTTAGGTCCAAATAATTTGTCTAATAAACGCTGTGTTTCAGAACTTGAATTTTTTAAACCGAACGGCATTTTTGTGAATTGAAACAACCCTCTATTTGGTACGACGAAGGCAGTTTTTTCTTTGGACGATTCTTCTAGTGGAATTTGCCAAAACGCCTTGCTTAAATCTATTGAAGAGATATATTTGGCATTTCGTAAATTTGCTAAAACTTGATTTAAATTTGGAATGGGATAGTTATCTCGTTTTGTTACTTCATTGAGTCTTCTAGAGTCCAAACAAAATCTAGGCGTTCCATCCTTTTTAATTACAATCACAACAGGACTGGACCACGAAGATTTGGATTGTTCAACTATACCTTCTTTTAACATTTTATCTAACTCTGTGTTAACCTGTCTCTGTCTTGCTGGACTGAGTGGATAATACTTTTGTTTTATTGGAGGACCTTCTGTCTGAATTCTGTGTTCAATGAGGTTTGTGCATCCTAAGCCTATTTTTTCATAAGAGATGTCCTTGAAATCATTTTATATTGTTTTTAATTGCTGTAATTGGTTTTCTGTTAATTTAGTTCTATTTGTAATTTTACCTAATTCACTAATATTTTTGCTATTTGAATATGTAATTTTACTTATTAAACTCAGTTCTAATTCAAATTTTATCCAAAAATCTATTCCAAAAATTAAGTCTTATTGTAAACCTTGTAAAACATAAAAATCTACATGTTTTATTTGATTGTCACATTTTACCTCTAAATTTATTTTACCAAGTATTTTTATATTTTTACCATTTGCTAACGAGATACTTTCATGGGTTTTTATAATTTTGTAATTTCTTTGTAAAAAATAATCAAATGTTTTTTCATTGATTGCAGAAATAGATGCACCTGAATCTAGTAAACCTGTAAAATTTTTGTTCTCAATATTTACTGTTAAAAATGGTCTTTTATCAAATTGTTTAGCAAAAATGAGTGGTGCAATTTGATAATTTTTATTAAAAATTTGAATGAAATTAAGCCAGCTCTTCATTTCTGATTTTTGTGTTTGTACTGAAGGCCGACTATCTACAAGTTTTTTGAATTACTATTGTATGTCGTATTTGTTCTGTTTTGTATATTTATATTTCTGTTCATTTTTGTTTTGTCTGTATAATCACTTTTTTTATTTTTAACAAAACAATCTTTTTGTACATGTCCTGTACGCTTACATGAGTAACAGATTACTGTGTGTTTTTTAAAATTTCCATTTTTTATAAAACAATTTCTTTCCACATGTCCTCTTTTATTACAAAAGTGGCATACTATATTATTTGTGAAACTTCTACATTTATTCTGTATGTAATCTAATTTTCTATTTTTAGTCCAACAATCTATTTCATCATGTCCTAATTTATTACAAAAATTGCATTTTTGCATTACATTTTTCTCTTCTGTGTCATTCATTACATTTAAATTCTTACATTCATTAAATTTGAAAAATGATTCAAACTTGCTACATATTGTAGATAATTCCTCTGTATTTTTAATTTCAGATGTTGTCAGTAAAGTTGCATATTTTTCTGACAATCCATGAATTATTATGTCCATAAGTTCTTTATCATGCATTCTTTTATTTAATAAATTATTTTTTGATTTTACCTTTAAAATATAAACAGATGCATTATCATGACCTTATACCATATTTAAAATTTCTAACTTAAGATTCCTTTGAAAGTCATATTTTTCAAATTGTTGTAAGAATTTGGTTTTAAAAATTTTCCAATCAAATTCACAATTAATTGCTCTGTACCAAGTTAACGGAAAATCTGTTAAAAATATAGGCATACACTCTACCAAATAATCTAATTTTAATTTGTAGACTTTGGCTAATTCTTCTAACCTTATTATAAATTCATTTGGTTCACTTTCACCATTAAAAGATATTTTTAATTTGAGAGGATCAAAATTTATGGACTCCATTGTGTTACTTTCTAAATCCTTTTTATTATTTATTTTTTTAGATTTCGTCATTTGCTGTATATTTTCAATTTATGCAATTAAAAAAAAATCATTTCATTGAAAAAAATTTTTTCATACAAATTAAATATAACACCATCTATATATATTTATCTAAACTGATTTGAAACAAACTGGTTCATGTCCAATCTTTTTTCTTCTGGGACGTTCGATTTTTAAATCTTCATTTCTTCTGAACGTAGTGTAGGTAATTTGAATTCTCTCACCTTCAATATTTTCAAAACCGCCTTTGAAATCTTGCAATTTCTTGTTATAAATTGTATAAGTTGAGTTTTTTAAAACATTTTAAACGTGTTGATGCTTTCACAACCATAAATCTGTCCAATTTTAATTATTTCATATATTGTATTGTTTTCAATGTCATTTGTTGAAATCGACTGTCATTTGTTTTTGTTTGTGAAAAATTTTCTTCATAGGAATTTCATTTACAGATTTTTTCTTTTACGTTGGGCGCCAAAATGTGAGGGTTTTTCCTCTGTCCTGCTGATTGACACAATTAATAATGTAACAGCCACTTTAATATGTTTACTTTTATTCCTTTCACAATGTATACACAATAAACCACAGCACAATAATATTAATTATTCTTAATTACACATGCTTGTGGCTCTCACGCCAGGCAAGCTTCCTCCCTCCTTCTGCATTCTTTTGTTTTCCTTTTTCCTTTCAAATTTAAATACAATGTTCCATTCTACCAAACAAACAAACTCATCTCGTTACAACCTTTCTCGGTCTTCCTCTACCACGACATCCATCTATTCTACCAACATATTCTTTCTTCGTCAGTCTTTCCTCATTCATTCTCTCCATATGCCCAAACCATCTTAACAAACTTCTTTTAATCTTCACTATCACACTTTCTCTTGCACCACATTCTTCTCTTACAAAATCATTCCTCACCCTGTCACTCCGTTTTTTCCCAATCATACTTCTTAGAAAGTCCATTTCAAGCACAAAATTGAATATTTAACTTTTTTCCTCGGCGGGCGAATGTCACTAATGAACATAAGCACTGCGACTTTGGCCGACCTTTACTGAAACAGGGGTGACACAATTAACCTTTTGCACAATTAACCTTTTTTATACAGCATGGATGGTCAGCCTCATACCAACCTATCAGTCAAGGAATCGCGTAAATTAACTTAGTCCTATTGAAAATCAAGTAACAAAAATATGAAAGCATTGAAAATAATGTTCAAGGTAAGAATGTATGAAAATGTCTCCGCTGATCATTCGGCGACACAATGATCACGTAATCGATCACATAAAGTTTGTTCCCTTTAGTGTTTAGTCACATATCAAACTTTGAAGACTTGCCACAAACCAATTCAGATGCTATCGATGCTATCAAAATACTTCAGCTTCATTCCATTCATCTAATCTTTACAATCTTCTGATTAGCTGTTCATATTGATTAATTATTAGGAATCACTCATTGCTCTACGTAATGTCGCACTTTAATGTCAACAGTAAATACTAGCAGAAATGTCTTCGAAAAGTTTTGTGGTTTTTGCTTTCTTTGCATTTTTTTTGTTTGGATGTTTGGTGGACAAAACGCAGGCGCAGAACTGCACACAAGGTAGAAAAAATATCATTTTTTGATAGTGATCAAGCCATACCATTGTCAATATTCTATCTTTTCTTTGCCTTCCACATTGTATGTGCGTCCTTCAATCTTTCTATAGGTCTTCATACCCCATTTTGCATTTATTTCCACGTTTGCCTCCGCATTGAAATGTCTCAATCCTATGATTTTTGTTCAACGCCATTGAAGATCATGCCTCAATGTTCCAAGCACTATCATTCAAAATATTTATCTAACTTTAAATTTCTGAGCTATGAAAATTACGAACCTTGCACAATTATTTCAAAACCATCCCATTTTTATTTCTGTTGAACATTCTTGAATTTGATTGGACATTAACTATTGCATCAGTTGTTTCGTGAGACTGTCCCAAAAAATCCCGTGAATACATCGGTCTTGAAACGTCTCTTGAAGTGACAGCTGTCGGAAATCTCTCGAATCTGAGGTGGAAACCGGTTCCATGGCATCGGAGCCGCTGCATGGCACACTAATATGATATCCAGTTACATCCCTTACTTGTGTCTTTTCCCCAGTTTCCTTCCACCTGGGCGTCTATTCGGTTTTTTCGGTACATGGCAATTGGTATCCTCATTACTTGCCTGAGAAAGCTAATCATTTTGTCTCTATTGAGTTGACCATCGATCTAATCATCACATACGTTAGACCATCTTTAAAAACCCTGTAATTATTTCAGATAAAGTGGTGTTTTGCTACTACGCCAGTTGGGCAGTATATCGACCACGTTTTGGTGCATTCTCTGTTGACGACATCGATCCATCTCTGTGCACGCATTTGCTGTATGGATTTGCTGGCCTCAACATTGAAGGAGTGACCTTCTCTTTGGATCCTCAAAATGACCTTCCGGAAATCGGGGGAAACCAACAGTACTACTACTTCAGGATGCTGAAGGAGAAGAATCCATGTGTGAAGACATTGCTCTCTATAGGAGGTTGGGATGAAGGGTCTGAAAAGTACTCTATTGTAAGTAAAGACGAAATAATTCCTGGATCTGCTTCTTTTTCTTCGATCTCTCCTTGACGGCGTTAGATCATTTCCTCTAACTCTTCATCTCCCGCTGCAGCTTTCTTATTTGTTATTTGATCAGTCTGTGTTGATTAACATCGTCCAATTTAGTCCTGTCTTAAAATTAATTGAGTGATAATTTTGTTCACCTTTTTTGATATATTTAGTTATTAAAACTCTGGTTATTTTTTAGTGTTGATCTGTTAACACAGTGAAAGTACATTTTTTTAAATACCCATTTAAAAAAATTAAATGGTAATCATGGTTTAAATTCACTTTATTCTTTTTGTTTTTGCTCGAACATTTTCGCCTAATGAGGCATCTTCAGGTAGGTTCTTGAGGTAACTACTCTGCTCTTGAAGATGCCTCATTAGGCGAAAATGTTTGAGCAAAAACAAAAAGAATAAAGTGAATTAAAATCATGATTACCATTTAATTTTTTTAAATATTTATTAAAACTCTGTTTTATTTTCACATTTTATTATTTTTTTAATTTTTGGACACAAACGTTTTCGACTACACAGTAATCATAAGATGATTTCTTAGTCGAAAACGTTTGTCTTTTCATCTTATGATTTCTGTGTAGTCGAAAACGTTTGTGTCCAAAAATTAAAAAAAATAATAAAAAGTGAAAATAAAACAGAGTTTTAATAACTAAATAAAGATCAATTTTCACAGTGTTAATGCACCAACCATCCAATTTTTTTTTTATATACTTTATTCAAGTTCTAGTATGATAGAGCGCATCCATGTTAAAATTCTTGACAATTTATAATTGGCTACAATTGGATATAATTGTTTTCCTGTCATACATATGAGGAGACGAATGTGGAATTGGATTAGACCTAATGCATCTGATCTAATCTAATCTAATCTAAGCTGCAAAGATATATATCATTTAATATTTATATTAAATGCATTCCCACAAGCAGATATGTATAATTTCGCGCTAACACATGCCGCATGTGGACCTACAATATAAAAACCCAATCTCAAATGAACATAAGCCTTGCAACTCTTGCCGTCCTTCCCTGAAACAGGGGTGACATTGGCAAAGTGAACCAATTTTTTACAGTATGGGTGGTCAGCCGCATAACAACCTATAAGTCAAGGAACAGAATCTGATCATCAAAGGAAAATAAAAAGTAATTTCCTGGATCCAAGCAGACAGTTTAGGCAAGATTATGGTGTAGGAAAGTATTTGCTTGGAAAAGATAAATTTCATAAATTTACCAACCTTTTATTAGCTATACATTGTGTGATTTCTATAAAAATATTGTAAGCTCGTATCATCGGTGCACTACGACAATTCACAATCCACTACTTTTCAAATACATTTTTGGGTTTCTTCTTATGAACTCTTATTGATCGTATGCACTCTTTCAAAATGACATCATCTATCGTTCCATCATCCATGGCCATTTGAAATTCATAGAAATTTTCCATACAGCATGCGCCTCTTCGAGACAATCTTGGAGACAACAATCCAATTCTCTGAGCAATTTGTAGCTTTCCTACTTTAAACAATTTTTATAAATGAGGAATAATGTATTAGCTTTATTATTTGCCAATTTATGATACCTTGACATTACCTTTAATATAACTCTTTGACAATAGGTTGTCGCTGCATATCAAATAGTCATATTTTTCTTTTATACTCAGAATAATGCAGAAAGCTATTGAAATGCAACTGAATAAAAGGTCAATTATTTATAATTTTAAGACACCAACATATTCAAACACACCAAGGCATTCTTATCAAATCTTTCTTTATTTATAATTGACATAGACAACAGGAAAAAATATTATGTCAGACAACAAAAATCGTAGCTATCTTTGTTTCGACTCTTGACTCACAATAGCCCTTATCTGACCTTTTTTGGATAGTGACTTGCTGTTTCCAATTGTACTCTATGCCATATAATGGTGACCACTATCCCAGTGCCTCGAGAATAAAGTCACCATCTGCGGGATGTGCATGTACCGTCACATGTTATTAATCTCGTGTATGGATTGAGTTACAAATCCTGAAGTTTTTTCTCTGGTAAACAAACCAAAGCCGAAATACTGATGTTCATCAAAATCCATAAACTTGTTTATTTTGGGCACATTTTGAGAGATGAGAAATCTTGGCTCATGCATATCATCACACAGGGAAAATTTAGGGACGACGGGCTCCAGGTGAAAGGAAAACATTCCGGTTTAAGACAATGAGGCAATAGTTTGGATGAAGCTAAAGATCTCTCTTTTGTGCGTCAGTATCGAAAGTTAAAAAAAAAACCATAATGGTCGCAAATCACCTCTGATAAAAAAAATATGTCATGCTTTTATTGTTCTCAGATGGCAGAGAATAAGGAATCCAGGAGTAAGTTCATCGACCATCTCATCAGATACTTGGCTTACTATGGATTCGATGGAGTCGATTTGGATTGGGAGTATCCATCGCAGGTTTGAATCTTCCCCAAATGGTTAACAAATTACAGCACAATATAAAAACAATATTTTTAATAGAATAATCTGAAAATGAGACATAATCTAATCTAGTCTAAGTTGCAAAATATATGTTACATTAGAGATTCACATTATATGCATTTTCACAAAATAGACACGTATATGGTCGCGCTTAAACATGCCGCATGTGGTCCTACAATATAAAAACCCGAATCTCAAATGAACATACACCCTGCAACTCCTGCCGACCTTCCCTGATACAGGGGTGACATTGGCAGAACCATTTTCCACAGCATGGGTGGTCAGCCGCATACCAACCTATAAGTCAAGGAACATACACAACAAATTAGATTTATAATATAAACAAATTATAACATGGAGTCATAAAATGTAGTCATAATTATCGAGACGGTTTTTTGGGAATAAAATCACACAGTTTGGGAATCACTCGTCTAACCCAAAAGTATGTCCCAGTTAAACCACAGCTGAAGTCAAGAACTTGGTCAAAATCTCCATTTCAGTGTGACCTCGAATATAGAGTTTGATGAGATGAGACTTTGAGATGTCAGATGAAATTATTCTTTAGGCTTCTTTGTTTAATTTCTTACTTTTTACGAAGAAATTTGTTCTAGAAGTGTCTACTTTTACTTGGTTTCCATGAGTCATTAGGAATCTGGTTCATTTTTTGGATGTTTCCATTAACTCCGTAAAATATGACACAAATACGAAGTATTTCTAGATTGCACACACTTCAAAAGCTCCATATTGCTTTTGCTCTCCAACTAGCTCCGTATGGATCCACATTGACATCGACCATATAATATCGCATTTTGGTCTTCCTGATCTTCTTCGGCCTTGTGTTGCTGAGAGCGTTGGTCTCTTATAGGGTTTGCGCCGTCCAGTCTAATTATTTGGTGTTAAATGATAAATTTGTTGAACACAAGTCCTCGTCTCTTGCAGCGCGGCGGCATATCTAACGACAAGCAGAACTACGTGTTGCTTCTAACTGAGTTGCGATCTCGACTGTCTCCCCGCGGGAAGCTCCTCTGCGCGGCTGTGGGCGCCAACACGGACATGATCCAAGAGGCTTACGACGTCACCAAGCTCTCCCAGCAGCTGGACTATGTCCTCCTCATGGCTTACGACTACCATCAGAACAACGTCACTTCCCATCTGGCCCCACTTCGGAGAAAAGCTGGTGATAGCAATGTGGGATCGGTGGTAGGTCTATCTATAATCTAAGTTGCAAAGATATCACAACATTTAAGATACTTATAAAATGCATGCTCACAAGCAAACACGTGTAAGACAAGTGTAAGCTTATAAAAATAAAAATCTCAAACTAAAATGAACATAAGCCCTGAAATTATGGCCGATTTTTCCTGTAACACGGTCATTAGAAAAGTGAACCATTTTTTTAAAGTCAAGGGTGGTATGCCTCCTATCAACCTTTTAGGAAAATATATATATAATATACTCAAGGTGCGTCAATTTATACCGCCCTGCCGGTTCCTTGTTCTCAACAAATAGATCCCATATTTGCTTTAATCCTTACAATCATTTCATTGTCATATTTTCAGTCTGAGAGTGTCCAGAAGTGGTTAGACTCTGGTTGCCCCCGTGAGAAGTTGGTTCTGGGCATTGTGACGTCAGGAAGGACATTCACCCTCCAGAAGCCGAATTTAAAACCGGAAGACAATGGTTTGGGACTCAACATATCAGCACCTGGGATGGGTGGACCTTTCACCAATGTCACTGGTAAGAATTATAAAAAAATACCATTAGGATGATTTATTTCGTGAGCGCTGTTTTCGTGCGAATCACACCTCAAGATCCCTCTCGAGATTGGTCGTCGCTGTAGAAAGCGCCAATTTTGAAGCAAGACCCAATTGCTGTAAAGCTTGATGGACCTTTATTGACCGATCTTTGTTAAAGGTATACGAATTTTGCACCCAGCGAAGAGCATATTTGAAAATATAAATGGTATACTTTTGCGCTCTGCCAGGATCCGAACCCATAGCCTTCCACTTACAAGTCCAAAGTGTTAACCACTGGACTACGGACCGTTCAAGGCATATTTAACTGATACTCTTTCATTACCTTTGTTTTTGAGATCATGAGCGTCCAAATTTTATAACCTTTTGCATTGAAGCTTCATCGCTATCTCTATTATTTTTTAATTTGTGATGTTTATTTACCATTTTCTTGGGTTTAAAATTTCATAGAGCACTCAGTAAGATATCGTAATTTTCATAGCAAGAATTTTAAAGGAATAATCTTGGGAAGACGAACACGAAGTCACCCAATAACATCTCTGTAACTGTAACTCTTTTGCACAACTTCGTCCAGTCAGATTGAAATATTACTTACAAGTTGTAAATTACACTCTAACAAGCTTTTCACATTGTTCCAGGTTTCATGTCTTACTACGAGATCTGCGACATGCTGATTGAAGACAAATCCTGGTACTCTGTCTCCAACCACGATATCTATGCGAGCAGTTTCGCCACCAAAGGAAACCAGTGGATCACCTATGAAGACATCAGCACCATCAAAGCAAAGGTGATCAATAAAATACATATTGTAACTGGGTTAATCTTAGTTTCGTCAAAGATAATGTGAATGATGACACCAAAAGACGGCAGAATCATGAGACGAAAATTTTGCTTATGTCTGTAATCTATAATCTAAGTTGCAAGGATATTATATTCATTCAAAGCTCTCAGATGTATGCCCACAAGCAAACACGTGTAGTTCGCGCTTACAAATGCTGATTGTGTACTTACAAATAAAATCCAAACTCAAATGAACAAAAGCCCTGCAACTCTTACCGACATTCCCTGAAACAGGGGTGACATTGGCAAAGTGAACCATTTTTTACAGTATGGGTGGTCAGCCTCATACCAACCTATAAGTCAAGGAATGTGAAGAGAAGAAAATGATCTATGCTGATGGCTCTTAGCAGAACTCTTTAAAGATGCGTGAAAGAGTCCTTCTAAAATAATTTAAGCCAATGAATTCGAAATATTTTGGCATGGATGTTCCAAATTCGTCACATAAATCTGTATCAAGTCACACTTTCAATTACAAAATAAACATTATTAATTATTAAGCTCATCCATTATTACAGCAAGAGGGGGAGGGGGGGTCATCAGATAATGACTATAGGATGATTGTAAGGGGGGGGGGGGGTCGAAAATCGGCCAAAATCGATGACGTAATTTATGGACGGCCCCCTAGCAACCCGACCGTGTGACTTAAAATCTTTTTTGATCATTTGCATTTTTTGTACATTTGTAGGCCGAGTACGCACGCGCCGAGCGGCTGGCAGGTGTCATGGTCTACTCCATAGACACTGATGACTTCCGAGCTTTCTGCGGTGCCAACACCAACACCATGCAGAAGACCATAAGGACGGCCTTGGGAATGGCATGAGCTACATTCTGACGACCATAAAGACTTATAATAATTGATTCTTTCTTCAATTTTTTTGCTCCGACTATTTCTAAAACTCTTTTTTTAAAAGATTATCTAAATAAACTATTTACCATTTAAATATACTGTCGCTACGTAAGAACTTCCCAACTTTATTCGCTATTTTGAGAAATAAAGATAAAGATGGCATTTCCCTATTTGAGTGTTTCTTTTACGATAAACTTATATGTGTAGAAGAAAAACAGCTTTGTTTTTCTTTTATCCATAATCTATTTTAATCTAAATCTAAATCTAAGCTGCAAACATGTATATCATTTGAGATTCATATTAAATGCATTCCCACAAGCAGACACGCAGAGTTTCGCGCTTACACATGCCGCATGTGGACCTACAATATAAAAAACACCCAATCTCAAATGATGGACGATTACAAAGTTAATGCCTCTACAGTCTACAATCAATAAAACTTGTAACTTGAATGCTTTATGAAATAAATGGTACTTTTGTTCCTATATGGGTTTATTTTTTATAATAAATACTCCAAACTAGAAGTGTTACCTTGCTAGAAACAAGTATTAACATGATTGATTAATACTTCCATAGTTTTTATTTTATTTTATCTATTCATAATTACCCAGTGACGTCAACGTCATCGTCGAGGGGCCCAACGGTATTGCTTTTTTTAAATTCAAACACGCTTTTCAAAGTTACCGTTTTGATCTTGATTTTCTTTTCAAGGTTGTAGCGAAGCTTTTCAATATTCATTTCTGGATGAAATGAAAGAAGTAGGTAAGGACAATATATACCTCAATGGTAAGGACCGAAAAAAGTGATTAAAAGAATATTATAGAATAGAATAGTTTTTATACGAAAATAAAGTCCCTCACTTTATTCTTTTTGAAAATCATTATTCCATATTGCTCAATTCCCATGCTCAATTCATATTGCTGATAATGATATTATTATTTAAGATGAAAATAATACTTATATTTAAGTACGTTATTTTTGACGCATCACGGCAAGTCAGGATGGCCGAGCGGTCTAAGGCGCTGCGTTCAGGTCGCAGTCCACTTCTGTGGGCGTGGGTTCGAATCCCACTTCTGACAAACCTTTTGCAATATTTTTTATACATTTTATATTTTTAATTAGAATACAAAAATTCAATGTCTAATATTTGTCTTCTTTTTTTGTCTTGATTCAATTATTTTTTTGAATTTAAGATTTTAATAAATATAACTGGAAGCCGCCATCTGTGCGTAGATAGATAGCACCACGTGTACACACAATATAGCCTTTAGTACAAATACACAGATGTCGTTGACCGTTATATTTGAAAAAAGCTCGTTTATGAAAAACTTCTGATTATTATCTGGTTTACAATGGGTTTACAACAATTATAAATTTGATATTCTTTGAAAGAATATAAAAAATATTTATTCCATCCAAATAATTTTCCATCTACAAATGCATGCGGATTTTTGTTTTTTTTTTATCATTCTATTCATTAATTTTAGATAACATTTTTACTGGTCCAAATATATTTTTTTTTCTTTTCATTACTTTTCATATATTTATTTTTCGAAGTTAATAGAATAAATTAATATTTCTTTTTTATGACTTAGGTGATCAAGGGGTGTGCTGAAGCTTTTTCTCATTTCCCTAGCAACGCTTGTCTTCGGGTTACTCACTACTTGTTGATTTGGTCCAGCCTATGGTCCAGCCCACAGGTCCAGCCCTTCCTCAAAAAATAATACATTGCAAAAACTGTACAATTATTTATTTATTTTTGAACTCTAAGTAAAAATTTTGTTTTGTTTTTTTTTTTTTTTTAAATATATCCATATTATTGTTTTTTTTTTTTAATAAAGCTTCTTAAAAATTCTAGCTTTTTCTTTATAAAATAATTATTAAAATTTCACAAGTTTAAATCTTCGATAATTATAGAAAAAATAAGTAGGTTAGTAATTAAATTTCAGTCTTATTTCTTTATTGTTGTGAATCACACCTCAAGACTCTACTACAAGCTGGTCATCGTCAATGAGCGCCAATTTTTCAAGCAAAACCGTGTGCCTATGGAATCGAATCCACTATCTTATGAGTGCGTAGCGTTATATTAACCACTAGACCATGAGAGGTAATTTTTTTTATTTAACACCTCATTTATTTTTAAGAGGAAGCTTAAATTCACAATAGATAGTTACTCCATAAAGTATCTCAATGTCGTACATATTACATAATATAGACTAAAGAATATCGTCCGAATTTTCATTTTTTTGCCTGTTTGGGACGATCGCTCCGGTCTGCTTCTGTTTCGGGGAGTTGGAAGGGATTTTTGTGTGGAATCGGGCGGTTTTCGTGGGAGTTGGGTGAATTTTTGGGGGCAACGGGTGGTTTTCGGAGGGAGCCAGTCAGGAGTTTGGGGGAGAAATGTGGACACATAAATCACAACCCCCCCCCCCCCCCCAAACGGGTGGAGACTGGAGAGATTGGGGGGGGGGGGGGAACTGCCAGAATATTATTCCCTTTTTCACCCGAAAATAGGATAATGTCTGCGAGGGTTTTGCACGGTCTCGCTCTTTTTTTTCGTTTTTTTTGTGCGGATTAAATGCGCGAATATTAAAACGTTTTTTTTTATTCAATAGAAAAAACTCATTATTTAATTTTTTACTTTTTAAATAATGTTTTATCCCTATGAAGGAAGGATATTTGCTTTAATACAAAATCCTTTTAATTTTATTGTAGTTTTTTTTATAATACATATCTACAAATTAATAACCCCACAATTTTTTTCATTGGATAAAAAGTTGTAAATGTTTGTCCCTTTTACAACAAGACTATTTTACACCATTATTTTGCTAATTTTAATTATTTTTTTACCAAAAAAAATATATTTTATTTTTCAATGATATCTAGGTTCATATTGAAACACATATATTTTTAGTAGATGAAATACAATTGTAGATTTAGTGCGAAAGTAATAACTATCCAATTTTTGTATTTTGAGAAACATTTCTGGAGCTTGTTGTAGGTATGCGGCATCCAGGGCTGGGGTGACCAAATGTTTTTTTCCTTCAAAATTTTATTGCTCAATCCATATCCTGTATTTGGCATGATTTGATTCCGGAAACAGCAATTTATACAAAATGGCTTTACAGTATAACTCTTCTTTCTCATTGTGTTGTGAATATTTGGCCGGCAGGTACCTGCTTATAAAGTTGTTGGCTTATTTCCTTTTCTGAGAAAATAAATCGCTATTATCTTATAATTATTTGGAAACAGTTTTTTTTTCAAATCGTACCATACCATATTAACATTCATATCGTAAAAAAATTCAGTTTTCTCAATGTCACTCTTGTCTAATCTAATCTAACTTAAGCTGCAAAGGTATATATATCATTTAAGATTTATATTAAATGCATTCCCACAAGCAGACATGTATAATTTCGCGCTAACACATGCCGCATGTGGACCTACAATATAAAAATCCAATCTCAAATGAACATAAGCCCTGCAACTCTTGCCGTCCTTCCCTGAAACAGGGGTGACATTGGCAAAGTGAAGCATTTTTTACAGTAATGGTGGTCAGCCGCATACCAACCTATAAGTCAGGTCACTCGATGAAATGCGGTAAATAAGCATGCAGCATGTATGAGCGCGATATAACACTGTATGCTTGTGGGCTTGCACTAAATATGAATCATAAATGTTAATATGTCCATGTAATTTGGATAATAGATTAAATGATATTACTTACTTAAAAAATATATTTCTCATTTTTTTGTTTGTTAGCATATTATCTATTTATTTTATGTGTTTTTATTATTCTCTCCCATCTTGGTTACATGAACCGGGTTGAACTCATTTTTTCACATTCCCATTTTCATTCGGGTCGAGTGAAGCGATGGCGGGCGGTAGGGGGGGGTGGTGGTTCCCTCACCCCACAACGAAGGCTGAGTTGTACGGGTGGGCGGTATGGAGTGGGCGCTAGGGCCGCCTCTGCGCACTGATCCAATCTGCAATTTTTTTCTCTCCATTTTAATGTAAATGTCAGTGGACATATTTATCGTGGAAATTCAACGTCATGTGGACACCCCAACAAAGAATTATTGATCTGCATGATGTTATCTCAAATCTAAGTTTCCTTGACTTATAGGTTGGTATGAGGCTGACCATCTATAATCTATAATCTATAATCTAAGTTGCAAGGATATATTCATTTAAAGCTCTCAGATGTATGCCCACAAACCAACAAGTGTAGTTCGCGCTTACAAATGCTGAATGTGTACTTACAAATAAAATCCAAACCTCAAATGAACATAAGCCCCACAACTTTTGCCGACCTTCCCTGAAACAGGGGTGACATTGGCAAAGTGAACCATTTTTTACAGTATGGGTGGTCAGCCTCATACCAACCTATAAGTCAAGGAATATGAATGAATAATAAATTACATTTAAATATAAAAAAGAACAAAACCTTACAAAGAAATCTATACAAAAAAAGTCAAAAATTTCCTATGCAAAAAATGTAGCAAATGAATACACCAACATTAGAAATCAACATTGCAGATTAGCCGCCACTTCTTCCTGTCCTTGCATACTTCTTTCATTTCATCCAGAGTCATAACCTTTTTCATACAAGTCCTCCTTTTATTATGACTCTGGATATCCCAGTCATTCGCTATTTCAGAGATTTGATCCTTCCATACTTTTCTCGGTCTTCCTCTACCACGACATCCATCTATTCTAGCAACATATACTTTCTTCGTCAATCTTTCATCACTCATTCTCTCCAAATGCCCGAACCATCTTAACATACTTCTTTTAATCTTCACTTTCACACTTTCCCTTACACACATCCTTCTTTCCTTTCCCACACCATCATTACTGTAATTTTTTTTTTCATGTCACCTCTGTTTCAGGGAAGGTCGGCAAGAGTTACAGTGTACGTTCATTTGAGATTGGGTTTTTATGTTCTAAGTCCACATGCGGTATGCGTAAGCGCGAACTTATACGTGTCTGCTTATGGGAACGCATTTAATATGAATCCTAAATGTGATGTATCTCTGCAACTTAGATTATAGATAGATGAGTTGCAAAGATGTATTGACGTTTAAGATTCATTTAACCTAACACGTGCAAGTTTATCTTGCACATGCTGCACGTGTGGAAACTCAAACAATAAAATAATTCTGTGGTGTTGCTGCCATTTTCATTGCAACCGTTTTCAAAGTACCTATTTTTTTGTTGGTATGAGGCTGTTCCCCGTTCCATTGCTATGCTACTAAGCTACACATATAGTGCAACTTCTTGCCTGCGTTATCGCCGAAAGGGTCGCATGTGGCTAGTGGAACCTATTTATTTTTACAGGTGAGGGGGCTGTCCTTATGCCAACCACTTAAGTTGATGTGGGAATTTCCCAGCTCCTAAGGAGGGCTCATTTCTTGAGAAGGCTGAGTAAATCTTGCCGGTATTTTAATTATCGGTTTGAAATAAATACCGACACAGGAAATCATTTCTGACACCCTTGGTGGGATTCGAACCCGAGCTCTCGGCATGGTCACTGGTCAGCAAGGTCTTTAATCAATATTCATCAATGCAGTGAAAGCTGCTCCGATAAAAGCAAAACTCGCCTTGTATTCAAGCACCGTAAAAGAATCTAGAGGCCATTATAGCGTGTCTAGATTCTTCCATACATCTCTTCAAGCTTGAGTATTGTACAAGAAGGCTCCAGACACGCACACACTCTCATACGCATCTCAACGGATGTGATTAAGTAGAAGAACTAATATAATAATAATAATAAACTAGATTTACATCAATACAACATTTACATCACAAACAATTTTTGCAATAATCTAGTATAAGAAGAACTAATACAAAGGTGCATCCAGCCTTACAACAACTGGGTCTTGCTTGAGAATTGGCGCTTTCTACAGCGACGGCCAAGCTCGCTGAGGACTCTTGAGGTGTGATACACACAAAACAGCACTCACCAAATCAAACATCCCAATAGTATTATTATTATTATAATCAATAATTATTTAGGAATGGAACAATACATAGCTTCGCATTTTTTTTCCTAAAACAGGGTTGCCAAAAATATAATTTGAGGATTATCTAACAGGTGTATGAGTTTTTTTGACAGCCCTGAAAAATGCTGATGATAGAACGGTGGGAAGGATAGGAGGGGATAAGAAAGTGACAGAAGGAGTGGATGAAGAGTGCGAGAGAGACAGAGAGAGAAAATAATGGTAGGATGGGTGGGAGGGGGAAGGCAGAAAACGACAAATAAATAACAAACAAAAAGGCGAGAATACCGTTGTATATTATGTATATGTAAACCTTAGCTACGGTATATTTATAATCTAAGTTGCAAAGATGTATTGAAATTTGAGATTAATTGTTAATGCATATCCACAAGTAGGCACGGGTAATTTAGTTGAGTTTCCTTGAAACAGGGGGGATTTTGCGAATTGAAGCAATTTTTAAAGTTAAAGCGTTTCAGTCTCATAGCAACTCATAAGTCGGAGAATGTTGCTCATAGTCAACAGAGAAATAAAAATCAGTGTTTTATTTTTGTTATATTACAGTATCTTGGACCGATCCGTAGTCAGTAGCAACACTTCGGACACGTAAATGGAAGGTTGTGGATTCCAGATCCCAGCGGAGCACAAAAAATATACGTGCTCTCGCTGGGTTGAAAATTCATAAACCTTTACCAAAGACCGGTCACTGAAAGGTCCATCCAACCTTACAACAACTGGGTCTTGCTTGAGAATTGGCGCTTTCTACAGCGACAACCAAGCTCGCAGAGGGCTCTTGAGGTGTGATACACACAAAAACAGCGCTATCATCCTAATATTATTATTATATTGTATTTACACGCGCAGTGACTTTGTGCTTTCGCGCGTTTGCAATCTTTTTTTTTTTTAAGGAATCCTGTGCGGGAGGCTCCCCAATTCTTGAGAGTCTTGGGGGTCTATGTCACCCTGGAAGGGTGCCGCAGAGGTGTTGCTTGAGTTCTTGGTTCTGTCGTGAGGCGCTGCAAGGAAGTGGTGATTGATGTTGGTTTTGAATAAAACCGGATTAAATTGGGAAGAGAACACAGATACTGGTAGACCATTCCATAAACGGGCAGTTTGGCAAAGGAATGAGTCATGAATCTACTTTTTAAATATTGCATCGCACTATAATTGTCTATCCTAGGCTGTCTCTAGTGTATCAACCAAATCCAAACTGTGTATAGATTTGATTTGGCAAATATGGTAATCGAGCTTCCAAAAGAAGACTCTACACTTGTGGCTTGTTTGCTGAGATCTGTTGCGGTGGTTCATCGTAGCTGGAGCTTTGGGTACGTTTCGCTCATGTATGGGCACATCATGCCATGATGGGCATCTTCAATGTGATGTTGAAATGATGTGCTGTTAGTGTAAATAATGTTATAAATTTTAACAGTTAAATGTCAAAGAAAAGTGCGGAAGGGGTGGACTGAGGAAAATATGGATTCATTAAGAGTGTAGCTTTCACGAAGAGAGCGATGAATATCAACTAGATGAAAGAAGTGTGCAAGGACAGAACAAAGTGCAGACACATCTGTGGCGATTCTGACCACCCCGAGCGGAATTTCGACTGGATGCAGTAACAGTTATGCGTTTGTAAATGATCCAGACTAACAAAAAATAGTCTAACTTTTTGATTCATAGACATGGCATGTACAGGCACATGTACATACATATGTAGGTATGTGTTATCGAATTCTCATATAATAAGTTATAATATAGTGCAAGGTAGACTACTTACTACGCAGTGGCTCTCAAATACTTTCCCGTCATTCAAGTATGTGGATAGAAAAATGTCTATCTTATCATCAATTCACAATCGTTAAACCTAGCATCTCGAACACACTGTCCATGACTACATTCGGTAGCCATGGGCTCATCACACATCTTTGCTCTATGCCCTAAAATATTTCAAACTATTCTCTTTGTAATCGCCGTCAATTCAAACACATGTCAAACTTTTATCATAGTTCTCATGCACCACATTTAGGAGAGTTTCAATCCCTTAATATGCATTCAAAACATCCCACACCATACCTCTATCTACTGAATTAAAAGTATTTCCCATAATTACAAGGACAGTGAACAGCTTTCCCCTCACTGTCAATTACTTTTCAAGCAGTTAGTGTAGGGTAAAAATCTTATCAACACAAAATTTAACCTGTCATAAAACTGAACTGTAAATCGTAAATCTTTTCCCTAGTGGGCAGCATCTTCTTCTTCCTCCTTTTATAAATCCGCAGGATATGTTTGTGCTGCTATTCCTCCTATGATCCGGACTGCCAGCTATCACATCATCTCTTCCGAAGTCTTCCTAGGGGTGTTTTTCCGTTGTGATTCACATGAAAACCAATACGTGGGATCCTATCTTTTCCCATTCTATTGATATGTTAGAACCAGTATCATCTTCGCTGTCTTCCCCATCTTGCGATGTTTTCCGTATTTCAAGTAGTTAACTTTATTTTAGTGTTTCGTATTCTGGTCAGAATCACATTCTTAATAATCTTCAAAATTCCTAGGTATACTGAGTACACTCGTTAGTCTGAAGTCTTTTTGTCCCCTTTACTTTTGTCCATGGGAACAGTGACTGCTTTCCTCCAGTCCATCGGTGTTACTCCGGCATGGGAATAATTGCCTTCCTCTGATGCATCAGTACGACTAGACTCCGGGGTTCACACAATGCTTACATACTTCATACATCCATCATATTACATTACATGCTATATAATAAGTATTAATAATCCTTGCTTATTGAAGACATGATATTGGAAAATGAAACGTTGGTATGAGGGTGACCACCCATACCATACTGTAAAAATTTGGTTCACTCTGCCAATGTCATCCCTGTATAAGGGAAGGTTGGCAAAAGTTGCAGGGTTTTTGGTTCATTTGAGGTTTTGATTTTAATTTGTAAGTACACTTTCAATATTTGTAAGCGCGAACTTGAGCGTGTCTGTTTGTGGGCATGCATTTGATATTAGTTTTTAATGGTAATATATCTTTGCAACTAAGATTATAGATTATGGAAACAGGTCCTTAAAATCGAATTCTCCGCACCTGTACCTGTAAACATTAAAAAATAAATTGCACAGAATCTGTACTCGACTTTCTTGCAAAAATTAACCCACTGTATGACATTGACGTATGTAAAGCTAGAATCATCTACCAGCTTATGCCGTTTCAATAAAAATATAATATATCAATAATAAATCAATTTTATTCCACCGCGGTGTGTACCTGCATACTCGTACAATATGGATATAGGCATATAAATACTTTAATGAATATAAATATTTTGTTGATTTATTTGAAAAAGTACCAATTACACAAGAAAGATCCTCGACTCATAGGTTGGTATAAAGCTGACCTCTGTACTGTACTGTACTGTATCCTGCCACCGTTTCATTAGGGGTGGCCGGTACCTCCGCAGATGCGCCTCCACTTTTTGCTGTCATCACCTTTTTCATACGACGGAGGACACGACGGACAAATGCAATGACATATCTTGAATTGAAGTCAAATCTATCGTCAATAGGACACGACGGAATTCGAATCCCGTCGTGTCCTATTGACGATAGATTTGACTTCAATTCAAGATTATGTCATTGCATTTTTCTAGGGGTGGACGGTACCTCCGCAGATGCGCCTCCACTTTTTTCTGTCCTAACAAACCACTTTTATTTCCTCAATATTCATCACCTTTTTCATACATACTCTTCTCTTATTCTCACTCTGCAGAATCCATTCTTTCGCAATCTCACCTATTTGGTCTAACCATTCTTTCCTCAGCCTTCCCCTTCCGCGCTTTCCTCTGACATTTCCTTTGTACACTTTCTTCGTTAGTTGTTCATCATCCTTTCTTTCAAGATGTCTGAACCATCTCATCGTACTTTTTTGTACTTTCATTCTCATATTCTCTTTTATACCAAACTCGTTCATCATTACGTACTCTATCACTTAGTGTCTTTCCAGCCATTGCTCTCAGGTAAGCCATTTCAACCGTACATACTTTACTCAGCTCACATTCATTAAGCCTCACTTCCACCAACCAATATGCCATTGTGGACCGCCGATCTCATATTCTTCGTAAGTTTCCTATTTCATGCAATTCTTCCAATCGTTTCCATTACACTTCTTCCTCTACTAGCGCGCTTTTCCAATTATTTCGTCAATTTCGCATTCGACTCAAACTTGCTTCCCAGATAATCAAATTCTTTCACGACCTCCACTCTTTTTTCATTCAGTCTTATCTCAATTTTCTCGCATTTCTCAGTCCTCCCAAAGTGTAAAAAATAATTCACTTTGTCAATGTCACCCCTGTTTCAAGGAAGGTCGGCAAGAGTTGCAGGTTTTATGTTCATTTGAGATTTGGTTTTAATTTGTAAGTACAAATTCAGCATTCGTAAGCGCGAACTTACACGTACCTGTTTGTGGGCATGCATTTCATATTATTTTTGAATGTTTATATTTCATTGCAACTTATATTCTAGATTATTATAGATGGTCATTGAACCCTTCTGTATGCAAACTAGTACTTTGTATGGTGGGTAAACTTTTTAGTTATATTTTGAAAAAGTAACGACTGATTATTACTGGTATTTATAAAATTTTAAGAATCGCAGCCTTTTTTCTATTTTTAACCCTTTGACTACCAAGAAAATTGCTAATACATTTTGTATGGAAAATTTTCACTTTGTATGGCGGCTATACTTTTGATTCACTTTTTGGAAAAAATAATGATGGTAATATATAGGTTATTATTATTATTTTACATTTGTACTATATTATTTTTTTATTAACCCTCTAACTGCCGAGAAATTTTCCATTATTTTTTTTCTTTTATATGGCAACTCCCTAAACCGAGATTATGATGAAGAAATGATTATAATTATTAGATAGCACTATTATATAAATGGATTAAAAAAAAAATTAAGAAAAATCGTCGGAGCCGTTTTTGAGAAAATCGCATTTTAAATTTTCAGCTCTTCGGAAGCCATCTTGAATTTTCGAAAAAGTAAAAAAAAATGATTACGAATTAAAGTGATAAGCTTGTTCTTTCTATCAAATCTAAAACAAATTTAAATATCTTGCATTTTAATAGGTTTTTGTAATATTTTCGATTTAAAATTTCAGGTCGTGTAAACGGTGCTTTATATTTATTTTTTCAACATTATATTTTTATTGACCCCTTAACTTTCGAGAAAATCACAATCGTTTGTTTTTTTCATATGACAGCCCATAGACACAGATTAGTAAGAGTGTTGTCAAAACTAATTTATTAAGTTGAAAATTAATTATTGGCAACTCTGAAAATTTAAGAAAAATTCTTGGAGCCGTTTTTGAGAAAAGTGCAATTTTATGTTTTTTTTGTATGGCGGCCATCTTGATCTTTCAAGTTGGTGTAATGTCATGTTATTCATACTTAATACATGTCCAAAAAAGTTGATGTAGCCAAAATTTGGTATCTCTAAGTCTTAAGACACACACACATACATACATACATACATACATACATACATACATACAGACGGACGTTTTTGAAAGATAGTGTTTTTTGGCATGTCCTGCACCAGGACTACTCATTTCCGTGAAAACCTCGAAATTTTTTTTTCACACGAAATCATAACTTTCTTTATAGCCTTAGGCTATAGCAAGAAAGTAAAAAGGGTTCTATCCTGTAAGATATATGGCGTCTCACAGTTTGACAACTCTTGCTTTCCTCACAGCCACTTCTTGTTGGTGAAAGAGTAGGGGGGGGGGGGGTGAGAAACGAAGAAAGAGGAGAAGGGGGGGGGGGGGGGGGTTGAAGAGGTTCAGTTTTTTGTTCGTCTACGCTTTTGCCCTCCCTGCTCCCAGATCTGATACCATTTAACTAAGTCACATAGATTATGGCAGACATTATTGGTTTTAAAATGCTTGAAATTAATGCTGAAAATTAATTATTACGTTCAATTAAGATTTATTGGGTATCTTTGCTTCTGGAATGTCATTCTCGCAACTCTTGCTGACCGTCTTGGGTGACATTTTCAAAAGTGAACCCTTTTTAAGAATGCATCCAGAACGATTAAGATTAAAAAAAAAACGCAACTAAGGTACACATACTCGTATAGTGTAACTTCTTGCCTGCGTTATCCCCGAAGGGGTCGCATGTGAGGATTGGAGACCTATTTATTTTTACGGGTAAGGGGTCGACCTCACACCAACCACTCTCAGTTGGGTTTCTCAGTTCCCGGGGGAGGGGCTGGTTCTCATTTCTTGTGAAGGCTGAGAACATCTTGCCGGTATTTATTTTGGGTTTGAAATATACGAAACGGGAAATCATTTCTGACACCCTCGGTGAGGATCGAACCCTTGTTCTCGGCATGGAATGCAAGCATTCTACCAACTGAGCTATCGACCGGACTTTTTACGAGCTTGGTCGTCGCTGCAAAGCACCAAATGTCAAGCAAGACCCAGTTGCTGTAAATGTTCCTGGATTGACCTTTTGTTGACTAGTGTTTGGTAAAGGTTTATTAAATTTTTCAACCCAGCGAAGAGCAAATTTGAAAATATAAATGGGATATTTAATGTACTCCGCCGGGATTCGAACCCACAATCTTTCATTTACGAGTCCGTAGTTTTACCACTAGACAACGGACCGGTCATGAGAAGGATAAGGTGAGAAGGAATAAATAACAATGTGGCTGAAAAGCTTACGATAATGTTAATAATATTAACCAAGTCATCAGCAGTTTAAATAAAATCACCAATATAATTGTCAATTTTTGATAAATATTTATAAGAAGAAGAGAAATTTTGCCCGACAGTTTTTATTTTTATTTTGTCAAAAAAATCCTCAAATAGGTTTTTATTTACAAATATGGATATTACTTATATTCATTGTAATGGCAAAACTTTTGACACCTTAGAAACTTGTCATGAAAACTGCAGCTTAATGATACATTCAAGCCATATGTCATGAATTTTATATGAAAATACCACTTTAGCGTTTTATAAAGGGATCAAAATCATTACAATGAATTGGTACTTACGTATGAAAACCTGATAAATTCAAATAAAATATTTCAAAATGAATACTTTTACTTTTCTATGTATATAAAAAATTAAGCGAATAACATTATAATGGTATTTTATTTCCGATTAAATTATATTTTCCATATTAATTGTATTACCAATTTAAGGTTGCTGGTATTTTCTATCGAGTATGTCGAGCTGTCAGCCGCCATTTTCTGTCGCGCGATAACTTTCCCGCGTAAAAATGACATTACGATTTCTAGGCCCCACATTCGCTTACGCTCAAACATAGTGTTTATCTAAAACTGTACTGAAACTAGAACAGCGCTTTCAGTGAGCGTGTGAGTTTTCATTAATTTTAGTAGCACTCTATGGTTGAGTTCAAACGTAAATTTTTTTACTCGGGGTTCAAGCGTTAGGTAAAATGGCGGACGATGACATGTTTTATTATTCCAACAAAGATTAACATTCTGGCTCTATAGCTACAATTAGAGTTTTACTCATTTTAAACAAAAAAATCTAGCCAGTGTACAATTTATCTCGGAAAGCTTTCCACCACTTCAGAAATATTTAGCTTTGTATGGGCGTCTTTGAAAGAAACTCCAAGGTCAAGGAGTCACTTATTTATTTTTCTTTTTTCGTAGAGGCTTCATAATCTGTGACGGTAGCACATCATACCTAGGAATGTTTGGGGAGTTATTTTTTACAACATCGGATTACACCAACCTTTAGCTCCGGTAGCGGTCACTCTATCAACTAAGCTATCGAACGGACTTTTTTTCATACCATCCACTCATATTGGTACTTTTCCTATACAAATATTAACATACTTAATAAATTGGTACTTCTTATCATATAAATTAATATCAAAATCATAATATCATAATGTTGGTGCTCTTTGTAATATTTGAGATTTATTGGTACTTTTCCTACAAAAATGTTTAAAAATAATATACTTCAAAAATTGGTACTTCCGACAATAGACTTCATTCCAATATCAATATCATATAGTGGTCCTTTTTCTTGAAAATACTTATAATTTATGAAGAAGGTACCAATACATGCCATCGCCCATCTTGTATCTGGGGCATAATTAAAACTTTGAACGTGTTAAAACATCCGGATTAAAATTCTTCAGAACAGAACTTTTGGGCACATAGGTGGCAGTAGATGCCAAATCAAGTTATAACTCATCCGATATGCTCACCCCAAAACCGCCCTTAGTGGAGTATTGAGATAATGTAAACGTAAGGACGAGATTCGCTTGGAGCTTGTAATGGTTTTCAGGGAGCTTCACACCGCACCTAATCAATACAGAGCCGCTCGGGGGAGCTCGGAAACGCTCGACAAACATCGGTACACGGGGAAGAGGTAAGGCTACAGATGGGTCGTAGCAAACAAAAAAACCTTTTTTCTATTTCTGAAACAGAATGAAAATTTTCATCCATGAAAATAATGTTTTAACCTATAATCTAAAGTTGCAAAGATGTATTAACATTTCATTTTAATGCACGACGTCATGCAGACATGCTTACAAAATAAAAACATAAATCTCAAATGAAAATAAACCCTGCAAATGATGATGATGATGATGATGTCTCCATCCTTCCGGGCTTGTAGACCATGTTCAATAATTGTAGGCTGCTTTATTATTTTTTCTTTTTGTAAGGCTGCTACGTTTCGTCAGTGACGTCGAGTCGAAGAAGAAGCCCTGAAGAAGTCAGTCGTACGTCACTGACGAAACGTAGCAGCCTTACAAAAAGAAAAAAGAATAAAGCAGCCTACAATTATTGAACATGGTCTACAAGCCCGGAAGGATGGAGACATCATCATCATCATCATCATCATCTGAAGCCGGCCATGAAAGCCTAAAAACACTTATAAAACCCTGCAAAGTTTGCTGTAATTTATTGATAGACTTTCCTGATGGCAAAAGTGGCTCAAGTATTTTAGTAGGGTCGAAAGCATCGTTAAGTATACTATAATACTATAGCATAGTTAAGCATACTATAATACTATAGCATAGTTAAGCATACTATAATACTATGGCATAGTTAAGCATACTATAATACTATAGCATAGTTAAGCATACTATAATACTATGGCATAGTTAAGCATACTATAATACTATAGCATAGTTAAGCATACTATAATACTATGGCATAGTTAAGCATACTATAATACTATAGCATAGTTAAGCATACTATAATACTATAGCATAGTTAAGCATACTATAATACTATAGCATAGTTAAGCATACTATAATACTATAGCATAGTTAAGCATACTATAATACTATAGCATAGTTAAGCATACTATAATACTATAGCATAGTTAAGCATACTATAATACTATAGCATAGTTAAGCATACTATAATACTATAGCATAGTTAGGCATACTATAATACTATAGTCGAAAGGTCAGCCTGATGTGTTTGCTTGTGGAGATACATCTTTGCAATTTAGATTATAAAATAGAAGCAAAAAAAAAAAAACCAAAATACAAAACAACAAAATGAGAGCAAAAAAGCGTGAAAGATACGAGTTTATTTTAAATATTTTCTTGTGGCGTCATTTTTTAAGTTGTATAAAAAACCTACTTCTTCTTCTTCTTCTTCTTCGTGTCAGCTTCACACCGTATTGGCCCAGTAACGAGCAAACCTACTTAAAAACTTTGATAAAAAACATTAAATACGCGTGATTTTTTTCATTGATGTCACTCTTTTACTAAGGCCATAAAGAAGAAACATATTTTACAAAACAACGGGATTTTTTTTGTGAACGGAGTCTTAATTGAATAAAATGAGCAATCACCACGTGATCCACCGAACCCAAACGAAAATAACAATATATTTATCACCATCATGATCACTAGCGATAACGCGGGAAAACTACTTGATCACCACAATCACGAAGAAGACGTTTCATTGACCAGATTTTTTATTGAATTTACCGAAGAAAATGATGTGTTTTTAATTGATTTGCTCATGAGCTCCCTGCGTCGGGTTTTCACGAGTATTTGTAGGTTATGTGTCGCTAGCTCAATACCTAATTCCATTTCCCTCTTTCTGCCGTATAAATTGAAATGCCGTAACTCATCGGGGGATTCCGCCGTTTGCGACAAAAACCTCAGTCGCGCAAGACCTTCATAATCTGATCACAACATCAACCTGGACGTCACCTTTGCTCTTGGTCTGCTTCTTCAGTGAACATCACAGCAAGTTGCACTCACGGTACTATCTGCACAGGGGCGTATATTATATGGGGGAGCTGCTCCTGCTCCTCGTCTTATCCAACGATCAAATCGGTAGATGGCAGCGACAAACATGGCCTCCTAGTATTGGTCAGTTTCAGCATCGCTTGCTGAAATGTGAAAATGGAAAAAAATAAAGATACATCTAAAAGTAGGCTTTCCGGGTTAACTTTTACTTTATTTTGAAACTGTATTCATCCAGGGGATTTTTAGCATCCGACGCGACGGTACACCCACATTTCAATGGCGCTGATTTCATTCTCGAGGTACTGGGTTCGTGGTGCAGGGCACGACTGGAGAGGTGCAGCATCTCACCATTCGCATGCGTAGCTCCTGCATGATGATCATGTCAGGCTTGTGTTGGGCAACATTTTCATTTTAATGAAAGCTCCTCTTGTTTGCGCTTATGGATGTATTTAATATCCTAAATAAAAATTTACTACCCATTTATGAAATAGATTATTTTATGGATAAATTTTTATTACATAATATTTACTCTAGCAAAACAATATTACATAAGATGATTAAAAAATATATATATTGCTTCATTCTTTTTTCTTTATTTTCATGTTTTTTTTTAGACTTCACAAAAAAAAGTTTTATTTTTAAGAATAGGCAAAGAGACGAGTTCGATAAAAAATAATTGGCGTAAGGCTAATCATGTCACCTTTGAAAGTAAATAGGTTACATATATCGCGTCGGTGTTATTGCAGAATCGTCATGGGCGTATGTTTGAAATTAAACAGTGCCAGTTTGATACCCGCTTGGCCTGTCGGACGATAGCCTTGACCTTGAGCTTATAAATGCCAATTGATTAAAAGAAAATTACTGAAAACTTGAAATATTAATTTGAATAAAATTTTAATTAAGATTTATTCTCAGAAGGCTAACGTCACATTTACTCATATATCTGACTTCGGTCCTTCGCAAACAATAAAAATAATGTTGGCCTGTTGCGACCCGGCCATGTGACGTTACATTTTTTGGTCTATAGTATTTTTTTGAGTCCATTGATAAGTGTATAGTAAATTCTCCTCATTATCACCCTCATCATCAGAGCTATCATCGTCATCATCAGAGCTATCATCGTCATCATCAGAGCTATCATCATCATCACAGTTTAATTATTCAATGATGAACTGATGATGTGTCTGTCTCCGCCCAGACTCGGGGGTTTGCCGGGCCCCCAGATGGACCCCCAGATAGACCCCCAGATGGACCCCCAGATAGACTCTCAGATAGACCCCCTCCCCGAGGACAGGAGTGGGTGGTGGGGGAAGGAGGAGCTGACCTACTTAAAGCGCCAGCCTGGAGAATAATCATACAACAGTCTTGTACAGGACGACGCACGCAAGATGGCGAAATAATCTTGACACTTCATAAAAGATCAGCTATCATCAGTACAATTTTCACTTCCGGAAGTTTATTTTACGAACCGTGATGTGAAAGAAGTCGATTTTTTTGTGCGTACTTATACAGCTTTCGCGCCCCTTGTTGATGCATCTGTAACCATCATCTCATGCACCTGCAATCTCCGACCTCGAGATCTTCTTTTGACAATTCAGTTTGTTCCTCATTGGCGTAAAAGAGATACGGCTTCTGTCAATTTTGACTTTTTATTATTTTTGTAATTGAAATTTTCTGTGAAAGGATTTTTCACCCTTTCTTGTTACATTTCCTCCGATCTCCAGATCTACTTTTGATACTTCTGTTAGTGTCTAATTGCCACAGATAAGACACGACTCCTGATGGCGTCAGATCCCACTCCAGCCAGAGACGTTAAAAAGGCCACTTTCTCCACATCTCAGCCTGTTTACATTTACCTCTTGTTTTCAGTTTCACCACCATGTTACTTTACCATTTTTTATTCAACAATTGAAGTATTAAACAGAGAAAACTGTCGTACTTTGGATTATGAACAAAAAATCCTGCTTCTACACCTTATTATTCAAGAATAGATCGAGTAGGACACCGTGGCTGAAAAACTTACGACAATAGTTTAATAAAGGCATCAATTCTCTTCTATAAACTATAGGATATAATGCAAAAATAGCCAAGATTCCGGTCGTAGCTCAGTTGGTAGAATATTTGCATCCAATGGCAGAGGCTGGGGTTCAATTTCTACCAAGGGTGTCAGAAATGATTTCCCGGTTTATGGTTTCGTTCAAGTCCAAAATCAAATTCTTGAAGGGCTTACTGAGTTTTCGCAAGAAATCAGAACCCCCACATCAAGTTGAGAGATTGCCCCCCTTACTTGTAAAAATAAATAGGTTCCACATGCCACTATTTCGGGGAAAAGCAGGAAGGAGTTGCATTATGTGTACGCTGATCTTCAAAAGAAGTTGCCTGTTCCAGTTGTTTGACCTAAAGTTGTCACAGACAAAGCAACAAGCTATAGCCGAGCAGGTCTCTCCCAGAGGCATTCCGTGAACTGGTGTATGTGTTGCGCGCTGCATGCCGTGAGGAGGGAGGCCCAGATCCAGCTGGGGTGTG
This sequence comes from Agapetus fuscipes, assembly GCA_951799405.1. Taxonomy (NCBI): domain Eukaryota; kingdom Metazoa; phylum Arthropoda; class Insecta; order Trichoptera; family Glossosomatidae; genus Agapetus; species Agapetus fuscipes. The sequence continues at coordinate 102,374 of OX637336.1, forward strand.
TGGTAGGCAGACTGGAGCAAGACAAACACTCGGCGGGGCAGGAACATTCACCTGTAATTGAGAGTTGAACCAACAAACTGATGAACCAAGATGACAGCAATACCATTTTACTAATCTACATGCAAAGCTCCGTTGATTTCACAATATGTATATTTTTTTTGTCAGGAAGGTTAGACTAGATCCATTAATTTTACTCGTAAACTATACACAAGATTACAATATAAGTGGAATAACAAAATATATATAGCAACGCCGATGAAACCAATAACTTTGGAAAATTTTCGATGGATCTTGCGATGTTTGCAGACCATACTTTCACTTTGGTATCAACCACAGTGATGAGGTCGAAACATTGAAAGGGGCGTGAAAATAAACCGGGTCATTCAGCCGAGTGTACAATTTTAATAAAAAACAAATATTTTTAATAAATCGAAGAAGTAGTACAGTTACAGTATATCCGAGTGAAGATCCGAATATATTTTAATACGCTAGAAATTTAGCTTTAAAAGTAATTTTACAACAAAAAATATCATTATTTATGGTCCAAAATAATTTAACTGACAGATGTAAAACAATACAAGCAAAAGAAACAATGTCTTCTTCAAGGTTTATGGAGCTGATGATTAACTTCTTGGATTGACTTCAAAGTGAGTTTACAGTCATCTTGATGTAGTCCAGGCCACTGTAGCCTTTCAAGATTTCCTCTTCGTCCACGCGGCGGAGCACACTGGAGTAAATGTGCGACTGCGGGCATTAAGTTTATTATGAACGAGCGCTGTCGGTCTGCCCACCGAATGATCGCTAACAGATATCGCATGGAAATAGAAATCAAAGTCATAATCAAGCAAGCAACGGTGAGAAATTCACATAATTGTGAATTTGAGATTGGGGAAAATCAAATCGACCATAGCGCGAAGTTGGACGTCTTTTTCCAGGATAAGAATTAATATTATTCTATTTAGTTACAATCCAGAAACTGTAAGGGATTTTTTATAATGAATAACAAAATGAAGAAATCAAATTTGTAAAACTTTGAAAATATAACAAGGCTTAAGGATTTTTTTTTTTGTGAATAACACTGTATGACTCATAATTAAAGTGATGACCCATAGTTAAAAAAAAGTGTTGTTGTTTGGAAAAATATGGCAAAAGAAAGATTTTTTATGTACGAGAATATGCTTACAAATTCAAATGATCCAATCTATAGGATGGTCAGCATTTTAGATTGGACAGCAGTCGGAATCGTAATCAAAAGGTCATGGGTTTGATTGCTGAAAAAAAAAACAATTTATTTTCCAAATGAGCTCGCTAGGTCGAATATTTATCTGCATGTATATTATATATAAGAATTATAGGTTGGTATGAGGCTGACCACCCATACTGTAAAAACTGGTTCACTTTGTCAATGCCACCCCTGTGTCAGGGAAGGTCGGCAAAAGTTGTGGGGCTTATGTTCATTTAAGGTTTGGATTTATTTGTAAATAACACATTCAGCGTTTGTAAGCGCGAACTACACGTGTTGGTTTGTGGGCATTCATCTGAGAGCTTTAAATTAATATATCCCTGCAACTTAGATTATAGATTATTATATTATTATGTATAGCGTTAGGGTGACTGGATCGTTGGCGCTTTCTATAGTGCCGACCAAGCTTACAGAAGGATCTTCAGGTGTGATTCATACGAAAACAGCACTAACCAAATTAATCTTCATAATATTTAATTGTACAAGGATAACCAGCTGAGGCCCTGTTTCGAGTTTCGAGAAATAGGAATAACTAACTAACAGGACACTAGAAGGAGAGAAAAAATACTATTTTTTTATTTGTAAATTGCATGCTAAATGAATTTTCATATTTGTGTTGATACATTCTTGTTGATTTGGATAAAAAATATTTCAGGCTCTCCAATACAATAGATTCAGCACAAATTTGAAAATACATTCTTTTCTCGGCGCTCAAACGTCTATCAGACTATGATCCTTAGTAACCAATACAATATATTTGTTTGGCTTTCCCTGGAAAAACGAGAGTGTAACGTCACAATTTTGTTGTCTATGAAAAATTGTGCCGAGTCTGATGTTACACGTGTTTCGTCCAGCCATTCATCGTTCCATGAACTCCTCCATCCCGCAGTATTCTGCCGTCTGTTGTACAGGTTGATCCCATAAACATGAATGTGAGTATAGCGAGCTATGATGCAGGCCGCGACGATATACTCCACAATATCTCATGATACTATTAATAATGTATCTGCTAGTATTGGTATGATCGGTTCTGTGGTGAGCAGAAACTAACCTGGCTGCCAGCCAACAAAACACACGGCGAGACCTCACACAGCAAATGAGATTCCATTTCTAACAAATAAAATTAATAATTCTACTTCTTTAAGTCAGCTGCACACCGTGTTGGTGACGTCTCTGCTTCTCTGGTTTTCCATGTAGAGATCATCTATGGAGCTGCTAGGGCAGCAGCGTAGGTGCTCTATAGTTTTTTGAGCTCCACACTCAACAGTAGCTCTAAGCCTATTTAGGGATTCCTTTTAAGGTACCAATCAAGATCGTCATTTCCAGGAGGTCTTCTCCAGGTTTTCCAGAGTCTTCAGGGACTGCCTGGTGCTTAAAAAGCCCTGTTGTGACTTCAAGCGCTAAGGTAATGATTTGCCCTTGATGCGATATGTATTTTTTGTATTCCTTTTTCATGACTCTTTGCTCTCTCAAACCTGATTGCTAAGAACAAGAGCAGAGGGGTAGTTCTTCCATCGATTCATCACTTTATCTTCATACCTGTGTCGCGAAGGTCTATAGGTCAAAAGCTTATTCATTTGTTCACCCTTGCTCACCGTACATATTTCGTAAGAAGTTGAATACGGTTTATCTCATTTTTAATGAGTTTCAATTTTTAACATAACTAATCACCGTAATTCTACCTAAAATTTATGTTGAACAGTATCATAATATGAGTGAAGACAATTCAGCAATTATTTGAACAAAATTTTGTCCATCTAAGCGCGGCGCTATGACTCACTGTGCGGTGTGTGTCCCAGAAAATATTTTTATTATTATGCTTTAAATAATAATAATTATCCACTTTTCTCACTAAAATGCCAGATTACAAAGTATCTTATACTAATGAAAACATTACTTCTCTAGTTTAAAAGAAGCATATTAATTTATTTTATAATATTTTGTTTTCAGTATGGATAGTCAGTGTCATTAAGTAGAGAATAAAGAGATAATTTTTTAACATTTCAAATTTATTTTACAAGGAAAACTTTCTATACATATCGTATGATGAGACGACCGTGTGACGTCATTTGTGCAAACTATATTGTATGTTTTTTTTCTTAGACTGAATGGACGATGCACGAATGACAAAAAGAGTGCACGAAGGGAAGGAATGAGTGAGATTCAAACTAGGTACCTGAATCTGCAAGCATGCATAAAAAGAGTGATGAATGTCAGGGAATCGAAAGATGGGAAAGAGACACATCTGCGGAGGTGATGGCCACCTGTAGTGGTATGGCAGCTGGATACAGCCACATTTTATTTGTATTTTGAAATTTGCGTGCGAAAATGACAAGCAAATTTCGGATCAATTTTTTTCAAGATTAAATAATAATATTATGTATTTTACTTAGGAGAAAAGTAAGGTAAGGAAAGAAAAAGAAAGGGACGGATTGATATGTGGGAGGAAGAAAGAAACAGAAGGAAAAGGGCGGGAAAATTTATCATGCTTATTGCGTCGGGTCAACCCCAAACTACATCTGCACCTAGTGGTACTTTAAGTATTATTGTTGAAAATTTGTAAAGTAAATACCATTTAGATGCCTATTTTCCGATTATATTGTGTAGTCCTGGATATTCTTCCTTGAAATGGTACGTTAGTATTTGATTTTATAAAATTTGTATGAAAGTACCATTTAGGTGCTATATATCCCAATATGAGGCGTTGTCCTGGTTTTCGTTGTTGGGAATTGCCGTTTTTCTGTGTGATGAAATCACTCAGCTTATAATTGACTGATCTGGCAGCTATTTGGTATTATGGTGTTAAGTTATTTTGCTGTTACATAGAAAAATTATGCTCGTGCCGTATTATGTTAGGTATGAATGAAGAATGTAATGCCTGCTTTACAGGGTATAAGAAACAAGGGAAGAGACTGGCGACGTTGTACTGGAATAAAACCATTTCTTTTATAAATTTTCTAGTGAATTATTATGTTGTGGAGAAGAAATTTTTCTATGTTTCTTGACTTATGGTTGATTGTCCGGACTGTAAAACATGGTTCACTTTGCCAAAGTCACCTCTGTTTCAGGGAAGGTCGCAAAGAATTGCAGGCCTTATATTCATTAGAGGCTTGTTTCTTTTGTTGTACGTTTAACAGGCATGTGTAAGCGTGAACTTATACGTGTCTGCTTGTGGGAATACATTGTGAAGATCATAGAATATACCTTTGAATTTAAGATTATTGATTAAGAAGACAAATATTGCAGTTCCACATCAATGCATTATACTCGTACATATTTTTTTATTTGTTATATGGTTAATGTGAAAGAAAAAATATATGTATGCCACTGCACGTAATTAGTCATTGTAGAACTCGTGCTGTCTAGCACTCATTTAAAAATGACCCTCATTACTTGGCAGTGGCATACACAATCATTAATATCATTATATTACACTGACTTGGTTACATAACACACACCATATAATATTATCTCTAAGATCAGTATCACACACTACCAAGTGACTAAGATAGTATTGAGTGATTATCCAGCGTTTATGTTTGCGCATGGATATACTGTATTACCCTCAGTGGCTTCTGAATCACCCTGACTCCCTCGAAACTCCCACCAAACCCCACCAAACCCCACCCGCCTCCCACCCGCCTCCCAACACCTCCCAATCTCCCACCTACCTCCCAAAGGACCAATATTACTCCCTGTAGTTTGTGAGGAATCTAGTACCACTAAATATATAACATAAATATAATGAATAAAAGTTTATAAGTACTAAAGTTTTTTTTTTTTGTAATAAGGAAAAAATTTAGACTTTCTATAGAGTTAAAACTTTAATGTATTTTTTTTCATTGTTTTTGGTTACCCTGCAATCATTCTGGTAGGGTTGTCAAAAATATAACTTTTCTAATAAAAAAAAAAACATCGATTCTTCTTGGTAAGTATGAAAAAAAATATATGTGATACACAACACTATATTTTTTTCTTTTTTTTTTTAATATTCCTCTTCAAAAATACAGATAAATATACACATTTTCAAAAAAACTTAAAAGCGAAACTTAAAAAGAAAACTTAAAAAAAAAGTTGTTGTGATTGTTTTGAAATTTGGGCGATGTTTTATTCAAAGGTATATCATTTTTTTCTGCCAAGCATGACCCCGTTACAATCGATGTGAATTTTTAAAATTGACATAGATAAACCTATAGATCCTACATAGAACTCCAATAATAAATAAGTTCGACTCGCCACATGTGACCCCTTCGGGGAAAACGCGGCAAGAAGTTACACTAGTTACCCTGCAACGCCATTGCTGGTAAAAAACATAAGTAGTTACTCGGAAATCAGAAGCATGCGAGCATCCTCAGATGGAGTAGAAGAGGAGACGGTTCTGTAAGGACCACGCGAGCCACATGCGTGAAGCGTGGTGACTTGGATAGCTGCATGATAAATACCAGATGGCCAGCGTCTACCAGGCCGAGCACCCAAAAGCTGGTATTCTGCATCACCAAAGGGAAGTCCCGAATGAAATAGATCTGAGATAAACTATAGAAGAGGATAAAAGACGACTATGGAGGCGAAAGATTGTCAGATACTTTTTAAAATTAAAATATGCATGGCTTATAAATATGGCTTTTATAGTATCCTTTATTATATTGCCCTTCGTCGTCGTCTTTCGTCGTCGAGTTTCGATTTTCAAAACCAATGCCATCACAGCAGATGAAACACATTCATGACCTATGGAAAATTATTTTTTGTATATATGCTGCAATGCTGCGAGCTTACGCGTGTGTGTTTACAAATGTATGAAAACTTTTAGCAAAAAATCGGTTTGTTCATACTGAAAATGTATGGAACAATATTGACATCTAGCGGCAAAACGTGAAAGTTTTTTTTAACATTTTCTTTTATTTCATGCAAATTAAAAAAAAAAAAAAAGCCAAATAAAAATGGATTTCAATCTGTAATCTAAGTTGCAAACATATATAACATTTGAGATTCATATTACATGCATTCTTACAAGCAGACATGTATAAGTTCACGCTTACATATGCTGCATGTGTACTTACAACATAACAACCCATTCCAAATGAACATAAGCCCTGCAACTATTGCCAACCTTCCCTGAAACAAAGGTGAAATTTGCAAAGTAAACCATTTTTTTAAGTATGGGTGGTCAGCCTCATACCAACCTATAATCAAATCAAATCAAATCAAATAATTTATTTTCAAATTTGTATGCATTACATAACTTTTTGACGTCACAATCATAAATATAAAACAAACATAGTCACATATCATAAACAAATAAATAACAAGCAATCAATCAATCCAGTGAAACAGTCTGGGGCAATTTCTCCCAAGGCGCTTTATCTTCTAAATATTCGCTAAGGGTATAATATTCCCCTGAGCACAGCCTTCTCTTTATAACTGCCCCAAACCGCACCACCGGCAGGCTTTGAATGTTCACTGGAACCGTGTTAAACAAGCGAATACACTGCCCCTCAAAAGACTTCCTCACTCTCTCTAACCTAGTTGAGTGAGTGGAGAGTTTGTTCTTATTTCTGGTATTAACATTGTGCAAATCGCTATTCTTGTCAAAAAGATTTATATTCCTCCTGACGTACATCAAGTTTTCATAAATGTACTGAGACATGAAAGTAAGAATTTTATAGTTTTTAAATTTAGTTCTTAGAGTTTCCCTTGGGGGCAATTGGTATAAACCACGGATGGCTCGTTTTTGGAGTACAAAAATTCTGTCGGCATCGGCAGCATGACCCCACAACAGAATGCCATACGACATTAAGCTGTGAAAATAACTGTAATATACTAATTTTGCAGCGTTCAAATTTGCTAAATTTCTTATTCTTTTAACGGCATATGCCGCAGAACTAAGTTTCTCGGCTAAGTTATTAATGTGTGCCCCCCATTGCAATTTGGAATCTAGAGTAATGCCGAGAAAAACAGTGAAATCCACAGGATCAAGCTGTTCGCCTTTAATAGTAATACTTGTATTTAAATATTTAACATTGGGTAGCGAGAATTTAATGCACTTTGTCTTCTTTTCATTTAAAAGCAAATTGTTTGCGGTGAACCATTTCACCACTTCTGAAATAGAATTATTTATATCGTCAAAAACAACATTTTTCCTACCTACTTTGAATATCAAAGAGGTATCGTCAGCAAACAAAACAGGCTCATTTTGTTTTACCATATAAGGTAAATCATTTATGTAAACAAGAAAAAGAAATGGTCCAAGAATTGACCCCTGTGGTACACCCATGCGAACTAAAGAACCGGAAGATGTCTCTCCGCAAACAGATACCCTCTGAAATCTGTCACGCAAATAGTCCTCTATGAGGACCAATGCACTGCCCCTCACACCGTAGTGATCCAGTTTTTGGACCAATGTACGGTGTGGTACGCAGTCAAAGGCCTTTGACAGATCACAGAAGATACCTATTGCATCACATGACTCTTCCCAGGCATTAAAAATTTGATGCATAAGCTCAACACCTGCATCGGTCGTTGAGCGTCCTTTGGTAAAGCCAAATTGTTTTTTATGCATTAATTTATTATTGTGAAAATAAGTAAGTAACTGGTTTAACATAATTTTTTCAAAAATTTTACTAAGGGTCGGTAGTATGGAAACAGGTCTAAAGTTAGAGGGGTCTGTTTTACAACCGCTTTTAAACAAAGGCACTATTTTACTGTGTTTCATGAGGTCGGGAAACACACCAGTCTCAATACATTTATTGAAAACTCCTGCCAAATGAGGAGCCACAAAATCTATTATAGAACTAACAATTGTAACCGAAAGCCCATCCAGATCAGTTGTCTTTTTTAATTGTAAGCCCCTGAATACTTCAACAATGTTTATGGGAAAAACTGGGTTGAAAGTGAATTCCGTGTTACACTTATCGATACTTTGTCCAAGCAAGGATAAAGCTATTTTGGAAGATGAATCCAGCGATTTGGTTGTTAAAATTGGGATATCCGCAAAAAAAGAATCGAATGCATTAGCAACTTCTTTATGACTTGTTATGAGTTGATCTTTAATAAGTAAATTTAAATTAAAATCACGAGGTTTGGATTTTCCAGTTTCAGTGTTTATAATTTTCCATGTAGTTTTTACAATATCTGAGCTGCGTGTAATTTTATTATTTATATAGTTTGATTTTGCAATAGCACAATCATTCTTAAATGCTTTTGAAAACTTTCTGACATATTCAATAAATTCATTACTTTTATTGTGACGTGCTTTTTCTGCATACAAGTCAAATAGTTCAATTCTTTTTTTATATATTTCAGATGTAGCCCAATCACTAAACTTTATGGAACCGTTTATTTTTATGGTCACGGGTTTAAATACTCTACTACATTCAGACTTTACAACATGAAATAAAGAATTATAATATTGGTTTGGGTCACTATGACATTCAACTTCCACCAGTCGTGAGATTACACCATCTCTAAATTGCGCAAGCCGAGTGCCATTTACAGGAGTATATTTCATTTCTCTATGTACCGCATTTTTATTTTTTTTACCATCCTTAAATACTGCCATCTGTCCAAAGTGATCAGAAGTTATTTTTTGTATTATTGATTTATTGACTGGTTTGATATTAGTAAAAATATTGTCAATGCAATTTGATATTCTAGTAGGTTCCAAAAAGAGATTTATAAGACTGTAACACTGGAAGAGTGTTTTGAGCCTACTACTAACTATACTTTTTTCTAACATATTAACATTAAAATCACCACAAACCAAAATATTTTTATACGTATTATTTGTAATTTTTTGTAGTACCTCATCCATGATCTGCTCAAATTGGTTGAAAGGCGAGGCGGGGGGCCTGTAAACGCTTACCACAACAAAATGCTCCAGTTCTACACAAGCCAATTCAACAGATCGTTCTACAGAGAGGCCCACAATATCCGGCCGGTTTTTAAATTTTAGAGAATTTCTAACAATTATCAATGAGCCGCCACGCACCGCAAATCTCCTGCAGAAAGAACTTGCCACTTTGTGTTCCTTGAAGCCAAACATGAGCTGACTATCCTTGAGCCAATGCTCTGTGATGCACATTATATCAATATTTCCATCAATCAGAAACAATTCGAGCTCTAGTTCTTTATTTAGCATGCCTTGGATATTTTGGTGCATAACGCCTAAAAGATTACTATATATTATGTTTTCACAGTCTAATTCACTTTGTCTTTCTCCTGGCCTTCCTGAAAAAAATCATCATCCCCTCTATTGACTTTCTTTTCCAGGTTCTTGTTTAGCATTTCAATATAAAATGACAGTGACATGGCTATTTGATTCTTTAAATAACTTGACATGCAAAATAAATTATGATCCATGGTGATATTTTTATTATTATTAATTAAGAAGAATTTATTATTATAAGTACATAAATTATGTAGCGCAAGATTTATCTTATATCTTTTGTCATTTTCATGGGAGCTTAAATTTTTACAGTAAGGGAGGGTGAAAATAATTATTCTTTTAATTTTAAGAGTGTTGAGGGTATCATAGTATCCCTTCAAGTTTTTATTCATGGTAGCATGGTTACCTATAAATATAATTAAGGTTGAATTAATATTTAAATTACTGTCTAGCTTGATTTGTCTTATAATATAATCTATGCTTGCAGAAGGCAAGAGGTTATTAATAATTTTGTCCTTTTTAAAATAACTATTAATCAATGAGCCCATACCGCTTCCAAGTTCATCGCTGTACATAATAATGTTAGCTGCTGATTTTTCAGAACTTGCATTTGCAGGAGAAGCATGAGAAGCAGTATGCAGCGCATCTCCTGTCATATTAACTAACTTAAATTTAGACTTAGATTTACAATGACTAGATTTAAACTTAAATTTGCTATGACTAGATTTATTATCACTAGATTTATTATCACTAGAGTTACTATCACTAGATTTACTATCACTAGAGTTACTATCACTAGATTTACTATCACTAAATTTACTGTCACTAGGTTCAGTCTTAGACTTTGTCTTGATTGATCTTGATTGATAAGATTGATAAGATTGATCTTGCCTTGCTGCTGGGTCGTGTGTGGCCCCCGCCCCTTCCAGTATGGAGATGCGATGATGCGCCTCATTCAGCGCTCGTTTCAGGGCAGTGATCTCCCGCAGGGTCTCTTCATGTACATCAAGGCACTTTTTTTGGTCTCTTACAAGATCCTCCAAACGGCTCCGCTCTGCAATAACCGTGTCCAATTCGGTGTGTAGTTTGGACAATTCTCTTCTGAGGCTATAGTTTTTGTCAAGGACCTCAATAAGCTCCCTTTCGTTGTCCTCCCGTTCGTTCATTAAATTGTCACAGGTGTCTTTTGCAGATTTCAGCTCCATTAAGACCGATTGGAGCACTAATTCCTCTTGGCGGGCTTTAGCTTGCCTTGTCAGCATTTTAGTAAGAAAAATATAAAAAAATAAAAATGTCCAAAATAAATATTGAGGTAAATGTCAGAAATTAAAATTTAAAATTAAAATAAATGTTCGTCATAATTAATCACTTGAAATACTGTAGGTAAACAACTAGCAGTAGTCGGCATTTTGACAACAATTAAATGCACTTGTCAAAGACAAAACAGAACTCGCAATAAAACACTCAAATAAATAGATTTATGCACTCAATAAACAGTTATAAGTTCAGTTCAAAGTGTTCACAATTATTTAAACACATAAAAATAGTAAAAGCAGTAAAAAATACTTATTAAAATCAACAAAAAAGAAAAAAAAAACAGTGACAGCACAACACGCACGTCAAAGCTCCGCGCTCTCAAAAGTTAATAAAAAAGTTATAAGTCAACGAAATTATTTCTTTACATAATCTAAGTTGCAAAGATACATACCATTTGAGATTCATATTAAATGCATTCCCACAAGCAGACAGGTAAAAGTTCGCGCTTACAAATGCCCCATGTGGACTTACAACAAAAAACCTAATCTCAAATGAACATAAGCCCTGCAACTCTTGCCGACTTTTCCTCAAACAGAGATAAAATTTGCATGGTGAACCATTGCTTACAGTATGGGTGGTCAGCCACATACTAACCTTTTAGTCAAGGAAATTATTTTGTTTAGTTCTATAATCTAAGTTGCAAAGATACATACCATTTGAGATTCATATTAAATGCATTCCCTCAAGCACCACACACTTATAAGTTCGCGCTTACACATGCTGCATGTGTCCTTACAACATAAAAACACAATCTCTAATGAACATAAGCTCTGCAACTCTTGCCCATCTTCCCTCAAACAGGGGTGACGTTGGCAAAGTGAACCATTTTTACAGTATGGGTGGTCAGCCTCATACCAACCTATAAGACAAGGAAATTATTTTGATTTCTTTTCTTTATAATCTGTAATCTAAGTTGCAAAGCTATATTACATAGTTATTTAACAGTGACAAAACGATACATGACCAAATAACAAAGTAACAAAACAGCACAGTGACAAAAAAAGCACGGGGACAAATAAACAGTGAAAAAACAGGAAGGTGACAAAATAGCACAGTGACATAACAGCACAGTGACAAAACAGCACTGTGATAAAACAGCACAGTGATCTAACAGCACAGTGTCAAAACGGCACATTGACAAAAAAGCACGGTGACAAAACAGCACAGTGACATAACAGCACAGTGACAAAACAGCACGGTGACAAAACAGCACAGTGATATAACAGCACAGTGACAAAACGGCACATTGACAAAAAAGCACGGTGACAAAACAGCACAGTGACATAACAGCACAGTGACAAAACAGCACAGTGAAAAAAAATGACGGTGACAAAACAACACAGTGATAAATCAGCACAGTGACCAAACTACACGGTGACAAAACACCACAGTAACAAAACAGCACAGTGACAAAGCAGCACGTTGACAAAACAGCATAGTGACAAAACAACACGGAGACAAAAAAGCACAGTGAAAGAACAGCACAGTGACACAACAACACGGTGACAAAACAACACGGTAACAAAACAGCACAGTGACAAAACAGCACAGTGACAAAACAGCACAGTGACAAATCAGCACAGTGTCAAAACAGCACAGTGATAGAACAGCACTTTAACCAAAAATCACAGTGACATAACACAAGTACACTAGCAGACTCGTAAAAGTTCACGCATACACATGCTGCATGTGGACTTACAACATAAACACCCAACTCAAATGAACATAAGTGCAACTCTTTTTGCACTTATGTTCATTTGAGTAAAAAAATTTAATATTTGCATACACTATCGATGTATTTATTATATTAAGGTATAACCGTTTACAGTGCGGGATATTCCCAGTATTTTTTTGTAATGGCGGATTTTCATAAATTTATTTTATCAAAGCCTAACAAATCTAAGTAAATGTTCTTTTACAAAAACTGCGTGTTTTTATTTTACATGTTTTTTTAATACTACGAAGTTTAACGCGAGGAAACTATGTGCAATATAAACATTTCACAAATGTTAAGGGGTTGGGCTGCGTAGCAGCCAGGGGCAACGCCCCTAGTATTTAATTGACTGCTCTAAAAAGTGCGCAAAAAGAAAAAACATTTTTAAGAAAAAAAAAAATGGTTTTTGGATTAACACTGAAAATTCAAATTGATTTTTTTTAAATATTTTTTTGAAACAAATTCTAATAAAACACTGCTTTTTAACAAGAGATCAATTTATTTTTAACAATATTATAAACGTTTTCGATCTTGTTGATCATGATAATCGAGATGATTATCATGATTGACACACATTATTGAAAGAAACACTGTTTTATTATAATTTGTTTCTAAAAAGTATAAAAAATATATTTTTATGAAAAGTGACAACCCTGTTTCGCTGGTTTTCCTTGTTCAGTCAGAGGTTGTGTGTTTGTGCGCGCCCTGCAACACTGAGAAACGTCAATTTACCAGCACAGCCTCCCGCCATCCCTGTGCGACCCGCTTGCCACCCTCAAGCCGCCCATTAAAGCATCCGCCCGCCACCCACAAAAGCATCCGCCCGCCACCCGTTTGCTTCCCATGTGCCACCTATCTGCCACCCCCTGCCACCCTCTCGCCACCCTGTTGCCACCCACCCAACGGCAAAAAAAGATCCACATCGCGAGGTAGAGTCGAGTAGGTGCGCCACTGTGATACAGTACATCCAGTTATAGCATCTACGCTCTACGCCGTAGAGGGTAAAGCAAACGAAAACTATGCTCTACTGATTTTTTTTTTGTTTCATCATTATCATCACTAGCACGACAACCCGGTGAGGTATTGGCCTACTTGTTATACCTCAGACACTGCTGCCTATCCAATGCCTTCCTCTTTCATGGCAGTCCGCTAACACTCTGTCCAGTCACTTTGATCTGGGTCTTCCCTGAGTCCTGCGCCCCTTTGAGTCCGTCATCACAACCATCTTTTCGAGGCTCCGATGGTTCATTCACTGGATGTGACCAGACAAAATATCAAGTGACTTTTGTTGATTGTATACTTACTTACTTGATATATTATTGCTGCAGAATACGTCTAATTTGGATGACAATGTCGGCTATGATAAGATTAAAGAAAATATGAAGAACGCCTTGAATCATTGTCGATATCGCGAAAGTTTTCCCCATGAAAATCTTTGTGTTCACGATGCATGGTAAACGACAGTTTGTAACAAATTGTACTGAGAGCGTCATGTAAGCTGTGAAAACAAGTTACTCTGACAATTTTAGTACACAAATTTGATCAACTTTTTTAGACTCATCACATTTTTTTAACTTTGTCTGTTTCACCACAACGGTTTTAAAAACCATTGAAGTATCATTAATCAAATGAAGTCAACTTAATTATTTTGTATTATAAATAAACTTATGATCAAGAATGCAATTCACCAGCCTATTTTTGCCAAACTAGAAACAGAAATTAAAATTTTCAATAAATAATCCATTAACTAATTACCCAATTATTACATTAATTAATTTATAATCTGTAATCTAAGCCCAGCAACTTTTGCCGTCCTTCCCTGCAATAGGAGTGACATTGGCAAAGTGAACCATTTTTTACAGTATGGTTTCAGCCTTATATCAACATAATTCTTAATTAAGACTAATAAGTTAAGGGATTTTAATCTAATGTATAATAATAATTTATAATCTGAGCTGCAAAGATATGTTAACATTTAACGCGCATGTGTGCATACAAATAAAAAAAACACACATGAACTCCTGCCGCCTTTCCCTGAAACCGAGGGGGCATTGGCAAAAGTGAACCAATTTTTACAGCATGGGGGTAAAGCCTCATACCAACCTATCAGTCGAGGAGCATCTATCTAAAATAATAAATATTCTGGTGGAGCATATTTTCCAGTTGCGTTTCCCCATGGAAGTCATTTATAAATAGGGCTGTTAAATAGCGTATCACGTTGTTAGGCCGTGAAGTACGCACACAATATAATATTATTAGTAAAACAGGATCGTGACGTCACTGCGGGCGCCGACAGCGAATTGTCATTTTCAATTACGCTTTCGATTACGCAATGTAAATTGAATTTTGTTCTAAATAAAAATGAGTTGAATAATAAGAAGATATAATCGTAGAAAGCTGTGGTTTTTTTAAATACAAAAATAAATATAATTTAATCAAATAAGGTTGCACAGATCTGTAAATAATATACTTATATCCACATCGAATATTTACAATTGAGCTCATGTAGGTTCACAATTACTATATATATAATCTATAATCTAAGTTGCAAAGATATATTGGCATTTAAGGCTCACATTTAATGCATACGAACAAGCAGGCACATCTAAGTTCACGCTTAGAAAATAAACCAAACCGCACATGACCATAAGCTTTGTAACTCCTGCCGCCTTTCCCTTAAACCGGGGTGGCATTGGCAAAAGTAAAATAACATAAAATCGAAAAAGCAGCAACACGTTTATAATAAATCTAATTGAGACAAAATAAAGACAAAAATCAGCCTTTTAAATTAAAAATTTGTTTACTCAATAATCTATTTATCATTTATAATCTAAAATGTAAAGATATATTGGTATTTAAGATAGGTACATATTAAATTAATTTCCATAAGCAGACACCTGTATGTTTGCGATTTCACCTGATGTGTAGGTACTCACAACATAAAAACCAAAATGTCAAATGATCATAAACCTTGTAATTTTTCCAGTCCTTCCCCTAAAAAGGGATGACATTGTAATAGTGAAACGATTTCCACAGAACAAATGAAAAACAATCTCTGGAATATAAAATACTGAAACCTGAAAATAAACTTTAAGCCCTTCTTTAAAAAAATACATTTTTGTGAAACATTGCCTTTTTTTAAAAAAAAACTTTTAAAATACCAGCTTTTGAATAGTTTTTTTTAGTTTTTGATTTTTAAATTAATTGTGAACCCTATTTCTAGTTTACGTACATTTTAAGTAAGTACGGATGGCAGCCCTGGTTTGGCTCGGTACTAACACAAAGCTTATTTTCTTCCCAAACTGTACATTACACGAGCGTATCTGTCTCTCTCGCACGCTGTGCGAATTATGCGGGTGCGAGCGAGAGGCACCTCTGATGAATAAATCACTTTCTCGCTCGAGATTTTCCAGCCTTAAGCACAACGCTGCAAGAGTCAAAATGGCGTGGCCCAGAAGCAGGGCCGGAATGCTGATAATAATTTTTATTTAAAATTAAATTTTAATTTTTGTGATATTTCTGCCAGCGGTCTTCAAACTGTATACAATGGATTCAGCACTAATTCCAAAAAATAAAGTTATTGTGAAGTCAGAAGGCTGGGTTTCTAGAAAAAGGCAAATAAATATTATATTACTGGTTATAATGGATATCTCATTAATTTGTTATTCCTGAAAATATGAACGAATGGGATTGCAAAAGTCATTATTTTAAATAGATGATGACTCTGGGTGAAAGTAAAAAAGTACGCTAGGACCGAAAAAAATGCAGTTGATCTGCAATGTTAAGATTTAAGATTTTATTTGTTCATATATATATATATATATATATTAAATAGATTTGTGGAAAGGAATGCAATCCACCAACCTATTTTACCTGGCTAGTTGTCTTCATGCGAAAGCAGAAGCTTGTGTGCATGCAACGGCATCTGTTGAACCAGGGTCGAAGTTATCGTCGCGGGATTCGAACCAGCGTTATCCGGTTCCAAATAACCTGTCTTGATCCCCGCGGCTATAACACCGACATTTTATTATGGGATTTGTCATTGTGCTTTATATATTTATTTAAATTATTGTGGTTTTCTGTGCATTGTTATTTGACTTATAAGTTTGTGTAAGGCTGATCGTACTACAAAAATCGGTTCACCAACGCCACTCTTGTTTCAGCAGAGGTCGTTAAAAATTGCAGGGTTCATTTGAAATTTTGGATTTTATTTGGTGAGTACACAAACAGCATGCATACACGTATCTGCTAGTGGGCATGCATATAATATAAATCTGAAATGTTTATATATTTTTGCAGACTAAGCTCAACCGTGTCTGCTTCAGAATTAAACTAAAGAATCAATTAATTTTTGCAGCTCAGATGAGGGGCGTCGTTCTGTAACCGCCTACAATAAGCTGGTTCAGCTGGCAGCCCTGCTTGAGGAAATCCCGTATTGTGGAGCTGCTGCCTGTCGTGGGGGGTGGCGGGGGGTGGGTTAGGGGGGGGGGGGTGTAGGAGATGTATAGGGGGTGGGGAGGGGAGGGGAGGGGAGGTGACCGATACGTTTATAAGCTCCACTGGAAGTTGGAGGAGAGGATGGCAAACGCATGAAACCAGAAGGATAGGGAAACAGAGAATATTTTAATACCTTAAGGGTAAAACTGAATTAGTGGCACATGGGTTTCCTAGATAAACGCACCTTTTTCCTATTTTCTATGAGGGAAAGCACTAAAGGAGTGTGAAAATCCTGTAGGTGAGAAGTTTTTCATGAACACTTCCTTATAATATTAGTTCACTTCCTATGACAAGTTACTCCCAATATAATGTATTATCTACAATTCCTCAAGTCACTGAATCAACCCTTATTTAGTTTTACTTTGTAGGGGTGATTTTAAAAACCTAACAAGTTATTAAAGATTTTAAATTATGATTATGGTCGTTACCAAGTTATGTTGTAAGTTTTTGATGAATTTTCAATACCTACCCTTCGAACGTTTACTCATGTATGTATGTTGGGATAATTTCTGGTGTGTGCAAACAAAATGCCATTCTTGATGTGTCTATTGTAATGTGTATAGAAATTATTTCGTATCGTTGAATTTATTTATGGGTAGGGCAGTAAGAACTCTTCTCCTACAGCCAATTCTATATAAGCCATAATCTAAGTTGCAAGAAAAATTACATGCATAGTTTATGCCTACAAGCAGACGCATATAAGTTCGCGCTTAAATATGCTGCTTGTGTATTTGCCTACAAACAAAAAACCCAAATCTAAAGTTAATATAAGGTCGTGCAGTTTTGGCTGCTTTTCCTTGAAAATAAGATGGCATTGGCAGTGTGAACCATTTTTTTACAGTATGGGTGGTAAGCCTCATACTAACTTCACATAAGTCAAAGAACACAAAAACACTTGTAACGCAACGCAACTTAGCTTCACATGTAGTGAAACGTATGGTAGCTTTGTGTCCGAAGGGATGGAATCAGAATGACCTTTTGATTTTCACTTTTCATTTTTCATGTTAAAGGACCAGACTTTTTTATAATAAAAAAATATTAAAGTTGCTAGTTCTATCCATTCTCTTCATCCATCCCGAAATTCGGGAGGATAAGGGTAATATTAGAGCAGGACAGCGCTACTCATCTCCCATACAAGTGTGTGTGTTAGAAAGAGACAGAGCATTGTCGCAGCGCCTCTAGCGGCCAAATCAATGAAACAGATACTACTTATCATACATGTTAGAATGGGTTTTACAACAAATAAATGGTACTTTCATATAAACAATTTACAATGCAGGAATAAAGGAACAATTGGCGGAAAATAAAGGAGAGGATATTAAATGAGAGAGTATTACAAAGTTTATAATAGCACTTAATGGCAAATATTTGGTACCTTTATACTTATCTGCGTTAAATAAGTACCAAAACTGCAAATAACTCTCATTAATTCACAACGAAATTATAATAACGAAATTGGTTCATACTAAATGCGTGAGAAACTGAATGCCGACGCTTAGAATGCACGTTTACGGCAGCTGAAAATATTTTCAGGATGTTTTGGTACTTTTTTCTTTAGAGTGGACCAATTTTTGGCCAGCGGAGAAAACAATTTCGGGGTATAAATAATTGCGCATGGGGCGACCAGCCCAGCAGTTAATTGATTTTCATTAGCGCGACTTCACCTGTTGACCTGCTGGCTTAAAAGCAAATGGACACCCTGGGAACAAAAATCTGATTGTAGCTGTTATGTCTTTAGACAGTATTTCTAGATATATCTTTAAGCAACAGAAAAAAAATAAACTGCGTATCTCTTAAAATTTTAACCACATTGTAGGGATCGCAATGTGGCGAGTGAAACCTATTTATTTTCACAGAAAGGGACCAGCTTTTCGCCAACCGATTCGCTTTAAATACCGATGTGTTTCCCTGCTTTAGAGAGAGCAAGTTTTTATTTCTTATAAAAGGCTGAGTCTAACCTTGCCGGTATGACTTAGGTTTGAAATAAGCACCACAACGCTGGGAATTGAACCTTTTACTTTCCGATTACGAAACCGTAGCAGAAACCACTGCACTAGGATTGAATATAGTCCAACTAGCTCTCTTATACAACCATGAAAATATGAGGTACATACATTAGTTAAACCTACATTGTTGGCAATGTAGGTATGACCTTATATGGCCTAGCGAGTTATGAAGGTAGCTTTGAATAGTGTGTTTAAATAAAAGAATGCTGGTTCGAATCCTTTCGGGCCCCTAGTCGATAATTTTAACCTGATTCAACAGATGTCTTTAAGTAGGTTTTAATTAATAAAGCATTTAAATATAAAAAAAATCACTATCAATCGATGACGTTTTTATCTGTTTCAAGCCAGACAAAAAAATTTGATGAATTGCATTCCGTTTCACGAATTGAAAACAAAATCACGCTGCATCTGATTTTTTAAATCTGTTCATGAGTTTTCTATAAACTTTATCCAAATGCTGGATACTACAGTAAACCTTAAGAAATCTCCCTCATTCCAGCTACGAAAAATGTTTTTGGAGCACTACCGAGTCTATGAACCGCGTTGGTTCCATTTATATAGGCTCACACGGCGTCGTAGAGCCTCCACGGTCTACGCCAAGTAAAAAACTTTACGTTTAGACTCAACCATAGCGATTACAATAAAGTATGAAAACTTTAACAGCGCTAACAGTGAGTGTTTAAGTCTCTTAGCATTATTTTGTGAATGCCCTGTTTGAATTTAAACGGATAATTTAAAACTATGTACAGTTTACACATGATATTCTGCAGACGGCCGTAGAGGGGGACGGGCACTTGATTTTGTGATCCTATACAAAACAGCAACTTGCTTGAAATATCTTTTTTGAGAAGACAAACAAGATCCCGCACAATAACTTCTAACTTGCAGGATTTGAAGCGGCTCATGGATGTTTCCTCCTATTTGCAGCTCAAGAGGATGGCAACCAGCAGACATTCATGACTGGCACAACAAGGCCCTACTATGGAAACGCTATGGTTGAGTTAATACATACAACTTTATACTTTGATTTCTGATACTACTGGGTAAACCTTGCTACGATGGGTTGTTCAAATACAGAAAGTAAGCAAGTTGTTAAGTGCAGATGGTAAGTAGAAAGTTGCTTTAACTATTCAGACTAGATTTCATTGAGCTATTGATTCAACCATTACTTAATATAAATTAATAGTTTAAGCTCACATTTCGTGGGGAGTAAAATATGTATAGAAGTTCACGTAGACATTTTCACTCACTGGAGTCGCCTTCCAGTCTTCCAAACACAGAATAAACAGCGTTAACTTAATAAATGAGTTTTTATACTTTAGCTTCCGTCCGACTTATCAAACTCATTTTACATCATAACGACACAAGGTTTAATCCTCAAAATTTGATGAAATTCGTACTGAAGGTGTTCCTTATAGAGATTGAGAGATTCTTTTTTCTTAACAACGGTTTTGAATCTTCTTTTTTTGTCATGTGTGTTGATTTGACGCAGATTCGCCTATATTCTATAATCTATGTTGCAAAGAGATATTTTACTAACATTTCAAATTAAAATTAAATGCATATTCACAAACAGACACGTGTAAGCTCGCGTTTACAAACGCTGCTTGTGTACTTACAAATTATAATCCAAACCTCAAATGAACATAAACCCTACACATTTTGCCGACCTTCACTTAAACAGGGTAGCATTGGGAAAATAAACCGTTTTTTTAGCAGTAGGTATGGGTGGTCAACCTTTTATACAAACCCAGGGAATCAACGTTTTAGTCAAGAAATTCTACAAAATTCCAGTAAATATGCTTAGACAATAGATTCAAAATACTTACAAGCTGTCCTACATAGCTTGACTACTATCTTACTGGGACCAAGCCATGCGGCGTAGAGCGGGGAGATAGTGAAGGTGTGAGAAGAGAGGAGGGCGTAGAACAGAGAGGGAGATAGGTAGACATAGAGGGAGAAGGGAAGATGCAGAGTTTACAAGGGAGATCCGTGACAGCAGCGGCTAAAGGAGCAGGATAATACGGCGCGGAACGAAATGGACATTATTGAGAAAACCTCGGGAAATCAAGCGTCCTGAAGGAGATCCATTTCTTCCATGAAAATCATTTCTTCAAAACATTTTTCATTATTTTCTTGAGAAGTTTTCACATTATCACAAAATTATCTCTCAAGTGTGATAAATTGTTCTGGAATCAAAAGAAAAATCTTTAAGATCTTAGTTCTACACTTATGTATACTTTTTTTTTGTCATGACATTTTAACTTGTACATATTTTTTTAACTCTACAATTTAGATAAATAATCATTGACACTTCTGAGACAAGATGACAGTATTGTTAGTATCAAAATATTCTTACAAAATACTGTTCTTTTATTATTTTACACTTTTTTATAATATATATTTAATAAATGCATAAAAGATAGAATTTTACCTATTAAAATATAAACGAACGTATCAAAACATTGCGAATTTCTATGAAAGTTAAAAATTAGTTTTTGCACAATATAATAATAATAATAATATTAGGATGATTTATTTGGTGAGCGCTGTTTTTGTGTCACCTCAAGAGCCCTCTGCGAGCTTGGTCGTCGCTGTAGAAAGCGCCAATTCTCAAGCAAGACCCAGTTGTTGTAAGGTTGGATGGACCTTTCAGTGACCGGTCTTTGGTAAAGGTTTATGAATTTTTCAACTCAGCGAAGAGCACATTCGAAATATAAATGGTATATTTTTGTGCTCCGCCGGGATCCAAATCCACAACATTCCATTTACGAGTCCGAAGTGTTGCCACTACGGACTACGGACCGGTCCAAGATGCCAACGACACGCAGTGTACCTGAGCGGTTACCCATCCAAGTACTGTACGCGCCCAATGTTGCTTAACTTCGGTGATCTATGGGAACCGGTACTTTCAACATGGTAACGTCGTTGACAATATATGTATTTCATCACAATTTATACTACAATTTAAGGTGTATCGTTACACTCAAGTCAAACTTTCGCAGTGAATTTAGTTTAAGTTTATTTGATAGAAAATTAATTAGTTGATTGCGACAGCCCTGCGAGATAAAATCTACAGCGAATTATGAGAAAACTGTTTTCCGTCTTGTATCATAATAAAAAATTAAATTATCATATAATAAAAATACCGGCAAGGTTTACTCAGCCTTCACAAGAAATGAGTACCAGCCCCCTCGGAAGCTGGGAAACCCCCACTTCAACTGAAGTGGTTGGCGTAAGGCCGGCCCCCTTACCTGTAAAAATAAATAGGTTCAACTCGCCACATGCGACCCCTTCGGGGATAACGCGGCAAGAAGTTACACTATATGTGTAGCTTAGTTGCGTTTTAGTTGCTTTTTATCAAAGCTCAGGGTTGACACACATTGTATTATATTAGATGATATCAACCATAATAATAAATTAATTTCAGGGAGGGACAGCAAGAATTTCGGGATTTATATTGGAGATTAAGGTTCTCGTTTGGTAAGTTCACAATATGCATTGTTATTTTTGCCCAAACTTACACGTCTGTACTCGTGGTCATGAAAAAATACGAATCTTAAATGTAAGGTAATAATCATTTGAAGTTACATTAAAGATAGATTGATTCATCTGTATTCAGAGACTATTTTTCCCGTCCAGTGGGTGCGGGTGTCCTGGCCAGTTAGTGCTGGTTAGTTTCTTGTACGACACTTCCTTCCTTCATATGTTATATGGCCGACATTTTCATGCCTACATACTTGTAACTAAATATTTGATTCTCAGTGAGCGAGTGCTCTACGATCGCGTGCTGACCTTATTCTCTACGAATCCAAATAAAATACTAAATAATTAATCATCCACGAAATTAAATTCAGTCCATGCAACTAGGTCTACGCTTGTGTTACTTAGGCGCTACGACGCTACGACGCGTAGGGGTAAAAGCGTTGAACTTTTACTATTTCAACATAGTAACTTGCACCTTCTACAATCTACACTGAAAGATGAACATTGTTCTTCTGCGAGACTTTGTGTCAGATTTTTCAACCGAAATAATAATAATAATATTAGGATGATTTATTTGGTGAGCGCTGTTTTTGTGTCACCTCAAGAGCCCTCTGCGACCTTGGTCGTCGCTGTAGAAAGCGCCAATTCTCAAGCAATACCCAGTTGTTGTAAGGCTGGATGGACCTTTCAGTGACCAGTCTTTGGTAAAGGTTTATGAATTTTTCAACTCAGCGAAGAGCACATTTGAAATAGAAATGGTAAATTTTTGTGCTCCGCCGGGATCCGAATCCACAACCTTCCATTTACGAGTCCGAAGTGTTGCCACTGGACTACGGACCGGTCCAAGATGCCAACGACACGCGGTGTACCTGAGCGGTAACCCATCCAAGTACTATCCGCGCCCAATGTTGCTTAACTTCGGTGAGATCACCGAAGTTAAGATATGGGAACCGGTGCTTTCAACATGGTTAAGTCGTTGACTAAGATGTTCTGTTTAAAACCTGGAGACCACCATCCCTATGTTCTTCAATTCAAAAAGAGACAAAATTTTGAGGAATGGGCGGTGTTGACGCAGATGATGCGGTCACGGATGAACAAGCGAGAGTGGAGGAGACTCCTGGATGTTACCAATGCTCACCCAGGTCTATTAATGCCATAATGATGATGATGTGTATATGTCTGTACAAAAAAGTAAAATGAAATAGTCTAGAGAGAATGAAAGGTGAACGATTAACAAAATGAGTGTAGGAGGAGAGCTTGTGATGAAGATGATCCGTGAAAGTAACACTGAAAGGAACCGTGTATTTATTTAGGTTATCTCGTGTTTTATAAATACCTTTCGAGTAATTATTATTTCACCTTGACGTTTCGACTGGCGTGACAAATGTACGAAAACGTGTAGCGGCGGTTTCTCTTCGTGCCGCGCGAATTCTAGTCAACTTTCAACGACCCCGGGTGATGGCTTCATACTTTCAACGCCCCCGGGTGATGGCTTCATACTTTCGTGTTATTATTTTTTTGGGAAAACAACCAAAATACATTCAGCCAATTATGGGCGTCACGCATTCCAGCTAATGTACGTGGAACCTAAATTGTAATTTGGACGTGAAACGGAGTATGAAAGTCGACTTAAAGGTCGGTGTTGGACTGCCCACCCATCGTGTAAAGATGTGTACACTTTTGCTAATACAACCCCATATTTCATGGAATGGGATTTAGACTGAATGCACGCTCATAAACAAACTGAAGTTCCCTTTTTCACATGCTGCATTGTGCTTACAAAATAAAACTCAAACCTCGAATAATTATAAACCCTGCAGCTCTTTCTGTAATTTCCTGAAACACATGAGGTATTGGTAATAAGGGCGCAAAGAAGGTCATAATGGTGACTTTGACTAGCGCGTGTGAAATTAAATCAACGCTTGTTCGAGTCCGGTCGGGTGGGTCTCTTGACAGCTTTCATCGTGAGTTTGATAACATTGGGTAATAAATAATTAATTAATAAGTCATTTAATGCAATTGTTTAAATAATTATTTAATGTAGACCAGACATAAATGGGTAATAAAAAATAAAAACATCTTTCTGTAAATAGGTAAATAAACGCTATGTAATAAAACCTCTTTGAAATATTTTTTTTTTTACCCAGTGATTTTTTCAGTTAATACACGCAAAAAAAAACGCAACTAAGCCACACATATAGTGTAACTTCTTGCCGCGTTATCCCCGAAGGGGTCGCATGTGACGAGTTGAACTTATTTATTTTTACAGGTAAGGGGGCTGGCCTTACGCCAACCACTTCAGTTGAAGTGGGGGTTTCCCAGCTCCCGAGAAAACTGGTACTCATTTCTTGTGAAGGCTGAGTAAACCTTGCCGGTATTTTATTTTGAGGTTTGAAATAAACACCGAAACGGGAAATCATTTCTGACACCCTCGGTGGGATTCGAACCCGAGCTCACGGCATGGAATGCAAGCACTCTACCAACTGAGCTATCGACCGGACTACACAAATCATTAAAAACATAAATATTTTGATATTATTTGTCGAAAGCTCCGTAGACCTCAAGTTTATCTATGTCTTACTCTGAGGGAAGGGTTCGGAAGTTTCTGTGGGTGGATGGAGTAATTAAAACTGGTTTAAGATCAATGAGCATCTGTCTCCTCTATCCCCAGTTTGCCTACTTGTGAATTATCCTAATGGACTTATAAGGGCTTCCTCTCCACAAACTTCCATCCCTTCGTTACACAAATAATATCATAGATCTGTTACAAAATTGAATTGCAGGCCGTTTGATAACTCAGTAGTTAGAATTCTTGATTTCCATGCCGAGAGCTAGGGCTCGATCCCCACCAAGGGTCCTAGAAATGATTTCCTGCTTGTTTCGTTTCAGTGTTCATTTCAAACCCAAAATAAAATACTGACAAGGCTTACTCCCTACTCTGCCTTCACAAGAAATGAGAACCAGCCATTTCGGAAACTGGATAACCCCCTTCAACTGAATTGGCTTTGCGTTAGGCAGGCTTTCTAACCTATCAAATAAATAGGTTACATACTCCAATGTGAGTAAACCTTGCCGGTATTTTATTTTGGGTTAAAAACAACCATCGAAACGGAAAATTATTTCCGAGAACATCGTTGGGACTCGAATCCGAGCTCTCGGCATGGAATTGAAAAAGGTACCTACATTCGGTCATACAGCAACTGGGTCCAGTCTGGTGTTTGTAACGACAATGAGAAACTCCAGGGGGGAGAACAGCGTCGACCAAATAAATAATCAAATAAAAATATATAATCAAAATAGTGTGTTTTAGTTTCTATATTTTTTGGTAAAACGTTGCGGTTGAGTTGAAATGTCAAGTTTTCCACTTCGGCAACTGATTATTAATTAGTAATTACTCTCAGTGACTAATTAACGGGATTGATTAACGGAATGTGACGCGCCAGCAGGTTAAATTAACCATATTGTGTTAGTGGAGTACACTGTCAACTACACAGGACTGTAAACCCAAAACTGTATGGAGAGTATAACGCTAATAGAGGCACTTCTTTAGTTACCGTACATTTTCGGAAGAATGCTGCTTTTATACGTACTTGGAATACGGATTCACACAAATTATGACGTCTCGAATGCCGACAATATGAGCCTTTATACACTGACCGCGTGTGCGTGCCAAATCTATGTGTAATCTAAGTTGCAAAGACATATTGACATGCTGGACTAGAATGAATCAAACGGTGTGACCGTACCTTGACCTTTCTGTAATCTAGTGGTAAAGGCTACGGACTTGTAGTCTAAAGGTTGCGAATTCGATTCCCGGTTTAGTTAGTTTAGTTGAGTTTGTTATTCTAAAGGTTGTGAGTTCGATTCCCGGTAGAACATAAAAAATCAAATATGCTCACTGGGTTGGCAAATTCATTTACCTCTAAAAAACACACCGGTTAGATTTATAGCA
Organism: Agapetus fuscipes; assembly: GCA_951799405.1. Taxonomy (NCBI): domain Eukaryota; kingdom Metazoa; phylum Arthropoda; class Insecta; order Trichoptera; family Glossosomatidae; genus Agapetus; species Agapetus fuscipes. The sequence continues at coordinate 128,750 of OX637336.1, forward strand.
AATGGGTATTGCTTGAGAATTGGCGCTTAGTAGCGACAACCAAGCTGACAGAGGACTCTTGAGGTGCGATTCACACGAAAACAGCGCTAACCAAACAAACCATCCATGTATGTATCCCAGATAGCAGGTCAGTTTGCTGCAAGTTTGATTTGTACTTAAATTTATATTGTCATGTCAAATATGACAAAACAAGTTTATTGCAATATTGCTGCAACGTTGTGCTCACAGCATTATGTTTTTTCTTTATGTTTCGTGCCTGCATTTTAACCGCCATAACGTCTGTCAACTGTCAAGCCGGCTTGCGTTTCAACTCTGACAATTCTTCCCCTCGAAATCGTCAATTTTCAAGGTAATTATACATTAAATTGAAAAAAAATCATTTTTAGCGTGTTCCTTAGTTCATAAACTATTCAACAGTATATAATTTGTAGCAAGTTCTATGTTTTTTAGTACTTTTTTTGTATACAAAATAACGTGTATGGTTGAACATACAGGATTTTTAGGTCATTTTTAACCGCCTTACTATTTTATTTTTTCAGATGTCTTACTCTATTCGAGAGATTAATATGTGTTTGAATGGAAATGCATCAGATGTAGAACTTGAAGATGAAGTTGACGAAATTACAACCTGGTGGGAGCCAAGGGTCGAAAACGGTGACCAGGAGATGGCTGCAGACGAGTTGAGCCAGATAATTGGGATGCCCATTGAAATAAACGTTAGTATTTTATTTTTTTATTTATCTATTAAAAAATCCTCATTTTATTCAAAATATATCTCAACAAATTAGCTATAAATCGGTACCTTTAAACTCGTATCTTTATAATTAATCACAGATTGTACTGCATTGACATTGACTGAAGTCCTCTAAAATAGGTTTTCTATGGTTCCAATTTCTATTTTATTTGTGGATGATATTATAAACGTAACTATTTATTTCTTTTCAGGCACCTAGTGATGTTGACCAGGAGGAAGAAGCAAATGCGGTGGAAGGCGATGGACAACATCAGGCCCATTCGTTGTGGACATAAGTACGCTGGCGACACCGTGACTTGGATATCCCCGACACAACGTGTACTGCCAGTTTTTTCTTCTTCTTAATTCCATTAAAATTTTAACGTCACTGGAATATTTTCAATTATTTGTAGAAGACGCAATAATTGAAAATATGGTTCAGCAGCCCAATTTTTATTCATCACAATCGGACGGCGGACAGTGAGAAGACCACGTTCAAGATGGCTGGATGGAGTGGTGGCGGATAGCCGTGCAGTGGGAATGTGGGACTGGAGGAGGAAGACGTTGGATAGACAGCGCTGGCAGCGGTTGCTGAGGGAGGTCGTGCCAGTGATGATGATGATGTGACTATTATAAAACTTTGTTACTACTATAAGCAAACTGTAAATGAAATAAAATAAAAATATTTCATCTTTTTATTCTAATTTTGTTTTTTTTAATATTATAATAATATCAAAAAATGTATATAATTTGCAGAAGCAAACATTTTGCAAGTTTGTCATGACAACCTTACGGGAACTTTGTTATGACAAAGTTTCTGCAAGCTTGTTGCTGGGAAACTAGAAAGTTTGATTAAAACTTGCCTCAAGTGTATATACTTGCCATGGTGAACTTGCAGCAAGCCTTCACTTTTGACACATCAAACTTGTCGCAAGTCAGATACAAGTTTAAAATGCTATCTGGGATGTATGTATGTACCAGGGCCTCCGAGTTTAATGCACCCCTTTTTTACTTTAACATTTAAAATTATTTCACAAGCAGACCCGCGTAATACACACTGACACATGCTGCATGTGTAGGTGCATACAAAATAAAAATCAGAAACCAAAATTAACATAAATCGTGCAGCTTTTGCCTCTCTGTAATAGGAATGGTTGACAAAAGTTGACCAAGTTTTAGAGTATCGATGCGATGTTCAGCCTAATACTTACCTATTTTAGTTAAGGACATTCATCAAATAAAATTGTAAGTATTGTCTTATAAACTTTAATACCTTTTCTCAAATTAGGGTGAATTCAATTGGTGAATAGTATTCACGTCGAAAAATTTATTATCACTAAAATTGTGCAGTAACAAAATTAATGAAGAAAATGACGGAAGAAAAGACCAAAATCAAACCTCAGACTTTTATTTCATTGAGCAGAAGCTCTACCCATTAGACTGGTGTTGTGTTGATTGTGAATTTAAATAATTAACTAATTGTTGGCGTGAGTGTCATCTCTACAAGCAGGAGCTGGCGGAAAACATAAACAACTAAATATACAACGAGACAGTATGATCATCTCACTCACTCGTCTGTAGTGTCAGATGATGCTGTCTCTCTCACATGAAACAACCCTGTAATTTCCCGGCATGCGTAGGGATGTTTAAAATAGAGCAGAATGCCTCCCTGATACATATTTTTAATATAAAATAATAAATTTATTTAAATATGGATGATTAACTTCTTGAGCGCTGTTTTTGTATAAGTCACGCCTCAAGAGCCCTCTGCTTGGTTATTGTTAAGGAATATCCAAACATTAAAACAAGAGCCGGTTGCTGTAGGGCTGGATTGACCTTTAGTGCCCGGTCTTTGGTAAAGTTAAATGAATTTTTCGATCCAGCGAAAAGCATTTTTTTTTTCAAAAAATATTTTTGAATATGATAAGTGTAACTTTTGTCGTCCTAGACTGAAATAGGGGTGCCGTTATCAAAGTGAACATTTTTTTACAGTAGGGTTGGTCAACCATTTACCAACCTACTAGTTAAGGAATAAAAATAATAATAGGGGTATATTTAACTGCGAGTATAATGAAATATCAATTCAGGAAAAAATAATATACATACATACAGTTTAATTGGACGTCAAAACTTTAAAAACCTTAGCCACAAAAATTACATGATTGAAAATTGCGTGCTGATTTTTTCTGCATACTTTTTTCATTTCATCCAGAGTCATAACATTTTTCATTGTAGCTCTTCTTTTATCATCTAAATCTAAATCTAAATCTAATCTGCAAAGATATGTATCATTTGGGATTCATATTCAATGCATTCCCACAAGCAGACATGCATAATTTCGCGCTTACATATGCCGCATGTGGACCTACAATATAAAAAACCCAATCTCAAGTGAACATAAGCCCTGCAACTCTTGCCGACCTTCCCTGAAGCAGGGGTGACATTGGCAAAGTGAACCATTTTTTACAGTATGGGTGGTCAGCCGCATACCAACCTATCAGTCAAGGAATCATGACTCTAGATATTCCTTTCATTCGCTGTATCAGGAATTTAGCCACTCTCAAATATGTAATATTTAAAGCAGTGACTTATATCTGATACATCAAATACTATACTCCCTTAGTAAGCAGATACAACTGGTTACGCACCCCCCTAGCCCACCCTCCTGCCCTGTTTTCCTCCCACATTCTGTCAGCTCCGTCTTCAGAGTGGAATAACATCATTTGAGGTGTGAACAAATCTACAACAGAGGTCTCATGTCAAGCGATAGCTGTGACAGCTATTACGCTAAGGGCGGGATGTTTCAACTAAAGCTTAGGTGGCTGTAAAACATGGATCAATGTAAGAGAAAATGGAGAATCAGAGCCGTTAGGCGTGCTAAATTTCTAAAGCTTTAGGATGTCAGCTAGGCCTTCAGTGCCCAGGCAACCATCATCGAGGACTGTCAAACTAATAGCACTGTTACCTTATTTCCCTTCGGAGGGCTGGGGTCCGATCGTCACCAAGTGTGTCAGGAACGGGAAACCTAAAACTTAAAGAACATCAAGGCTTACTCAGTCTTTACAAGAAATTAGAATTTATCCTTCATCTTTATTTAAATTATGTCACATGTCAATAAGCAGCGGGCTGCAATTTTTTCATGACTTTATTCTCAGGTTTGTAATTTTAAGGGTTTCCTATTAAAATTAACCCTAAATATAGCAGAAGAAACCGTATTTATAGAAGTGTCTGATAAATTTCTGGTAGAGTTCGTATTAATTCAGATATGCGTAAATCATTTCATTAAAACAATAAACAGATTTCCATTTATATCCTCAGAATTATAACTGATGATATTGTAAATAAATTAATCGGGATTATGTAAAGTATTCAATGAATCGCTAGGACTGTGCGCGTCGTGTGTGTGTTATATTTGTGTTCTGCACGTGTCATCTGTGTGGGATGCGTGTCATATGTGGGTTATGTGTGAGTCATGTGTGTGTTCTGTTTGTGTTCTGCACGTGTCATCTGTGTGAGATGCGTGTCATATGTGGGCTATGTATGAGTCATGTGTGTGTTATGTTTGTGTTCTGCACGTGTCATCTGTGTAAGATGCGTGTCATATGTGGGTTATGTGTGAGTCATGTGTGTGTTATGTTTGTGTTCTACACGTGTCATCTCTGTGGGATGCTTGTCATATGTGGGTTATGTGTGAGTCATGTGTGTGTTCTGTTTGTGTTCTGCACGTGTCATCTGTGTGAGATGCGTGTCATATGTGGGCTATGTATGAGTCATGTGTGTGTTATGTTTGTGTTCTGCACGTGTCATCTGTGTGAGATACGTGTCATATGTGGGTTATGTGTGAGTCATGTGTGTGTTATGTTTGTGTTCTGCACGTGTCATCTGTGTAAGATGCGTGTCATATGTGGGTTATGTGTGAGTCGTGTATGTGTTATGTTTCTGTTCTGCGCGTGCCATCTGTGTTGGATGCTTGTCATATGTGGGTTATGTCTGAGTCATGTATGTAATATGTGTGTATAATGTGCATAATTTGTGATATGTGTTAATTGTGTGTGTTATGCGTTGGTAATGGTATGTGGAGTATGATATATTGCTTTTCATACGTGTGTTATTTGTGTGATCTGTGTTGTCATGCGTGTGATATATCATGCCTCGTATGTGATATGCGGGTAGCGTGAATATGTATTTAGTATTTTGCGTAAGTTGTGTGTGTGTTCTATTAGTGTAATGTGTGCCCATGTTTTCCATGCATGTCATGTTTGTGTTTCATGTATGTGATTTGTTGCGATTTGTGATCTGCGAAGTCATGTGACAGTTTGGTTTTTATCATGAGTTTTTCACATTGATCTAAATTGTATATTATTTATATCGATGGTTTTTCATGTGCGAATTCCGTGTCATGATTGTGATATGTTATGTGACGAGTCTGACCTTAGATGTCATATTGTGTCTCTAGTATTTTTATCAGGAGTTGTTCATGTGTGTGTGTTTTGCTTAATATCTGTGTGCCATTTGTGTGAAATGCTGTGCTGATTTGCGTTACCATGTGTCTGTGTTGTTTTTTAGAAAGTGTTTGTCGTGTGTGTGTTCTGTGTTCTGTGTTGGTCATATTGTGTGTAATCTGTATGTCATGGTGTGTGTTTGTGTGTGTTACGGTGGATAATCAATATCCGGTAAGACAGGAATGTGTGTGTTCCACATACTCGCACATACACAAACTGTTTCTGACGACACACTTATGTTGAAAAGTTACCTCGCAAGAGCCTGAAAAAATTTTTAACAATGATGATGGTGACGCCGACGATGAAGAAGATGACGATGAAGGTGATGATGACGATGACGTTGGCGATGATGATGATGATGGCGATGACGATGACGATGACGATGATGATGATGATGATGATGATGATGATGATGATGATGATGATGATGATGATGATGATGATGATGATGATGATGATGATGATGATGATGATGATGATGATGATGATGATGACAATGATGATGACGAAGATCACGATGACGATGATGTCGATGAAGATGATGTTGCTTTTTCCTTTTATATCTACATTATACCAAAGATTTTTTCCCGCCAGGTTTATTGTGTGCGGGCGTACACAGTTTCTAATGAAAATAACAATCGATTAGCACAGACTCCTGTAGACTCATATCAATGAAGTCCATGTTGAAGAGGAAGGCCATACGGTATTTATACCAGTAAGCTATTTACAATTTAATGAAGAAGTTTTACTCGTTACTCGACAAGTCCTTTCTTCGGTATGATTCCATGACGTTCTTTGCTGAGTGTGACGTCACAGGGTGTGTCTTTTGGGGTAGGGGGAGGGGGTATATCTCTGCAACATACGCCACCCCTTCCCCCCCCCCTCACACAGACATCAGCTGACTGAACAACTGTCAAATCACACTATTATCCTTTTCATATCAGCAAAGTATTACGTATATATTATAACCCTATAACTATATTCTCTTCAGAGCAAAAATATCAAACATTTAACATTTATTTTGTCGATCGTTCGTAGCTTCAACTAAATGACTTCCGGATAAAGGCTGCATTGTTGATTAAAAAAAGCTACACATTCTGATTCTGACTCTGAACGATCGCTTACCGTGCGTAGTATTTTGTGTATTTTGTAGTTTTATATATTAAATTCGCAGTACTGAAACCAGTTTTTGACAAGTAAAACGATTTTAAGAGACTTGGGACCGCATGCCAGTTATTTGCCTTAAAATATAGAAACAAATGGGAAATGTCGAAATGTTTGTTTTTTGGTACTTCTTGCCCTATTAAAATTTACTATTTACAATAAAAAATACTTTCATGTATCTGCTTACAACACTTGCGCTAGCCAATACGTAAACTAAACTGAAATTGCGTCGATTACAGATTCGTTGATTCTGATATTATATAAGGCTGCATTCATCACGGAACTGCCATTATTTTTTTTTTATTTCAAAATTTACTCTCTGAACAATATTTTTTGAAATTTCAACATTCATTGTTGACCGAAACAATTTCGAATATTTAATTCCTTATAAACCCATGCATGATTACGCTGAATATATTATTCCTATGAAAATATATAATTCAGAGAAATGTGTGGTTTTGTATGTAGTTAGTAAACCACGTGTAAAACTTCAAGCTTAAACTAAAACATAGCGTTTCCCAAAAACAATATGCAAAATAATACAGCGCACCAAGTGAGCGATTAATTTCCCTGCTTGTTTAGTAAAACGTTACGGTAGAGTTGAAACTGGAAATAATTTGGGTGCAGCAATATTTGTATGATTTTAAAATGATGTACCTACATTTGCAGGACTGTACTGGCTCGCTGGGTTGACTGTATATGCACTTGCAGACTATAAACCAGGGCTGCAACTTGACATTTTCCAATTTAAAAATCCCTAAATGAAATCCTGAAAAAAATTTTGAAAAAGATTTGTTTTCAAGAAACACAGAAGTTTTTTTTTATGTTCTAATACTCACCATCATCATCAAGACGCAACAACCCAGGGTGAGTCTTGGTCTCCTTGATCAACCGCAGCCTACATCCAGTCCAATCTCTATTAGTAAAATAAAATGGTTCTTCTCACTACCCTGAGCTCCTTTGAGCCTATCATCACAATCGTTTTCCAGGCTCTAATAATCCATTCTCTTAAACCCAGCCATTGCAGTCTGCCAGCTTTTATTAACTGGACTTGGTAAAGTTTGTATGGTTCTTCACCATAAGTTCAGTCTTTTTTATCGATATTACCACGGAGCTTGTTCTAATGAGCTCCATTCATTAATCCCTCCCCCTCGCATTTCAGAAAGGGAAACTCGTAGTACGACTCTCACTCATCCCTTTGCAGTCGATCTCAAAACTATGAGAACTTGGCGTTTTCATGACTCATTCCTTTGCCAAACTGCCCATTTATGGAATGATCTACCAGTATCTGTGTTCCCTTCCCAATTTGATCCGGTTTTATTCAAAACCAACATCAATCGCCACTTCCTTGCAGCGCCTCACGACAGATGCAACAATTTAAACAACACCTCTGCAGCACCCTTCCAGAGTGACATTGACCCCCAACGGGGCTATTCTTAGACATTTTAGTCGTCGGTTGAGCCCACGCTTTGACAAACTAATGGTGTCTGCGCTGGAAGTTTCATCAGCACGGTCATTCTTACTCACCGAATTTTGTAATATTTGTATGAAAACAAATCAGCTGTTCACTTGCGGCCATCTTGGATTGACAGGTCTCCATACAAATGCATCATTAGTTTGTCAAAGCGTGGGCTCAACCGACGACTAATCTAAATCTAATCTAATCTAATCTAAACTGCAAGGATATATATCATTTAAGATTTATATTAAATGCATTCCCACAAGCAGACATGTATAATTTCGCGCTAACACATGCCGCATGTGGATCTACAGTATAAAAATCCATTCTCAAATGTCTAAGAATAGCCCCGCAAGGCTTTCCAGAATCGGAGAGCCTCCCACACAGGATTCCTTAAAATAAAGTTGTAACGTAACACGTTGAGAGAGCTTCAGTCATGCTTTGTAAGTGTCTAGGTTTCAGAGGCAAATGTGAGGAAAGGTTTTCTCCAAAATTCTAAAAAGATCTTAATCTACGACTAAAAGGATCAAGATTAAGAAGATCAAATTCTCTCGTGGCATTTCTTAGATTTTTCCACCGGCATATGAGGGTTAATAGTGTTTTATTTACAAATTCAAATTTACTTGAACTTACTCGTATTTTATTTTTTATTTTATTTTATTTAAATAGCAAACAAACAGTTTTAACATGATACATCTTGGTACAAAAAGCATAATTGAAATAATTAAAAAACTAGCAAAGACTTAATTACACTTTTCTGAAATTTGACCAATCGTTGTAGGAGAACTAAGATTATGATTGTAATTTCAGGAGGCGCCCTTTCTTCACAACAAATGGTGGTTTTTCTAGAGGTGTTTCCAGGGGGTCATTTATCAGTTTTCAGATAAAATTTCATAACAAATATATACTATATTATATACAATATATTGTTTCGGAAATCTGAAACTGTAACTCTGTCACCATTCCGCTAGGGGTGGCCAGAGCCTCTGCAGAACTGCCTCCATTTTTTCCTATCCTTACATACCTCTTTCAATTCATTCATATCCATCACCTTTTTCATGCATTTTCTTCTTTTACGCTCACTTTGTATATCCCATTCTTTCACAATCTCCTCAATCTGATCACTAAGTTAATTGTGGTTATCTAGACTTTATTCTCGGTAGGCATAATGTGCTCTAATATTTAGGACAAATACGTAGAAATCCGGACTTGTGACAGCCCTACTTATAATCAACTGTACTCTGATTTCAGGGAAATACAAACTGTGAGAATATTGTATGAAACTACAATGGATTTTACGAACAGTGGGATGAGTCATGAAAGACATGAAAGACATGAAAGACACTTCGCAGCTAATGAGATGCCAAGAGGGCAACGCCCAGCTGGAAGACCTCCTAAAGGTGGAAAAACAGCTGGATATTCTCATCTCAATATCTTGAAGCCGAAATGTATTTTTTTTGTGAATCACAGATTGAAAGATCTAAATCACTAAAACAGGAAAAATATAAGACAAATTGCGGTGTAGAGGAGAACGGTTTCTTAGCGTTTTGTCATGATCGTATCCGAAGACATCAGGAGTCTGTTCTACGCCAACGAGGCACGAGCTGAAACATCAGGAAACGTTGTCCTCCGAGATCGAAGATTATGGGTGCATGGTTGTGTATTTATGGATGATCAAGTTATCATAATAAGTGTCATGAAGTATAAGTTTTTTAGAAAGTATAAGCACGTGATGGTTGATGCAGAAAATATTAGCGCACGCCACGGTGGCTTTTAGCATTTAGTCACAGGCTATTTAAAGCGACAGTAGCTTGAAGCACGAAGCATTCAGTGGTGTATCTAATCTAATCTAAGTTGCAAAGATATGTAACATTGGGGATTCACATTACATGCATTCTCACAACCAGACACGTACAAGTTCGCGCTTGCGCATGCCGCATGTGAACCTACAATATATAAACCAAGTCTCAAATGGACATACACCCTGCAACTCTTGCCGACCTTCCCTGAAACAGCGGTGACATTGGCAAAGTGAACCATTTTCTACAGCATGCGTGGTCAGCTGCATACCAACCTATAAGTCAAGGAATATATACAACAAATAACATTTTAGGCATAAACAAATGGATAAGCATTAAAATCAAATACAAATTACAAAATTATAATTTAAAAATTTACAAAAAAATTGGAAAACTTGAGAAACCCTAGCCCTAGCCGCCAGAATTACAGATCAACCGCCATTTCTTTCTGACCTTACATACTTCTTTCATTTCATCCAGAGTCATAACCTTCTTCATACAAGCTCTAAAGGTGTAGTAGCTCTTTGGAAAAATATCTTTAGTCATCGGAATATTTGACAATCTGTGTCTTATGTAATTTCGCTAAATCGGCCTGGGAGTGCACCAGCATGATATGCCACCTAGGTACGGACTGCATATGAAGTATAAATGCGCATATTACATACAGCAGGAGCGCGCATATTATACGCGAATAATATCCGCGTGCGCGATATGATATGCACAACTAGTGAGCGACAATATATGCCACATGCGCATTACTGCATATAACACGGGCAGGTCGGACCGGGAAAGTTCAATAAAGGATAGTAGCTTAATGTATGCGCATTAGTCGTATAGAATAGAACCAAAGTATTAAAATCAAATAGAGTTCTATTTCTGAATTTAAAAAAAGCTCTAAATACCACCCACGGTAAACGACACATTGAACTTACGCAGGTGGTGGAGATACGGGCGTCGTCTAAGCTGTGTAAACAAGTTACTTTTTTAATTTGTCTACAAAAATCTTTCACAAAAGTTTTTCTGGCGTTCAAATATACGTTTTTCTTTTTATCTCAGTGTGATTATTATGGTTTGTATAATCTTTGAAATTTAAATATGACTTCTAATCTAATCTAATCTAATCTAAGCTGCAAAGATATAAATCATTTAAGATTTATATTAAATGCATTCCCACAAGCAGACATGCATAATTTCGCGCTAACACATGCCGCATGTGGGCCTTCAATATAAAAACCAAATCTCAAATGAACATAAGCCCTGCAACTCTTGCCGTCCTTCCCTGAAACAGGGGTGACATTGGCAAAGTGAACCATTTTTTTTTTACAGTATGGGTGGTCAGCCGCATACCAACCTATAAGTCAAGAAACATCCATGACAAATTACATTTTTTTAAATCAACAAATAACAATAATTATTAAATTAGTGAAAGAAATTTAAAAAAAAATGGCAAAGTGATCGCAATGAGGAAAAGTGGAAAACGTATTTGAGAAGGCTGCACTATTATAACAGAAAAATAAATATTTATATTAACAAATTAACTTGTCAGGGCTAAGGTTTTCAATTAGAACTTTTTATTTTATTTTTGTTTTTAATGTTTATACATATTATTATTTGTTTATTTCTAAAATGTAATTTGTTTTGTGTGTTTTTTGACTTATAGGTTGGTATGCGGCTGAGCGCCCATCTAATCTAATCTAATCTAAGCTGCAAAGATATATATCATTTAAGATTTATATTAAATGCATTCCCACAAGCAAACATGTATAATTTCGCGCTAACACATGCCGCATGTGGACCTACAATATAAAAACCCAATCTCAAATGAACATAAGCTCTTCAACTCTTGCCGTCCTTCCCTGAAACGGGGTGACATTGGCAAAGTGAACCATTTTTTACAGTATGGGTGGTCAGCCGCATACGAACCTATAAGTCAAGGAACAAAAATCGCAAATTACATTTTTTAAATCAATAACCAATATTAAAACATGCTGTAGAAAATAGTTCACTTTGCCAATTTCACCCCTGTTTCAGAAAAGGACGGTAAGAGTTGCAGGGTGTATGTCCATTTGAGATTTGGGTTTTTACATTGTAGGTGTACATGCGGAATTTGCAAGCGCGAAATTGTACGTGTCTTGTGAGAATGCAGTTAATGTCAATCCCCAATGTTACATGCCTCTGCGACTTAGATTAGATTAGATTAGACTTGTTGATGCAGCTCACACGACGCTCTAATCTAATCTAATCTAAGTTGCAAAGATACGGTACATTGGAGATTCACATTATATGCATTTTCACAACCAGATACGTAAAAGTTCGCGCTTGCACATGCCGCATGTGAACCTACAACATAAAAACCAAATCGCAAATGGACATACGCAAGTCTTGCCGTCATCTCCACTATACACTTCGGTACTAACTGTCACTCGCGAGCTGTGCTCAGCAACTAACACACTGTCTCCGTCAGTAGATCCCTCACGTAACGATTACTGAGTCTATGTAGTATGGTATTATTTTGTGAGCAAATGTATGAATATATTATTAGTATTGCAGATGTGCATATGACTCCAACACCCCAAGTATAAACTAAACCAGAAAATATATACAAACTAAAGCAGCGCACCTGGTGAGCCCTTTACTTTGCGAAATGTTTCGGTGAACGCTATGATTGACTTTGGACGTCATGCCTTGTACTTGGATACAAAACATTTATACCTCGTAGGCCTATACAACTTACAAGCTCTACGCTTTATGAAATATGTCTACGACGTTTTTTTCCCTCTCTCAAGCCTATTGTTTGGCGTAGACCTATTTATCTTCTACTGATTTGTTTATTTCTTCTTCTTTTTCTTTATCAAGTGCACTGTCGGGTCCCCCCAACATTGGCGATCACCACGGCGATATGTGTCTGTTCTTCTTGACGATAGCCTTGGCCCTGATTACAAAAATATCATAATTATGCGTATCAGGGCAGGCAAAAATAGGTGAGCTAGTTATATTCCTTTTCACAAATTCATTTGAAAGAAATATTGAATTCCTCAATCCACCCCTAGCGGGATGGCGATAGAGTTACAGTTACAGGATAATCGGTAATATTCATTGTTTTACTTTTCATCGTCGACTATAATTTGTATCTCCCTGTTAGTAGAGGTGCCGTCACTCGGCCTCGGATAGTAGTTTACTGAGAGACTATATCCTTCTCCCTTCCTCCCTCCGCCGCACCTCACCCCTCCATAATATTCACAATCTTCTCCCCCATCTGTAAATAAATAGAAATAATATTAGATTACGTTAGACTTACAAAGTTATATGTGACAAAAATATAACTTACACAATTTACCGAAGAATATTTTTTTACCATTTGATGCCCAAGTTTTCAGATAAACACGTCCTGCGCCAAGTTTTTTTTTTTATTAAAAAAAAGATTTTTGAAGAGGAATGCAGTTCATCAACCTATTCTGCCTGGCCAGAAACATTAGATTAATACAATCAATTAATAATACATTATTCTATATTTTAATGAACCATTAATTAATATTTACCCAATGACATGTGACCGGTCCGTAGTCCAATGGTAACACTTCGGACTCTGAATTAAAGGTTGTGGGTTCAAATTTCTGTTTTGAGAGCAGTATTTTTTTTTTTTTTCTTGTAATTAGTTACTTGTAATTAACATCTTGTAATTATTTCCAACTTCCTAAATTTTATATCCGTGGCAACATATAATTGGCCATGTTTTTTTGTAATTGCTACTATTATATTTCTTATGTAACGCTGTTTGTTGTCCTATGAAAAAAAAAAAAAAAAAATAAAAAAATAAAAAAAAATCCCGGCGGAGCACAAAAAATATACCATTTATATTTTCAAATTTGCTCTTCGCTGGGTTGAAAAATTCATAAACCTTTACCAATAACCGGTCACCAAAGGTCCATCCAGCCTTACAGCAACTGGGTCTTGCTTGAATTCTTAAGCGCTTTGTAGCGACGACCAAGCTCGTAAAAAGTTCGGTCGATAGCTCAGTTGGTAGAATGCTTGCATTCTATACTGAGAGCAAGGGTTCGATCCCCACCGAGGGTGTCAGAAATGATTTCCCGTTTCGGTGTTTATTTCAAACCCCAAAATAAAATACCGGCAAGGTTTACTCAGCCTTCACAAGAAATGAGAACCAGCCCCCTCGGGAGCCGGGAAACCCTCACTTCAACTGAAGTGGTTGGTGTAAGGCTAACCCGTAAAAATAAATAGGTCCCGAATCGCCACATGCGACCCCTTCGGGAATAACGCAGGCAAGAACTATATGTGTAGCTTATTCGGTTTTACTTAAAACACTGTGAGATCTCATAGTAATATTTATAAATTCGGGTTGAAATGTTGAATGAAACTTTGTAGCTCCAGCTTTAACGTGTGAATGTTTGACAAACAGAAATGTCTAGAGATCTGCGCAGTCAGTGACAGGAGCAAATAGTCTACAAAAAGAGCGTAAAAAAATACTCGTATTTTATGTTACCTTATACCAATGTATGGAACGATAGACAACTGATAGTAATTATTTAACTCTTTTTCAGTCTGTCTCCAACCAATCCTGGGTCTCAGCATCTTCCAATTCCTTCCTTGACTCTCTACCAGATGTCCATCCTCCTCCTTGCAGTCCACTGAACATCATCCAGCCATCTCAGCTGTGGTCTCCGCACTCTTGCACAGACATCCTCGCAAGCCTCTGGGTGATAAAGCAGAAACGATCATGAATTTTACAACGAAGCAGTGTCTTCTTTACAGTTCTGCATCGCTTTATGATACTTTTCTGTGTGCCAGTTTGTAGAGTCATTAGAAGCCCAGGAGTAGATACATCGATAGACTGTCACTGAGGACATCGTCAGATGCAGTAGGAAGAGAGAACGGTTCTGGAGGGACCATGTCATGGTGGCACTCGGAATATCAGACGGCCATCGTCTACCAGGCCGACCACCCAAAACATGGAAGAGCAGCTGGTCTTCTGCATCACAGCAGAGAGCTCCGTAATCAACAGAATGAACTTGATTTTTAATCTAATCTAAGTTGCAAAGATACGTAACATTGAGGATGCACATTACATGCATTCTCACAAGCAGACACGTACAAGTTCGCGCTTGCGCATGCCGCACGTGAACCTACAACATAAAAACCAATGGACATACACCCTGCAACTCCTGCCGACCTTCCCTGAAACAGGGGTGACATTGGCAAAGTAAACCGTTTTCTTCAGAATGGGTGGTCAGCCGCATACCAACTTATAAGTCAAGGAATATATACAACAAGTAACATTTTAGTCATAAACAAATGGATAAACAATAAAATCAAATACAAAATTCTAATTTAAAATTTACAAAAATTTGGAAAACTTTAGAAACCCTAGTCCTAGCCGCCAACATTACAGATCAACCGCCATTTCTTTCTGTCCTTACATGCTTCTTTCATTTCCTCCAGAGTCATAACCTTCTTCATACAGGCTCTCCTTTATTATGACTCTGGATATTCCATTCATTCGCAATTTCAGAAATTTGGTCCTTCCATACCTTTCTCGGTCTTCCTCTCTCACGACATCCATCTATTCTTGCAACATATACCTTCTTCGTCAGTCTTTCCTCATTCATTCTCTCCATATGTCCGAACCATCTTAATAAACCTCTTTTACTCTTCACTTTCACACTTTCTCTTGCACCACATTCTCCTCTTACAAAATCATTCCTCACCTATCACTCCGTTTTTTCCCAATCATGCTTCTAAATATAATAAATAAAATGTACAACTAATAACTAAACGCGGAGTTTATTGTTGAGCAATGACCTTCCCTTCATCCCTTGCAGCCCAGGAAGTCCCCCATCGTCTCCGCACATCATATTTGGGGTGTATTAAAGCCACGCGACCTCCCCCCACTTCTGCGCCCCCCCTACATGCAGGGAGGGGGGGGGGGGAGAGCTTGCATAATAATCATCAAGAGAAGTAACATAATATTATATCGACGGTTAAAAGGCAGTAATAAGCGACATTTTTTGTCAAAAATGAGATATGAATGCTATCCTACTTGAAATTTTACGATTATTTTTGTGTTGTTTATGCCCAAGTAAACAACTGCATTTTTAAAGTATGGTTTTGGTGTACCCGACAAGATTTTGTCCTAAAGGCACTTGTGACAATAAAAAATCGTAAAACCACATTAATGGGAATGCCAATAAAGGCCTTTTTTAATTCTCTCATATCGCTCCGCTGTTGAAGGAGCTGCTGCATTGGCTTCGTTTTCTTGAGGGAGTGGTCTACCGAGGGTGTTTGATGGTATTTAAGGCCCTCAACGCCATGAAGCCTTCATATCTGGCAGACATGTTTTGCCCCGTTGTGAGGAATTGGGCACTAAGGAGTGCTGGTACCAGGTTGATGCAACCTCACTGATAAATATCATTATATTGGATCTTAAATGCTAAGGTATCTTTGCAGCTTAGCTTACATTTCGATAGCTTACATTTTCTTCGATGCAGTTGTCAAGTTGTCTACCCCCCTCCCCATCCCCCTACCATGCTGACGTCATGTGACAGCCATCATGTCACCCCGTCACCATAGCAACGCTCAGATGACTGTTGGATGCGTCATGCAACGACAAACATAACATATGCATTATGTATTTTCTAGAAACAAAGGTGGTTATCTATGCTTTTTATTATGATACAAATATGGAGACTTCTATAATAATTTGCTCATCATTTTCCATATATTTATCTCACTTAAAAAAAACAAATATGACGTCTTTGATTCCAATAAAATCGTATGCTCCCTTTCTTACGCAACGTCTTGTGTAAATTTATTCCATCATCCCTTGACAGGTTAGTATGAGTCTGATCGGTCTTCCTGTAAAAATAAGTTCACTTTTGCCAACGCCATTCGGTTTCAGGGAAGATAGGCAAGGTTTAAAGAGTTGATTTTTTTTTTGTAAGTACACATGCGACATGTTTAAGCGCGAATTTACACTTGTCTAGGTGTGATCATTGCATTAAATATAAATTTTAATGCTTGTATATCTTTGCAACTTGGATTAAAGATTGATACAACATAGTTATAAATGACACTTTCCAGATAATACTTTCATCGTTCATAGAGTGATGTACTATTTGTTATTTACCATATTATGTACAGTGCTGGCGAAACAGATTTCAATATCAGAAGGGTGAATCAAAAAGCTAACCCCAATGCATGTGAAAGCCGGTTCATTTTGTGGGTGTGTAAAATCATAATATACCAACAGTAACGCATACTACCTAGATCTCAGCGCCATTTCAATTTTTGACACCCTTCTTTAGTGATTTTGTGAGCATCACAAGGGTCTTTTACTAGCTTGGTCTTCACCGAAGACAATTTAAATGAAACCCAGTTGGTGTAAGATTGAAAAAAATATACAAAACTGTGTATTACATTTCAAAGGCTGAAATTTGCGAATACATTGGAGCGGAGCTGAGGTACATAATGATTTCAAAAGTCATTGTAATGAACAGGGCCGGACATGTGGCACGTGCAGAGGACTCCAGAGTCATCAGAAATATCTTGGATGGTGCCCCCTCCGGTGTTAGACCACTCGGACGCCCCAGGATACGGTGGGCAGATATCGTCGAGTGAGGGGGGCCATGGAAGGAAGCGGCGCTAGGCAAAGTCCTGAAGGATTGTAGTGCGGGAGGCACTGGACAAGATTGTAAGCCAGATTAAGTATGTAAGTAAGTATTCATTGTGAATCGTAAATACTTTGCTTTACTTATAACAGATGCTTGACTACTAAGATTGATTTCAAGCTGATTTTCCATGATGTATTTTTTTTCACTTTTGCTAATGTCATCCCTGTTTCTGGAAAAGTCGGCTTGAGTTTATAAGGTTTGTGTTCATTTGAGATTTGTGTCTTATTTTGCAAGTCCATATGCATCATGTGTAGGTAACCGCAAATTTAAACATGTCTGCTTGTGCCTAGTCGCCATTCAGCTAAAGGTGGCCAGTACCTCAGCAGATGTGTCTCCACTTTTTTTCTGTTCTTACACACTTCTTTCATCTCCTCATCATCACTCACTCAATCACTTCATGTATGCTCTTCTTTCTTAACACTGCAGATTCCAGTAATTTGCAAACTCGCTCATTAGATCAATCCATTCATTCCTCAGTCTTCACCTTCCACTCTGTCAGCCGTTCATTGTTCATTCATTCAGATGCCTGAACCTCATCGCATTAGAGTCCTTTCTACTTTCACTCACATATTGTCGTTCATCCCGCCCTCATTCAAATATAATAGTCCAGCACTACCGCAGAAATTGTTTGATCGGCTGCAAATGGCTTTCAATGCTGCTGCCAGGGCAATTTTTCGACAGGGAAAGAGCTGTCATATTTCGCCACTGCTGAGAGAACTGCACTGGCTGAGGGTCCGAGAGAGGGTGGAATTTAAGTTGTGTCTCACTGTGCATAGGGCCCTGAACGGCACTGCACCCCCATGTCTCGCTGAGCTATGCTCTGTCGATGGGACTTCAAAAAGACCACTACGCTCTGCCCTTACGGCTGTCAACAAGGTTATAGTGCCCAATAGAGCAAACACATCAAACTTTGCAGACAGAAGCTTTGTGGTGGCCGGGCCGGTGGCCTGGAACAATTTACCCATCGGTGTTCGCGCGAACCAGCCTACCACCACCTTCAGAAAGGAACTGAAGACACTACTTTTCTCGAGAAGCCATGGCGCCCTTGAGATGGTCCTGGACCATTAAATGGCGCCACAGGAAAGAAATCATCCATCATCATCATCATCATCAGCTATTTCGGACACTATCATTATTATCTCTGCAACTTATATTATAGATAAAAAATCAATTTGGTGGCACGCTGTTTATGCTGATCATATGTGTGTGTGTGTATAGAGCAGGCAGCGAATGGTGGTTGCGACCCTCTCCCTTTGTAAACAGGATAATCAGAATATTCATTCGTCAATGAGAAACGCAAGCTCCCCTTACTTAGTTTAGTCGTCTGGAGCTCCAACACATCAGAAAGCCATGCCCTGCTGGCTTGCAGTTGGTAACGCCACAGGCATTCACTCTCACATTCTACGCTTACATTCTCGATAAAACATTGCGAAGCTGCTGGGATAGTTGGTTATGTCGCTAACGGTGCTTGTTTGTGCCGAATAGTCAACAAGAGTGTTACCCTGGCTAATTACGCGCAGTGGCATACAATACTTTCTAAGACCATAAAATAAATAAAATTAAGCATTTATGTTCGACTGAATTAGAAACTGTTTTTCTCTGCCGTTAAACAGATTTTAATTTCAGAAGGGGAAATCTTGTCCTTGTCCGTAGCAACCAATACTATAATAATAGCTTGCCTTTCCCTATCAAACCCGACTGTGTGATTTCTTCAATAGGCGCCGGATAGAAGAAATCATAGATGAACCGGGCAGACTGCGTTCAGTGTGAAATGACTGTAAGAATGCCATTCATATTACAACACACGATCGCTCTGGATGATTGTCACGCAAGAATGTTGAATGTTGAACGTCTGCTTGTTAAGGAGCGTATGTGTACGCAACTGACTGACTCACACTTACTGACGGACTCTGTATATTGATTTCTTGATTATTATTGATGGAATAGGCCGGAGGGTGGTGGATCCAAAACAGGAGGCTCAGTTGTGCAAAAGGCTAACACCAAAAATTTGTTTTTACTTTGGTGATGTATTATTTTATAAGATGGTAATCGATGAATATTCCTTGTCTATGGTTAGATAGATTTGGGACGTTTTCTATGCAACGTAGGTAGAAATATCCAGTCGGTAGTACGTTCTCCCTCAAGTAACATGTACCCGCTGTAGCAGCTACAACCTAAGTGCAAATAGTAAGATAGAAATAAGAGAGAAAGATAATAAGAGAGAAAGCCGACGTTACTTATGCCAACATTATTATTTCTCCGCTAACATCACAAATTTACTCAAGTCAATGTAATCTCTATGGAATAGTGACACTCAATATCTATACCATCTTTACAACTCAGCCCATTCAAAATTAAAATTAATTACTTCTAAAAACGGTATTTTGAGCTCACAGAATTATTAAGATTTAATTTGTACGACCAGATATGTGAATGAACTTTTTATCCTCAGTCGACGTACAGAGAGGGTGTCTGCTGAAGACGTTGGTAACGTCGCCAACGAAACGTCGAGAATGATGTAAATTCTCACATAAATGTTCTAATATCTGAAATTTTTAATTCATTATTTTACTGTGTAGTTATTATAATTGTAAATAATTAATGAATTTTATGTAGTCTGTTTTATATGTTATTCGGGCCAATCAGAATTTGTTTTTTTTTACTTACAAGGTTTCAGCAGCCGTTCATCATAACTTTTTGAATCAATACAAAAACCCTCTGTTGAATGATCTGTCCCCTTGCAATGTGACACCCTTATTATGCCATATTATCACATTCGCATCGACTGCAGGGTGAACATTTGTAGTTCACAGGTAGTGGGACTGTACCAGAATTACAGTCACAATTTGACGCAGTTGTTACATGGACCGGAAAGGCAAAAAAATTTAAACGACAGTCTTAGAACTCGTTCCCATTTGTCGGGTGTTGGATCCGTGTATTAATCGGAGGTTCCAGTGGCAGAACATTTCAGACAAAATCGGTTTCCGACAAGTGTGAATAGCTCCATACATAATGTGTTCTGCCCCTGAAACCTCCGATTAATATACTAATCCGACACCCGACAAGTGGGAACGAGCTCTTACAATGATTGTAAGCGTGCCGTTGCTTTGATTGTTTCTAGATGTGGTATTAGTTGCGCTCCGAAGAAGTTACTCACAGTATTGGAACGAAACGTTGTTGTCATTACCGCGACCTGCAACAATAACAAACTGAGACAACGATTTCAATATTCGGAAGAGGATTTTCAGAATAATCTAGGGTCCGCTGAGAGGGAACAAAGGTTGGAGTCCTTGGTACATCAAAGAGCTCTGTGATATCTTAAAAGAGCCCAAATAATGTGAACAGTTCCATAAAAGTAAAGCGCCTACAGTGACCGCCTAACACTCTCAAGACCAAAGGAAACCTGGGCTGGAAGTCTCATCACCACGGTAATTCTTACCTACCGCATATCGGTAATATTCGTATGAAGACCTGTCAATCCAAGATGGCCGCAGGTAAACAGCTGGTTACTCTTCATACAAATATTACCGATATTCGGTAGGTAAGAATTACCGTGGTGATGAGACTTCCAGCCCTGGAAGGACAAACATGTGATGGTTGGATGGTGTCAATGCAGATGCAGCCAGCTCGTACATAGATGGAGAGGAGAAGTGATGGACAGGTGAGAGTGGAGGAGAGTCCTGGATTCAGCCAAGGCTCACCCAGGACTGCCATGTTTATAATGATGTTGATTTTAATCAAACTTAAAAGTAAGGAATAAAGCAATAGACTACGGTCAAGACCCGGAAGAGAAAATCAAGCATAATATGATTTTTTTTATGTACAAGTATTCTTTAATTTAAAATTTAAATAAAACCCCTGCGTAAATTCGCAAGTTATCTTCATGTACACCCAGGTTAGAGAGCGATTCTTTCCACTTTCTATCAAAATATAAAATAACCAAGTATGCAAACATATTATTTTTCCCATCAGAATCATTTGTAATCGAATTTGCCCTGCAGCAGGGTTGCCGGCCCCGCACACTGAGATCGCCTGGTCGTGTGTGACGTCACCCTGCCATCTGTGAATGAAAAATATAAGTAAATTAGACGCATAGGGGTGGAACTGCTGCTCAATCATCGCACCGAGCAGGGGACAACACTGCCGGCTAGAGGTGTGCCCTAAAATAGGGGAAGTAATAAAAACCCAATACACCCCAGTATCCTTAATCTAAGTTGAGAAGATGTATCTGTAATCTAAAATGCAAAGATATATTACATTTAAGATTTATATTTATTGTATATCCACAAGCAGACACGTATAAGATCGCGATTTCACATGCCGCGTGTGAACCTATAATATAAAACCCAATCTCAAATGAACATAAGCCCTGCAACTCTTGCCGACATTACCTGAAACAGGGGTGACATTGGCAAAGTGAACCACTTTTTACAGCACGGGTGGTCAGCGTCATACCAACCTATAAGTCAAGGAATATAAACATTTAAAAAACATTGAAAGAGAGACTACCTACCGACGCTGACAAGCTGACGGTAGAAGCTCTCTGTAAATAAAAAAAGATTTTGACTGGTGGTTCTTGCGTGTTTCATAGTTTATATAGTTTAAAGTGTCGGCCAATATATGCCACAACATCTGTATCAAATTGAAGCTGGACTGTTTTGGTGTTCATGTGTTTTTTGTGAATCGTAAATTTTGATAAAATTATCTATTATATCATTGTGCAGAGGTGGGTACTTGCGGCGGCGAATATTATTGTGAGAGAATATTTATATTGCCGCTGCATCTACAAGAGGTACCTACGTCCGATTGACAACTCGCTCCCCCAGTTCTTGTTTACTGTATACGCCAATCTTGTCAAATATGACTTTTTGATGCAGTTGTCTTAAGAAAAAAATTCTACACAATCTGAGCTAAAAAAAATACGTATTTGTCTTCAAATGTGCGAGTTATTCAACATTTTCACAGACGATATTCTGTGTTCGAAATTTCAACTCAGTGCTTGTGTACTGTATACGCCACAAACGCTGATGCGCATGCGTGGCTGACGAGTGGCTGCTTTATCTGCCAATCACAGACGCGCGTGGGTGTGACGTCACACCTAAACATCGTTTTTTAACCGTAGCCCGCTCGGAATTTTGAGATGAATATTTAAGTTTTCCAGGGATTCCTGAGATAAATCCTTTAAAAATTATAGTTCATAGGAAGAAAAACATCTCCCGGACCATCTGCAAAAACAATTTCTGCCATTGCATTGTTCAATGTGAACGGTTAGTCGATTATATGTTGAAATGAACGTAATGGCATTTTAACATACAGGTTGCTACATTTTTAGTTCGTGAAACAGTAGGTAATTATTAATAAACAATAATTGCCATACGAGATTACAAAATGCTTAATTAGACACGTACGTGGATAACTTACAGTATATTTTTGGTACCACGACAAAATGCCCACCGATAAAATGTTCCAAGACATAATGTCCCGTCCGTCCGTATATGTATGTACCTATGCATGTACCAGCCGAAATTACAGATCATATTCTATTTTCATAAAAATTTAATATAATCTGAACAAGTATTTATGTATATATGTAACTGTAACTGTAATTCTGTCGCCATTCCGCTAGGGGTGGCCAGAGCCTCTGCAGAGCTGCCTCCATTTCTTCTTATTCTGCCTATGCTTACTGAAAATTGAAATTGACGTTAAATTTAAAATAAAAATCAACAAAATCTCACATGAACATAAACCTTGCAACTCCTGTCACATATCCGTAAAATCAGGGTGGCGTAAGCAAAAGCAAACCTATTTTTTCAGCATGGGGGGTCAGCCTCATACCAACCTATCAGGCAAGGAGCATCATTAGCAAACATCAAAACATTACTTACTTACTTTCCGTGTCCGGAACACCATCATATGTGCAGCCCCCAGTACTCGGCCACACGAACTCCAAACATTGAAACGTATAAAAATGTTCCATCTTTCAATAACGTAGTTCACGCACTATTTGGAAATTCGAAATAAAAACAGACTTACTTTCGTAAACATTTTATACAAGAGATAGAAAGCTACAACTTTTGTCCTAAAAAAACATATTTTCTGATATATAATTGATGTTTTCTTCAAAATAATAAAAAAAAATGCACAGAATCTGCACTCGACTTTCTTGCATAAATTAACTCACTGTATGACGAATGTAAAGCTAGAATCATCTGCCAGTTTATGCTGTTTCAAGAAGAAAAAAAAGATTATTTGGTGAGCGCCGTTTTGTGTGAATCACACCTCAAGAGCCCTCTGCGAGGTTGGTCGTCTCTGAAAAAAACGCCAATTACACAAGAAAGAACCTTGATTTTCACAGAGATGATTTTCACTAATCACAGAGACACCAATTTTTAGATTTAGAGAATTGACAACCACAAATTTTGATGAGCCGACCGGCATGGGATCACCCTGAAAATTCAAGATGGCTGCCATACAAAAAAAACATAAAATTGCACTTTTCTCAAAAACGGCTCCAAGATTATTTTTTTCAGTGTGGTCGTTGCTCAAATTTTTACTAAGAAAATTAGGTATGGCAACACTCTTGCAAACCTGGGTCTATGGGTTGCCATCTGAAATTTTATGTTTTTTTTTGTATGGCAGCCATCTTGAATTTTCAAGTTGGTGTAATGCCGTGTAATTCATATTTAAAACATGTTCAAAAGAGTTGATGTAGCCAAAATTTGGTATCTCTAAGTCTAATACTTTGGAAAGTGACACACATACACACGCACACACACACACACATACAGACGGACGTTTTTGAAAGATAGTGTTTTTTTGGCATGTCCTGCACCAGGACAACTCATTTCCGTGAAAACCTCGAAAAAAAAATTTCACACCAAATCAATACTTTCTTTATGATAATGATGAGTTGATGATTTCTTTATAGCGCCGTTTCGTGAAAAAAAATGAAATTTTTAGTCTTCAGATAGAGCAAGAAAGTAAAAAACAAAAAAAAACCTTAAAGAAAATAAAATAATAATAATAAACTTCTCTCTTCCATCTCTTTGGTAACACTGTAACTGTAACTGTAACTGTAACTCTGTCGCCATTCCGCTAGGGGTGGCCAGAGCCTCTGCAGAGTTGCCTCCATTTTTTCCTATCCTTACATACCTCTTTCAATTCATTCATATCCATCACCTTTTTCATGCATTTTCTTCTTTTACGCTCACTTTGTATATCCCATTCTTTCACAATCTCCTCAATCTGATCACTCCATACTTTTCTCGGTCGTCCCTTCCCTCTTTTTCCTTTCACACTTTCTTTGTATACATACTTTGTCAGTCTATCATCATTCATTAGAGTATTAATAGGAAAGGAAGGAAGTAAAGAAATAAATAAAAGTCAAATGAAAGTTCAATAGCCTACTGTGTAATATGAATTAAATAAGTACAACAAATATAATGTGCGGTGAAGAAGTGATTGGAACACCCTTTATATGTGATTTGGCGCATAGAGTAAACAAGCACTAAAAGATTGTTGCGAGCGTCCGGTCAATCTCAAGATCGTTTTACTGTATATCCACTTTACGAAATTTCCGTTGCGCATCTTTGACGTATATCCATTTTAAAACGCCTTTTTTTAGTATTAAACGTAACATTATTATGATTTTTACCGATTATTATAGTGCCAGACCTGCAGTACTTTCGGTAAAATAGGCAATTGAATTACGATTTTGTCAATTACAATAACAAAACACAAAAACATTGCTCCTGTAAAATTAGCTCAATGGCGTTTACAGTAAACAAGCACTAAGGCAGCGAACTGTGTCGGCATGCGTCGAACGTTTGTGTGTGTGTAAGTGTGTGTCTGGTACCTGTGCAATTTAGGTTGGAGCGTGCTTGTATGGAGTTTTTTTTTTTTTCGAATTTAAAAAAGGCGGGGTGCGAAATCGGTGCTCTGGTACACACATATTAAGCACAGAAAATTTGGATTCAATATCTTATCTGCAAATTGTGCCCCAAAGCCCTTGAAATATCACAAATATTCAAAAAAGTGGTTAGTGCAATAACTGGTTTCGTATAAATTCTAACCATAAATTATACATTTTCTCACTTGCTATTGACTAACGATAAACACAACTAAAGAATAATAGTGAACAAATCCTAAAAAAACATGTGTTTACCCGCGAAATATCGTTGTCGATTAAGTAATTTTTCGCGAAAATTTGCTATGTTCAAAACAGGGAAAACTTGTCGGGTGGAGATCAACCATCCACGTTTGGCAGTCCAGTAGTTGTAGTAAACTCGGATACAGCTACTACAGCTACTGCTATAGCAAGCAAGCAGCTCAATAAACTTAATTTGCCAGTTGTAGCCAGAACACTGGATCGTTATGGCGTTTCCGATCGGGCAGGAGCTGCCATCGTGTCTGCTGCATTACAAGATATCGTATTGGTGACTGAAGATGATTGCAAGAATGTTGTAGATCGCAGTAAGATCCGCCGAGCCCGTACTCAAACTAGGAACGTGCAGATTTCCACTCAGCTTGACCTAGGGTAGTCCATTTGTATCTCGTTTGACGGACGAAAGGATAAAACGTTAGTCATGGAAGGCAAGCGCAGAATATTGGTAGTAGAAGAACACATCACTCTTTTAAAAGAACCTGGGTCACAATACATTGGCCACATTATATGCAAGTCAAGCGATGCTAAAACTATTGCCAACAAAGTTTTAGCTTATTTTGTAGCGAAATCGATCAATACAACTACAATCACAGCCATCGGATGCGACGGTACTGCCGTTAATACTGGAATTCATTCAGGTATCATACGCCTTATAGAAAAAATATTTAAACGACCGCTCCAGTGGCTAGTGTGTCAACTACATGCGAATGAATTGAGCTTGCGTCACCTTTTTGAATCTATCGATGGGACGACAACAGGACCCAAGAGCTTCAGCGGTCAGCTGGAAAAACAGCTGAAAAACTGCGAATACCTCCCAGTAGTTGATTTTATACCAATAACATGCAACCTGCCAGACATTACAAAAGTTCACGGGGATGTAAGCACAGAGAAGCAATATTTGTTGGAAATATGTCAAGCTATTAGTGCAGGACATTGTGATGAAAACTTGGCTAAGAGGTCTCCAGGAAAAATATGTCATTCGCGTTGGTTGACGACAGCCAACTCACTTCTCAGGCTATACATTTCTACCAATAATCCGACTGAAAAACAGATGACTGTGACTGAATTCGTCTTGAAGGTTTACGCACCGATGTGGTTCCACATTAAAACAAAACCTTTGTGCGTTTACGGGGCAAAATACCTACACGAAACCATTAAATTGACTCGGTATCTTCCAACACATTTGAAAGAAATTGTCGACCCCGTGATACAAAGGAATGGTTATTTCGGTCACTGCGAAAATGTACTAATCGCAATGTTGAACGACGAGAGAAGCCACATCCGAGAACTAGCTGTCAGGCGAATCGTGAAGATCAGGGAACAAACGTCGGGGTTCCGAGTCTTCAAGGTGTCAAGCTTGAACTTCAACGCAGAGCAATATTATGACCTGATTGAATGGGACAAAGTTTCTGAACCACCAGTCCTGAAACAAATTAGCACCGAATTATTGAAGGACGCCATCGTCAATCCAGATATAGTGGAAACTCAGATTTTGATACTCTTTCGCCAAATGCCCTGTCACACTCAAGTAACTGAAAGATGCATCAAACTTGTGACTGAAGTGTGCTCTGCTGTATGTGGCCCCAAAAGACGGGTAGGATGGATAAAAAATAGTTGGAATCCTGTAAAATTATGCCGATTTTCAATACCAAGAGAGAATACAAAACTAAGTAATTTTTAGAAATTTACCGTATTTTCAACCATTTTTCAAAAAATAAACCTTGTGTTAGTTGTATAAACTGTTTCACTTTATTCTTTTGTTGGTAGTCAACAAATAATATCAATATATAAAATATGTAAAAATACTTATAGTTTTTTTTTACTGATTTTAATTTGAACCCCTGTTTTTGGACTTTTTTGTTTTTTTCAGTGGCCTTGTGGCACAATTTCCACTGAAAATATTGAAATCTCGTAATAGTGTCTTTGTTCGTATCCCTATGGAGCACCAATTCCCCACTCCGCCCAAATCAAAATCCCAAAAAAAAGTTCACGCTCCACCTTACAGTGTGCATGTCGCTACAAAACACGTTGGTACATACAGTGCGCGTCTACTCAGTGAAACAACTCACTGACATTTTTGCTGAATTAAAGCCGAACTCTACCAAATTCAACACATCATCATGGCCACGTTTAATACTCCGACGACGCAGAAGAAGACCGGGGAAGAGAGGTGGACAAAGGTTGTGCTACTCAGCACGGCCAGCGCCGCTTCTTTTGCCAGCGCAGTTGTGCAATGATGAGGAGCGTGCTACCAGTGACCAGCCTTCGGTGAGACCTCCACCCTCGAACTCCCTGCCGACTGGCAGCGGAGGAAGACATCGGGAAGCATTGGAGAAGACAGTGAAACTGGGTTGCTGGAATGCGCGCTCTATTGCAAATAAGATTGTTGAAATTGACGACTTTTGTAAGAGCCAGGATCTTGACATCCTCGCCCTAACAGAGACATGGCATGAGAGTCACGACTCTGCATCACTGAGAGCATTGCGCGCTTTAGGATACACGACGCTTGAGGAAGCACGGGCAAGGCCGCGCCGTGGTAAAGGAACAGAGAGCATCTCTTGGTCCAATCACGGCGGTGTGGCCTTGCTGGTACGTTCGGGATTTCGTGTGGAGAAGATCAAAATTTTCCCCACGACGTCTTTTGAGTGCCTTGTGTGTCGAGTGTCTTCGAGTGCGGCTCTCACTGTTGCTGTAGTTTATCGTCCGGGCTCCAAGCCTGTAACGGCTGAATTTTTCAGGGAGTTCCGGGAACTATTTGAGACTCTTGTGACGCGCAACGAGATGTTTCTGGTGGTCGGGGATGTCAACGTCAGGCTTGAGCGTGGAGACGACACTAACAGTGTGGCTCTCACCGCCTTGTTAGCGGACTATGGCTGCAGACAGTGGGTTGGCGCACCAACTTATGATGCGGGTGGCCTACTGGATGTAGTTATAGCCAGAGAGGAGGTCGCACCTTCAGAGACGAAGGTAGTAGATATAGGTTTGTCGGACCACAGATTGGTGACATCTAGCCTTAATGTGGGACGGCCTGTTCCTGTTTATAAGAGCATAACCTCTAGGTGCTGGAACGGGTTCGATCTCGAGATCTTTAAAAAAGATCTTTCTGTTTCACCAGTCTGCTGTCCGGAAACCTATGTCTCAATGCAACCGGACGAGTTAGTAGACTTGTATAATAAATCCTTGGGCGATTTGATTGGGCTGCATGCTCCAATCAAATGTAAAGTAGTCAAAGAGCGAAACAGTGCTATCTGGTTTGACAATGAATGCCGTACGCTGAAACGCAATATGCGAAAACTAGAGCGAAATTTTAAAAACGGTAAGCCAGGTAGCACTAGGCAATCATGGATTGACGCTCAAGGTGTGTACAGGTCTGCTATTCTCCAGAAGAAATCCGATTTTTATTGTGGAAAGATTGCTGAGGCAAAATCCCCTCAGCAGGTGTGGAAGCTTCTGGAGAACTTGTCTGGGAGTGCTCGGGCTGGTGTAGGTTTGACGTCGACTGCTTGCGATTTTGCCACGTATTTTGAAAACAAAATACCTCAATTGCACTTTGCTTGGGTTGCAGGTACTTCTGTCTCAAGGATTGGAAGTGCTTCGCGACTCGAAGTATTTGATTTAACTGACATAGATGAGGTGTGTCAGATCGTGGTAGGATCGCCAAACAAGCAGTGTGGCCTTGACCCTGTACCAGTCTGGGTACTCAAAGAATGCATCTTACAGCTGGCTCCATTTATTGTTAAGGTAATCAATGGATGCCTAATGGATGCCACTGTTCCTCCGTCTTTGAAGGTAGCACACATCACGCCAATCCTTAAAAAGCCACAGTTGGATCCCGGTGATCCCTCAAATTATAGACCTGTGTCAAATCTGCCATTCTTGTCGAAGGTGCTGGAGCGGATTGTCTCGCGGCGGTTGGTATCCTATCTGGATGCAAGCGGCTTAATGCCTAAGAGGCAGTCTGCATACCGGAAATATCACTCAACAGAAACCGGTATGCTCATGCTTGTATCGGATATGATATCAGCTGTGGAGTGTGGTAATCTAGCCTTACTGGCGCTTCTTGATATGAGTGCGGCCTTTGACACAGTAAGTCACCCAATTCTTATTGAGAGATTGGAGGTGTCATTTGGTTTGATCGGAGGGGCTTTGGCGTGGTTTTCTTCCTATCTGGTGGAGCGCAGACAGGCGGTGCGTATTTGTGATAGTGTTTCACCTACCTACTCGCTGTCTTCCGGGGTCCCACAGGGCTCTGTGCTGGGTCCGATCCTTTTCATATTGTATACTGCTGAGATTGAGAGTATTGTTGAAAAATGGGGCCTCATCGCACACTCTGACAGACTGGCAAATATACTCTCATTCTCGGCTAGACATGGCTGAGGACCTCAGTTGCAGGGTCTCTGGGTGTATCGCGGAGGTCGGTGGGTGGATGAGGAACAATGGCCTAATCTTAAACATGGATAAGACGGAGATACTCTGGGCAGCCACATCGAGGCGTGACCACCTTCTGGTGAATAGAGTACTACTCTCCATAGGAGGTAAGCTAATCCAGCCTTCTGATTCGGTAAGACTTCTAGGAGTCTTACTGGATCGTAACCTGACACTGGATAGGCAAATAGATGCCACAATAGCTTCTTCTTTTTTTTCGCTTCGACAAATAAAGGCAATAAGAAAATGTCTGCCGTCAGATGCGGTTAAGACCCTGGTGAGTGCGTTTGTGATGTCTCGGATTGACTATTGCTCGACGCTTTATAGTGGTCAGCCGAAGAAACAGTTTAATCGCTTTCAATCTGTGTTGAATTCGGCAGCAAGACTCATATTCGGGATTCCCAAATTCGCTCACATCACCCCGCTGTTAAAAAAACTTCATTGGCTTCGTTTCCCGGAGAGGGTGGTCTTCCGTGTTTGTTTAATGGTATATAAAGCCATCAATGGCTTGGCCCCACCTTATCTGGCTGATATGATTTCACCTGTTGAAATGGGTGTTAGAAGGCAGACACTCAGATCTGCGGGTGATGGAGTAGTCAATTTGGTTCAGCCGCGCCGTCAGATTCGTACAAACTTCGGAGACCGCGCTTTCCGTGTTGCGGGGCCGGTGGAGTGGAACAGACTGCCACCCGGAGTGAAGAACTCCAAATCTGTGCGTGTATTTCGAGGAGCACTCAAGGCACACTTGTTTAGAAAGTCTTATCCATGATCGGAGAGGGCCCTTGAGGTGTGACACACACAAAAACGGCGCTCTCTTATCATGTGTAATTTAAAATAAATCAGCCTGTTATTATTATTATTATTATTAAAATTTGTATGTAATACATGTACCCAAGAAAATACGCGTAAGCGCGCGCTTACACTCAGTGAATGTGTACTTAAAAATAAGGCACAGCCCTCTAATGAACATGAACCCTGCAACTCTTACTAAAGGCGATCCTTATGTTTATTTTCATTTTCCATACAGCAACTCTAAATAGGAATTTGATGCTTTTGCTTAACCGTTGACGTAGGTTCTTTGGCCACCATGTTTTTCAACATCCTTGAGTCCTTTTTCCTCGAACTTTCTTTGTTTCCATAATCTACATTTTTTTAAACAAATATGAATAAACATTGAGATTCATATTAAATAAATGCTCACAAGAAAATACATGTAAATTCGCGATTGTATATTATGATGAATGAGTACTTACAATATGAGACATACACTTCTAATTATAAAAAAAATAGCTTCGATTAAATTATATTATGAATTAAAAATATATATTTCGCAAATATAAATTGTGTGACGTCAGAAGGTTATAAATATAAATATTGTTGCTAGTGACGTGTTAGGCAGTGACGTCACGGGCCTACGCCTCTACGGATCGTAGTCGCTTATTCAGCGTAGACATGTCTGACGTCAGAGTCGCTATTTCTGTTTCGCGTAGGCAACATTTGCTTTCCAAGTATTATATGATTAATACGGGACCAAAGGCGGAAATATAGGTATTTTTTTTAATTCAATAAACATATGAAACCACAGAAAATTTAATTCTAAGAGTTTCGTTATATTTATTTCCTTTTTTAGAATAATCTTAGATTGCCGTCTTTGGTAATAAACGACTCGTATGAAAAGCCAAAATAACTGTCTTTAAACCATTCCCACAAGTTTCACGATATTTTTTTTTTTTTAATTACGTTTCGAAGGGTCTAAGTATAGTGGTTAATGCAACACTCGCAATCGCAAGGTAGTGGGTTCGATTCCAGTTAAAAAACAGCAAAACGTATTGTTTTTCTTTTAAATCCTGTAAAAATATATTTATTTAATTTACAAATATGAACTTACATTCTCATTTTTTTCAGCAACAATATTCCTTCTTCGACACCGACTTTAACTGTATCTAGAAGCTATTCGTTAGGGGTGTCCTGTACCTCCTAAGATGCGTTTCCACTTTTTACTGTTGTTTTTTTTTTATTCATCCTTCACAAGAAATGAGTACCAGCCCCCTTGGAAGCTGGGAAGCCCCCACTTCAACTTATGTGGTTGGCGCAAGGCCAGCCCACTTCACAGTAAAAATAAACAGGTTACACTCGCCACATGCGAAACCGTTCAGGAATAACGCGACAACAAGTTATACTATATGTGTAACTTAGTTGCGTTTTGGGTTTACTGTTCTCGCACACTTCTTTCATATCTGTGACATTTGTCACATTCTTCTTGCAAGCTCGTCTCTTTTCTTCACTCAGAAGATTCCAGTCATTTGTAATATATTGCAAAACAAATTGAAAAGTTAAGAAGAGATTTTTGTAAATAAAAATGAAAAATTAAATTAGGAAATTCCATTTAGAGCTCGCCCGATAAATTAGATTCTCCTTTCATTTGTCTGTGATGCAACAGGCCGAAAATAAAACCGCGGATTCCCCAAGTATAAAACTCAAACAAGCGTTTTCCCAAAAAAATATTGCCACTTAAATGCTCGCTAGGGACGCTTTTTAAGTTTCGATACATTTTCGGTAAACACTATGGTCGAGTTAAAACGTAAAGCTTGATACTAGGGACTCTGTGGATTCCCGAGATCTGTGCTAGAAGAAGGTGGATACAAAAGATGTGATTTATGTGCGGAGCAGTACAACAGTATGGACAAGAAGAGAACGTTTTACAAGTAAAATAATAAATGTATCAGTTTCATAATAAGTATCATCAATAAGCTAAAAAAACTACAAATAGGGAGATCTTCATACAAGTCAAATAAATAAAAATTGCTACTTACTTAACATGAAGTGAGGAATTCACTGATCATTTAATTTGAAACCTGGGTTGATTTTGATAAGAAGAAAACATCTTACAGGAAATTGTGCCTGATATCCTTTAGTGGGATTGACAACCTTTATCTTCTGGTTTTTAACGCTAGCGTTATTTACAGGACTAAAGAGATCGCATAATACCTTTGATATGAAGAATATTGAAGAAAAGTTAAGAAGTTCAATCGTGTATACTTACTATAAAATAGCATCGTTATATTTATAGAGGTTGGTATATGGTTGACCCCAATGCTGGAAAAACTACCGATGTCACCCTGGTTTCAGGGAACGGTGGCATGAGTTTCAAGGCTTACGTTCAAATGAGATTAGTTTCTTTTTTGTAAGTGCATAATATGCAGCATTGTAAATGCGAACCTACACGTGTCTGCCTGTGAACGTGCAAAGAGTATAAGCTTTAAATATCAATAATATACATCTTTGAAATTTAGATATATCTTTTAGATGCTTCTTCACTCTCATCCTAATATCGCCTTTGCTCTCAAGATGCGATGGTCTTGGTTGTATTTGCGTTGACGCCTTTGCTCTCAAGATGCGATGGTCTTGGTTGTATTTGCGTTGACGCCTTTGCTCTCAAGATGCGATGGTCTTGGTTGTATTTGCGTTGACGCCTTTGCTCTCAAGATGCGATGGTCTTGGTTGTATTTGCGTTGACGCCTTTGCTCTCAAGATGCGATGGTCTTGGTTGTATTTGCGTTGACGCCTTTGCTCTCAAGATGCGATGGTCTTGGTTGTATTTGCGTTGACGCCTTTGCTCTCAAGATGCGATGGTCTTGGTTGTATTTGCGTTGACGCCTTTGCTCTCAAGATGCGATGGTCTTGGTTGTATTTGCGTTGACGCCTTTGCTCTCAAGATGCGATGGTCTTGGTTGTATTTGCGTTGACGCCTTTGCTCTCAAGATGCGATGGTCTTGGTTGTATTTGCGTTGACGCCTTTGCTCTCAAGATGCGATGGTCTTGGTTGTATTTGCGTTGACGCCTTTGCTCTCAAGATGCGATGGTCTTGGTTGTATTTGCGTTGACGCCTTTGCTCTCAAGATGCGATGGTCTTGGTTGTATTTGCGTTGACGCCTTTGCTCTCAAGATGCGATGGTCTTGGTTGTATTTGCGTTGACGCCTTTGCTCTCAAGATGCGATGGTCTTGGTTGTATTTGCGTTGACGCCTTTGCTCTCAAGATGCGATGGTCTTGGTTGTATTTGCGTTGACGCCTTTGCTCTCAAGATGCGATGGTCTTGGTTGTATTTGCGTTGACGCCTTTGCTCTCAAGATGCGATGGTCTTGGTTGTATTTGCGTTGACGCCTTTGCTCTCAAGATGCGATGGTCTTGGTTGTATTTGCGTTGACGCCTTTGCTCTCAAGATGCGATGGTCTTGGTTGTATTTGCGTTGACGCCTTTGCTCTCAAGATGCGATGGTCTTGGTTGTATTTGCGTTGACGCCTTTGCTCTCAAGATGCGATGGTCTTGGTTGTATTTGCGTTGACGCCTTTGCTCTCAAGATGCGATGGTCTTGGTTGTATTTGCGTTGACGCCTTTGCTCTCAAGATGCGATGGTCTTGGTTGTATTTGCGTTGACGCCTTTGCTCTCAAGATGCGATGGTCTTGGTTGTATTTGCGTTGACGCCTTTGCTCTCAAGATGCGATGGTCTTGGTTGTATTTGCGTTGACGCCTTTGCTCTCAAGATGCGATGGTCTTGGTTGTATTTGCGTTGACGCCTTTGCTCTCAAGATGCGATGGTCTTGGTTGTATTTGCGTTGACGCCTTTGCTCTCAAGATGCGATGGTCTTGGTTGTATTTGCGTTGACGCCTTTGCTCTCAAGATGCGATGGTCTTGGTTGTATTTGCGTTGACGCCTTTGCTCTCAAGATGCGATGGTCTTGGTTGTATTTGCGTTGACGCCTTTGCTCTCAAGATGCGATGGTCTTGGTTGTATTTGCGTTGACGCCTTTGCTCTCAAGATGCGATGGTCTTGGTTGTATTTGCGTTGACGCCTTTGCTCTCAAGATGCGATGGTCTTGGTTGTATTTGCGTTGACGCCTTTGCTCTCAAGATGCGATGGTCTTGGTTGTATTTGCGTTGACGCCTTTGCTCTCAAGATGCGATGGTCTTGGTTGTATTTGCGTTGACGCCTTTGCTCTCAAGATGCGATGGTCTTGGTTGTATTTGCGTTGACGCCTTTGCTCTCAAGATGCGATGGTCTTGGTTGTATTTGCGTTGACGCCTTTGCTCTCAAGATGCGATGGTCTTGGTTGTATTTGCGTTGACGCCTTTGCTCTCAAGATGCGATGGTCTTGGTTGTATTTGCGTTGACGCCTTTGCTCTCAAGATGCGATGGTCTTGGTTGTATTTGCGTTGACGCCTTTGCTCTCAAGATGCGATGGTCTTGGTTGTATTTGCGTTGACGCCTTTGCTCTCAAGATGCGATGGTCTTGGTTGTATTTGCGTTGACGCCTTTGCTCTCAAGATGCGATGGTCTTGGTTGTATTTGCGTTGACGCCTTTGCTCTCAAGATGCGATGGTCTTGGTTGTATTTGCGTTGACGCCTTTGCTCTCAAGATGCGATGGTCTTGGTTGTATTTGCGTTGACGCCTTTGCTCTCAAGATGCGATGGTCTTGGTTGTATTTGCGTTGACGCCTTTGCTCTCAAGATGCGATGGTCTTG
Organism: Agapetus fuscipes; assembly: GCA_951799405.1. Classification (NCBI taxonomy): domain Eukaryota; kingdom Metazoa; phylum Arthropoda; class Insecta; order Trichoptera; family Glossosomatidae; genus Agapetus; species Agapetus fuscipes. The sequence goes on from OX637336.1 coordinate 164,205, forward strand.
GTTGTATTTGCGTTGACGCCTTTGCTCTCAAGATGCGATGGTCTTGGTTGTATTTGCGTTGACGCCTTTGCTCTCAAGATGCGATGGTCTTGGTTGTATTTGCGTTGACGCCTTTGCTCTCAAGATGCGATGGTCTTGGTTGTATTTGCGTTGACGCCTTTGCTCTCAAGATGCGATGGTCTTGGTTGTATTTGCGTTGACGCCTTTGCTCTCAAGATGCGATGGTCTTGGTTGTATTTGCGTTGACGCCTTTGCTCTCAAGATGCGATGGTCTTGGTTGTATTTGCGTTGACGCCTTTGCTCTCAAGATGCGATGGTCTTGGTTGTATTTGCGTTGACGCCTTTGCTCTCAAGATGCGATGGTCTTGGTTGTATTTGCGTTGACGCCTTTGCTCTCAAGATGCGATGGTCTTGGTTGTATTTGCGTTGACGCCTTTGCTCTCAAGATGCGATGGTCTTGGTTGTATTTGCGTTGACGCCTTTGCTCTCAAGATGCGATGGTCTTGGTTGTATTTGCGTTGACGCCTTTGCTCTCAAGATGCGATGGTCTTGGTTGTATTTGCGTTGACGCCTTTGCTCTCAAGATGCGATGGTCTTGGTTGTATTTGCGTTGACGCCTTTGCTCTCAAGATGCGATGGTCTTGGTTGTATTTGCGTTGACGCCTTTGCTCTCAAGATGCGATGGTCTTGGTTGTATTTGCGTTGACGCCTTTGCTCTCAAGATGCGATGGTCTTGGTTGTATTTGCGTTGACGCCTTTGCTCTCAAGATGCGATGGTCTTGGTTGTATTTGCGTTGACGCCGTCCATCCATTTCGTTGTCATTTCTTTTGGTATTTTTCGGCTTTGTGGTGCTGAGAGTGTTATTCCTGTGATAAATTGAATGGGCTATTGGTTTCTGCATTAGATGGTAAAAAGGGGAGTGTGATATTGAAGGAAGAAAGCAACGAACAGATTTAACATATCTACGATTTCTGCCAACTCTCAAAATGAGAAAGCTGGTTTCTTTTTCTTGGATAAACGTTTTGAGGAATGAAAAATACCACTTTTTCCATCTTATTAGACAAGCATCATAGCATACAGATTGAAAAGTATGCGCAAGGACATCGCAACTAAAAAATCTACGCGCACGCATATAACAAAAGTAGCAAATTGATAATGTAAAAGTAAAACACAAACTTTTTAACTTTTTAAAGTAACAAATTTTCATTTTAATTACGGATATTTTGCCATTGAATAAAATTTTAAAATGGCGATAAAACTTTTCTTCCTTGCATAAACACTTTACTTTCTTCGGCTCATTAGCCTTGAAGGCTCTGGGCTTCCCACAACACAATCCTCCAGAACTCTCTGTCTTGTGCTGCTTCCCTCCATGTTCCCCTCACTCCCATAACATCGGCGTCGGCTTCAACGTTGTCTGCCCCCCGCATCCTGGGACGTCCCAATGGTCTAGCACCTGAGGGGGCACCATCCAAGACTGTTCTGATGATCCTGGAGTCCTCTGCACCTGTTACATATCCGGCCCACTGCAGTCTTCTTGATTTCATTACCGACACCATGTTGGTGGTCTTGAAACACGAAATTAAAAAGTATAATTGGAAAACAAGTGTATGCCTTGATGTTGGCTCCATATCCAGCCACTCTAGTAAGTGCACAGAGTTACATCGGTATGCGACTTTAGCTCTAGTTTTCAGGTGCGACGTGACGATATTTAGATATTGAGATGAAGCGTGCGGGATCACAAGACATGGACGCGACGTGGGAAGACGAGCAATTCCTAGCTAAATAATAAAGTGCGAGGCGACTCTAAAGTTCATCCAAGTCAAAGTAAAAACAAGTCAAAAATAATTTGCATTTATTTGTTGACTTTTATTCGTCCGGTCGATAGTTCAGCTGGTAAGAGCACAATATGTTTTTTTTAAAACAATGCAAATTTCATAGAGACAAAAATTGTAATGTCACACAACCGGATCGCTGCGGAAATGGTATATTAATATTTCCTTTTTGGATCCTTGACTTATAGGTTGGTATGCGGCTGACCACCCATACTGTAAAAAATGGTTCACTTTGCCAATGTCACCCCTGTTTCAGGGAAGTACGGCAAGAGTTGCAGGGCTTATGTTCATTTGAGATTGGGTTTTTATAATGTAGGTCCACATGCGGCATGTGTTAGCGCGAAATTATACATGTCTGCTTGTGGGAATGCATTTAATGTAAATCTTAAATGATATATATATCCTTGCAGCTTAGATTAGATAAGATTAGATTAGATCCTAAGGACCTTAGTCACATAGACCGGTGGCATTTGCACGCCGAGAAATAAATGCATGGAAATTCGCGCCGCCATTCAAGTTCACTGGAGGCGGTGTTAATTCTACCGATAAATGCTTCGGATCTCTTGGCGTGATCGAGTCACCAATGAAGAAGTCCTCCAACGAATTCACACCGCAAAGGAGCTCCTGCCAACCATTAAGCAGAGAAAGCTTATGTACTTCGGTCACATTTTGAGAAATGAGAAGTACCATCTCCTTCATCTTATCATACAGGGTAGAATTGAGCGGAGAAGATCTCAGGGACGCCGAAGGACATCGTGGCTGAAAAACCTGCGACAGTGGTACGGCAGAAGCACCAAGTCCCTGTTTCGAGCCGCAGCATCTAAAGTCAAAATAGCCATGATGATCGACGATCTTCGATAGAAGTGCCACAAAAAGAAGAAGAAGAAGAAGGAGGCGGTGTTGATTCTTCCATACAAAGATTCAACAGCGCCTCCAGAGAGCGTAAAACGCAACGCGAATTTTCATATATCTTTTGCTCCCCACGCCATGTGAACGTTATATTAACAAGTATGTCTTATACTCGGAGTACTAGAGCTTAGTTTATTAAATAGCTCAGTTGCTTGAACACTTGGGCTCAGAACCACAGGGCTAGTCTTCGACTACCAACAAAGATTTTAGACATGGTTTCCCGGTTCGGTGTTTCTTTTTTAATTCAAGCGACACTAACGGCAAGGTTTACGTAGCCTTCACAAAAAATGGGAACTTCCAACCTCGGAAGTCGGGAAATACTCACTTCACTTAGAGGGGCTGGCATAACGTCCCGTCAGTGCTTGTTTGGCTTATTTACCATATTTGATGTAAAGGTGACCTCCCAATGAAATGTCTTAAAAATCACATTCAAAACAATCTGAGCTAACAAAAAAACACGATGATGTGAGACTCGATTTGCATATTTTTAAAATCAATTTCTGTTTTCATAAGATACATTGGTACAGTACACATACAAAAAATGCTCATGTTAAATAACCTCTGACGGGCATAAGACAAACAAGCACTAAGGGGACGATAAGGCTAGCTTCCTGCCTGTACAAATAAATAAGTTCAACTCTCCCATGCGATTCCTTCGGGCACAACGCGGTAAAATGTTGCAAAATATGTGTAGCTTAGTTGCGTAACGCAGACAAAGTATCTTAAATATTATTAAAATCATATTTTTACATCAATCTGGCATAATTTCTTGACTTATAGGTTGGTATGAGGTTGACCCATACTGTAAGAAATGGTTCACTTTGCCAATGTCACCCCTGTGTCAGGGAAGGTCGGTAAAAGTTGTAGGGTTTATGTTCATTTGAGATTGGGTTTTATATTATAGGTCCACATGCGGCATGTGTTAGCGCGAAATTATACATGTCTGCTTGTGGGAATGCATTTAATATAAATGTTAAATGATATATATCTTTGCAGCTTAGATTAGATTAGATTAGATCTAGCATAATTCCTTGACTTATATAGGTTGGCATGAGGTTGACCACCCATACTGTAAAAAATGGTTCACTTTGCCAATGTCACCCCTGTGTCAGGCAAGGTCGGTAAAAGTTGCAGGGTTTATGTTCATTTGAGGTTTGGAAATACACAATGTGCATTACCATTCAGCATTTGTAAGCGCGAACTACGCGTGTTTGTTTGTGGGCAAGCATTTGATATGAGCTGTAAAGTGAAAATGTTAATATATCGTTGCAACTTAGATTAAAGATTATAGATTGTAGCATCTACGTGCATACCTTCATGGCATCCATGTATTTTAATCACACGAGTAAGTACCTAGACTGACTGAATATGTGCCACGGCGAGTGTATTTTTAAAGTTTCAGTTTTAAAGCAGATCGGCAGATATTCCCGCGGATATTTATTATGTTTTTGCCAATATGTTTTGGCGGGCGGCTCCATTAGCGAAAATACATTTTTTGGCGGAAAAAATCATATCAATGTTTCGTTTGTAGTGGTTTCCTTTCGTATACACAGTGTGTAGCTTTAGTAACTTCGAAACATTTATTTTTACAGTCATGGGCACGCCTCTGACCTAGAGGTTATTGTTTTGTTGTACCTACTGTTGTTTTTTACTTCACGGGAAAGCCTTCCGCCACTTGAGAAAATATATGAGTGTAGATTTGCTGTAGGTCCTTCTGACACATACACATAGGATGGATATGAGGAAGGCTTGCGCATGAGTCATATTGAACCAAATGAGAAAAGTAGATTTATATTAGAAAATTGGATAAAAATATACGTAAAAAATGTATATGGAAATATGGAGAATGTAATTTTCTGCTTTTCCACGTATTTACCTGAGATGCTGTTACTGTAACGCTGTAGCTGTTCCATTAGAGGTAGCCAGAAACTTCTTTTCTTTATGATTTCTCATTTAATTCATATCCATTACTTTTTTAATTCATTTCCTTATTAAAATAGTAATGTAAAAAAATAAATTTATTCTAATCTATAAATATTTAAAAATATAAATGGTTAAACATTGTTTTAATTCACTTTATTTTATTTGTTTATGCTCGAATATTTTCGCCTAATGAGGCATCTTCAAGAGCAGAATGGTTACAAATATATTTTTATAAAATAATTTTCAAAACAATTTTCAAAACAACTTTTTTTCCAAAACAAAAGCAAAATTCATAGACAAAAATTTTAAGATTCAAAAATGCATTAGTGTTAGGTATAATGAAATTAAAAATTTTAATACAATAAAAATAAAATATGTTAGTTAAATAAAAATAATAATAATAATAACAAATAAAACAAAATTATTGCAATATTGGTGAAACATAGCAAAAAAAAAATAAAACATTTTTATAAAAATTATTTTAAAAAAATATATTTGTAACCATTCTGCTCTTGAAGATGCCTCATTAGGCGAAAATATTCGAGCATAAACAAATAAAATAAAGTGAATTAAAACAATGTTTAACCATTTATATTTTTAAATATTTATAAAAATGGACTTTCACTGTGTTAACAGATCAACACTAAAAAATATTATTCTAATCTAATTTATTTAAAAATTCTTTTACTGTAATCATACCTGATGATGACCTACTAGGTCGAAAACGTTTGTAATTTGTTTTAAAGATTTTAATCTTTTTAAATAAATTTTATTGTGAAAATAAACAGTGTTTTGTTTGAATTCATTAAAAAAAAAAAATTATAAATTAAAAAAATAAACATTTTTTTCTTCACGAATCATGGTTGTGATGACGGATCTAAAGGGTAGTGGGAAAACTCAAGATGGCTGGATGGAGAGGTGACAAACTGCCATGCGGTAGGAGTATGGGACTCGGGGAGAGGCGTTGGACAGGCAGCGGTGGCTGCGGTTGATCAAGGAGGCCAAGTCGGGGTGGCCGAACTATCGTCCCAACAATGAATTTTTGCGTTTTTATAATCTAAGGAGTCAGCACAAATGAAATAAATAAAATAGGTGACTATCAAGCCAGATTGCTAGGAATAGGCTACTTAGATTAGTGATGCGGGCCTGCCGAGATAAACGGGAATTTCAGTTCTGTTATCTTATTTAAACATTCTTGTTTCGCGTACATAGTGATCCAGTGATTCCCGCATAATGTTGGGTTGGGTTTTATGAAGAAAAAATGTATCATCGTGACGCCAGCGTCTGCTATTTTGTAGATTATTTTACATTCTGTGTGCTGGCGGCCATGCGTGCTAGTCTGACAGCTCAAGAACGATGCGCGCGCACACTCCGACGTTCTTCATTCAAAAATATCCATAGAGGAAAAATTACCCTCACCATAAACAATCGATACATTATTGACGGATGTCTTTGAGTTAAATATACCTACCTAAGTAAATCGAGCCTTAAAGCTGATTAGCTGCAGAAAATTATAGACCTGTGTCGTCCGTTCCTTTTGTGTCGAAAATTATGGAGAAGACCGTTGTTTGGCAACTCACTCAGCACATGGAACGTGGCGGATATCTGTCTAAGTTTCAGTCAGCATGTAGGAAAGCTCATTCTACTGAGACTGCCTTCCTTCGCATTGTGAATGATGTGATAGCTGCGGTCGGGGACGGTGCTCTTGCCATGGTGGCAGTTCTTGACATGAGCGCTACCTTCGACACTGTTGACCACAATTTACTCATCACTAAGCTTAATAGGTTTAAATTGTTATCTTCGTATCTGAAAGGCACATGTCAGACTGTGGAAGTTGATGGTGAGTCATCAGGTATGGCCATGAACTGGGGCGTGCCTCAGGGATCTGTGCTCGGGCCTTTACTTTTTACCCTGTACACAAATGATCTTGAGACCACTGTACTGATGAACGGCACCAGCTACTATTCATATGCTGACGATATTCTACTTTGTCTTTTCTGTCAGCCATCTATGAAAGATGTAGTCTTGAGATGGTCCGGTGCATTGAAGTAGTGGCTAAGTGGATGGCAAAGGGTTGCCTTAGGATGAATCCAGACAAGACAGAATTCATCTGGTAGGAAACACTTGCGTCAAACACTCGTCTCCTGGTAGAAAACACTTGCTTGGCTCTTCACCAATCAAAATAATGGTCCTGGATGTATATCCATCCAGCTCAATTAAGTTTTTTGATGTACATCTTGACTACGCTTTATCAAGTTGCAGGGTCGTTACCCGCGCAGTGCTGTGGTGTGTTGCGTTGCTTTGTTTTGAGACACTGAATGTTAGCTGAATAGCTAAAATTTAAGACGCATTTTGTTGAAGAAAAACTAAAGAATACCTATTGATTTTAGGAATTAGAAGGCCGCAAAGTATTCATTTAAAGTCGTATGGGTGCATCTCTACGTTTTCTTCTTTTTCTAAGATTGATCACAATCTATGATACCCAGTGCCTTTTTTAGATCAGCCATTTAGTTGTATAAATTAGGTACTCACTTCGATTTTTATGAATTTGTTTGATTGAGGGTTAAGTCATGGGCGCAGCACGTGGCTTATGATTTGTAACTCATTGGCATTATAATGCTCGTCATGACGAGAGGAGTGGATGGAAATAGAGTCGCTGTGTCCGCCATCGCCGTCAGCCGCGTGAGGCATTCCAATAATATTCCGATAGAAACGCAGAATGATGCCAGCAGAACAGCGAGACATCAATATAAGCGATGGCCGCTAACACGAAATCAAACGCCGACTGTAAAGCGGTCTCGACTATCGGACGCTTTGGTAAGCGCATGCTTCATGCTTTATTGGTTCCAGCGGCTTGGAATGCTCTCCCAGAGAAGCTGGGAGTCCAGGACAATGAGACAGCCTTCAGAAAGATGCTGAAAGCATTTCTTTTTTTCCGCTATGGCCCACATGTGTCTTTGTAGTGATATAAATCACAAAAAGGCACAGATAAATTTAATTAGTTAATGTTATTATTTTATTCGCCCTCATAAGGCTATTGTATACACGATGGCTCTCTCATTACACGAACCTCAAGCACCACTGTTCGGCCAGTTGGGTTGAACGGTTCACATTGGTTCATTGGGAAACGCGTGCTTCTATTTCTAAAATTAAAAAAAAGATGCAAAGCTTTAAACCACCTAAAAAAGCATGTCGATTGTCGGCAGTATTATAAATGCATACAATAATAGAGGATATGATCGGAAGACACGCGCCGAGGAAGACCACGCCTAGAGTTCCTACAGGATGTGCAGGGAGATGTGTGGTGTTCCACCCGTGAGGAACTGAAAAATATTGCAATGGCTATGGAGATGCAACCAAGCTACACATGTAGTGTAAGTACTTGGGTTCGCGTGTGGCGTCTGTAAACTATTTATTTTTAAAGGTAAGGATGCCGGTCTTACGCTAGACACCTCACTTAGAGTGGGGGTTTCCCGGCTCGCGACGGGGCTGGTTCTCATTTCTTGTAAATAATACAATATTTTTATAGCGCCTTTTCATGACTCTTGGTCATCCCAAAGGCGAGTAAAGGCTGAGTAAACCTTACAGATATTTTATTTTGGGTTTTAAATAAACACCGAAACGGAACCCTTGGTGGGGATCAAACCCTAGTTCTTGGTATGCGGTATGCAGGCATTCTACCAGCTGCGCTATCTCGATTGCAAAATTTAAAACAATCTTCCAGTTTGTCAATTTCTGTGTGGTTACAATACAGTAGGTACGAGAACATTCTGTTTGGCACAAAAAAAAAGACGAATATTTAGTCTGTTGAATGTTGAGGTGGCACAAAATCAAATATAGACACTCGCGCGCTAAATCTAAATCCTAAGATCATAAAATCCCTCCAGTAGCGATCTCACTAATAGTTTATTATGATGTTTGAGGTTATGTTGCTTCTTCTGTCAGATTTCCCGCGCGAGCTCGCGAACAGTGTTGCAATCATAACAATTATTTTTATCCCCATGAAGCGTATTTTCGGAAATAGATCGGGCAGCCTAAACGCTGCGCATTACGATAAGTGCCGATCCACAATATTATAGTTTATACCTAAAGTATTTAATCAAAGTTGCAGGGATTTGAGTTGGAAGACAGCATTCCAGGATTTAGGATTTTAGGATAGGAAACACAGAAAAATCCTTTTCCCATAATTTATTGTACTCACAATATAGGTACCTACTGATACTTTTAATCAGCCGCCATTCTACTTGGGGTGATCAACATCTTCGCAGATGTGTCTCCACTTTGTTCTGTCCTTGCAAACTTCTTTCATCTCCTCAACATTTGTTACTCTCTTCAATGTTTTATCGCACGCTCTTCTCTTATTTTCTCACTGTGAAGATTCCAGTCATTTGTAATCTCACTTATTTTATGAACCCACTTTTTCCTCGGTTTTCCCCTGCCATGCTTACCTTTGAAAATCCCATTATTCATTATTTCGGTCAGTCGTTCAACGTCCATTCACTGTACGGATATAAATCTTATTATATATTACGCGAAAGGGAGATAGAAAAAATGTTACGTCACACGGCTGAGTTGCTAGAAACCTGGCTCACTCTAGGCAGAAGTTGCAGGTTTATGCTCCTTTGAGATTTTAGCTATTTTGTAGGAAACACGTGTAAGCGTAACTTACACGTTCCTTGACTTATAGGTTGGTATGCGGCTGACCACCCATACTGTAAAAAATGGTTCACTATGCCAATGTCACCCCTGTTTCAGGGAAGGACGGCAAGAGTTGCAGGGCTTATGTTCATTTAAGATTGGGTTTTTATATTGTAGGTCCACATGCGGCATGTGTTAGCGCGAAATTATAAATGTCTGCTTGTGGGAATGCATTTACATAATATAAATCTTAAATGATATATTATATCTTTGCAGCTTAGATTAGATTAGACTGCTAGTGAGTGCTAAATCTGCTGTTTTTGTTTCTTACACTTTATGGTCTTTAGCAAAATAGTTACAGTAATGAAAAAAATCAAGAATGTTCATTAATTTTTTATCTTAATTATAAAGCTTGAACAAAATATATATAACTTAAGAATTGCCACCACAAAAAACTGTGTTCTTTGATTTAATTCATTTAGTAGTTTCAGTTTTTCCATATTTACTCAAAAACTATTGACATTATAAAAAAAATGTTAAGTACGGAACCAAAACAATGTATAGTTCTGTAATTAAAAAGCAAAAAAAAAATTCCAAAATACAGCACACACGAAAAAAAAAATAACAATGTAAAAAAAACGCGTTTTTTTAAATATTTTTGTGGTGGCAATTCTAAAGTTATATATTTTGTTTTAGCTTAATAATTAAGATAAAAAATTAATAAACATGCTTGATTTTTTTCATTACTGTAACTATTTTGCTAAGACCATAAAGTGTAAGAAACAAAAACGGCAGATTTAGCTTTATAACACACCTTAAGGGGGGGGGGGAGTCTGGTCTGCGGATGATGGCAAATAATGTACGAGTACCAAAAGTGACGTCGTTCTTGTAAATACCAATTTCTACAGAATATACAAAATATTATGTAAGTAATATAACATTATTAATTATTAAGCACATCCATTATTACAGCAAGAGGGGGAGGGGGGGTCATTAGATAATGACTATAGGATGATTGTAGGGGGGGGGGGGGGGGGTCGAAAATCGGCCAAAATCGATGACGTAATTTATGGATGGCCCCTAAGGGGGCCGGCCTTGCGCCAACCACTTCAGTTGAAGTGGGGGTTTCCCAGCTCCCGAAAGGGCTGGTTCTCATTTCTTTTGAAGGTTGAGTAAACCGTTAGATTAGGATATTATAGAAGTGTGTAAGAACGGAGCAAAGTGGGACGCATCTCGGGAGGTACTGTCCCCCCTAATAAAAACTAATCTCTGGATAAGGGAAATGGAACTCAAAACGTGAAATAATTCAATTGATTTGATATTACTGCAGTTGCGCGCCATAGTTGAAACATCTTCGTTCCAGATCGAAATGAGTTCGTCGCGAGAGGTCGTCACGGGAGAACGAGACAGAGCTAAGCACCTTTCATATAAAATACATTCGAGCGTGACTATGCGCGTCCCTCTCGCACGCACCGCCTGTTTAATTATAATAATGGAATCAAGCATGTTTACTTGCGGCGGTTCTGTATTCACGTACGCGGCTTAACCTTGGTTTAGGGAAATTTTAAATGGAATAAACCTAGGATTAAACCCTGATTAATCGTTAATCCCAGGTCAACTTACCTTTCAGAATTGACGTTTTTATGAACACAATCACAACGCCAAAAGAAAGACAACATGATTCAATCGAAATAAAAATTTGTCATACAAAACTATCGCTTATTACAAAGTTTTGTAAAAACCATTTTCGAATGAAACTATCGAAATAAAGAAAGTCAAAATGATATATTCGCAATGAAATCTTGTTATACAAAAAACAAGCCAATGAATACATAAATAAGAAACATTTTTGTATGTTTTTTTTCGTATAGACAATTATAAGAAAGTCCACATGATTAAAGAAATATTAAATTTTGCCTTACAAAACCCTACTCATTTTTATAACAGTAAGAAATATTTTAGAAATAAATTATTGGAATCGTATAAATAAAGTGTCCATTTTTACAGTCGTCAAGTTGGTGTCAGTTTTAATAACTTTATACTTCACATACGTATATCCGTTTGTATGTCTGCGTTGAGACGCCAGCTGTAGGTATTTACGTTTAAAATATTATGTGTGTGTTCTTTGATTTCGAATTTGGAATGCGGATTTGAAAATCATTCTAATTTTGTAATGAATTATTATTTCGCCGATTTCGCTTTTTTTTGTACACTCAGAAATATAATAGAAAATGTTACGGCATAGACAACTCCTTATTTATTTTAGTATAGTTTATTTCTTTACGAACATTTATTACGTCCTTTTAAAAAATATATAAATGACATTTAAAATAAAATTATTTTTTCTTAAACGTAGTTTAATTTTCACAATAATATTTTATATCTCGAGCACTTTCGACCGTCAATACTCAGGTCATTATCAAGAGTGATGTATGATGGATATATCTATGTCAAATATATAATAACAGATTTTTTTCAAAATAAATTAATGTTGTAAAAAATTAATGTAAATGGACTTTCTAAGAAGTATGATTGGGAAAAAACGGAGTGACAGGGTGAGGAATGATTTTGTAAGAAAAGAATGTGGTGCAAAAGAAAGTGTGAAAGTGAAGATTAAAAGAAGTTTGTTAAGATGGTTTGGGCATATGGAGAGAATGAATGAGGAAAGACTGACGAAGAAAGTATATGTTGGTAGAATAGATGGATGTCGTGGTAGAGGAAGACCGAGAAAGGTATGGATGGACCAAATATCCGAAATTGCGAATGAATGGAATATCCAGAGTCATAATAAAAGAAGAGCTTGTATGAAGAAGGTTATGACTCTGGAGGAAATGAAAGAAGTATGCAAGGATAGAAAGAAATGGCGGTTGATCTGTGATGTTGGCGGCTAGGGTTTGTTAAAGTGAAATTGGTTTTATGATTTAGTTTTTTTTTTTTTTTTTATGTCCATGTATGTTATTTATTGATTTAAAAAATGTAATTTGTCATGTATGTTCCTTGACTTATAGGTTGTTATGCGGCTGACCACCCATAATATAAAAAATTGGTTCACTTTGCCAATATCACCCCTGTTTCAGGGAAGGACGGCAAGAGTTGCAAGGCTTATGTTCATTTGAGATTGGGTTTTTATATTGTAGGTCCACATGCGGCACGTGTTAGCGCGAAATTAAACATATCTGCTTGTGGGAATGCATTTAATTTAGATCTTGAATGATATATATCTTTGCAGCTTAGATTATATTAGATTGACAATAGCTATAAAATCATAAAAGACTTTCAATAAAAAAGTATTTCTAGAAATAAAAAATATAATATGGTAAAATTTATGACTTCCTAGGAACCTTGTCACATGACAAGCTTGTGAGGTTTTCTCACGGAGGGAAAATCGTTTCCAGTCTATTTTACATAAACGTTTGAGGTATGAGGAGGACCCCTCATGCTGTAAAAACTTGTTGAACTTTTTGTCTTTTGCCAATGCCACCCCGTTTCAGGAAATGGCGGGATGAGTTTCAAGGCTGATCTGCATGTGAGGTTTGATTTATTTCGTATGTACACATGCAGCACGTGTTAAAGTGCATTAAATATGAGCCTTAAATACCAATAATATATGCAACTTAGATAAAAGATTATACATAAGTACAGCAACAAATATAATATGTAAGTATATAAATATAATTTTATAATGGATATCGATAACCATCAATAAATCAATGAAAATATGCATACAATAAATAATTAGTAAGTAAATAAATAGGAGAACATATTCGAATGAATTAATTTAATTGAAATATTTGTCGTGAACCGTATTTAACCGCTGGAACCGAACCCGCGCGCTCTTTATTATCTGGCGATTATCACATGTCAAAACATTCTGTCACTGGCGATGATACCTACCTGACGAAATCCGATAAACGAAACGAAACACGTTTCGAGTCGACAAGTGTAGCTCTCGTTCACACAGCAGTAAATTTAAATTACGCCTTCTCTTTCACACACACGTAAATTTCATTCATCCATATAATATCCGCACCCCAAGAATAAAACTCTACGTCTACATCCAATCAAAACGTTTTACCAAAATACCTGGAAAAACTTACACGCCTGCTAAAAGCGCTGTTTCAGTTTTAATATATTTTTATTCGAGTTTGAACGTAAAATTTTATACTTGAGGTACCGCAAACTATGCGTGTGACACATCAACACAACAGAAAATCTGTACACAAAAACAATATCACCCAAAATTACAAAGCAGATTCGTGCAGGTTAACTTGATGCTTCGAGTTGTGTCCGGAGCATGCTCATCGATGCCGCAAGCACGCTTACCAACACAAATAAACAGACAAACTCTGCTTACAGCCACACAAACAAAATTTTCTGTTTCATTCTTGCTTTCTCGCTCTAAAATACGAAGTAGTACTTCTGTTTGCAACCGCTAGATGTCTGAAATTGGCATATTTTTGTCTCGTCATTTTGCCGCCATTGGGTACGAAAATAAATCGTAAAAGTTGTAAATTTGAATGTAAAATTCAGTTTATTATCATACAATTATTTTAAATGTATGCTTTGCTTCTATAAATTGAATGTGGTTTTTCTAAATCACGTTTATTATATTTTATTTAGCCATGTATATGTTTATGTCCATGTTTATATTGTTATTTATTGATTTAAAAAAAATGTAATTTGTCATGTATGTTCCTTAACTTATAGGTTGTTATGCGGCTGACCACCCATACTGTAAAAAATTGGTTCACTTTGCCAATGTCACCCCTGTTTCAGGGAAGGACGGCAAGAGTTGCAAGGCTTATGTTCATTTGAGATTGGGTTTTTATATTGTAGGTCCACATGCGGCATGTGTTAGCGCGAAATTATACTTATCTGCTTGTGGGAATGCATTTAATATAAATTTTAAATGATATATATCTTTGCAGCTTAGATTAGATTAGATTAGATTAGGCATGCATATTTTTGTATTTGCACTTTGAAATTGATTGACAAGATATTTAGCAGAGTAATGAGTAGAAAAAAATATTATTAGAAAACAATTGTGACGTCATCCCACCGAATTGCTGAGCAATCAGCAAAGTACTTGATTTTCTTTTTAGTTGCCAAGGACCCTAATAATCTAAACCTGTGACGTCACGTCACTCAGGATATTTAAATTTGAAAATAATTACTTCAATTTGATGAAAATAAATTTATTTTGTTTTTACACATTCGTATTATTTTTTGTGTATACTTCTTCATATTTATTTTTATACTTCTATGTTTTTTTTTATTATGTACCTACCATTTGAAGCTTTGAACCAACCTGGCTGGCTAGTTTATAAAATGCATGACGCGTACGAGTATGTACACCCTGAATGAAAAAGCGCGAAACTTTGAATTTTCGAACACCGACAGACATCTTGTAAAATGATTGTCATTTTTATTGCAACGCTGGATTGTAACTCGCAAAATGTACGTCAAATACAATAATTATTATAATCGACATTATAATATCAATACAATAAGTAGGCAGCTATTAATATACTCAAAGCGGTAAGAATATTGACTGGATCATTGCGACGACGCGATGTAAGGAGAAAATTTCTGACAGGCATTTTATGCCTTGGGAACACAAATTCTATCAATTACAACCTTTAAATGGTACTTTCAACCAAAACATACTCAAATTATGCAGAAAATACCATTACACACAGACGAATTAAAATGACAGACGTGGAGAACACAAATTGTAGAAATACTCACATCTAAATGGTACTTTTACATGAAAAACTGTATAATTGTGAATAAGACACCAATGTTTACAGGAAGAATTTATCTGACAGACGTTTTATGCCTTGAAAACAGAAATTATAAAAATACTTACTATTAAATGGTACCTTTGAAGTAAACATACTATATTTGTACGAAAAGTACCAACACTACAGAAATTTCTGACAGACGGTTATGCTGTGGAATTGTAACAATAATTACATTAAAATGGTATTTTCATACAAAAAAATATTAGTATATATTTTAAGTACCATTTCAATGTAGAGAAGATATCTGACAGACGTTTTGTGCCATGGAAACACAAATTGTTACACAGAGCCCGAGTAAAATGGTATTTGTACTTGAAATTGGAAATATTTTGTATGTAAAGTACCATTTAACGCTGGTACCAATCCATTGCAAGGTCAGTGGTTGTGAATATGCGACGTTGCCAGATGTTTTGAAATGTAACTGAGATGGAAAGAGAGAGATTGTGTCGCCACGTTCTGACTTTGTCTTTAAGCTTTAATTTTTCACCGCTAGATGGCAATGCATGAACCTTTGCTAGAGGAAATTAATACAGAAATTCTATCATTATCATAATAATGTGTTTAATTCATTTAGGTCGACAATAAAAAGTAGGTGATTTCGTTACAAGGTGAACGGAAGATGGGCGGATTATTTGCGATTATGAATTATTATTACTATAATATATTTAAAATATAAGTACCTACGTACATAAATAAAAATGCATGTCTTTTGTTCGTTCAATCCTTTAAATGGCTCGTAGGTACAGCGCTTGCGTTCAATTCTAGAGGGTTAGGGTTCGGTCCACATCACGGATGACACAAACCTATTTTGGTGTTTATTTCAAAACTAAAATCGAAATACCAGGAACTCATACCTACTTAGCCGTCACAAGAAAAGAGAACATGTTCTCTCGAGAGCAGGGAAACCCCTGCTTCAAGTGTAGACGTTGGCGTAAGGCCGATCCACCTTTCCATAAAAAAACAGGTTCCTCTCGTCACATGCGATACCTGAAGGAACAATGCGTAAATAAGTTACACTAACTGTGCAGCTAAGTAGCGTTACGTTTGTTAGTACCATCATGCAGTATAATATGTAACATACACGTGTTCAAAATTTATTCACGCCCATGTTTTGTTTGTACACTTTTTTCATCTCCACTCTTTTCATGCTCTTTTCATCTTCTTGGCAAAATGATCATAATTGTTAATCAATTAACTTATCTAATGACGCTTGTTCCTCACATCCCCTCCACCTTTTCCATTGTCATCCAGTTGCGCCTCTGCGCGCGTCTCATGGTGTGCGTGGGCGTGTGGATACTCGTGCAGCCGTATACGCGCCGGTGATACTCCGTATTCCACATGCCACACAGCAGCCAGCAGTTGTATGCGCGCACATACACGTGTGTGTGTGTAGGCGATGGAGTACGGTATTGACCGCACCATATTATGGAGTGGAATCTCTTATGCCAGACGTGCTCAAACTGTGGGGCGTAAATAAATAAAGTGAGGTCAGGCGGGCTACGTGAAATATTTGTTTTCGTTATGTTCATAATCTCTAACATAATAACATCTATAATCTATAATCTAAGTTGCAAGGATATATTCATTTAAAGTTCTAAAATGCATGCCCACAAACAAACACGTGTAGTTCGCCCTTCCACATGCTGAATGTGTACTTACAAATAAAATCCAAACCTTAAATTAACTGTTCCTTGACTTATAGGTTGGTATGCAGCTGACCACCCATGCTGTAAAAATGGTTCACTTTGCCAATGTCACCCCTGTCTCAGGGAAGGACGGCAAGAGTTGCAGGGTGTATGTCCATTTGAGATTTGGTTTTTATGTTGTAGGTTCACATGAGGCATGTGCAAGCGCGAACTTGTACGTGTCTGGTTGTGAGAATGCATGTAATGTGAATCTCCAATGTAACATATCTTTGCAACTTAGATTAGATTAGATTAGATTAGAAATGAACATAATCCCTACAACTTTTGCCGACCTTCCCTGACACAGGGGTGACATTGGCAAAGTGAACCATTTTTTACATGATGAGCATTTTTAATGAAACTTTGTCAAATTATTTCGTCCTTCATAACTTTAACAGTACAAAAGTTTTAGCATCCCAGACTTATATATTTCTTGTAAAATTATAAAACATACCTTACCTTGTCTCCAGTTTTGTTTCACTTACCCCATATCCAGGGGTAAGTCAAACAAGTGCTAGAATATCTATTCAAATTATGACTATAAAACTATTTGTCAGAGTCAACTATATTTTACCTACAGGATGGTGGTCTGCCTCGTCCCAGCCTATAGGTCAAGAAACCACTCTGACGACAATCTAATGTAAAAGACGAGTGCATTCATTTCCACCACTTACATAACACATGGATGTTTTAATAGAAAGTTCGAGTCTTTTCGTAGTTTTCACCATCAGTTAAGTACATAATATGTAGGTACCTCACAGCATATACCTGATGACATGAGGTTACTTAAACATGAGTTTTCATAATAATTTCGTCACTGTACAGAAACGTATTGAGTGTATTGTGCTGCAATATCTCCATCAATATCTATCAATCTTGATTAAATTACACATGACGATGACTCACGTTTTTCTTGCGCCTCTCTTAGCGCCCCCCATTTTCTTGCGCCTCTCTTAGCGCCCCCCATTTTGATGTCAGCAGGACTCGGTGCCATGAAATGCTCTTGTATATAAATGTATCCACACAGGACAAAACGGCATAATATCGGAATCACTGCCAGTTGCCGGGCAAACACCAAAACACAGCTCACATAGTGCTATAGTGCTCTGCAATAACACACCAGGCTAATATACTTACCTTGGATACGTTATGCTTTTTGCTCACTTTTTCCTGGTCTACTCCTGCAAGCCAAGTAGAAATCAGTTTTAGGCTACACGGTCGGCTGATGATGCTGGAGTGATGTTTTTCGGGATCTGTTGCCGTGGTCTGTGGAAGCTGGATCTTCCGTAAGTTTCGCCCATTTTTACGATGGGCTTCTTAAGCGTGAAGTATGATAATGAAGATGATCTTTATGATAACTGTGATGCAAGCCATGATGACCGCCAATCTTCACTGAAGAGGCGAAAGAATGTTATATTTATCATATTAGGATGATGATTTATTTGGTGAGCGCTGTTTTTGTGTGTATAACACCTCAAGAGCCCTCCGCGAGCTTGGTCGTCGCTGTAGAAAGCGCCAATTCTCAAGCAAGACCCAGTTGTTGTTAGGTTGGATGGACTCTTCAGTGACCGGTCTTTGGTAAAGATTTATGAATATTTTTCAACCCAGCGAAGAGCACATTTGGAAATATAAATGGTACCTATATTTTATGCTTTGCCACTGGACTACGATGATGATGAGTTGATGATTTCTTTGTAGCGCCGTTTCGTGATGTAGTCACTCCAAGGGCGCTGGTGCAAACGATGCCAGAAATTTGCTTGTCTTCAGTGCATTCCGGAACTTTCCATGGTCCTCTAGCTCTCTCACATGATGTGGCAGGTGGTTCCAGGCCAGAGGGCCAGCAACTGCAAATGCACGCTCTCCAAACACTGTGTTAACTCTTCTTACAGGTTCTTCAATCCTTGATTTGGCTCCAGTCAAACTACGGACCGGAAGGAAGAAGAAGAAGTCCTGAGATCTGGTTTCCAGCATGCTCGCTATGATCTGTGCAGCAATACTCATTTGAGGGACTGATCGATATAATAATTGGTGGATGATGTCTGTGCGCGCACGTTGCATGAGGCAGGTGCATGCTGCCAACTGTAGACACGGCCGGCATGGCATCTGCCGTCTATATTACGTCGCACACACGTGGCTTGCAACACGTGCGCTTCTATAAACACACGTGGGATTCACTCACACATGTGAAAGTAGTTTTTTTTTGCATCGATGGATTTTTAACGTTACCCAACCTCACCCAAATGTGCACAATAACGAGAAAAATGTGATTTATTTATTTATTTAACAAATATATACATGACTGACAGTGAGACACCAAAACGTCACAATACATATAACATGGTAGACATACGAGAACAATATACAGATCCACAGATACAGATAACACAGATACACAGATAATTCCACAGATAATTCTACGCATTGTCATTTGTGATGTCATTTGGCGGGGATAGCGATAGATAGGAATAGCTCAACACAAAATGATGTGGATAGTTTGAAAATACAGTAAGGTTCTATGTACTGTACTTAGAATACCGCGCCCTGCATGATGCTGACTAGAAACAATCCTGATTATCTATTATATAAGTTGCGAAAGACTTATTGACATTTAAAATTCATATCTATTAAATGCATGCCCACAAACATACATGTGTAAGTTCGCGTTTGCAAATGCTGCACGTGAACTTACAAATTAAAATCCAAACCAAAAAAGAACACAAGCCCTGCAACTTTTGCCAAACTTTCCTGAAACAGAGGTGACATCGGCAAAGTGAACCATTTTTTACAGTATGGGTGGTCAGTCCTATATCAACCTACAAGTCATAGAAAACAAATATGTAAATAAAATTGAAGTAGGTATAGAAAAACAACAGAACTTTCTTATTTGAAATTGAGTATTTTAGTAGTTAGTGCCATATTTAAATCAACTATTGAATTGTGTGAGCTGTAGAGTTCAGTATATATGAAGTAGAGTATAATATGACGTATCATACGAACAGCTGTCTACAGTTGTGTCGGACACATGCCGCTTTTTAGGGACACACCTTTACGGTATTTAAGCTTTTTGGAGAGGGCGGTTCAGGTGAAGCGTGCATTTACTTTACGTTGTGTATCACACACCTGTATCTGTGACTGTAACTGTGTCGCCACTCGACAAGGTATTGCCGGAGCCTTTGCAGAATTGACTGCTATATGTTATCTAAGTTAGGAGGATATATTAATATTTTAGATACTTACAGTTCACATGCGGCATGTGTAAGCGCGAACTGATTCGTGTCTGCTTATTGGAATATATTATAGTTGGATCATTTGATATTTCTCTGTATCTTCTTGGGCGCCGTTTAGTGGTTCCAGCCACCCCAAGGGCGCCCATCCTTCACTTGCTTCTTGGAAAGCATGAACCATCTTCATCTCCTTCTTGGAACCTTCTCCGCCGGTCTCCATCCTCAGCTTCAGAGGTAGCTGTTCCAACACGACAGTCTTGCTAAGTTAACGCTAAACGGAATGCATGTTATATTAATCTGAAATGTAATATACTCGTATCTTTGCAATTTGGATTATAGATAGATTATTACAGATGATACTTTTCATTCAAGCTCTCCTTTTATTATGACTCTTAATTTCCCATTTCCCAGGAAAGAACCTCGAGTGGCCCGTGTGGAAATCTATGAACAGATTGAGGACCAATGTTAGAAGAGCCCGGGCCAACATGTTGACCTGGGGATTTCTGGGACGGGATGACTTTACACTATGTGAGTGTGGAGCTCAGCAAACTATGGAGCACCTGCGGAGTTGTCCCTCCTGTCCAACAAGCTGCTCCATGGATGATCTGTTTGCGGGAAACCAAAGAGCTGTAGACATTGCTCGTTACTGGGCCAATACGGTGTGAAGCTGACACGAAGAAGAATTTCCCATTCATTCGCTATTTTAGGAATTTGGTCCATCCATACGTCTCTCGAATGAAGAGGTGACAAGCTATAAATGAAAACCAATGAGGGTGCTTATTTTAAAAACGAGTAACTGTAACTGTAACTCTGTCCCCATTCCGCTAGGAGTGGCCAGAGCCTCTGCAGAGCTGCCTCCTTTTTTTTCCTATCCTTACATACTTCTTTCAATTCATTCACATCCATCACCTTTTCATGCATTTTCTTTTTTACGCTCACTTTGTATATCCCATTCTTTCACAGAGTGAAAGCTTGTTATATTTTGACCTACCCTACTGATCACACATGCCCATTTTTTCACCATACCTCCATCCTACACAACCCTTGCATTTACTTGGTATGTTGCTGCGGCTGTACCACGAGTATAAAGCAAAGCATTTCAACTCGACCACAGCGTTCACCAAAGACATACAGAAACTAGAAAAGCGCCTACAGTGAGCGTTTTAATTCTCATACATTTTTGATAAAACGGTATGTCGGAGTAAACATTCATATACTTGGGGCACTGTGTGCCTTTTGGTAAACAAAAAAAAAAACTGAATGCACCTTACGAAACCTTAATTATATCGTTCGGAAGAAATGAACAACAACTTCCGAACGATAATGTACTCCTTAAAAGTGAAATTTACATAATTTCTGTTCAAGGTCCAGTAGATAGATAAATTGTTTGGTCATGAGCTCCTGGATCAGGAAAGGGCGGCAATAATTGCTAGGCTTGTGTTCGTTTGCAATTTGTTTTATTTCGTTAGTACACATGCAGCATTTGTGTGAGCGCGAGTTTACTCATGTCTGCTTGTGGGCGTGCATTAAATATGAACGTCAATGCTAGCATAACTTTACAACTTATATTCAAGAAATGCATAACATTGTATTTTTCATAAAAACATAACGGTAGGCTGGAGTACGCAAAAAAAAAAAAAAAAACGCAACTAAGCTACACATATAGTGTAACTTTTTGCCGCGTTATCCCCGGAGGGGTCGCATGTGGCGAGTTTAACCTTTTTATTTTTTAGAGGTAAGGGGGTCGGCCTTACGCCAACCACTTCAGTTGAAGTGGGAGTTTCCCAGCTCCCGAGAGGGCTGGTACTCATTTCTTGTGAAGGCTGAGTAAACCTTGCCGGTATTTTATTTCGGGGTTTGAAATAAACACCGAAACGGGAAATCATTTCTGACCCCCTCGGTGGGATTCGAACCCGAGCTTTCGGCATGGAATGCAAGCACTCTACCACCTGAGCTATCGACCGTACACTTTTTTATATTTTGTAAAAATAAGATTTGACAGTCAGATCAGCTGTTAACGCGCGGAAATGTTTTATCGATTTCTGTTTATTGTGATTGGTAGATATGTCGAGACATCTCACCCTGGCTTCTAATGACATGCAGCTAAAGAACGTACGTCGATGGTGTAAGAACAGCATAAAATCTATATTTAGAACTGCAGCATATGAAGTACAGAATATCCATGATGATTACCGATATAAGTGACAATAATAAAAGAAAATCATCGTACCAAAAATTTCATTAACTAATAACTATGGGTCACAAACGAATTTTGCTAACAAGACAATTGAATCTTAAGGCCTTTTGCACCAAACTCCAATCAAAATTAAGTGTGATTTCTCCCAACAAGTCAAAAATTTGGTTGCATCTACGTAAATCAGCTGATGTACATCATCTTTCCTGTTCAAATTCCATTATATTTACCCACTTCCCAGAAATATTTATATACCAGAATTATATATTATTTTTATACCAGAATTAAGCAATCAAATTTGATGTGTCAATCAAATACTGATTGGAGGTTTGTGTAACAGGTGCAAAGGCTCATATGTGTAGGATATTTTCAGATGATGACATTTGTACATGGTAATGATTACTGTGTTTCCCTATGAGTATCTAATTCTTGACAAAACTTCTAGATTGCCACCTTTGGTTCTCAACGACTCAGCTCATAGGTTTGCACAACATGCAAATCTTGGCTTTTTAATTATTTTTTCCCAGTACTTGATGAGTTGATATTACTGCAAAGTTCAATATTTCTTATTCCTGGAGGGTTTCCTATCCAACTTTTCAGAATGGCCAAAAAACTGTCTCAAAAAGAAACGATAAATCTAGTATCTAGCTCCCGTAGAAAGGATAAGTGTATAGAAACACGTAGAACCTCCATATCCGACCGTGATTCGCCCAATTGTTGTGTATTTACGCCACTGAAGAGTAACGAGAACCATTGCAACCTGAGTGCTAGTTTGTGCAACGAGGCAAAGACGAATATCACAATAGAAAACAAAAGTGTTACAATGGGTAATTACGTGCACTGGTATACAGTACTTTTTTCTACGACCAAAAAGCATAAATGTTTTAATAACTTTATTAGAAACTGTGACAATTGTTTTCCTGTGTAACATCTTAAACTACTTATTGTGATACATGTAAGCGATTCTGTTTATCTTGAGGAATCGGTGTACATGTTTTTTTTTGTTGCTTTCTTGTATTCCTTAACTTTTCATATACCTAATGGCTTTTCTTACGTTTAAAATTTTCCAAAATGAGATATGAATAAAAAATTAGAAAGTGGTTCCTATACTCGAAACAAAACTTTATGAATAATACATAAATATAAGAAAAAACTCTTTTAAAACCTCGAAACAGTGGTATACAAAATACAATGAAAGGTAACTTATTGATCATGGCGGCGCGACCAGCAGTAAAATTAACGACGGAGAGAAGATCTATTTGCACACAACACATGGGATTACTGGTAAGTCCTTCTACGAGTTGTAGGTATGTATCCTTTAGTTTAAAATTTCAACCTTTAATCTGCTCTCTTGGAGATCATCATTTTGGACATAAGTTACCTCTTATCTCACATGATGATTTTTTTTAAATATTGTAGGGATCCTGTCGCATGCGGATGTTATAGTTTAGGTGTCTATTTATAGCTTTTCTGTGTACCTAAGCTTTTTATAGAAGAGTTAGTTCAAATACGGAAGCGATCCTGTCGCATTTTATATAAGAGCCAGTTCAAATATGGAAGCGATCCTGTCGCATTTAATATAAGAGCCAGTTCAAATATGGAAGCGATTCTGTCACATTTCATATAAGAGCCAGTTCAAATATGGAAGCGATTCTGTCGCATCTTGAGGTTTCAGCTTATGTATTTTTTTGTACAACTTTCCCTGGAGTTTCTTCTACAGGCGGATTGAATATAATATGCGCTCGGGTTCACGATGGATTCCAGGAGATGTCTGGAGGGGGAAGGTGACTGGGCGGCGAGTGGGAGGCGAGTGGGAGGTAAGTGGGAGACAGAAGGCGAGTGGAGGGCAGCTAGCACCCCGTTCACACAGGTCGAATGCGAGCGCATAAGTAGGTGGTTGTATACGTGCATCTTATTTTGTGTGGTCTTGCGCACTCGCTTTCACACACCAAGCCGAATACATTTTTTAGAGTCGGGCTTGTACGTGTACATTGAAACAATTGCCATAACTTCAGTGTGAACTATTTGAGACCACTAAATATAAATTCAAAAAACAAATACGTTTACTTATTTTTTAGATCTGATATTGTTTCTGGGGTGGGTTGAGTATCGGGCTATTTTTCTATTTTCTATTTTTTATTTTTCATTTTCACTTTCTATTTTTATTTTTTATTTTATTTTTATTTTTTTTTGTTCTTTTTTTTTTAATTGTTTGGGGGCAAGTGACAAATTTATGAGTGTATTAGATTTATTTTAAAGAAATATTGTAATGGTGTGAATGCTGTGTATGCTTCTAGTGTTGTATAGCTGTGATTGCCTGCGTGATGTTTGTGTGAAGATGTATGCTTGTGTCTATTGATGTAGTGTGCATAGTTTGGATGATTGGTTATTTGTGTTACTGTTGCTTATTATTTTTTTTATTTTTTTATTGTTTATATGTACCAATTGTCTGTATTGCACCTCTTAATAATAAATAAATAAATAAATAAACTTTTGTTAGACTTTAAAGGAGGAAAATTTAGGAACTACATCATAAGTAGGCAGAATGCCTCTAAAGCATTAAAATATACTTGTAGCTCCTGAAAATAACCTATTGGTTTGGGTTCTTACCACGCAGTCCTAATTTGCTTGCCTAGACAACTCTTATACAACCTAAAGGCTGTAAGTAGGTTTTAGAAATTACTTAAAAGCAATTTCAACATTCCACAGCTTGATTGTAACAAAGTTAAAAATTGAACCTTTAGCTCTCATTTTAGCAAATGCCAACTTTTCTAGAACCTAATTAGGAGTCTAAGATAACCTGAATATCCTAGGACTATAAGCTCTTGAAACACAAGTCACAATAATATTAAATTAACCTCTTGTCGGCAACTTCTAGGTTGCAAGAATAAATAGTTAGTTTTAGGACTTATAAGTTATTCTCAAGTCTTTAATATGACCATATGGCAAAGCGTTAACCTTTCTAGGAGCCTTCTTAGACCTAAAGGCATGTTTGCATGTTTGTATCTTGGGACACAGTTTTTGGAAAGAATGGATGAAGAACGCTTGGCAATGAGTATCTACGGGGGAAATGTAAGAAGCAAGAGATGAATAGTATGACTGTGAATGGAATGGTTAAATCAAAGTTCAGAAATTGTGACGGTATGAGATATAGAGAGTGAATATAAAAAAGTAAATGTATGAAGAAATAATAGATATATCGCACCCCCGCTAAAAGACTGTCACTACTCAAAAATCCTGAAAATTCCACTTTTTATGGGAATGGATGTACGGCAAAGTATCATAGTCTTTTACCTCAAAAACAATCATAATATAATCTCTTAAGCTCACCAAGATAATAATATATTATTCAACTAAGAGGAGAATCTCAGGATAGAAATAAGTGGAGGGGACTTTACAGAGGCTCTGGTCACCTCTAGTGGAGCGGCGACAGCGTTACTTAACCCACACCTGAAATACGGGATATTACCAACTACTAATGCATTAGTATTTGACCAGTGTACACCCACACAGTTATATTTAGTCAACACCCTTTGTCAGAGATTGTCTCGTCTGAACGCGGCGTAAGAGACAGATGGGAAGCAACTGGGAGGTGAATGGGTGTCGGGTGGGAGGTGGGAGGCCGGTGGGAGGTGGGCGGGACTTGGGAGGGATGGATAAGGTCGTTCTGAGGTCGCGCGCAGCCAAAAAGGCAAATAAAGCGCCACACAAAGAAAAGATAATGCTGGAGTTACGTTCATCGATACTCACTTACAATGTTAACTCACAGATTTCCACTTTATTGGATCTGATTTATGGCATTTTTACACTTAAACAAAAAAATCTCCCTTTGCTATACCTAGTTCCCATTAATTTATCTTAATTTTTTTAAGAGGTTCTGAGAAACTTTGAAGCTGTATTCGATATGTTTTTAAAATCATTTAAGATCAGTTAGAATGGAATTTCGGGTATTGCTTTTGTTTTTGATTAAGTACGGCAACAACTATTTACCTGTATTGAGATTCCGCCACTGATCCTTGACTTATAGGTTGGTATGAGGCTGACCACCCATACTGTAAAAAATGGTTCACTTTGCCAATGTCACCCCTTTTTCAGGGAAGGTCGGCAAGAGTTACAGGGCTTATGTTCATTGTAATTTTAATATTGTAGATCCACATGCGGCATGTGTCAGCGCGAAATTTTGCGTGTCTGCTCGTGGGAATGCATTTAATATGAATCTCAAATGATATATATCTTTACAACTTAGATTTAGATTAGTAGGTGTGTATGAACTGTGAACCCTTCACCTCTTGCCTGTGCGCATGCACTCGCCTACTAACGCTAAGGGAAACAGGCACCATCCTATTTTTCCACCAGAATCTTCTTTTCTTAAAAAAGTAGTAGCATTGGTAAAATGTCTCTCCATTATAATTGAAATATTGTTATATCGACACCTAAAAGGTAAGACTGGATAAGTAACACACTTTACCATTAACACGGGTTTCTCTGATAAATGCAGCTTTATTTATTTCTTACGAGAGAAAATACTAAAAAAGTGTGAAAATCCTGTAGCTTGGAAGCTTAACTTGATTATTTTCTTATAATTAGTTCATCTACTGTGAGAAGTAACGCACAATAAAATATTTAATCTATATAATAATAATCAAATCAGTGAATCAGCACTTATCCAGTTTTACGTTTAAGGTGGCGAATTATAAATAGTATAACTCTTTAAGTAGTATAATTAGTTAGTAAATAGATTAAAGTTTGTAAGATATAAGGGAATAATAAGTATGCGTGGACTATAATGGAGACAGCTGCAACCTACTTATTGCATCCAGAGATCTGTAGAATATACGAGAACGTTCTGGAATGTACTCGAACTTGCCCGAGTGTGCACGGAGGTCCCTGCTGGACAATAGACACTCTCCTCCAGAATATTCTGTTTCTCACGTGTAAATAAGAAAGCTTTCTGATATCTTGACCTCAAGTATAAAACAATTCATAAATCTCACCTCTATAATAATAATCTATAATCTAAGTTGCAAAGATATATTAACATCAAAAGCATGGCCACAAACAAACACGTGTATTTCGCGCATACAAATGCTGAATGGGTGCTTACAAATAAAATCCAAACTTCAAATGAACATAAACCCTATAACTTTTGTCGACCTTCCCTGACACAGAGGTGACATTGGCAAATAGAACCATCTTTTATAGTATGGTTGGTCAGCCTCATCCAAGTCAAGGAATACAAAAATTATAAAATAAAATGTAAAATAAACCAAAACCTTGATTTTAATTAAAACAAAATAAAAATCCTTAAAACGTAACAGTATTTTTTTGTTACGTATAGAGAACAAAAAAAAAAACAAATATATTTTCATAGTACTGCCGTAACCTTATTTTATCCTTTTGCGCAACAGTGTAGGTACATATCGACGGTTAAAAGGAAGTAGGGCATAAGCGAAGTTTTGGTCAAAAATGAGCTATGAATGCTTTCTTACTTTAAATTTTCCGCTCTTTCTAATGCTCTAACTCCCATAGCTCTACGATGATCTTTGTTGGAGTTTATGTCCAAGCAAACAACTGAGTTTTCGAAGAATGGTTTTGGTGTAACCGTCAAGATTTTAACTTTTTTTTTTCTAAAGACGCTTGTGACATAAAAAAAATCGTAAAACATTATAAAACCACATTAATGGGAATGTCAATAAATGCCTTTATTTTTTTAGTTTTAGAGCTGTTTTGATTTTACCAATATGATAAAAAATAAAAAAGTTTTACAATTTTTCTGCAATCTCAAACTTTAAACTGCTCTCCTAAACAATTTAGTTTTTTTCGCTTATGCCCTACTGCCTTTCAACCGTCTTTATAGTGAGTTTGTCTGTGTATTAGTTACGTACTTGGACTTACATGCCGTGACTGTACGACACAGGCTACGCCACGCAAGTATAAAACTCTAAGCTTAAACACAACCACTGGGTTCACCAAAATTATACGGAAACTTAAGCACCGCCTCCAGTGAGCGTTTTAGTTAGACCCACATTTCCAGTAAAACGCTAAACGTGACGTTTCATACTTGGGGTACAGTCCTCCCAAGGCTTCCGGGGAAGCGAGTGCTTACAGGAAGTAGCGACATGTCTGCCGAACACTTCCGAACAAACGCGAACACTTCCGAACACGACCAACTGACATCCCTTCACATGAGTCTAAAGATAGACCAAAGTGACGTAAATGATCATCGCAGATACAATATTTGAGTCGTATAGAACCATCGACGGCCGTCTAGAATTTTCTTTAAAGAATGAGATAAGTACGAGTACATGTTAACGTAGAGAATGCTGTTTTTGTGTTTCAATTCTGTTTAAATTGCCACCTTTGGTTCTATGTTTATTATTCATAAAGCGAAGAGCAGGAATGAAGGTCTACAAAAATAATATTGGAGTTCGCACATTTAAAATATGCCTCGTGTATGTGACGTCACCTACTGTAAATAAAAATAAATTCCCGATGATCTGTGTTTACTATTATGTTACAGCATTGTACAATAAACGCCGCTCCGATGAAAACTGCCCTAATGCAGTACAAAGATCCATCCAGCCTTACAGCAGCTGGATCTTGCTTGAGTATTGGCGCTCTGTAGCGACGACCAAGCTCGTAAACATCTCTGCGGCACTACAAGTGTCATAGATTCCTAGAGAATTTAGGGAGTCTCCCGCACAGGATTTCTTAAAAAAAATAGCAGCGTACGGTGTTATTCTCTCTCAAACAGCAAAGCCATGGCTCATCCGCAGCCTACAGAGAATTTTCCGTACAAAAAATCGATGATTCTAAGATTACCTATGGATCTAATGTTTTGTGAATAGCATGGACAATCTACCTTCATAATATTGTATTGAAGTAAATACTGATTTTCGTACCTTTAGCCCGGACCAGTGATCTCACATTTCTTCTCCCTGTTTTCAATGTACCAAGTCCACTGGGAGTCCATGAGATGTTTGCGAAGGTGCATATAATTTAGAAAAAAATCCAGGAAAATAGCATTCCTTTCCAATTAATTGTAAAATAAAGAAAAATGTAAAATAAGCTGCGTAAGTAAAGGATTTTAGAGAAAAGGGATAAGATGCGATTAGAATGAAATGGTAGCAACTTTGTCGTGGCTCTGGCGCCCTCAGAAAAATGTCGGCAAACTTGAAATCCCCTGCAGTTAACACGAGTGATGGTAAATTGAGATAAATATTCACCAGTCTGTCTGCAGCCGTTTTTTGTGACTGAGACACAAAAGCTGAAACAAAAAGTCTCAGAGTTTTACGTTCAGACTGCTGTATATACACACACACACACACACACACTGTGTGTATATACAGCGGGTACATAAGCTGAGAGAAGCCTTTTAACTCGGTGGAATTCTGGGGGGGAGGGTTTGACCGCAGGACGAGGGGGTGGTAGGTATTTCTATGGAGGAGAATAAAGTTTAAAAACAATCAAAGCTAGAAAATCACTGCACAACAATTAATAAAATTATTTATGCATGTATGTATGTGTACGTTCATTTGATATATGGGTTTTTATGTTGTAGGTTCACATGCGGCATGTGGAAGCACAAACTTATCAATGTCTGCTTGTGAGAATGCAAAACATGTGAATTTTCAATGTTAAATATCTTTGCAACTTAGATTAGATTAGATTTGAGATCATTTTTATTGAGGGTTTTTGCAAAATATGTTTTCAAGTCACTGGAAATCTTTTTTCCAGCTTTATATAGGAATGGGCTTAAACAGGGCAGACATAACATTTCGTGGATAGGCGAAAGAATAAAGATGATGAATTATTTGCGCTCTGCTGGGAATCAAACCCACTCCTTACCAATTTAGAAAGTCTGAAGCGTTGGCCAATACACTATGACTCGTCAGTTGTAGTAGCTAAATAAGAATTAAAAAAGGTTTATTTATTTGGTGAGCGCTGTTTTTGTTTTGTGTAAATCCTTCAACAAAAGCCCTCTACGAGTTTGGTCGTCGCCATATAAACCGCCAAATACTCAAGCCATACCCAGTTACTGCAAGTCTGGATAAATCTTTGCGGCCGGTCTTTGATAAAGGTAGATAAACTTCATCTTAGCAAAGAGCTTTTAAAAAAAAGTGCTCTGCTGGGAATCGAACCAATTCTTAATAACGAGTCCGTAGCGTTAGCCGCTAGACTGCGATCGGTCAACCTGCTGATCTAACTTTTCCTCCAAGGCTCGGATTAGATTAGATGTAAATTCGGACGCCATCTATCTACTGTGTTCTCTACTTGTTTTGTACTTGGAACAAGCGAAGGCTGCACTTTGTATGCTAAACTTATGGCCTGATTTAAATAAGGAATTGATAATGAATCCACAGGTGCCTGGAGAAAAAAAACGCAATGTTTACTGGCTGTGTTTCCATGTTATTTATAGTTGAATGAAACCTTTCTGCAAATAGATTTACCTCATGGTGAAACAAAGTACTTAATAGTAAAGTAAGTAAGTAAGTAAGTAAGTAAAGTAAGTAATTGAAAATGAACATTTATAATTAAAGAATCGATTATGGAATCCTCAAATGCAACTAAGCTGCATAAAGTGTAACTTCTTGCCTACGTTATAGGTGGCCTGCCGAAGGGGTCGCATGTGGTGATTTGGGACCTATTTCTTTTTACCGGTAAGAAAGCCAGCCTCTCACCAACCACTTTATTTGAAGTGGGGGTGGGATCCTTATTCCTTGATAAAAAATAAAACTGTTCAGACTATATTATCTAGGTTTTTAGCAATAACTTTGTGAAAGTTCATCTTTACCACTGAAAAAAAAAAAAAAGTTTGTTTTAATTCACTTGTGAGTTTATTATGTAATGCACTACTAGTTTCGGTAGTGCATTACAAAATAAACTCACAAGTGAATTAAAACAAAGTTTTTTTTTTTTTTTTAAATCTGTTCAGACTAGTTTTCAGTCATAAATGTCTGCTACAACATTCGATTAGCTATTAATATCTTTTTTAAACGACATATTTGAATGAAAAATCTTGGGAACACAAACAAGAAGTTACCACTTTCTTTTTACACTTCCAGGATTTGTAGCGGCCCGCGGATGTCTCCTCCCATTCGTAGCTCAAGAGGGGGGCGATCGGTAGAGGAAAATAAACGGCTAGCACAACAAGGCACTGCCTTTACAAGAGGATGGCGACTAGCAAAAGCAAACGGCTAGCACAACAAGGCCGTGTCTTTTAAAGATGATGGTGATGCCATCTTGTTTTTATCCATACCTTATTGTAAGAGTTACATTTGTAATCAAGATGTAAAACAGGCTTAGTTTTTCACAGCGCATTGAGCTAAAATTGTGCTCAATGGTACCTAGGACACTCAATAAGAGGACACCACAGTACCTAGTGAAACTCATCAAGCAAACTAATCAAAATAGCATACAACTGACTGTCAACTGTGGTCCGAGAGACTGTCGATAGCAGTCACTTCCAGAGACGTTTCAAAACCGATTTGTTCAGCGAAGCTTTTGGTGCCCTTCCCTGAAACAGGGTTGACGTTGTGCGAAGTAAAATATTTTAATAAGGTGGGTGGGGAAACTTATACCAACCTATTAGTCATATTTATTTATTTCTCATTGATTCAGCATTGGTTTTCTAAATACTAGTCGTTCATCTGTGCTACGACAGTCTGTGCTTGGATAGTGTGCAATACAGACACAATCATAGACACAGACACAATCACAGACACAAACACAGACACAAACACCATCCCAGACTCAGACACAAACACAAACATAGACACAGACACAGACACATACACAGACACAGACACAAACATAGACACAGACACATACACAGAGAGAACGTGGTTAACAGGCGCGTTCGTCTCGTAGAGGATCGTAGCAATACCCTGAGTATAACAAATTACGCACAAACTTAACCATAACGTTGCATAGAAAATGTATGGAAACTTTATCACTAGTTAAAAGCGCTATTTAAGTTTTCATACATTTTTCTGTAAGACGCTACGGTGGCGTTTACACGTAGAGTTGTGCACTTGGCGTAGAGGGGAGTGGTGGGAGGCGGGTAGGCGGAGAGGGGAGAGGGGGGCAAGGAGCAAACACGGAATAATAAGCGAACAAAAAAACTTGATGGCTTTCCAGATGGTGACAAGGCTTTACAAACAATAAATAACAATAAATAATTTGCAGAATAAAGATATTCACATATTTAATGCTAACGGTGACCGGCGCGTTTCGCAAGATTTGGTCATAAAAGTGCCAGTGTCTCAGGATCCTAATGCCCATCGGCTTTCCTTTATAATAATTAGAAAAAAAAACTTTGAATTTGTATACAAGTAACTTATATCACTTCCATATTTCTTGCACCAAGACTATCTTATACAAAGACAAAGAAAGGATTTATCTATAATCTAAATTGCAAAGATATATTGACAATTAAGGGTCAAATATTCGCACTTACAGATGCTGAGTGTGTATTTAAAAAATAATTTAACCTCAAATGAACATAAACTTTGCATTTGATAACAAAATATGTTACTTACGATTCCGCGCAAGTCCGACCGGGTCATTGATGACGTCACCTTCTGTTGAAAAAAGGAATCTGGAGAAGCGAGAAGTAACTAGAAGAGTCGAGAGGAGGGCAGCTTTTTTTTAGTTTGAAATAAACACCGAATCGAGAAACTATTAATGACACTCTTTGTAGGGATCGAACCCTACTGTAACTGTAACTGTAACTGTCGCCATTCCGCTAGGGATGGCCAGAGCCTCTGCAGAGCTGCCTCCATTTTTTCCTGTCCTGACATACCTCCTTCAATTTATTCATATCCGTCATCTTTTTCATGCATTTTCTTCTTTTACGCTCACTTTGTATATGCCATTCTTTTACAATCTCCTCAATCTGATCATTCCATACTTTTCTCGGTCTCGGTCAGATCGAACCCTAGCTCTCTGCAAAAAGTGTAACCATTCTACCATAGACCATAATTTCTCTAATTTTCGAAAACAATTTCTAGATTCCTGCCTTTTGTTCTATACGACTAGTTTGTACATTTGTGAGCTAAGAACATGGACTTTTTGATCTGAATTGTTTTTTTACGTTTTTCATACAAATGCGAGGTCTGCCGAATCGTCACCTTAGAGTTGTAGAGGGTAAAGAGTGATAGAATGAGACGGCGAACAAAATACCTTTATCCCCGTCTCCCTTCCACTCTACGCCTCGCTCTTACATCACGACGCCTTATATAGCATTATGTGTTCATCTCAATCGGATACATAACATGTTACTTAGAGGAAATGCAAGACAAGGATGACTTGATCAAATCAGTGGAAATACTTAATAAAGCTTAATAAAACTTGAAAATGGCAAGACAATCAAAAGATGGTCGAGGAGGATCGTTGTGTGGCTTACCAGGATGTTGGGGAGTAGGGTGGCCACAGCTGGGGGCTTGTCTGTCATTAAAAAAAAAATAGTCTGATATATTTGGTGAGCGCAGTTTTTGTGTGTATCACACCTCAAGAGCCCTCTGCGAGCTTGGTCGTTGCTGTAGAAAGCGCCAGTTCCCAAGCAAGACCCAGTTGCTGTAAGGCTGGATGGACCTTTAGTGACCGGTCTTTAGTAAAGGTTTCATGGATTTTCAACCCAGCGAAGAGCATAATATCTGAAAATATAAATGGTGTATTTTTTGTGTTCTGCCGGGATTCGAACCCACAACCTTCCATTTACGAGTCCGAAGTGTAACCACTGGACTACGGACCGGTCATCAATCTCTTATTAGAGAGGTCATTAAAAACACAAACTTTGATTTGACTCTGGATGAAAAGGAAATGAATGCGTGGAGATCATATTTAACAGTTTTACAAAACTTTTTGGGAAATAAAAAATCTGAAAACATAAAAAAAAAGATTTGTGAAGTGGAATGCATTTCACCAACCTATTTTTCCTAGCCAGTTGTCTTATAGTTCCTTCGGACTGCTATAAAGTATAAATACTTCATTCATTTAACATTCAAAAATGCTATTTTGGTTGTCCAGCGTAATCGGTCTTTGGTAAAGGTAAACCCATTTTTCAACCCAGTGAAGATCATATTTTTATTTTATTTTATTAATGAGCAAACAAACAGTTTATACATGCTTTACATTGGAATAAAAACATAATAATTACAGTTCAAAAACCAGCAAAAATTATGTATTATTTTGTACTCCGACTAAGATCGGGCCCACAACCTTTTGATTGCAAGTCCGTAGCGTTAACCACTGTAAGGCTGGACATATTTTTTCTTAAGATTACATCACAATTATTTTAAGATCCATCACTTTTTTGTGACTCGAATCCACTACCTTCTGATATGGGAAAGTATAGCATCGATGCGTATATCTGCAGCGCTAACCTCTAGACTACGGGCCGTTCTAGGACGCAAAAAGCTTGAGGATATCTGGTTTAAAAGGTAGGTGTTGGAGGAGGCACTTGGAGTTGGGAGTTGGGAGGATATTCCAGAGCTTGAGGCGCCACTGAGAAGGCTGTCCTCGGATATTTCGTCTGCCGGTCCATGTAAAGCCTTCCAACGCAGTCACTTGTTGTACTTGGGCGTTTATCTTTTACTGCCTTGACCCAATAAATCATCTTTCCCCATAGCCTAGGAAATAATGACCCACATTCATACACCTACTTATTTTTGTTATTTACTTTTGGCCACCAAAAGATATCATTAAAATCTAACAGAGTATTTTTTTGCAGGAATTGACTATTCTCTGTAAACCTTTGTACTGAAGTTTGACAACGTCGTGGTAATTTGTTATTTCGATGCTGCCGCACGAAAGAAGGATCTTGCGCTTTTCCCAAACCATTGCATCAGTTTCTTCAGCCAAGATGTTGTCCTTCAACCTAGAACACGTCGTCCCTCTATTTTTCACTGTGTGATGAGATGTAGGAGACAATAAATTATAATGTATTTCGTATTTCTCATTATGTGGCCGAGACAGTCTAAGTTCTGCCTTTAGACGAACATCAGGAGTTCGGTTTTGGTATTCATACGGGAACAAACCTCTGCATTTGTAACTCGATCCATCCAGGATATTTAAATCACCAGATGTTATACTATAAATACTATTCTTTTGTACTTTTCTCCTCACATCCTTCAGGAGCTACGCTTTATAGAGCTTTCGGTTCACTGTTTAAAATGTGAATTTTTAGTTCTATCCCCGTTTCAACAAAGGGCTTCAAAATACCCAAGGCAATCTGTGAAACTTTCGTTTCTGCAAGTCGTGGGGGTTCCACCTCCCCCGGCCCTTCCGCAGCGTGGAGAGAAGGGAGGAGGAAGACTGGGGAGGAGAAGGTGGAGCAAGTTAATCTTCTTATTATTAAAATGTGGAAACAATGAGACAGAGTGAGAACGAGAGGGGGATACTCCACTTGAGACAGCTACAATAAGAAACGTGACAGAATCAACGACAGCAAAATACGTGATTGCTTACTCAATATAATTAAATGCTGCTTTAAAAATAATGTAAATAGGAATAACTTACATGAGAGGAAGGACTAGTAATACTCTGAGTTATACTATTACCGTAGTTAAAAACGATTTGAGACCCCTTGACTGTAAAAATAAATATCTACTCATAACCCGCCAAAAATTATCCCTTTGACATTGTATGCACAGCAAATCCATTGCTCATCCCTCGCACAAATTAAATTCTCACTACAAATAAAGTTGGTACGTGAATCATTTGTAGGTTAAGGGTTTTTTTAACGAAAAACACTGAAACACACTCAAAAAATTTTCTTTTATTTTGTAAGCTGTAAATGGAAAATGCGTAAGGAAAGGCTGGCAATACTTGTAAACTAACAGTAAGCCGTAAAATTTTGGCTTTAGTCCTAGACAAAGACCAACACGGCTTAACCTGAAAATGTAAGAAAGAGCGCTGTTGTGATGCTAAGAATAAATATGAAAATATCAATGGGCATTATTTTGTTTTTCTTTAACAACTTTACTAATTAAGCTTTATATCATGATGACTTTATAAAAGCGTTTTTCAAAATAGAAGCGTTAGTTCCAATCTTCACAACGTTCACTTTAAGCCGTGTAGGTCTATATTAAAGACGTTATAGTGTTCTTCTTCGTCTTTGAATACTGTTTCCCAAGTATACGAGCGTAGCGTTTAACCAAAAACTGCATGTAAATTGAAACGCTCACTGTGGGCTCTGCTTTAGTTTTGTAAGCATTTTGCGGTAAACGATGTGGTTGAACTTAAACGTCAAGTTTTACACTTGAAGTGGGGGTTGATTCTCTGGGGTGGTATTTTCGGGGAAATGGCAAAGTTTCAATTATTAACAAAGACGTGTTTGCCGCTAAAATATAGCGCAGCAAATGTTGTACAAACGTAAGACAAGAGATGGGCCTGAAAGGAGTTTGAAATTAAATTGAAAAAATAGATTTTCCGAGCCGCAATCGGTGTGAATGTCGAATTTCTCTACGCTCTGCTGAAGTCGTATCCAACGCCATCAAGAAGCGTTGATTCACTATTGTCACCACTGTTTCAGGGAAAATCGGCAAGAGTAGCAGGGTTTGTATTCATTTGAAGTTTGGGATTTTATTTTTTCAGTTCACATGCAGCATGTGTAAGCGCTTATTTATTAACGTTTTTGTTTATAATAATAACATATCTTTGCATCTCACATAACACAATGTGAATTATTTTTACAGATAAAGATTTATCTTTAGACCATTTCCATCTCAGGAGTTGTAATATTATGTAGATAAGTAGATACATATATAGACGACAGGATAGAACATGGGAATAGAAGGGGTGAGAGGGTTAGTGTCACCCCTTTCTGTGAAAAGGCGGCAGGAAGCGGAGAGGATGGACTAAAATAATACGCTCCACGAGACAACACGTGGAGAATGAGACACGTGTGTGAAGAAACCTTGAAATAAACCTCTGCGCAACCTCTCCAGTTTTACAAATAAGTAAATTAATATGTATTTGATTTTGAATAAAAATAAATCTGAAATAAAAGTTATGAAAATTAGCACAGGCAGAACATTTCTAGGATCTACAAAGCATCCACTTACGAAAAGCCTGTGAAATACTTGGTAGACAAAGCAAGATGGAGTAGATAGATCCAGGAGGCAATTTTGTATAAATCATGTCCCAATCAATTCATAAAAGACTCACACACATCACAGCTAATAAAATAGCAACAGATTACAACTGGTTATGCAGTTGGAAGACCTCTTTTAAGGTGGGAAGAGAGCAGGACATTCTCATCTCAGGATTCATAACTTAATAGAGTTTGAATTACAAATTAAAACATCTGAAAGAAAGTCAAGAAAAAGGAAATAAATAAAATCTATGAAAAATAAACAATTAAAAAAGCATAAGACTTAGCCACCAACGTTGCAGATCAACCTCCATTTCAAATATACTTGGGTTAAGTGTGGACTGTGCTTACGTTTAGCGTTAAGCTTAGGGTCTGTGGTGGGAAAGAGATACTTGACTCTGTAGACAGAGAAGGGGATGGATGGTAGGGGAGAGGGGGGGGGGGGCTGGGATGAGGGGGGGGGGATGTAACTAGGAACTTTATTATTTATGGGATCAACCTGACGGAATGCAAATATGAGCTTTATTGTGCTAGAAGCGCTACGCAGGGTGAGGTCATTATTGCTAATAGCTGTGCAATATCTCACATTATTCTTCTTTTTCTTTGGTTTATCTCGTGACCTCAGAATGGTAAATACAAAGAGATGTGCCATGGCACGCAGAGACAGGCACGCAGTTTATGGTTCAGCTCTACGTCCACAATCAAACACAAAGTAAGCAATGAATCTTTTTCTCCACTAACTAGACGAATCTACAGAAAAATAAAAATAATAATTATTTTTTATGAATTCTCTAAGACAATAAATAGGCTCTATACGCCAATGCTACGCGTGACCCAGAAAACTTATTTTTAAAATTTAATTTAAGTGGAAGAGTTTTTTTTTGGTAATTAATTCAGCGAGTTATATATTAATTCAACAATGCGAGTAATACATCTATAAAAATATGTTTTTCAAGTAAATTTCTAAATATCTTGTAAAAATAGAAAGGTCCAAATACAGCGACAAGTATTAAAAAAAACGTATAAAAGATTAAATCGTTATTGATTTTAAGTTATATATATAAAAATGTTGAATTTTATTGATATTGTATACATATAGATTCGACGGGCCGCTTTTTTCAGGTCACTTTCAGTCCGGACAAACCACGCTCTGTCAATCTGTCTCTACCACCCTCTACGACCCACCCCAATCTACGATCCACCCTTCTACGATATGTGACTGAACCATCTACGATCCACCCTTCTACGTTATGTGACTCAAGATATGCTTATCTATAATTTATATTTGAAATCTACGATTCATCCATCTTCAATGTACTTGTATATAATTATTCCTTTAAAACCCAGTCCATCAACAATCTACGATTTTATAATCTACAAACCAAATTTCTACGCTGCTTATCTAGGATTCACCCATTTATAATTAATTAGCCTTTAACCAGTTCTACAGTCTGTCTACGATACGCGATTCATTTTTTTTACACCAAACTCGCAGCGTAAGCTATATGATTTGCTTATCTAGGATATTTCCAGCTACGACTAGTTTCTTTACTGGCTATCTACGCCTTACTGATTCTCAGAAAAAAGATCAAAACGCACCTAAAAATACCTCCCTTGCAATGCACTCGTCTACGGTACACCCATAAATTACATATTTGGTAAATGCATATGAATGTACATACGTCACTTTGAGTTTCGATTGAGTTTTGGAGTTGCTGTTTTTGTATGATATACGCCTTGTTGTGTGTTTTTTGTGTCATAGATCCCAAAAGCTCCAATTGTCAAGCAACATTCTGTTATTTTAACCTATTGGATGAACCTTTGGCTAATCTAATATATGATTATCTTATCTGTGACTGGCATCAATCTACGATTTTCTTATCTATAACTGACCTCAATGTACGATCCTTTTATCTGTTACTCAATCACAATCTCCGATTCATCCACCTGCGAACCACCTTTTGACAACCAACCCATTTCCCACCCTTCCTCCCACAACCCACCTTTCCCCACCCCTCTCCCATCTCCCTCCCCCCCATCTACGTCTCACACCGTTCTACGACTCCCACCTTACGTTTCCAAGAATCCACCCTCTACGGTTTTTTATGCTTCTGTTTTACTATTTTGCTACACGAGCGATGCGTAGAGATGTGACTCGGTAGCTTTGATCTCTTGTGTGAAACAAAATAAATAAATCGGAAACCAATTTAATTAAGGACAAGTAAAACTTAATTTAAATGCTTTTAAAAATAAATCTGATAGAAAAACTACAAATCATTATTGTTTTCCATTTAAAAATTGACACTAATTCTTATTGAAGTGCTTTATTGAAATATGTTATTTTGTTTTAGACGAACCATTTTGAAAATTCATTATCTTTAAATTGCAGATTATAGATTAGAGACATTTTAAAATGTGCAGCTGCAGTGCTCCATTAAGAATGGCTTCACATTTTGCATTCTTTACTTCAGTCTATTCCACCCTATCGGCCCAGCAACGCCAAAAGCACAATTCTCAAAATGAATGCGCATTTGACAGCGAGGCTGTATCAATCTGACAGCACTACTCCGCACCTTACAAAGCGTGCGCAATATATTATATACTTATGTATAAACTTTTATTCCTTAAACAGGGGCTACATTGGTATTTGATATTTTTTCTAAAAAGACCTTTCAAATTACTCAATACTAATTCTTCTTCTTCCTCTAGATCTATTTTCTGTTTATTGTAGAACTCCCTCCTGTAATGCAGAAGACCAGCTGTTCTTTCATCTTTTGGGAGGGCGATCTGGCAAACGCTGGCCGTCCGGTATCTCCTGAGTACCATTTTAATAAATGCCATGTTACATTTTCAGTACAAAAAACAATTTGTAATTTTTTTTAGATACAAAAGCATTTAAAACCTTCGGTTCTGCCTCGCTGTTGGGACGGTAAGAAGAAGAGTAATCTTGGGTTTTGTCTCACTCTGTCTTTTGTATAGCGCTATCTTTTTCCCTCCTCCCTCCCCCTCCCCCCCTACATCTGTTCACTTATTCCCAAGAGGTGATCCTGAGGGCGTTGACTGGGGCGGTGATAGGATATTTGCATCTCATCTAATCTAATCTATTCTTA
This sequence comes from Agapetus fuscipes, assembly GCA_951799405.1. NCBI lineage: Eukaryota > Metazoa > Arthropoda > Insecta > Trichoptera > Glossosomatidae > Agapetus > Agapetus fuscipes. The sequence goes on from OX637336.1 coordinate 204,622, forward strand.
TCTAATGCCAATTCTTACTAAATTTATCTTCTCTTGTATTTTTTATCTTACCAAATCTAATCTTATCCTATATTATTAAATCTCATCTAATCTAAAATAAAGCTATTTTTTGTTTAACGTAGTTTATTTTCACAATAATATTTAATATCTCGAGTACTTTCGACCTTCAATATTCAGGCCATTATCAAGAGTACTCGAGTACTCAAGTACTCGAGATATTAAATATTATTGTGAAAATAAACTACGTTAAACAAAAAATAGCTTTATTTAAAAAAAATGAATTTTCACTGTGTGAATACACAAACCCTACAAAATCTAATCTAATCTGTCTATTCTTTTTAGTTGCATATATTTTGGTAAATTATATCTAACCTAATATAATCCAATCCAATTTAATCAAATTTAAGATACGATAACTATCTAATCTGATCAAATCCAATTGTACCTTATCAAAACTTATATTGCATTGTGATTTATAATGGCGTAGGATATGACTTCAATGATATAGGATATGAAATAAATTCTTCTTCTCATCTCGTTTTAAATTTCATTAATTGCTATTATCTTTGCACTCGAAGTTATCTTCCTTGATATTATAAAATAAATAAAATATCAATAAAATAATTGGTTTTGACTTTCAGATATGTTTATTTTGAAAAGATCACGTCTACGTCATCGTAGCAGTACAGATTGCTACGCTCGCCGTTGCCATGGCGACACATCACGCGTAGAGGCGTAGCTACGTACGCCTGACACCGGCCACACACACACACCAGCAAACACCTCCCGTATAAATAAAACACCCACGCAAATACAAACGTACCAATACGAAAATATCTCCACGGCATTTACAGTTCACAAATATCCATTTATTAGAAGAAACAAAATATGTGTTAGAAAAATGTATTTTTACAATTTATTGCCAATTTACATTCAATGCGATGTTCGTTACTGAAATAAAACTGCGGTGAACACTTCATAAATACAAAGATTTGCATTTTTTTAAATGTCACCCCTGCTTCAGGGAAGGTCGGCAAGAGTTGCAGGGCTTATGTTCATTTAAGATTGGGTTTTTTATATTGTAGGTCCACATGCGGCATGTGTAAGCGCGAAATTATGCATGTCTGCTTGTGGGAATGCATTTAATATGAATCTTAAATTATACATATCTTTGCAGCTTAGATTTAGATCTATAATAAGTAATTTCGATACTGATTTGTTGGTACTGAAGAACACATGGTCTCATATCTGTGGATCATATCCATTGGCTTTTTATTGTTAAAATTTGTTTTTATTTTTCAAAATTGGCCTTTACTTCCCCTAAATAAGTAAAAGGGAAAATAAAATCTTTATTGCTCTTTTGTATTGAATTTTATAATTGAATCCCAACCTAAAAGATCAAACAACAATTTCTACAAATGTGTTGCCTTTTTTATTTATCGAAAAATCAAAGAATTTTTCCTGCTTGTTTGTTTTTTCATTGAAATCTTTTATCAATACCATATTTTAAATCAATAATAAAAAAAACAGTCAATTATTTTGAAAGCAATTAGTGTAAATGGTTGGAAATTAAGTGAGATACGTATTCACGCATTTCAATGGTTTAGACGCGCAAACAAAGGCGGCGACAATAGAAATATTTGGATAAACCTTTAGATTATTCCATTGGCTTTCTGCGCATGAGCAGACAACTGGCAGAGGGTATATAAGGACGTCGGGGATGAAATATCGGCAGACGCCGTCCGGGCTCCGGACGCGGCGGGGGAGGTGGACGAGCTGGCAGGGTGGGAGTATGTCAATAGAAAACTTTAGAATTACGAAAAAGTATATCATGAACATAAGTCATCGAATACATTTAGTATTTTGTGATTACTTTGAAACTTTTTTTTATTTATGTTTAGAAATTGACTTGAAAATATGAATTAGAACAATATACGTTTTTTTTATTTAATAAAGAAAATCACTACATGAAACTTTAAAAATGAACATAATTATTTATTTTTCTGTTCTTACATACATACGATTAACTTAAAAACACGATTAATTAAAAACTTTGAGAAATGATTTTCACAAAGTATAATATTAGTCAATTAGTCAAAGAACAAAATACTTATTTTATTTATTAATTCATGTTCATAATTTTTTCATACATATTCATACACGCCGCACCTTTAACCAGCTCTTTGACAAATTCACCTATCTGATCAAGCCATAGCGGGCAGGCCCAGACTGAGAAGGAGGGATGACCTGGGGAGGGAGCCAGCTCAGCTGCTGCAGGCTGCGGATTGGAGAATGGGGGCGGAGGACAAGGAGGACCGGCGATGCAAGAAGTAGAAGTTAAGCGAGGGCAAGGCTCACGGGATGGGATGTAGCGCCGTTGAAGATGAAAAAGATAAAACATTAAAATAAACTTTTCATTAAATAAAAATACTAATCAAATGAAAGATTATAAAATATTTAAAAAAACTGTTATAAGAAGTTGTTACTTTTGCTCCGTTGGTTATATTTATTTCATTGTAGGAATAAAGCACACAATACAGTATTTGTTGTTCTTTTGTATCTACGCTCGAAACTTTTAAGCCTCTACGATATTTTAGTCTAGACGCCTACGATCTACGAAATATTATTTTAAATGTTACATATCTTAAGACTTGAAAATATACGGCATGTTAGGATGATTTATTTCGTGAGCGCTGTTTTTGGATGATTCACACATCAAGAGCCATTCGAGTGCAATCAAGCAACACCCGTTTACTGAAAGGAGGGATGGTTACTCGTCTCTCGTAAATGCTCCGCCTACAATTGAACCCACTACCTTCCGATTACTAGTTTAAAGCTTTGACCCCTATACAAGGGATCGGTCTAAATGCATTATTATTAAATATATAATAATATTAATAATTCAACTCCACATATTCTTCAAAGACAATATGTACGTTGTTCAACCGTTTTTATTTCTACAGGTATCCAAGGGGACAGCCTTCCGCCAACCATTAAATTTGAGGAAGAGATTTCTCGTTTTCCAAAAAAAGAATGTATCTGCTAGAAAAACTCACACTTTATTCAATATAATTACCGCTTTATATAATTGATTTAAAAATCAATCATTTCATTTATTGTTTCAATTGCCCGCTGCTATTTTTATCCTTACACTTAGTATGAAATTTAACGCTGAAACTCAACCGAGTTTACAGAAAATCTACATAGAAACTGAAATACCGCGCCTACAAAGCTTTCGAATTGGAATACATTTTTTCGTAAACGCGATTGTTGAGTTTGAACGTAAAGATTTATACTTTGGAGAATGGTATGTTGGCGATATTATATATTAATGGTATTTACATATTATGGGTGTGTGTGTACATAGACTGCCCTGATTAACGCGGCCGAAAGAACAAAGGACAGCCAGAGTCACCAGAAACAGGGTTGCCACCTAAACACTTCCACATTAACAAATGTAATGGACGTATTGAAAATATAATCAATTGGTAGAGCTACAAATGGTGATAATTTATGAAACACCGCTTTGTAACTTGTATTACTGCAAGGGCATTTTTGGGCGAAGAGGTGGGTCTTCACTCTCTGTTTGAAGGATTCAACGTGCTCGTCTATGGGCAGTCAATTCCAAGTGGACGGTACTGCAAACGCGCGATCACCAAACGATGTGGTCAATTTTCTAGACTGTAGTATGATAATGATGCGTTGGTGATTTCTTTATGGCGCCGTTTCGTGATGTAGTCACTGCAAGGGCGCTTGTATATATAATTCCAGAGATTGCAGAGTGAGCTCCCTCTCGCTCTAACTTCTTGGGATGACCAGTTCCTGCAGGTATTCTGGTGCAACTCCATCCTTGTTTAGTGTGAAACCTACTTTGAATTTTATTCGTTATGGGATGCTCAGCCAGTGGAGTTCTGCAGGAGCGGCTTGATGGCAGTACTTGCTCTGTCCATATGTGAGATGAGCGCTGGCATTCATCACACTCAACACAGCAACAAGCGCATCTGTGGTTGAAGAATGCAGCGCAGGTAATGGAGAACTTAGAAGGAATGAGGAGAATGAGAAAAATGTTGTCCCTCCTCTGTCTCACGCCCTGTATATTCATCCCATCCGGAGATGTGTCACAGGACTCGCATGCAAAACATTCATATAGATGCAAGTGGCAGAAGGCCCTCCCGTGAGGCTAACACTCTCTCCAGTGTAAAACAAGACAAGGTGGCTCAGAACACAAGCAAGCAATGAAAGCCATAAGTGAAAAAGTTTAAAGACTCGATGATTTTAAATTACACCCTGTTGGGTTTCGGTTCTGAGCATCTTTTGTAAGTTTTGACTTAAGGCCACAATGAGCGTGATGATATTGAACATGTTCGGAAGGCGATCTCCTGACTAAGTTGCCAACCACCTTAAGGTGGGAAAGAAAATAAAATAGATTAGAATTAATTTAGTCGAATTAGAATTTCTTCCACAGCCATCATGAACGAGGAATAAGGCAAGGAAAAATGATTAAGAAAAATGGAAAGTGATTTTATTGATTTAAAAATCACCACATAAAATTTTTGGCAACCCTGTTTCCACTGTCAACTGTTGTACCAAATTACAGAATACAGTATCATAGCGGGGCGGGGGTGAGTGGAGTGGAGAGAGGGGGTGGGGGAGGGTGCGAGAGGGACGACAGCACCCCAAATGTTCTGCGAGACAGAGAGGGACGGAGAGCGTCAGACTTAACTTCAACAGAACGATCAATATCACAATGTTGTGGTGTAAAGCATGCACAGTGGCGTCTAGTCAGCCCAGATTAAATCAGGGGCAGTAGGAGTAGTGACGGGTTGGAGGGCGGGGATTTTTGTCTGTGAATAAGCCGCGGTTTGAGGGCGGGAATCGTCAAACAACGGTGAAATGCTCAACTGGAATATATGTCAAGTGAACATAATAGTGTTTGTGTGTGGACTTACGCTTATTTACCTCTTTATAGTTTTCCATGGTATTCATAATCTAAGTTGCAAGCTTATTTTCACGTTCACTCTACATCAAGCATGTCAACAACACATCTAAAAATGGTTCACTTTTTCAATGTCAGCCCTGCCAGACCAGAACATACCAGAATCTTCTCAATGATAAGCTTCGAGCGAACAATAGTACAACCATTCAAATACGTACGTTCAGACACACACTCACACAAGTAAGGAAACATGCACAGATATAAAATCATACATTCGTAACACTAGATGGTATCAGTTTTTTTTGCTGATAATGCCCAGTGTACACATTGTTGCGAACTTGAAATACGTGCGCTTATACACACAAACATCAAAGTGACTACGCACACATACACTAGAGTGGAGTGAAATGTCATTTTTCGTTTTATCGAACACAAATAGCGTAGAAAAGGTGCCTTTTAGGATCAAATTTACTTATTCAAAAAGAAACTTAAGTAAAAATGAGAGGATCTTCCCGCACAACGCCATCGAATGTTATGTAAAAAAGTAATTTTAAGCTCATGTTTGACGCTGTTAAAAAATATTTAAAAAATATTTTTTGCTATTTATATTTGCTTAATTCATTATTTCTGAAACGTTCAGTTCTTCAGATGACTGCGTACAATCGCATATAAGGAAGAAATTTCTGAAAAAAAAAGTTCACTTTTTGACCTCCCTACAGTATTGAGGAAACGTTACAGGTATGGAGTGCAATAACTGCAATTGCATAATATTTTTCGTTTGATATTAAGGCTGATGCCCCTATATTTAATAAGACACACAAGACAAAGGGAGAAAACTTTGTGAGGAAAGTCATACATTGATGGAAAAGGTTTTTCATAAAATATCAGCATTTTACTGGAATTTAAGAAAGAAACATTAAATATTCCTGAAAAAAAGGTAAATGCTACAAAAAATAGATTTTAAGAGCACATTATGCTAATTAAAGAGACGGGGTCTATTTACGGGGGATACCTAGTACCTAAGATGGGCTCAGCGAAACATTTTTCAGATGAAATATTTCTCAACGTACCCTGATGGCAATCGATTGTGATGGACCAAATGTTAACACCGAAAAGAATGGTGAAATCATCAGACTGCTTAAAAAAGACTTAAACACCACTTCAATGGATAATTTGTAAACAAAAACATATGAATGAACTATCATTGAGACATTTGTTTCTTTATATGGATGGGTGTACTTCCGGACCTGAGTCTTACATTGGAACACTGAGAAAAGCTCCCGAAACTTGCGAGAAATCGCCTATTAAAATAATTCAACAAATTGAAGTATAAACGTTTACAAAAATTAACCAAAAATTGAGAACAGACCAACCGTATTTGCACAACATTATGTCAGCAGTAACAACAAACGATTTTCCTAAAGATCTGACAAATAGATCTCCAGGCCAGATTTTACACATTCTTTGGCTTACACAAGCCAACCAAATACTACGTCTGTATGTAGCAACGGAATCACCGTCGGAAACTTTGACAACTCTAGCTGCTTTTGTGATAAAAGTGTATCTTCCATCATAGATTCTTATAAAAATAATTGTTCATGTAAAGATTACTCATATCATAAATGTTTCATCATTTTGGCCTCAAAATATTTGCCATATATCAAAAAAGTAAAAGATTCAGTCTTTGGAAAAAATAGCTCTTTTAGGCATTCGGAAAATATGTTATTAGCGATGATTATCGGCAAAAACAAACTCATTAAAGAATTCACAACATGACGTAGCTTAAAGGCACGCAAAATATCAAATCTCTCACACAATGACTTTTTAAGAGTCCTGAAATATATTTCAATGCTACAACTTAAGTTGATCTAATAAGATATCAGGAAAATATGAATGAGCCTCTTTTAGAAAATAAATATCCGATGAGAAAGTTCAATCTAGTGGTGACAGTGACATGCATTTTTTACAGATCCCATGTAAGGCAGTAATAAATTTCCGAATGAATAGTTTCTCCCATTCCTTTAAAATAAATAATTTGCTATTGACTGAAGTGCTAACGAGGGCTCCAATCGAATTTAAATTTTAAATTTTAAATCTGAATATCAAGATTAAATGTTTTTTTGTACCATATATTGCCTACCCATAAAACTCATGTGCCTGTATGGAATGCACGCCCCTGCTCCCATGCTATACTTAGGCAGTTAAAAGAGCAGTGAAAATAACAAAAAAAGCTGCTTTGAGCCAATGTACCAAAAATTTAGATTTGTGGCTATAAAAGCCTAATTAGAACGAAGGAGCATAATGCCGAAAATTAAAAAAAAAGGCAATTTTCAAGCAAAATGTTTTTTTTTTTTTATAAAACCTGTATTTTTTTCTTCTTGTATTCTTTTGGAATGTACGAATGAATGCTTGTAGTACTTTTATTTTAATTTTTTACACCTTGACTAACTTTATTCAGCTCAATATTGAGCTGGAGCTATGTTACAAATTTTCAACAAAAACATAATTTTTGAAGTCAGTGTGCGGGAAGAAGAAATTTTTTGAAAAATCTGAATTTTTTTTCTTTATTTTTTATTTCATAAATGGCACAAAAAAAATGGTATATGGTTTTGAAAAAAAAAAAAAAAAAAATCTCATACAAGATCACTCCACTCTAACATACACGTGAGACGGAACCGTCTAGAAGTGGTTGTGATTGTGTGTGTACATAATGTTCTGGTAGTGGAATGATCTAGTAATTGCGAAAAATACCTCTCTGGTTTATTATAATAGAGATCAAAATGGTACGAATGGAGGACTCGCAGGAGAGCACTTCGCTAAGTAACATCTATTAACAGTGATTGTCAAGTTGTGAAATAAATTGTGAAAAATAAATTCTGACATTTTAATGAAAAAGAGAATCCAGGAGAAAACGTAACAATATACCTGTATACATATTTTCATAGTCGAAATGTCCATTGTAAGTAATAAAGGTGGTTGTCCACTAAATGCTCCCGCACACATTGTTAGGGCGGCGAGGGGGTCACGGCATTGTGGGAGGGAGTGGCGGGGGAGGAGGAATGGGTGAGATGGGGGGGGGGAGGTTTTATTATTATTACTATTAGTTCACGCAAAACCAGTTCACAGGCAACTGAAAGCATGGCTGGCATGAGAGCAAATCTTGACAAAAAAAATCATCCTATACTTTTTTACATTTTTTGGAGTGATTCCTTGATGTTATTGACGTAGAGTTTGGTGTGAGGTGACCACCCATACTGTGAGAATTGATTTGCTTTGCCAATGTTACTTCTTTTTTAAGTACAGGCGGCCAAAAATGCAGGGCTTATCTATGTTTGAGATTTGATAATACATAAACTATTCTTGGAATATTTAAAAAAAAAACCTAAAAAAAATATTAAAATCGGTTGAAAGGCTTAGGCGTCCATAGGGAACAAACATACATATTGTTTTAAATAGATTTGTAAAGAGGAATCTAAGTCACCAAACTATTTTTCCTGACCAGAAACAGTTATTACGTCATCCATGAATGATTAATATTTTTTCTTTTTAATGAATGGTTTATTAATAATTACCCGATGACATATACCAGGGTATAAGATGTTGTTGAGGGGCCGGCGGGGATCGAACCAACGTTATTACATTTAAAATAAGCTAGTCAAGATTGACGACTGGATGCCCTCGGCCACAATGCCGACAAAGTCTATTTTACACAAACAGATTAAATTAACTTGACAATGGAATGTGGGGCGATTAAGAAATATAAATATGTAATTACTTTTAACTGATGCGTGTTTTTTGTGTACGGAAGTGAATTTATTTTCTTTAAGTAAATTCTTTACAGGTTTAGAGTCAGCCATACATGATAATAATTGTTTATTTCTAGTATCGTAGCGTGTAACTTTAGTCCTCTACGGGCGGCGTAGGCATGAAGTAGGGTCTACGCCATATGCTTCCCAACATTTTACAACACAGTTACATTACTACATATGTTTTCCATAAAAAATGTCTTACAAAAATTTTGTATTATAAAGAAAAGGATGTGACTAGTCCATAGTCTGCTGGTTAACGCTACAGAATTGTAATCAGAATGGGGTGGGTTCGATATTTAGCAAAGCAAAAATAGCTTCGATCTGAAATAAAAAATTCTTCATTTTTATGAGCATCCTTGTGCCCCAATTAGTAGGAACAATTGAACAATTGAAACAAACCCCTCATTATCATTACCCTCATTACTTTAAAGGCAGTGCCTTGTTGTGCCAGTCATCTGTCATTGTTGGTTGCCATCCTCTTGAGCTGAGATTAGGATAAGAAATACAAGAGCTGCTTAAAGCCCTGGAAGTATTGAGCACCTTATTAAACATGTTGCTAATAAATCGAATCGAGATTCCTCTTGTTCGGCATTCCTCTACAAAATGCGACTTACATGCTTCTTTCTTCTACTTCCTGCAGCACATTTTCGTTAGACTTTCAACATATCGACGGTTAAAAGGCAGTAGGGCATTTAAGTGACATTTAAACTAAATTGTGCAGGAGAGCAGTTTAAAGTTTGAGATTGCAGAAAAATGGTAAAACTTTTTTAGTTTTTATCATATCGTTAAAATCAAAACAGCTCTAAAATTGGCCGGCCCCCTTTCCCTAAAAAATAAATAGGTCCCGAATCATCACATGCGACCCCTTCGGAGATAGCGCAGGCAAGAAGTTTCACTACATGTGTAGCTTAGTTGCATTTGCTTACCTAGCACTACCCCGTTTTGATACCCAACCCTAGGCGTGTAATTTAGTGTCAGTTTGAGGTTCGCTGGGTCTACGCCATATAATGTATGCTAGCTAGCTGTTGCCCACGCCACCCCCGGCGGGATTAAGGGCGGTTAATTTATCAGGAAGGGGAAACTATCATACTCCTACTTACCCGCTAAGTTAACAAGTTCCATACAATCTTACACAAGGCTAAACACTTGGAAGATGGCGGAACAGTCAACCAGACTGTCATTATAATCTCGCTCCATACACTTTGCTTGGTAATTAATTAAATAAAATTTGTTTATTTAGCGTTTCTAAGATTCCAGAAGCTTAATCGGTAAAGTATTTGCGAGTAGAGCGGAAGGCTAAGGTTCGAATCAAATGCCCGATATCCATCAATCTATAATTTAAGTTTTAAATATATATATTAAAAACACTTGAGATTCATATTTAATACCCGCAAACAAATAGGCATGTGCGAATTCACGCTTACACATGCTGCATGTGTACCTACAAAAAAAAAATAAACTAATCTCAAATGAACATAAACCCTGACGTTCCCTAAAACGAGGGTGTCTAATCTAATCTAAGTTGCAAAGATATGTAGCATTGGGGATTCACATTACATGCATTTTAACAAGCAGACATGTACAAGTTCGCGCATGCGCATGCCGCATGTGAACCTACAACATAAAAACCAAATAAAAAAATGGACATACGCCCTTCCCATGACATGCCGACCTTCCCTGAAACAGGGATGACATTGGCAAAGTGAACCATTTTCTTCAGCATGGGTGGTCAGCCGCATACTAACCTATAAGTCATTGTCAAAATTGAACCATTGGCAGTATAGATGATCAACCTCATACCAACCTATAAGTTGTTGAACAAAACTTACAATAATCATTGAACTGTATCAAGTATTTGAACGCTAAAGATAGTCTGTCTGCGAAAAAGCTGTTTTAGTTCACAAAATATAAAAGTGTTAAGTCAATTATGTTATACCTGCTCTATGGATACATGAACGTTGTTTTTAATTCCGCCGAAACCATTCACCCGTAACTTTTCGTCTCCATTTTGTGGCTTAAAATAAAAACGAGGGAAAATTGACATTTCGATCGAGTTTTTTAACCGCCATTTTCGTGTCGACTATACCTTTTCAGTACCCCTAGTATAGAATTTGACGTTTACACTCAAGCATAGCGTTTAACCAAAAAAAACGTATTGAATCTGAAGGCAGCGTCTCCAGTGAACGTTTTAGTTTTCATGTATTTTTGGTGAAACGTCGTAGCGGAGTTCAAACGTAAAATTTCATCCTATAAACAAATACACAAAATATGTAGTAAAAGAGTGTTTGCTTGTATGTAAAAAAAATGACATTGTATTTTTTTAAATCTACCTAGGCGGCTGACCACCCATGCTGTAAAAAATGGTTCACTTTGCCAATGTTAGCCCTGTTTCAGGGAATGACGGCAAGATTTGCAGGGTGTATGCCCATTTGAGATTTGGGTTTTTATGTTGTAGGTTCACATGCGGCATTTGCAAGCGCGAACTTGTACGTGTCTGCTTGTGAAAATGTATGTAATGTGAATCTCCAATGTAACATATCTTTGCAACTTAATTTAGATTAGATTAGATAAAACAGAGTTTTCATTCACTTTTTATTTCGGATTTCAGCTTAAAAATACATACGAAAATTATGACGTCACACAGTCGGGTTTCTAGGGAAAGGCAGTCAAAAAACATCATTTTATAGGTGTGACGTTTGCCCGCTGACTAAAAGTTTGAAGCTGAGTCCATAACCGTAAAAAAACCTGTGAAAAAGACATGCAAACCTTACGCACTAAAATAATATTAACATTATTTTTGTTTTCGATCTTTTATGGATTTCATTTAATTTTTGTTATTATGAAAATAATTTGATTTTTTTACTACGAAATGAAAAAAAATCGTGTAAAATGTATTACATTTTAAATCATTTTAGTTACAATAATAATAATAACAACTTACATTGAAAAAACTTCCTAATGCGTGTTAGAAATAAAGCTTATTTTTATTTGCATTGTCTGATGAATTTGATATTTTTTGTCACAAAGGAAAAAATCTTAATATTCAAAATACGTAAAGAAAAACCTTTCTAATGTTTTTAAGAAATAAAAATCATTTTTGTGTGCTATCTATTATGGATTTAATCACTTTTGTTACAATGAATAAAAATCTGAAAGTGTAGGATACGCTAAGAAATTACTACCTTATGTACATCTGAAATAAAGTTTATTTTTCCGTAAGTGTGTAATGGATATGATCATTTTTGATACTGAAATCATTGGTAGCTACATTTCACCGCATGAAAAGGTGAAAAGTCTCAAGCGACTGTGGACATAAGGTCGCTTTTCCGGTACTAATTGTTCGGAAAAGCACCCTTATTGCGTTTGTCTGTCTTGCAGGCTTTTCCTAGAGCGAGACAGTTGTACATAGATTCGCTTTTGTGTGAGCGAAACAAAATAAAACGTAATTTGGATGTGAAAAGGACAGAGTGCTACAATAGAATGAGACGGAAAGTTTTTGAACTTTTCAGGCTATAGGAAGAAAACAAAATGGTTTGATAATCTAACCCTCTGAAATCGAAGAACACATTTTCATCCGAAATGATTATTCATATCTATGTAAGCTTTGAATTTTTTATGGTAAACGTCACTGATCTATGTAACTAGGGTCTTTAGCAACCAATAACAATACATTAATTATCCTTCGCCTTTGAAACCCGTCCAATTTAATGATTTTTTTAAATGGGCAGACTTCATGGTTAGGTGCTCATTTATATTGTTAAAATTGTTTCGCTTCTGACAAGGATACCCCTGTGTCAGGGAAGGGTGGCAAGAGTTGCAAGGTTTATTCAAGATGTACCTTTAATTTTTACAAGCATCATTTGTCAGCACAAAACAACGCGTGCGCCCTTGTGGGCGTGCATTAAGCATTATTTTAAGTGATTTCAACTTACATATTAAATTATGTTATACTCGTACAAACATAAAATTTATTCAGAACACGTTATATTGCTTTAGGTTTACTCCGTGGGCTTTCAGTTGCAGGTCAACATTCCTATCGCCTGCAACTTCATGAAAATCTCTATGTTACCTACAAGTGCGAGCGAGATATAATGTTTCCGAATTCTTCGGCAAAAGAAAGAGACAACGCTCTACAAGAAGGGAGATCCGATTACAAAATCACCAAAACTGAAACCAAAATGTGTACGATTTTTCAATATATGTTTTCTGAAATGCGCCGTACTTTTATTAGAAGCACAGGGAATAATCCAGAGTCCACTATAGCGTGCGCTGGACTCTTCTACATAAACCTATGCCAATACGCCCGTGTATATACTAGCACTCACTCTAAGATTCCAGACACGCATATATATTCTCACACACTTATTTGAAATGCTACAATTATCATTATAACACATTACAAATACTTAATATTGATTCCTCATATTATATTTTGATTTTGAGATTAATATTGAGTCGTTTAGAATCACATACGGCTATCTAGTATTTTTTTGTAATGTAGATTAATGTACCGAAATGATAAAAAAAAAAGTTTCTCTATGTTACCTTGCTTGTATTAGCATTTTCTAAAAATCCCTAGATTGCCGCCTTTGATTCTATACGACTCAACTCTAAGTATACTATACTCAAGTATCTTCACCGTATTGAAAAATAAGGATTAAATATTTAGTTCCGATATTATCACAGAAAAATTTCCACTAAACCATAGATCAACTTAGAATTAAGCCTCATCTAACTCTACTCTAGCTAACGCTTCTTCATTGTATTCAGAAACAAACTTCAGACAATTTAACACGGAGTTAATCTGCGGATTTAAAGTTGCTTTCAGTACAAAGTGTCTCGGCATTAAAGTTAGTCTGCGAATGTAACTTTGTAACTCGCAAACTTTGCTGTATAAATATTGGCGTAGAGGTTTCACTTTCAAATTGACCGAAGCGACAGGGAAAGCTTCAGGAAATTGCAGGATTTATTTTCACTTGCAATAAGGATTGAAATTGCTTGATTGTAAAGTTTTGGTATTTGGTACCTAAATTATTATAGCTTGATAATGTTGGGAAATTCTTCGACGTGAAATGGCTTTCACTTAAAAGGACGTGTATGTGTGTGTTCTTATTTTTTTCACTGTTTTTCCTTGTACTCCTGGACGTAGGCCTCCTCCATCTTTTCCAAGTTTAACTCTAGCTTTACAAAAGGGCATGAAGTCATGTTTAGAGATGATGCGAATAGTTGAAAACAGAGAATTCGCCATTCCCAATGGCGAATATCTTATAACTCGGCGTTATTACTCGTATGCAGCATTAAAAAGAAATACAAAAATGTTTTATTGCTTTTCAAATTATAATAAAACGCTTTCAGTATAAGTTAGTCTTAAGCTTTAGAGTAATTTATTTGTTTGCGATTTTTCACACAGAACGAATTTGGTTTTTGTATTTTTTATCTGGTCTCTGATAAGTAATAAAGACAGGTGACATTGGTAACGTAACGCAACAAGCTACACATTTGGTGCAACTTCTTGCCGCGTTATTCCCAAAGCAGTCGCATGTTGAAACTACAGGTTGAAACTACACTACAGTTGAAACTACAGGTATTTATAAAGTAAAGTGAACTGATTGTAACACTATCAGTGGTCAACATCCTATCAACCAAAACGTTGCTAAAAACATTAAATTACAATGTACCGAACTGTAACTCTCTGTCGCCATTCCGCTAGGGGCTGCCAGAGCCTCTGCAGAGCTGCTTCCATATCTTCCTATTCTTACATACATCTTTTAGTTCACTCATATCCATCACGTTTATCTTTACCATGTTATATGTATTGTGACGTTTTGGTGTCTCACAGTCAGTCCTGTAGGTACGTACTTGTTCAATAAATATATAAATCACATTTTTTTCATGGCATTCACCTTTAGGTTGGTATGCGGCTGATCACCCATGCTGTAAAAATGGTTCACTTTGCCAATGTCACCCCTGTTTCAGGGAAGGACGGCAAGAGTTGCAGGGTGTATGTCCACTTGAGATTTGATTTTGATATTGTAGGAACTTGTACGTGTCTGGTTGTGGGAATGCATGTAATTTAAATCTCCAATGTAACATATCTTTGCAACTTAGATAAGATTAGATTAGATTTCATGCATTTTCTTCTTTTAGTATAAAATTCACTAGGAAGTATAAAATTCTTTTTATTCATTATTCTTCTTATCAACCCTTTTTTGTGCGGGGGGTTAAGAATATACCCTTGCCTTTTTAAAATAATTTCACTTAATATGCATAGAAGCTTCGTGATGTTAGGGTGTCGTATAGCAAGGACTCCCTCTGCGAGAAAATATCACTGAAAGAAGAAAAAGACGGTGTCACAGGTCAATACACCAATCTCGCTCCTTCTACGATCCATATTATTGTATGTATGGCATGTCAAACCTCAAGACTAGTACTGACAGGGCTTCCGAATGCGAGCAAATTTGAATATTAAAAAAAATTGCAGCGTAGGTCTTTATCATCAAAGTTGCAACAATATAAAACATTTAAGATTCATATTAACCGCATTCCCATAAAAAGACACGTGTAAGTTCGCGCTTACAAATGCCGCATGTGGATTTGCAATATAAAAACCTGCGTCTCAAAATGAACATTAGTCCTGCAACGCTTGTCGACCTTTCCTGAAACAGAAGTGACATTGCAAAGTAAACCATTTTTTTTTTAGCTTGGGTGGTGAGCCTCATACCAACCTATAAGTCAAGGAACGATATATCTAATCTAATCTAAGTTGCAAAAATATCTTACATGATACATAGATTCACATTATTTGCATTTTCCCAAGCAGACACGTATAAATTCACGCTTGAACATGCCGCATGTGGACCTACAATATAAAAACCCGAATTTCAAATTAACATAGACCCTGCAGCTCTTGCCGACCTTCCCTGAAACAGGGGTGACATTGGCAAAGTGCACCATTTTCTACAGCATGGGTGGTCAGGCACATACCAATCTATAAGTCAAGGAACGATGTAGGTATCTAGGTAGAAATATGAAAAATAAATAATAACAAACATTTTAAAGCAGCATGTTTGTGCATTAGTCGAGTCGATAGCTCAGTTTGTATAATGGTTGCGTTACATGTCAGAGGGCTAGGGTGCGATCTCCAAGTAGGTCGTCAGAAATGATTTTCCGTTTCGGTGTTTATTTCAAGCTCGAAATAAAAATACCGGCAATCTTACTCGCCCTTCTCGGAAATGAGAACCAGCCTCTTCGGGAGCTAGGGAAACCCCACTTTAAATGAAGTTGTGGGCGTAAAGCCCGCCCGCTTATTTGTGAAACTAAATTGGTTGCACATACCACCCTTTCGAGGACAACGCGATTAGAGATTGCAAACTTATACGAGTGCGAACTTATACGTGTCTGCTTATGGGAATGCATTTAATAATTATGAATCTCAAATATTTTATATCTTTGCAACTTAGATTATAGATTATTATAGACGATTTCTTAACATGGCTTATATTTTCAGATGCGAAACAGTTTTGATATCTGAATGTTTTGATTTACAACCGAAAAATAGGAGCATATCGGATTCAGTTCGTATATTGAGTCGGAACCTTACTTGCTAACTTAGGTTATTTGTAGTCCCCCTGGGGGGAAGAAGGGTCACTGAGGGGGAAGGGGGATAAGAGTAGGAGGGGGGAGGAAGGGGGAGGGGTTTTCACTGAAAATGACTCATCCACCACAAGGATCTCATCTTCTCAGTAAACTCCAAGTCATCATCTGTAATCTGGACTCTCACTCTAGATGCTATTGCTCTGAATAGCGATTTGGAATCTCCGCAGATTTGTCTTTGAATAATAGGCTAGTATAGAACTTACCCATCATACTGTAAAAAAATCAGTTTCCCAATGTCACCCATCTTTTAGAGAAGCTTGGAAAGAGTTGCAGGGTTTACGGTTATTTTGATATTTTATTTTCATTTTATAAGTACGCATGAAGCATTTATAAGCGCAGACTTACACGTGTCTGCTTGTGAGCGCGCATTCTAAATGAATTTTAAATGTTAATATATTTTTGAATTGTGGATTTGTTAAACTAATATCTTGACTGAAATCTTTTCATGAATAGCCTATTATGAAGCTAATTCTGTAAAAAAATAATTACTTTTTTGAAAACAAATATTTAAAAAATAAAATTTTAACATAATACATAAATATTTTTTTTAAATAATAACTAAATAAACCTTTTTTATTCGTAACGGGAGGGGGGGGGGGGTAAAATATTTTCCTACTGGGAGAATTCGTAATATGAATTTCCCCTTCGTTTACCGACCCTTGACAATCTTTGCCACCCACTTAGTTATAAGGGTGGCAACGTTAAGCATTTCTTGCTTTACTTTGCCTCTCATTTCTTGTGAAGGCTAAATAAGCCTTGCCGATACTATTATATTGAGCTTGAAATTAATAACGAAACGGCAACTTTTTTTTTGAGACCCTTTGTGGGGGTCGACCCCTGACCTACTGGCATAAACGCAAGCATTCTAGCAACTGTGCCATTGACAGAGCAAGAATCGAACCGACTAGAAAAAAATAGGATATAGTAATGTAAATGAACGTAGTTTTACAGAAAATTTAGGCTGGTCCTAACGAAAAGGAAATAAGGTAACAGTAACACATATTTAAGTATTTAAGATCATCATAATGTACATCATTACTCCTTGACTGATAGGTTGGTATGCGGCTGACCACCCATACTGTAAAAAATGGTTCACTTTGCCAATGTCACCCCTGCTTGAGGGAAGGTCGGCAAGAGTTGCAGGGCTTATGTTCATTTGAGATTGGGTTTTTTATATTGTAGCTCCACATGCGGCATGTGTAAGCGCGAAATTATGCATGTCTGCTTGTGGTAATGCATTTAATATGAATCTCAAATGATACATATCTTTGCAGCTTAGATTTAGATTTAGTTTTTGATAATGATTAAGTTGAGAGTCCAGGACTGGAAGTCTCATCACCGCGGTAATTCTTATCTACCGAATATCAGTAATATTTGTATGAATCTAATCTAATCTAATCTAAGCTGCAAAGATATAAATCATTTAAGATTTATATTAAATGCATTCCCACAAGCAGACATGTATAATTTCGCGCTAACACATGCCGCATGTGGACCTACAATATAAAAACCCAATCTTAAATGAACATAAGCCCTGCAACTCTTGCCGTCCTTCCCTGAAATAGGGGTGACATTGGCAAAGTGAACCATTTTTTACAGTATGGGTGGTCAGCCGCATACCAACCTATAAGTCAAGGAACAATAGAACAACAGTATGAAGACCTGTGAATCCAAGATGGTCACAAGTGAACAGCTGATTAGTCTTCATACAAATATTACCGAATACCGGTAATATTTGTATGAGACCTGTCAACTCAAGATGGCCGCAAGGGAACAGCTGATTAGTCTTCATACAAATATTACCGATCTTCGGTAGGTAAGAATTACCGTGGTGATGAGACTTCCAGTCCTGGGTGGGTCTTGGCTGAATCAAAATCCTCCTCCACTCCCGCCTGGTTATCATCTTCCGTTTTTTTTCATCTCACATAACTCCACTGCTTTGATCAAACCACACTTTCCCGCAGCCACCTTTTCCCCGTCCTTTGACCCGTGTCCAGCCTTCGCAGTATTTTAATCTACAAGTATACAAACTTCCCGCGCTGACGGGGGCACCTTATTGCGAACAGACGCAAATTTAAATTACCTTAAAAACCTCGGTACGCGTTATTAGCCTCTTTGAAATGTCGCTCGGACATCAAAGCGTACCAATTAACAGTCTAAATCAGGGGTCGGCAACCTTTTGTTGTAAAAGGGCCAAAAATTTTACATGGGATTTAGTGCGGGCCGCACTTGGGCAGTGGCGGATCTAATGGTCAGCATTTCAGCAAATGCTGACTAGCACCCCCCCCCCCCCCTTCCCTGCCGTGGCCCGTGGGACCCTCTTGTGAGTCATGCATCATAAATATTAATCAATTGACGTGCGAACTACAAATGAAAATTACCCCCAAATTCACTATTAATTTTATCCCCCAAAATAAATCTCATATTGTAGAATTCCCGCCACTTTAATGTGGGAATCCCACGATTCTTTCAGGTTCTCAATCAATACGCTTATTTTTATAATTTAAAATTTCTTGATAAACGCTTTTACTTTGTCATTTACTGAAAATCGATTTGTAGTTTTCCGGCACGTGCGTTGCGGGCCGCACCAAGACGCCTCAAGGGCCGCATGCGGCCCGCGGGCCGCAGGTTGCCGACCTATGGTCTAAATGATCAATTTAATATTGAACCTTTTGACTAGTAACTGACAAGATTGGAGGGGACTCCCTAGACTCTAGTGGTTAACGCTACGGAAGCGTCGTTGATTTGATTCACGGCAGGATACAAGAAAAAATACAAATATGGTATTTGCTGGGTTGAAAAAGTTATAAACCTTATCCAAATACCAGACATCGAAGGTTCGTCTCTATCTATCCCTACAGCGACTGGGTCTTGCTAGAGAAATGGCGCTTTGTACAACCACGAACAATCTCGCAGAGCATATTGGTTCCTATATTCCATCATACAGGGAAAAGGACGACGGGCTCCAGGTTGAAGGAGAATATCTTGGTTGAAGAATCGGCGACTATAGAAATTCAAGATCCTTTTTTCGATCACCAGTAGTATTGAAGGTGCAAATTGCTATAATGATGGACATTCTTGTTCAGGCATTAGAATTTTTTGCAATTTTTTTTCTTTTAAAGCTATTCTGTGCCGTAAAATGTTAAATAAATAAGAAAAAAAAGGAAGATAATATATTCAATGTGAAATATGTGGCCTTCCCGGTTCAGACCTGCTGGCCTATTTTGTAATAATTGTCTCTTTCCTATGATGTTGAGTTCTTTTTGGTCTTTTTATCTTTTGTGTGGTCTTGCGAATGGACAGAAAGTCTGTCAGATGGCTTTTCTTGCATGGAAATGTGCAGAAGTTTTTGCTGTTTTGTCTTTACTATTTATCTAATACTTGCTCCATGACTAATAGGTTGGTATGAGGCTGACTACCCATTCTGAAAAAAAAATATTCTAATGTTTGCCAAAGTCACCCGTATTTCAGGAAAGGCCCGGAAAGAGTTGCAGGGCATATTTCCATTTGAGATATACCTTTCCAACTTATGTTATAGATTCTCTTTTATCGCTCCCATTCGACAACACAAAGTTATACACAGAATCCTCGTTAAGCAAAGCATTCTAAAGCTGAGGTGTGGTCGTATTTAGGGATTCCCCAAACAAAGGCAGATAGCCTCTAGGGTTGTTATATTTAGCTCCCTCCCACGCTCCTTGGTCCTCGCTCCCCACAAGGGAGGAGGGAGACTCAGCCTCCCCTGCCCATCCCTACGAGTCTACCCTACACCAACGATTCTCAAAGTTGACCCTGTTCATTTGCTTGCACTGATTATTATCCTGACAGACATCAATTAATTTACGATTCCATTTAAACAGGAATCACTCATCGCTTAATATATTCATTTCAAATTGAAATAAACTTAAATATAACATTTTTGTTTTTTTACAAATAGAAGAAAACGTTTTCTATGACGCCAACGAAACGCTGCGTAGCGTCTGTGATACATACATCAGGCTTATTTATTTTAAATTACATATGATAAGAGGGCGCCGTTTTTGTGTGTGTCACACCTCAAGGGCCCTCTCCAATCACGCATAAGACTTTTTGAAAAGGTGTGTTTTAATGTAATTTCTTTTAGATTTAACTAACAGTCAAATATCCGAAATGTTAATGAATTTTAATTTGTCATCATCCTTAATCTCAGTATTCGCCGCAGGTACCACACTGCCAGTCAAATATTATTTGGATCTTGCCTTTTGGCGTTGCGGGCCCTCTGTTGTGGAAATGTCTAAATACCTGATGAGAGTAACGGCTGTGAAGAGTGTAAAAGTATTTAAGTCAAACATGAAAATGTGTCTTTTCAGGAGATGCTATGGCTCAGCAGTGTTCTTACAGTGTACACACAAAACGGTGTACTTTAAAAATTGTCGTGTGTCTTTCAAATACTCGTTTTTTCCTGTCAATGCATGAGAATGGACAAATGCTTCTGGATGATAATGATTTCTTTATAGCGCCGTTTCGTGATGCAGTCACTCCAAGGGCTCTTACGTAACTTCTGTAATCTCATGGATTGACTAAGAATTCAAGGCTTACACGGCCGGCTTATGATGCTGGAGAGATGTTTTCCGGGATCTGTTGCCGTGGTCTGTGGGAGCTGGAGCTTCCGGACGTTTCGCCCATGATGATCTTGATGAAACTGTAAATTGAATGAATCACAGTTTCATCAATATCATCTTCATCATTTCACTTTCACGCTGCAGATGTCCATCGTAGACATGGGCGAAACATTCGGAAGCTCCAGCTCCCACAGACTACGGCAACAGATTCCGGAAAACATCTCTCCAGCATCTCACGGATTCTTTGAAAGAGCTCCATGACGTCTTGAGCTATATTTTTGTGACTCCCTGGAACAATTGCAGTGGGAGTTGTGGGGCCGCTGTGCACGCTGGCTAGGAGAGGGATGATGAAATATGGTACACGTGGTTTGATTCTGAATGCCGCGCCGTCTTCTGCTTTATGCCGCGTCTTCACGCTTCTCTGGGGGGTGGGGTGGGGGTGGCCCACCCTGACCACCCTCCACCCCCTCCCACTCAAAGCTCTCTCCTGTTGCCGCAACGTTGACAGCTTTCTCACTGCAGGTCTTAAACAGTAGAATGCATATTTTTATTTTATGCTAATAGCATTCGTTGGGTTTCATTGCTCTATTTGGGCGGTGGATCAATTTATTTACACAGCTCGGTCGATTCTGTTTTTTTTTAAATAAATTTGTGAAGAAAAATGCAATTCACCGAATAATTTTTGCCTGGCCAGAAACAAGTATTTGGAGTATAAATTAATCATTAATAATTATCAAATGACATCTGTTGGACCAGGGTCAAATTTATCGTCAAGGGAATGGAATTGACTGAAAGGGAATTTCCATACTAACAGGAATCGAACGAGCGTTGTTTTCATTTCAAATACGCTAGTTAAAACCACCTACCTGGCCATAGTGTCGAAAAATGGATAGAATCCTCGCATTCAATGTTAGGGTTTAATCCCTACCAAGGATATCAAAAATGATATTCTATTTCAGTGCTTATTTCAAACCAAAAATAAATAAGAATACGGCAAGGCTCACTAAGCCTTTACAAGAAATGAGTACCTGCCCCCTCAGGGAGCTAGAAAACTTCACTTGCAGTGAAGCGGTTGGCGTATGACTTGCTTTCTCAAATATAACAATCAATTGATTTTAAAAGCTATATGCGACTACTATAACGACGATCGGCGAAAACGCGGCTAGAAATTGCACTTTACGTGTAGGTAAGTTGTAAGCATAAAAGAAAGAAAACCTTCTTAGTTCTATTTATGGATGAGTATACGTCAAAGTTTTCCATGATATGTAATACACTTAGGTAAAGGAAAACCTATGTCTCTACCAGTACATGGGCGGTATGACAATTTTATTTGGTATTTTTATCACGTCTCCATATGAGCGCTTTTCCCATACATTATTCATGTACACACATAATATATAACATACAGCCCGTGTGATGGCTTGAGAACCAGAGTGGGACAAGTACTAATAACAACATAAAATGGGCATCATCAAAAATGCTTGATTTAAACAAGACACTAAGTCAGGGATGTCAAACACGCGGCCTGTTGTTCCCTGGTCGCGGCCTGCCAGGGCTTTTGAAAACAACTCCCCTCTCCGTCAACGATTTCCATCTCTCTAATCTAATCTAATCTAAGTTGCAAAGATATGTAACATTGGGGATTCAAATTACATGCATTCTCACAGTTCGCGCTTGAGCATGCCGCATGTGAACCTACAACATAAAAACCAAATCTCAAATCTAAGACTTACGGGGCTATTCTTAGACATTTTAGTCGTCGGTTGAGTCCACGCTTTGACAAACTAATGATGCATTTGTATGAAGACCTGCCAATCCAAGATGGCCGCAAGTGAACAGCTGATTTGTTTTCATACAAATATTACGAAATTCGGTAGGTAAGAATGACCGTGCTGATGAAACTTCCAGCACAGAAACCATTAGTTTGTCAAAGCGTGGGCTCAACCGTTGACTAAAATGTCTAAGAATAGCCCCGTTAGGGTCGAGACCTATACCTAGGCTTAGGGCCTAAGTAGGCAAAATGCTCAATTTTTAATAAAGTTTGCATTCTTTTCTGTATGTCAAGACACCACACCCTCAAAACCTTAAAATTACTCGTTAAAGACTGGTTACAAGTTAGACTGTAGGTATAAAAAAGGAACTAAATAGCACACACCGTAAACGACAATTTTTACTAAAATCTAGAAAGAGCATCGTGTGACCTGCTAAAAAAGTTACTTTTACGTTGTTTTTTGTTAAAAACTCGGATCGATATTTGAAACCTTCTCATATACATTTTTTGTTCACTTTTTCCCAATTTGACCTCTATGGTACCTGGTGCTTTTTATTAGAGTGGAGGTCCTCCAATGCATAAATGTGACTAACTACTAGTACAGTGGTGTGAAAAATAAACTTCGAGACAAGAAAAAAAAATTACAGAAATATCTACCCTTCAAAAATTCATATATTATTTGGTTTATCCTTGAAATATAAACATAAATAACCTGCTAGTAAATTTATTTACCGATGAGTCTTCTTGCTTTGTCTGTGGGATTTTTTGACCCCCTAGCCCTCCCTTTCTTTGTGTTTTAGTCTCGACCTAAAACGGGTTAAACAGACTCTCAGTTTCAATGCAATCTGAGGTCGGAATAACCCGCGCATGACCATTCCTTTTCAAATTAGTTAGGTGTTTATAGATTGAGTTTTATTTATGGCAACATAAAAATGGTGGAAATTTCAGCATTTCAGCATTTCAGAAAGATATAATCAAGACTAAGAGAGTGCAAGACTCTGGATGAAATGTAAGAAGTATGTAAGGACCGAAAAAAATGGCGGCTTATCTGTAATGTGGGCGGCTAAGGCCAAGAATCAATTTTCATTTTTATAGATGGACGAGTGGTATGCGGCTGACCACCCATGCTGTAAAAATGGTTCACTTTGCCAATGTCACCCCTGTCTCAGGGAAGGACGGCAAGAGTTGCAGGGTGTATGTCCATTTGAGATTTGATTTTTATGTTGTAGGTTCACATGAGGCATGTGCAAGCGCGAACTTGTACGTGTCTGGTTGTGAGAATGCATGTAATGTGAATCTTCAATGTAACATATCCTTGCAACTTAGATTAGATTAGATTAGATTAGATAGATGTTTTGTAGATTTTTTAGTGTTTGTTTGTTTGTATAACTGGATGGAATTTGTATTCCTTGACTTATAGGTTGGTATGCGGCTGACCCCCCATACTGTTAAAAATGGTTCACTTTGCCTATGTCACCCCTGTTTCAGGGAAGGTCGGCAAGAGTTGCAAGGCTTATGTTTATTTGAGATTGGATTTTTATATTGTAGGTCCACATGCGGCATGTGTGAGCGCGAAATTATGGGTGTCTGATTGTGGGAATGCATCTAAATCTGCCGTTTTTGTTTCTTACACTTTATGGTCTTAGCAAAATAGTTACAGTAATGAAAAAAATTAAGCATGTTTAATAGTTTTTTATCTTAATTATAAAGCTTAAACAAAAAATATAACTTAAGAATTGCCACCACAAAAAAATATTTAAAAAAAACTCGTTTTTTTATATTTGTACCTTTTTTTTTGTGTGTGCTGTATTTTGGAATTTTGTTTTTGCTTTTTAATTATAGGACTATACATTGTTTAGGTTCCGTACTTGACATTTTTTTTATAATGTCAATAGTTTTTGAGTAAATATGGAAAACACCTACATGGTAAAGGTATCTAGAAAGAATGGACGATTAACGACTGACAAAATGAGTGTAAAGCGAAATGCCAAAGTTAAGCGGGGAAGGGGAAGAGCGAGAGAAGAACAAATATCTGGAATTTGCAGAGTGAGAAAATAGTTTAGCATGCATAAAAAGAGTGATTGGACAGGACAAAGTGGAGGCACATCTGCGGAGGTAATGGCCACCACTAGTGGAATACTAGTGGAATAGGTTGGATACAAGTAGGTACACCAATTTTCAACCCCTTCTGGTCGTTTGAGGGTTACAAGCGAACATCTCTTCGGTGAAATTTAGTGTATAACGGAAGTCGCCTATTGTTTTATTAATGTCTGGGCGGTGGGGGGGGGGGGGGGGTGAATGGGCGGTAGGAGATATAATGGGTGATAGCTGGGTGAGAGATGGGTGAGAGATGGGTGAGAGATGGGTGAGAGATGGGTGAGAGATGGGTGAGAGATGGGTGATGAAAGTGAGAGGGGAAAAGGGACAGTGATTTCGTAATACGTGGACCAAAAGATGGTTTTATTTACTAAAAAATGTCATAAAATTTTACCATTAAAATACTGTGTAGAAATACTTAGTTGAAAGAGAAATTTATGAATGATTGATGTGTAGAATCCGTGAATTCAATGTAATTTTTTTACCAATTTTATCTCAAATTTAACGAATTTGAAGTCTTGTTAATCTCAAAGCAAAGTGGTCCCTGACCTCGTAAAACAAACAAGCCTTAAAAAAAGATTGAGAACTTCGCTGAATATCGAAGGCCAAGCTTTCACAAGCCTTTTGAGATGTGATTGATGTATGAAAAGTATTAATTGTACATTGAAGCTTTCACGTCCGGTTTTTGTTGACATGACAATCACTTTTTTCGGGCTATGTAGCCGTGGTCTGGTTGATTCTTTTCGTACAGTTTCGCCCATGGCTCCGATGGGCATTATCAGCGGTTGGCTAGTCGCTGTGATTTTTTTACAGGATCTGGTGTTCTAGAAACAACGATGGCCTTGGAAATAGTATAATAATTCAATACCATATATAAAATACTTCGACATAGAAAAAGATCTTCAATAAAAAAAAGGGGCAAAGGAAGTAGAAGAAATGGAATAAGTTACAAAAAATGAGTTTCCAAGGTCACATCAAAGTTGAGACCTTAAGGTATTCACTCAGAATTCATCAAAGAAAAAAAAATCCAAAACAATTACGTCGCATTCTCGGGTCTCAGGATCTCCACAAAGGACCCACCGTTTAGGGTTTGGGTTGGGCCTTTAGATCCTTCTGGAAGCTCCCTTTAGTGATTGCTGGGTCCAACATTTTTTGTTGCAACACTCGGCAGCGTTGGTTTTTGTAGTGATGCCGCCAAAATGGTTCGACGAGACAAAAAAAAAACTTCTGGAATTTTGAAGGTTCGAATGAGAAGTACTTATTTTTGCGTCTGCTTTTTTTCTTGGTTTATTTGATTAAAAAATTGTCGCGAATCATGAAAGGTCATTAAAAATAAAAAAAAATGCTTTCTACATTGGAGACTTTTTTTAGAATCCCAAGGTAAAAAAATATGCAAAATATTATCTACTAAAAAAACGTTTATAAGCTACACGTATAGTTTCGGGAATTGCCTTTATTCTCACCTATAAATAGAGACCGAGATGCTCTGTAGCGAGACTAGTATCTCATATCTGAGCCGTCGAGCTATATAGTTTAAAAGCAACTCTGTGCACGAACTGTATGTGAACCGTATCTTAAAATAAATAACCGCAATTTTTATTAAATTGAACCCAGTAAAATCATAACAATACTATTACAACTTAGATTAAAGATTATTAATTACGACCATCTTACTGTGACCAAGAATTTTTATATCGTTATTGAAATAAAAAATGGCAGCCAACATTCCTATTAAAAAAGGACTATGGTAACAGAAGCACTAAAGCCGCATCTTTTCTCCGATCCGTCACACCCCAATACTAACAAATTAATAAGAAAGGTTCATGTCAGGGGTGTGCATAGCATTTCAAGCATGGGCAGGCAACTTTATGCATTTCTACAGGATCCTATAAGACCAGTATCCTGAGTATAAAACAAACAATTGAAAATGCAAGCAATATACAACAACACTTCTAGAGAGTTTTTTAGTTTTCTTTTTTTTATCATTTGTTCAACTTACACAATAGAAGTGAATTTAAGCAATGTTGTATACTAGCGATAGATATTAATTTATTGCAAAAATCTATGCTAGCACATATTTATGTCGATGCTACCGTTTAAACAACTTCGAAAGCCAAAGACCATTTCAGATCAGTTGAAATCTGCTTAAGGATTTTTTTTTGCAATCGATTACTAAAAGATTGATATGAGGCTGAGCATCCATACTGTACAAACTTGTTCGCTTTTGCCAATGCCACCCTTGTTTCAGGTAAGTTCGGAGTGTTTTGCATTGCCAATGCTTTGTGGTTTGGGTTTTTATTTTGTGATTACTCATGCAGCATGAGTTAGCTTAAAAACTTGCGTGTTTTCTTATGGGAATTTATTTAATACGAACTTTAAATGTTAACATAATATCTTGACAACGAAGGTAGACTTTAAATGAAGTACGGCAACAACTGTTTGCTTGTGTTGAGGTTTCGTCACTGGCTAATACAGGCATGATAGTGTATAAGGGATGAATTCAAAGATTTTTTTGTCCTCCATCTTCTGGATCCAAAAGGGTCGAAATGTATTTTTACATATACCATCATCTATCTATTTTACTCCTCCTTACTAACGTAAAATCTTAGATGAAAAATATTTTGATATTTAAGATTCATATTTACTATACCCCACAAGCCGGCACGTGTAACTTTGATCTAACACATCCCGCACGTGTAATTAGAAAATCAAAACCCAAATTTCAAATGAACGTAAAATCTGCAACTCTTGCCGTCATTACCTGAAACAGAGGTGACATCGACAGAGTGAACCAATTTTTACAGAATGAATCATATCTTCGCAACTTAGTTTATGTTTTATATTATTATTACATTAGATAACACCCATACTGTAAAAAAATGGTTCACTTTGAAAATGGATCCCCTGTTTCAGGGAAGGTCGGCAAGAGTTGCAGGGCTTATGTTCATTTGAGATTGGGTTGAGGTGAGATTGGGGTGAGATTGGGCGGCATATGCTAGCGTGAACTTATACATGTCTGCTTGTGGGAATGCGTTTAATATGAATCTTAAATTTTAATATATCTTTGCAGCTTTGATTTAGATTTAGATGCGCATTTTCAAGAAAATCCTTTTGTCAAATTAATTTAAGCTGTACAACTCTTGTCGCCTTTCTATGAATACGGGGTTGGCATTGTTAATTTGAACTGTTTCTCACAGTAAGGATGATCGGTCTGTTATCAAACCCATACATTCTTTGAATAAATCTTAGATGTTTCGTTGTAGGTACTTAAGAAACGAAAAGGTTGGAGAGGAAGTCTTGCGATAGCGTTGATTTGATCAGAGTAGGGATTTTGAGATCGTGTGTGGTCCATGATACAGACCCCATACATAATATGTGATATGTATATACATCAAATGTGGTCCCTTATCTTGGGACCTAAAAAAGGTCTCCCTGGGATTCTGCTTTACGAATGCATCAAATGTATGCACTGCATGTTGAAAAATATCCAACAGAATAAATCAATCAACATCATCATCAATATCACAACAACTTGGGGTGGATCTTGGAATCCTTGATCAACCGCAGCCACCACTGCCTGTGCACAGCCTTCCTCTTCCCACAATACCATATTCCCACCGCACGACAGTCCACCTTCCTTTGGCCCAGCCACCTTCATCTGGATATCCTCACAACCATATTTTCCAGCGTCTGATGGTCCATTCGCTGGATGTGACCCTACTAATGCAATCTGCCGACTTTTATGATGAATCATAAAAAACACAGAGTTTTATTTTCACGAATTAAGTCTTCATTTCACCTCTAGTACTTTCGACTTGCTTACGTCATTTTCAAGAGGACACTATTACAAAATTGACGAGACCAAAACCATAGAGAAATAAAAATAATGAGTTACGAGAAAGAGGTACAAATAGGTAATAACAAAGGTGAAGCAGCAGGAATTTGAACATTGATCAAACTATAAGAATTAGAATTTTTGTGTTTGTGGATTTCCAAAGTTTCGAGGGCAATTAGTTGTCTGCCCTTGCATCCGGAATGGAGAACCCATTTATTCCCAGTCATTATTGAACGAGTGGTCATTTTCGATACAGTGGTCCGCCATCTCCGAATAACCAGACAAACCCCTAAATGCCCTCTTATCCACTTTTAACTTTACATTTATAGATCTAGAGGTTTGCCCAGCATCCACTACTGCTGACACATTCACGTTGATACATTCTGCTGACTTTTATTGGCAGACAGACTGCTGACTGACTGCCGCAAAAAAAATGCAACAAACCTTTTTTCTTTCCCATTTTTTTCGTCTCCATGTCCGGTTGATAGCTCAGCTGCTAGAGCGCTTGCGTTCAATGCCAGAGGGTTAGGGTTCGATGTCAGAAATGGTGTCCCGCTTAAAAAAAAAAAACGCAACTAAGCTACACATCTAGTGTAACTTTTTGCCTGCGTTATCCCCGAAGGGGTCGCATGTGGCGCTTCGGGACTTTTTTTTTTACAGGTAAGGGGGCCGGCCTCACACCAACCACTTTCAGTTGAAGTGGGGGTGTCCCAGCTCCCGGGGGGGCTGGTTCTCTTTTCTTGTGAAGGCTGAGTAAACCTTTGAGATCGAACCCTTGCTCTCGGCATGGAATGCAAGCATTCTACCAATTGAGCTATCGAGCTTTTTACGAGCTTGATCGTCGTCGCTGTAAAGCGCCAATTCTCAAGCAAGACCCAGTTGCTGTAAGGCTGGATGGACCTTTGGTGACCGGTCATTGGTAAAGGTTTTATGAATTTTTCAACCCGGCGAAGAGCAAATTTGAAAACATAAATGGTATTTTTTTTTTCTCCGCCGGGAATCGAACCCACAACCTTCCATTCAGAGTCCGCGCAGGTAAACCCTTACTTTAAGTGGAGTGGTTGAAGTAAGGCCGCCTGTGTAAATAAATAGATTCCGCTCACTATATGTTACCCCTTCAACAAAGCGAGAAGTCACCCTGTATGTGCAGCTAATTGTGGCCCTTTTAATTCTGTCAAAATCTTCTGTTCTCATTAAAAAATATGTATTTTAGTTGGTGCAAAGAATTCTTTAAAATTAATGAAATTCTTCTGTTATCAGGACATCTTGGTTAACATTTTGGTTGATAAACAGGTATAACCTTTAAGCGCACTCCCCTACTCTACTAAGTTGACAGTTGCAACCGTACGACAGTTGCTAAATGCCGGTTGCAACCTTAAACCAACTGTCACATAATAAAATAATAATAGGCACCTTATTCAAGGTGAGTATGGCAGGTTCATGAGCTAACCTGCTAGTGGTATCCATATCATTTGAAAATTCATGTTCATTTGTGGTTTGTATTTTATTTGTAAGTCCACATTCAGCATTTGTAAGTGCGATCTACTCGTGTTTGTTTGTGGGCATGCTTAGATTATAGATTATAGATTTTCGTTCATTGTATTGTTACGCAATGGACTTTCTAAAAAGTCTGATTGGAAAGAAACGGAGAGATTGGGTGAGAACGATTTCTTAAGAGAAGAATGTGGCGCTAGAGGAAGTGTAACAGTAAAGATAAAAAGAAGTTTCTTCAGATTGTTTCTTAAGTACCTTGATTAATATATTGGTATGAGGCTGTGACCCCCCCCCTGCTCTTAAAAATTGGTTCACTCTACCCAATACCATCCCGTTTTCCCCGGCAGGAATTGCAAGGTTTATGCTCATGTGAGGTTTGGTTTACCTTTTATATACATATGCAGCATATCTTACATGTTTGTTTGTGAGTATGCATTAAATTTTAATCTTAAATGAACACAATCAGCATCGTTGGCCCAGCTGAGATGGCTGGATGATGTTCAGCGGACTGCCGGGAGGAGGTGGATGAACAAGGTCTATGATCTTGGGAAGATTTCAAAAGTTCTGCATGATGGAGAGAATAAAGACTGAGAAGG
This sequence comes from Agapetus fuscipes, assembly GCA_951799405.1. NCBI lineage: Eukaryota > Metazoa > Arthropoda > Insecta > Trichoptera > Glossosomatidae > Agapetus > Agapetus fuscipes. Next base: position 235,414 of record OX637336.1, read on the forward strand.
ATAAAAAAGAAGAAGAAAACTTCACTCCTAAAACTGCATCAACTTAAATATGCAAGAACAACATAAAAAGACAAGATGGATCAAAAAAGAATAGTCGATAATATACGAGTATTAACAGTGCTATTCATAATCAATTCTTTCGTAAGGATTCCCTAAGGACCATTACTCTAAGTTTAAATAATACCTACAGAGTGAAATATCTCATTTTATTTTGTAACAACCTTAACTGCAATAGCACATGGTTTTTTGATAAAAAAAAAAATACATTAAAATTACGAGTTATTCTCAAAAAATTCAGTCAAAAATTATTTTAAAAATGACTCTGAATACAACTTTTCGTATTTCAGACCGTTTGGATTGCATGTCTGTCCTTTTTTACCTGAAACCAAGTATAAAACTTCACGTTTAAACTCGAAAAGAAGTATGAAAACTGAAAAGCTCACAACGGGCGCAAATTAAGATTTATTGATAAACGCTATGGTTAAGTTTAATCCTAGAGTTTTATACTTGGGGTGATGAATTCTGATCAAAACACAAAACGCACGGGGGCAAATAAAAAAGATGAATTAATATTGGGATATTTTATAAAAAAAAAGTCTTTCCCCGCCGAAAGGTGTTGTGAGTACATATGCACTCAGACGCAGAATGGAGGCTTTTGTTTATTTGGATCCATGGACAGAAACGGATAAAGACATCGCTACTTTTTCGATGTGAAATTTTCATACCGACTGAAATGCAGGGAAGTGTAGCATGAACAGTGAAATGGGTTAGTAAAAATGGTGGAAATGAAGCTCTTTAGAAGTATGACAAAAGAGTGTCGTCAGAAATGAAGGTATAAAAGAGAAATGCAGGATGAGAGAGTATGTGAGAGTAAAGGTAATAAATAATAGTTTGAGATGATTAGGAAGAATGGATGATGAAAGATTGAAATAGTGTATGGACATAGAAAATGCGAAGAGAAAAGGGTAAAAGATGAAAAGAAGCGTGAAACATTATGGCTTGTGAAATTGTGAGAGAAATGGATTTAAGAAGTGAATTATAAAGAAGAAAATGTGTGAAAAAATATATGTAGAATATTTAGAACGGTCCGTTATCCAGTGGCAACACTTCGGACTCGTAAATGGAGGTTGTAGGTTCGAATCCCGGCGGATCACAAAAAACATACCATTTATATTTTCAAATATGCTCTTCGCGGGATTGAAAAATCCTTAAAACCTTTACCAAAGACCGGTCATTAAAGGTACATCCAGCCTTACAGCAACTGGGTCTTGCTTGAGTATTGGTGCTTTGTAGCGACGACCAAGCTCGTAAACATCTCTGTGGCACTACAACAAGTGTCATAGACCCCTAGAGTCTCTGAAATCTAGGGAGTGTCCCGCAAAGGTTTTCTTAAAAAATAGAGATTTTTTATCTTCCGTTTCAATCCTAGGATTGACTTGTTTTCCCATTTTCATCTCCATTCTTCCCCATCCCAGGCAATTCTACTGAGCGACTTGTAGGAGAAACAGCACATATCTGCCAGTATATCCTGTAGGAGCTTTTGGCGTGGTCATCCTCGGGCTTTGTCCAATAGAGGGTCTATTGGACTCCTTCAATTATAGTCTGCAGGAGACCTTCATGGCGTTTTGCGTGTCATTCTATATTGCACGCCTTCGGGACAAGGCTTTGAGTAGGTGTCTTCATCCTTCGATTCTTTGGAGAACCTCTTCATTTATTATGTGGTCCCTCCAGAAACATTCCAGAAGTCTTTTGAAGGATCACATCAACCGATTTGATCAAAGTCATATCCCCTATTCTCGATGCATCACTTTTCTGCTCCGTTTTTTATTGTTTTGGTCTTCCTCCACACATGTCTTTGGTCCGCAGCTTTTGCCGAGACTACCCGACCTGCGGCGGACTCTGCCGAGCGCAGGTATTCATTTAGACTCATTATCTCTCGACCAGACAATGCGCTTCTGTGCCTTCATCGAGTTCCCATTCCAAGTAAACAGGTTTCCATTCAAGCCCAACCGTAGCGTTTTTCCAAAATATATTCAAACTAAAACAGCGAGACTAGTGAGTGCCTTATGTTCCGTGTATTTTTGGTAAAACTTTATATTTGACTGATCATTCCCACCTTGTGATATCAATGTCGAAAGAGGTTAACTAAGTCCTCTTCTTTTGTTCTTTTAGCGCCACTTCTATCGCATTTAAGCAGTCATCGTGGTTTTTTAATTGAGAATCTGTAGCTTTGAATTTCCAGAACGGCAGTGCCTTGTTGTGCTAGCCATTTGTCTCTGCTGGTATCCATCTTCTTGTGAAGACAGTGCCTTGTTGTGCTAGCCATTTGCCTCTGCTGGTCGCCATCCTCTTGTGAAGGCAGTGCCTTGTTGCGGTAGCCATTTGTCTCTCCTGATTGTCATCGTCTTTTGAAGGCAGTACCTTCTTGTATACCCATTTATCTCTGCTTGTCGCCATCCTCTTGGATTGTGAGTAGGAAGCAAAGTACGCGATCTGTTTTAAATCCTGGAAATACTTTAGAACTCTCGTTCGTCTTTTCTTGATAAAGAGCTGGCCTATTTACATTAATGGATTGTACCTTTGGAATCCCCTGTATGCTGCAGTATTCGGGGGTCAGGTGCTCTCAACAGAGGTCCGAAACTAACAGGTGCGGTACACCTGTTGGGCCGGTCTTATTATTACAGCGAGAAGGACTAGTGGCTGCCTCGCCCCTCTCTCCACAATTAGCACGTGCTGGAGGCGCTACCGACTTCACTTACTTTAAATTGCAGTCCCACCCTGTTGGACGGTTTCATAATAAATGTGTTAAACAATTATTGATTAGAAAATTAATAATAGATTTACACAATCTCTAGCATTATTAAACACTTAAAAATTGCAAAAGATTCTCTTGAAAAAAGAAACACAACTGTTTATCGGAAGGTCGTTGGTTCAATCAATTCCATCAAAGGCACAAGGCAATCACCATTTAATTTTCTAATTCTTTTTTTCGTTAGAGCGAAAACTTCTTTGACTTTTCCAAAATCCGGTCACCAAAAGTCCATCCAGCCTTACTGTACTTTGAGTACTGTATGTCGCCTAGTGGTTAACGCGACGGACTGGTAATCGGAAGTTCGTGAGTTCGATGCCCGGCAAAGCACAAAACATATTTGATTTTTTTTGCTCTTCGCCGGCTCAAAAAAATTATTTGCCCTTACCAAAGGTCCTTTCCAGCTTTGCAACAATTTTGAGCCTTGCTTCAGAATCGGTGCTTTCTTTAGCGACGACCAAGTTCACAGAGAGCTCTTGAAGTGTGATTCACACAAAGCAGCACTCTCCAAATAAATTAGCATAATATTTTGAATTACTTATTTGTTGGGTACGTACAGGTAAACCCTTGAACAATCAACCCTAATCTATCTACCTATAGCGTACATATCTAATTACACTTCGATAACAATTTGATTATTCCATCATACATAGAGTCCATGTACCTGCCTATATGGGATCATCATCAAACGTTGATACGGCATTACCATATTGACAATTTAGTACATAATGTGCCGAGAGCAAATTTACATAAATGATTATATTTGAATTAAGCTTTATGTACACAAATACATAAGACAAACATAGTTTCACATAGACTTGAGTGATTCCTTATTACTTTATGTGTCTTTAAACATTAAAAAATGTCTGCCTGCATAATCCTTACGAGCAGTGACGGCCCCAGGTAAGGTGCATCGGTGCATTGCACCCCCAGTAATAATGCCACGATCCAATACTTACAAATTTGTTCCGCATAAAATACCTTTGTGTCAAGTCCTATCTAATCAATGACGTCTAGTATAAAAATGCACTGCTCGATGAAAATCGACGAACCGTCACTGCTTACGAGTCAGATTTTTCCATTCGGATGAAAGTCGCTAATGAGAATTTAAGGATGCTAGAAATCAGCCTCAAGGACAGGGTTCCAAACCAGGAGATCCGCAGACGCTCTGGGGTCACTGATTTCGTACAGCACGTAAAATGGCGCTGGGAAGATCATGCAAAACAGGTGGCCGAAAAAGATCGTCCAATGGCGACCCAGGATGTCCAAGCTGGGAGTAGGAGGACTCCAACTGAGGTGGCTGGACGACGTCAAGAGAACTACAGGATGAACGCAGCAGTCGATATAAAGGTATGGAGAAGATATGAGGAGGCCTACGTCTAGGCGTGGACTGAGAAAAGAATAAGAAGATAAATACGCTAAGCAAAATTTGAAACATCTATGGTATTTTTCTAGTCATAGGGTATTCTTGTTGAATTTGTTTGAAATTAATACCACGTACTTAACTATTGGATCTGTGGTCTAGTCAAAAAGACACATCAGAATGCATTGGCTGGGTTACATCCAGCAAAAATACCATCGGAGCCTGGAAAAGATGGTTGTGCTGACGGAAACAAAGGCGTAGAACAGCGGGAGCAGGCCAGATTGAGGTGGCTGGTAAGAGTGGTTGCAGGCTGAACAAAAAGAGGATGTGTGATACGTCGATCTTTCTAGCGTGTTTGAAATAGAACAATGTTGGTTCGACCCCCGCCTGGGTCATTTGACCACAACTTTGACCCTGGTTCAACAGATGTTATTGGGTAATTATTAATCAATAATTCATTAAAAATTAACAATAATGAAATACTGATTGATGATATTAATACCTGTTTCTGGCCAGGCAGAATAGGTTGGTGAATTGCATACCTCTTCACAAATCTATTTAAAAAAAAAAAGAGTAATGATGTAAATGTATGGAAACATGGAGATCTTCATTTCCTGTGTTTCCACATATTTATCTCATTACTGAAAAATACTAGATTTCCGCTTTTGTTTCCATCCAGGCTCTACTTACTTTGCGTTTTTTATTAGAACGTTTAACTGGTGCTTATTTTTGGTACCGAAACGGCCTTTTCTATAAAAACTTTGCGAAGTATTAGTAAGGAAATAATTGAAATCATTATAGTATTACGGTGCGATGGTTTTCGAACAGGTTCTCAACCCGTGGTCCGCTATACGCCTGCAAGAGGTCTACGAGATGGTCAGAATGAGAAATACTGGCTCCTATACCAGCTCATCATACAGGGAAGAATTGAGGAACTAGAGGCTTCGGGCTGGAAGTCTCATTACCACGGTAATTCTTACCTACTGAATATCGGTAATATTTGTATGAAGACTTGTCAATCCAAGATGGCCGCAAGTGATCAGCTGATTAGTCTTCATGCAAATGTTACCGATATTCGGTCGGTAAGAATTACCGTGGTGATGAGACTTCCAGCCCAGGTAAACCAATGAGACACTCGAACAGATGAAGTACCTTGATTACCAGCATCTTTGAAGCGAAAATCTTGGGGAGACGAACAGGAATTCGCTCAAGAACTTATTTTATTTATAAAGTGTTATTCTTACTAGTCATTTTCGCTGTCGGTTATCTAGCGACTACTTAGCCCGGGTACAAAGCCGGACCAGACGAAATTTGAAGGCTAGATTCCGGTGAGGGTGTTGTCCAGGAACATATAAGCGACGTTTTGGTCAAAAATGAGCTATGAATGCTATCCTACTTAAGATTTTCCGCTCTTTCTAATGCGCTAACTCCCATAGCTCTACGATGATTTTTTTGTTGTTGTTTCCCAAGCTAACAACTGTGTTTTTGAAGTATGGTTTTGGTGTAACCGACAAGATTTTGGCCTTTTTTATCCTAAAGGCGCTTGTGACATAAATAAAAATCGTAAAACCACATTAATAGGAATGCCAATAAATGCCTTTATTTTAATTTATTGTAAAGCTGTTATGATTTTAACGATATGATAAAAAATAAAAAAGTTATGCCATTTTTCTGCAATCTCAAACTTTGAACTGCTCTCCTGAATTATGCCCTAATGCCTTTTAACCGTCGATATGATGATTATGCACGGCTGAAATTACGTCTGTGTTGAATGTCGCATGTTTTTGAAAAAAAAAAAAAAAAAGAATAGACGGCATGTATCAAAAAAGTTGCCGCGTACAAAAAAACAGCAGTTGCAAGAACTTGCAAGAAGGTGGTACTAGATGGAGAGATGATGTCAGAACCACTGAGTTAGTTAGACAAGGATCAACAGCCGATCGCTATGAGAGCTGCTCTCTCTCTGTCTTGCACGATCGTCTCTTATATGAGTGTCTCTCTCACATTCCTCTGGACTAGTTAGGTACATTACACGACTCGACCTGTGAGAATCATTCCGACATATTATACCGATGAAATAATGCCTGAATATTCGAATGATTCGCATTACGAGCAAACTGGTCCATCAAAAACGTTTGATGTATAATTAGTATGTAATGTTTTATTATTATTATTTTTTAAAAGGAAGGTTTACAGGGAAGTTTTACAGGGAAGGAAGTTTAACAGGGAAGTTTTACAGGGAAGGAACAAAGTACTTCTGAACGCAATACGCTCCATCTATCTAAATAGCAGGGCGTGTGTCAGGGTGGTCGGAAAATACAACGAGTATTTTAATATGTACAAGGGTGTGAGACAGGGTTGCATAATGAGCCCATGGTTATTCAATATAATTATGGATCATTGTGTTAAACAAGCGAATCTGGAAGGGCATGGCATACAGATTGGTGAGAGAAAAATCGGAGTTCTGCTTTATGCTGATGACGCAGTATTGATTGCTGATTCAGCAGCGGAACTTCAGGCAATGCTCTCTAGTCTGAACCATGCTCTGTGTGTGAACAAGTTGAAAATTAATGCAAGTAAGACGAAAGTACTGATTTTTGACAGAACAGATGAAAATGAAGAATGCACGTTTATGTTGAATGGTACGAAAGTTGAAATTTTGGATGAATTTAGATACTTGGGAAGTATATTTGAGAAGAATGGAAAGATGACAAGAGAACTTGAGAATAGGATGTGTAAGGGAAAGCAAGTGGTCGGTGCAATAGGAAGAATAGCAAAGAACAAGCGATTGACGATGGATCTGAGAATAGCGGTACACAATGGCATATTGTTACCGACTTTGATGTATGGAAGTGAAGCATGGACAGTAAACGATAGCGAAATGAGTAAAGTATGTACGGTGGAAATGAAGCATTTGAGAAGAAAAATGGAGGCAGCTCTGCAGAGGCTCTGGCCACCCCAGCGGAATGGCGACAGAGTTACAGTTAGAGTTACAGTTACAGAAGGTGGCTGGTCTTACGTCAACTTCTTCAGATGAAGTGTGGATTTCCTAGCTTCCGAGGGTGCTGGTACTCATTTATTGTGAAGGCTGAGTAAGCTTTGCCGGTATTTTATTGTGGGGTTTGAATTAAACATTGAATCAGGAAATCATTTCTGACGCCCACGGTAATATTTGGAACCGAACATTCGGCATGGAATGCAAGCACCCTACCAACTGAGCTATCGACCAGACTTGATGAATGTCTTCATTTATTCTTCCTACTCTTGCTACAACTCGTAGAACGTCTCTTATTTCCTCCTTTACAGGGGTTCTTGTTGTGGCATGTGCTCGATGTTAGGTACTATTGATGAAAAGAAGAGGAAGGCTTATTATGGGAAAAAGATTAAAGAGTACAATAACCTGTGATACACAGAAAAAACCTTACTTGCTCGATCACCTACAAAAAACATAAAATGTAAAAAAAAACAGTTTATAAGCAGGCTGGCCGCTTATACTGTAAAAAATGGTTCACTTTGCCAATGTTACCCTGTTTCAGGGAAGGTCGACAAAATTTGAAGGCTCATTTGAAATTTTGATTTAAATTTGTACGTAAAGTACACATGCACATTTGTAAGCACGAAGTTACGCGTGTATTTGTATTTAGAATTTTAAATGTTAAAATATATGTGTAACTTAGATTATAGATAGATAAAGAACATAAATTATAAAAAGGCATCTATTAATGATACTATAGTTTAGTTAAGAATAAAAACATAGTAAAAAAGAGTTTTGAACTTACGAGTGCTTCGACTTGCGAGTGAGGATTTGGAGCAGTTACCGTCCGCATCAGGAGGTATTAAAATAATAAAAATCTCGTCATAATGATTGTTCTCCCAATACAGAAATGTGATCGGAAACCTGTATGGTACAGAATTGACATATCGAGCTGTCAAACAGAGACAGAATTTGTTTTATTTGAATAACCATTTTCATTTATGTGAAAAAAAAACAACAAAAAAGGCAGATCTATGAATAATATAATCTAGAATTTAAGTTGCGAAGATATATTCACATTAAACAGCGGCTTGCGGAGGCAGGATCGCTTTTATAATCAGACCTTACAACAACCGCGATCATAGAAGTATAACTGCTACTCCATTCCCTGGGGCAACCTACACAATAACTAGTCCTTATCCTTTCATATCCACAGATCCTAATTTACCTCACTATCTCCTAGAACACCTCCAAACAGTTGTTGGTAAGGCTAACAGTGATAAGGCAGTCTCGTCTTACATCTGATCTGTCGATAACAAGCGGTAAAACATGGCAGCGCGTTAACAGCTGATCAGGCTGTCAATTGTTCTCCATGCATATTTTGCATAAAAACATTTGTAGACATGAGATCACCTGCTCACGGTCGGTCATGTTGTATGACTTTTTATCTGCTATATAGGATCGGTAGATATGTCATCCCAGCACTCTCTAGTCCGAAGGCGGATTAATCAACCCTAGGATTCCTTGCCTTATAGGTTGGTATGAGGCTGACCACCTATACTGTAAAAAGATGGTTCACATTGCCAATGTCACCCCTGTTTCAGGGAAGGACCGCAAGAGTTGCAGGGCTGATGTTCATTTTAGATTGGGTTTTTATATTGTAAGCCCATATGCGGAATGTTTAAGCTTGAACTTATACGTGTCTGCTTGTGAAAATGCATTTAATGTGAATCCCCAATGTAACATATCTTTGCAACTTAGATTAGATTAGTATGTTCAGGAAGGACACGGGAAGGAAGACATTTGATTCAATTTGATTTCAAAAATCATCTTGAAGGAAAAGTACAAAGGTGATGGCAGACACCATGAGAGCCGGTATTTAGCAGCTGAACAATAGAAGTCAGTGACTTTACAACCATGGCCGATGGGAGTTCAAATCTAACGCGGTTTGAACGTCCTTGACCCTTTGGGGGGAGGGGGGGGGGATAGCGGAGCATGCGCGGAAACATGACCAAGCCAACTGTATACACACATACAATTGTAAACAATCCTAAGCTTGATACAAAAACATGGATACAATATTGCACCAGGATAAAAAGTGTTAACAAGTAAAAAACTGATTTATAATTTAGCATAGGACAATAATTCATTGACAATGTGAGCTATTTTTATTTAATTAATATACACAAAGTTGTATTGCATAACAATAATTCGTTAATGATTCAGTAACAAAATAAATTAAACTATAACACATTAAAAATATTAACTATTAAGTAACTCAAGTACATCAGTACCCGAAGTACGAGTTTCTTCTCAATACTCGAAGTATTGAGTATTCGAGAAACTTGTTTTGCCAGAGGTGCTTTTCAAGTTCACATACATTTTTCTCGAATACTCAATACTTCGAGAATGGAGTATTGTGAAAAAACTCGTACTTCGGGTACAGATATATCAAAATCAAAGCTTTCATCAAAAAAGCCTGACGGGAATCAAAACGGCGCATTATAGATTATTTGAATTAGAAGCAAGTCGAAGGTATTTTAATTTTTTTATGTTATTTTATTAAACAAATTTGATTCACTTTGATACTAAATAATTACTAAAAATATAATATTGTTACTGTAGGCAATAATAACAAGTAATTATGTAACACGTCTTTAGACTCGAAATTCTTTCTGTAAAGATGATCGCTTGAATCACTTTGCCTTTACGTCTTATGAATAAACTGTTCTTTCACGCACTGTAGACGAACGCTCGACATTCAACAGTTTTGTGTGACATTCTTGACATTCCATTTAATTATGACTAGATCTCCTACGCGATCGTGCATGCTTGTCATTTTGTAACTTGTAGAATTTAAGGTGACAAAAAATTACCTGAAGCTAAATGTCATATCTTCCGTAGTCGTTGCTATGATTCCTTGACTTATATGTTGATATGAGGCTGACCACCCATACTGTAAAAAAATGTTTAAATTGCCAATGTCACCTCTGTGTTAGGGAAGGTCGGGAAAAATTGTAGGGCTTATGTTCATTTGAGGTTTGGATTTTATTTGTAAGTACACATTCATCATTTGTAAGCGTGAACTACACGTGTTTTTTTTTGTGGGTATGCATTTGATATGAGCTTTAAATGTTAATATATCTTTGCAACTTAGATTATACATAGATTATTTCCGATGGTTGGGACACGTTGAAATAATGAACTATAACGACACAATAAAAAGGATCTACTCCACAAAACTCGGTGGTAAAGAAACATCCGGAGGCTGAGATGAGGTGGAAAGGGACTTGCTAGCTCTGGGCGTGATTGGTCATATCCAGAGTTATGTCCAGAGTTAGCAAGTCCCTTTGCCTTTTGGCGTTGGTTTAAAATCACTAGAAGTAGCATAGTTGTCAAACAAAGAAAAATATTAAAAAAATGTATTTCTAAGTCTATTTTTGTACATAAAATCAACATAGTAACATTTTTGCGACGTTATCAACTCTGTTATCGAGTTTTGTATAAACTGTCGCTTATCGATCGTGATATTTAGTGCCTTTTTAAAATTTCCTCGATCCAACTCACAGTGTTGTAGCCATTTTTTTTACATGCAGTAGTACTATTATTTACGGACTTAGGAAATTGGCCTTGGAATACAGGACCAAAATACTTATTTTGTTTGAATTTATATATAGTAGTACTTTGGTACTCAGTAACTTTAATTTGAAAAACATTTTTTTTAACGAATGCCACTCATTGTTGCATAACAAACTGCTCTAGAATAATTATCGCCTTTGGATAAACATGCATGTATGTTGAATGAAGAGCGCTCGTTTACAGAGACCAATAAAGTTCAAATACCTCTTATTTCCTTATTCACAATCGTCTACAATCATAAGATAATCAGAAAAAAAACTTTGAAAACTATAACAAATAGGTTCTAACTATCTAGTTTGTGAATGCGAGGTATAAAAATTAAATTATTGTTGTGAAAAGTCACAGTCTAAGCGCACTTGTTTGTTTTTCTAGTATTACCTACGCAATTAGAATGTGAGGTTCAACTCGTGACTCTGTTTTGTAAGAATCCGCTCTCAAATCAAAGTATTAGAATGCTCAGCGGTTTTTTTGTTTAATTTTTTTCACTTACTATGGAGCTGGTAACTGGACACTATATTATCTACATCAGCGTTTTCCAATCTTTTTAAATACCCGACCCCCTTATGGGTTAAAAAACTCTGGCCACCCCTTTGTGCCAAAGACAAACAAAGAGTCAGTAATTTAAAAGACTACGTGTTGCTGTGCTATGGATGAGAGGAAAATAAAAATATACGAGCTGGCAAGGAACACAACTAAGCTGCGCATGTAGTGTAACTTCTTGCCGCGGTATCCCCGAAGAGGTCGCATGTGGCGGTCAGGAGCTATTTATTTTTACAGGTAAACGGGCTGGCCTTACGCCTGTACTGTACTGTATCCTGCCGCCGTTCCACTAGGGGTGGCCGGTACCTCCGCAGATGCGCCTCCACTTTTTTCTGTCCTTACAAACCACTTTCATTTCCTCAATATTCATCACCTTTTTCATACATACTCTTCTCTTATTCTCACTCTGCAGGTTCCATTCTTTCGCAATCTCACCTATTTGGTCTAACCATTCTTTCCTCGGCCTTCCCCTTCCGCGCTTTCCTCTGACATTTCCTTTGTACACTTTCTTCGTTAGTCGTTCATCATCCATTCTTTCGAGATGTCCGAACCATCTCATCGTACTTTTTTGTACTTTCATTCTCATATTCTCTTTTATACCACACTCGTTCATCACCCAATCATTACGTACTCTATCATTCAGGGTCTTTCCAGCCATTGCTCTCAGGTAAGCCATTTCAACCGTACATACTTTACTCAGTTCACATTCATTAACTGTCTACGCCTCACTTCCATACATCAATGTCGGAACCAATATGCCATTGTGGACCGCCAACCGCTTAATTTGGAGTGGAGGTTTTCCAGCTCCCGAGGGCCTTCCGATTGGGAGTCCGAAGCGTTACCACTAGACTACGGACTGGTCTCCGGCTGGCCGGCGAGGAAAGATTTAGCATTATTAGTGTTATTCGACACATCATACCATTTAAAATAGGAGAGCATAAAACTCATTTACTATGAATAATTACGGTTTCTGGGATAATCACTGAAGTGGCTATTTTTCCTAACTCTCCATCCGCTTCCCTGCTCCTGGCGTAGCATCGTGGAGGTCTTCCAGGCCAGGAGGGTGTCTCCTGAAGGCGCACTCCTCCACTATGTGATTGAGCTAATCCCGGCATTCACCGGCAAGGTTTACTCAACCTTCACAAGAAATGAGTTCCGGCCCCTAAGGAGCTTGGAAGCCCTCACTTCAACTGAAGTGGTTGACGTAAGGCCGGCCCCCTTACCTGTAAAAATAAATAGGTTCCACTCGCTACATGTGAAACCTTTGGGGCGCGGCAAGAAGTTAGACTGTACGTGTAGCTTATTCACGTCCCATGGAACAAGAAGCTACTACGTCCTCGCTCAGGTCGAAGTTTTTATACGTATGTTAAATAGGGGGAAATGACATTTACTTTGAATTATTGTATCTGGGATAATATTTGAAGTGACCATCTCTCTTGTCTGTTTTGGGGTAGACCACCCTTAGCCATCCTCTCCATCTAATGTGATCAATTCTCCATATAAATAAATAATCCTAAAAAATAATACATTTGCTGAGGGATGAAGCCTAAGGTAGAGGAAAGAGGGTGACTGGAAGACCTCTAGGGAGCTGGGGAGAAATATGAACGTCGTCTGTTACTCCAATAATATGAAGGTCCATTTGCTAGCACTCTTAAGTTAGTAAAAGTATTTATTGTGAAAAAATGAGATTATAATTCATCCTATTTGACGATGTATTAACAGTTACATCAACAACACATAACATCATCATCAGTATTCTGAAGGAGCTCATCGCAGATATGGGCGAAACATCCAGAACAATCCAGAAGCTCCAGCTCCGATAGACCTCGGCAGCAGATTAATGATTAATTCACGTTTATTTTTCATGAATTAGTACACAATAACATCTATTGAACCAGGGTTAAAGTTATCGTCAATAGGTCATGACGGGGCTAGCACCAGCGTTGATTAAAAAAAAACGCCAATTCAAGTGACACCGCCTTGTCCTGTCCCTCGACCATAGCTCGATCATAATAAATATCAGTTTACGAAATTCTTAGTTAAATATTACGTGCCCTTATATGGACTTTTATAAAAGAAGAAGAGAAATCTCTTCAGGCCTCTGAGAATAAAATGGTGTGTCGTTCTCTTGGACCTGTACCTGAAAAAGACAGATGGCACATCCGTACCAGTCCATATTTCAAGAATCAAACATCAAGATCAAGAAGTGTAGACCTGGCTCAAAGTGTCTGTGCAGTAGACTGGGCTGGAAGTCTCATCACCACGTGTTATGTTATTTTATAATAACATTGAAAGAACAATCCCGAAGTGTGCAGTGTATGTTTTTCTACTCCCATTTGGTAATTTACTAATTACAAAACGGCTAACGCAATCACAATGTCATACATTTCTACACCCGTTGCATAATGTTACATTATGCAACCGGTAACCGTGTTAAAATGAACATGTGCGCATGCGCATTGTCAGAATTGGAACCATTTTTTAATTTCAAATGTCAACCTTGTATGGGGGTATGAAGACCTGTCAATCCAAGATGGCCGCAAGCGATCAGCTGATTAGGCTTCATACAATATTAGTGATATTCGGTAGGTAGGAATTACCGTGGTGATGAGACTTTCAGCCCTGTTCAGATGAAAATAAATAAGTATATTTTATGTGTAGAGTCAAATAAAAATTGTTTATAGTGCTAAAATTTATCGAATTTATTTATCGGATTGCTCCAAATAAAGCTTTCCTTTTTTCAATGGAAAATAAAAGGCTTGAAAGGAAAACAATACAAAAAATTTCACCGCAAAAAATAAACAAACTCAAAAAGTTACTTGGTTAATAGGTGAGTATGAGGTTGATCACCTATGCTGTACAAATTTGGTTCACCTGCCAATACAACTGCAGGGCATATGTTTATTTGAGTTTTGGGTTTGAATGTTTAAGCTTATATGCAGGATGTAAAAGCGCGACCTTATACATATGTGTCGGCTTGTGGGCATGAATTCAATATGAAACCTAAATATAATTTATTTTTACAACTTAGGTTAGATTAGATAATCGAAGGGAATGATAAATCACACGTTTTGAGAAAGGTAAGGTTTTAATTACTTCAAATGGACGAGTACATTATAATGACTATTATTCACTATTTTGTTAATTCTCTCATGGTCGTAGATAAAGTATTGTATGCCACTGCACGTAATTAGTCTTTGTAACACTCGTGCTTTCTATTGTGCCATTCGGCTGCGCCTCATGGCACAAACTAGCACTCGTGTTAAAAAGACTATCATTACTTGGCAGTGGCATAAATAACTATTGTGGGCCGAACGGAGCCGAACGGTCACGGAAGCGGCCGAACTGCACCGTGTGAACTAATCGGGCCGTCGGTCATCAGTTCCCGGCGAGATGTGAAGTGAGTCAGACGTTAGCGACCAAGCACCAAGCGGTGCAAGAGGGGGCACTACGATGGAGCTCCCTCCCCCCCCCATCTACTTGGATTTCCTGCCAGCAAGGCACCCGCCTTGTGGACCAGAGGCATAGGAGCGCCCACCCAGGGGCTTCCACGTGTGGAGGCGTCCGCCTCGTGAACCGCCTCTAGCCTGGGGCGCTGCCCCAGGCCTTCCGTTTAGAACTCCAGCCAACGGAATAGGGAGTGTTCTGGTGACAACCTGTAGGTCTGGCCAATCCCTTATTTCCCCTTTTCCCCCCCATATTAGTACAGTAATAAACCCTTATTTGTTCATGTTAACTTTATCTTTTAATTATAAAACCCTTCCCAAAGTACAAGTGAGCAACCGAAAGAAAGAACCCCACGCCCTGAGAGTGATGCTGATGAGAGCTAGCCGATGTAAGTATCCTGAAGATACCTTTCAATCAAACATAACACACGGTAATTCTTACCTACCGAATTTCGATAATCTTGGTATGAAGACTTGAAAATTTGTAATCAGCTGTTCACTTGCGGCCATCTTGGATTGACAGGTCATCATACAATTAATATTACCGACATTCGGTAGGTAAGAATTACTGTGGTGATAAGACTTCCAGCCCAGGATAATTAGAAATGCCTTGGATGGTGCCGTCTCCGGTGTTAGACTACTAGGGCGTTCCAGAATATGATGGAGAGACATTGTCAAGGCAGACGCTGAAGTCCTGGGAGTAAGGGGACCATGGAGGGAAGCGGCACTAGAGAATAGAGAGAGAGAGTCTTGCCTTGTGAGATGGATTAAGCCAGTAATAAAACGAGAGAACCACGTATTAGTATATTTTGTTACACAATGGTGTAGAGTTGTAGGCTGTGGAGAGAAAATGTAAGAACAGCTATTCTGGTCGTGCCATTGGGCAACAATAAAAATAATTAGATGTCCGGCTCTCGATTTGTGTGCGGCCAGATTAATCATGAAGCCTACACATACACATGTACCGAGCACACGCGCGCGCTTCGACATGCTACGACTTAAGCATTAGCTCAGGGCCCCAAAATCTACGTTGGGCTCATTTAGAATACAAAAAACATAGCTGAGGTACATTGTCTTGTGTTGTCTTGTATCCTGCCGCCATTGCTCTAGGGGTGGCCGGTACCTCCTCACAAGTGCCTCCACTTGACTCTCCCCCTTGCATACTTACATTAATAGCACAAAATGAATACCTATTTTGTTTCAATTCTAGGATTGGCTTACTGCAATGTTCATCCATCATATTCTTTATTCCTGTTGGTCCTTTTGATCTCCTCGTAAGAGAAACAGCACTAAACAAGATTGCTTCATGTTGCATGTTCATGGGAAGCCACTTGAGCCCTTAATGTGGTAGTTTCCCATTTCTCTCCATATTCAACATAATTCAAGTGAATATAATATTAACAAGAAAAGCCGCTTACAATCTCAGTCCAGTAGTTTGTTCAAACAGTTGACGCTCTTTTTACAAGTTTAATGTTTAGATTTGCATTTACTCGCAACTAAGCTACACATATATTGTAACTTCTTGCCGCGTTATCCCTGAAGCGGTCGCATGTGGTGATTCGGGATCTATTTATTTTTACAGGTAAGGGGGCCGGCCTCACACCAACCACTTTCAGTTGAAGCGGGGGTTTCCCAGGTCTTGGAGGGGCTGGTTTTCATTTTTTGTGAAGGCTGAGTAAATCTTGAGATCGAACCCTTGCTCTCGGCATGAAATGCAAGCATTCTACCAATTGAGCTATCGATCTTTTTACGAGCTTGGTCGTCGTCGTTACAAAGCGCCAATTCTCAAGCAAGACCCAGTTGCTGTAAGGCTGGATGTGCCTTTGGTGACTGGTCATTGGTAAAGGTTTATGAATTTTTCAACCCAGCGAAGAGCAAATTTGAAAATATAAATGGTATATTTTTTGTGCTCCGCTGGGATTCGGACCCAACCAACCTTCCAATCAGAGTCCGAAGTGTTACCACTGAACTAGAACTAAGGACCAGTCCAAGCTCTCTGTCTCAAAACTCGGTGTCAAAAATAAATAAAGTTGTACATATTATTAAAAAAAAACTCCGTATTTCTGTGTGGTCTACAGATTTTGTTGGATAAGTTTGATAACCAAGGGCATCTTTCTGCCTGAATACATCTCTGTAAGTACAAGATTTTATGTGCAAAGCGTTGACCTGACTTGTATGGAAGTTTCATCTCTGACCGTGCTATTCAGAGTCCACCCTGCACCAAGTATTTCTTATGGTAGGCGAAGTATACTCGTGGATATAAGCCAAAAATTTACCCGTCAAAAAAAAATTGGAGCTACATAGTGATACGATTAGCTGCCTCACCGCATGAATGTCTCTGTATGTATTACTTAGTTAAGTAAGAGACAGAGAGCTTAGACAATGATTGACTCTGCATAACACTTCTGTGGCATTATTCAGAAACATTCAATCCATAGATGTTCCATGGATCATTATTTTTTTAATATACTCAATACATTACGACTGTTCTTTGTCTAGTTATCATGATCATCATAAATTCGGCAGTCCTGGGTGTGCTTTGCTTGGATCCAGGATTCTCCTCCACTCCATCACCTTTGCTCTCCAGCCAAATATGTCTGTTTTCGCTGCATTCGTGTTGAAACTTTCCATCCATTGCATTTTTGTCCCTCCTGGGATGGAATTCTCATCTCCACGGTATTTCTTACCTACCGAATATCGGTAATATTTGTATGAAGACCTGTCAATCCAAGATGGCCGCAAGTGAACAGCTGATTATTCTTTATACAAATATTACTGATATTTGGTAGGGAAGAATTACCGTGGTGATGAGACTTCCAGCCCAGGTTTTCTTCAGTCTCGTAATTTTTGTCTAGTAGGTTGGTATAAGACTGACAACGCTTACAGTAAAAAATGACTAATTTTTGTCAATGTTGCAAAAAAAGGCGACAAGAGTTTCAGTGTTTACGTGGGCGTGTATGGAGAATAAATCTTAAATGTTAAAATATCTTTGCAGCTTAAATTGTTGGCTTTGACGGCTGACGATTACCATTTGAGGATTGTTTTCCAGGATCCGCTGACATAACAAGCAGTCACATAAACATCACGCTAAAGAAGCCCATCGCACGTATGAACGAAACGTACGTAATCTCCAGCTCCGATAGGCACTAGAAACACATCCAAGAAAACAACCCTCAAGTGTTAATTAATTAACTTCTCCGATACAGATTTTAGTCGGCGGATGATCCATGGATTAAACGTATCTGGATAACACTTGAAGTACATACACATAAAGGTGGATGAGAGGTACGTTGCATAATGCTGTGGAGAGAGACAGAGCAATAGCGGCAGAGAGAGAGGGCAGATGATCCAGCGGGCATATAGCTCGGATATTGACTACATAATTGGAATAAAACAGTTATAAACAACCTTAGGTCACAGCTTTACATCCAGTGAGTGTCAAACTTTGTCCTCATTTGGCAACTCTCATCGTCTATCTGGAAAGATTATAATTTATATCAGTTTTTTTATATCTGGTCGATAGCTCAGTTGGTAGAGTGCTTGCATTCTATACCGAGAGCTCGGGTTCGAATCCCGCCGACAGCGTCAGAAATGATTTCCCGTTTCGGAGTTTATTTCAAACCTTAAATAAAAAAAACCGGCAAGGCTACTCAGCCTTCACAAGAAATGAGTACCACCCCCACTTCACTGAAGTGGTTAGCGCAAGGCCGGCCCCCTTACCTGTAAAAATATATATGTTCACTTATCATATGCAACCCCTTCGGGGATCACGCGGCAAGAAGTTACACTGTACGTGTAGCTTAGTTGCGTTGCGTATAAAATTTATTATTAGTGTAAAAGGTGCGCCATAAGCAGAAGTGAACCAAGTATTTGTTACAACGCACGAAAATAAAAATATTGTGCATCACTGAAATTAGAATGTTTATGTAGATATAGGTACCCAGGTAATTTACATAGTTACCTGCAAGTGTGTACATACATACTTTCCCTCGTCACGACCTGCGTGTGTGTGTGTGTGCTCGCGCATGTATTTGTTTATTGCACCAACAGTCATAATTATTACATAATGGATTAATTAGTTAGTGATTAGCACCCGTATTTACAGTCGGTGCTGAGCAACCTCACCATGCTATGCGTGAATTATTGTAAAATAATGCAAAATCTTGTACTGCATGTGTGAATGGCTATTGGGCGATCCTTGAGACGTGATTCACACTACAACAGCGCTTACTAAATCAATAGTAATCATAATAATTAGACAATTGTATAAAGCACCGTTTAGTGGAACTAGTCACTCCAATGGCGCTTTTATGTGTTAAAACTTTTGTTTTAAAAAAAGGGTCTTCAGCAACTTCCTGAAACTGCCAACACTGAAGAGCTATTCAGCTAAATTCCTTACGATCTAAGGCGACGAGCTGGCGATTCGTACCCAAAAATAAGATGTACTGTGATTTTGACAATTTTATTATATTATTTTTAAAACTAAACAAATTTCAAAACTTAATTTAACTCGGATATTTCACGAACCGTTTAGAGAGAACTTACATCATTCTCGACGTTTCGTCGGCGACGTAGCCAACGTCTTCGTCAACGTCAACATCCTCTCTGCACGACGACTGAGGATGAACTATTCATCCTTACCTTATTTTACTGAATCGGGCTCCAAGCTTCACGTCAATACAACATAACTGGCCAAAAAATAGAAGTAGGTGTATAGTTATATCATTAAAAAAAGTAAACAAATGTTGTATTAGTATTATTACTAATTGATCTTTTGGACCAGAGTTCTCTTGCTACCTCGCTTAGTATAACCTCGCAGCAAACAGACTCGCTGCACTGAAACCTGGCATAGCTTTGTTTAGAGCATATTATGCATGCATGCAGATCTTTCTCCAAGTGTGAAGCATCACGCTCCAAGTCAACCCTAGCCCTCACCTGAACATGCACAGAACGTGAAACGCTCACTGCAGGCGCTGTATAAGTTGCCATACATTTTGGTAAACGCACTGGTGTGAAGCTAGGAGCTGGTTGCGGAGTATTAACCTGCCCTTCCTCTTCCTCGCTTCCTTCTTCCTGCTCCTCCTCTAGACTTATGCTAGTGAGGGTCCTGGAGAGTGCTACGAAAACGGACTTTAAATAAAACTGAAATGAGAATGAGAATGCTTTTTTTGCACGGAACAGTACTGGTGTTAAGAGTTAAACATAGTTTAACATTGAGAAGTTTAACATGAAAAACATATCTACCAATGACACAGTTGTATTTTTGTCTATAGTGTTTTATGCTACCAGCTTCACGCCAATGTTTGACAGCTGTATCCTTTTTCCGTCTTCTCTCTCGAACTCTCACAACAGCAACATGTCCGCTTGCTCTCATCCATTTTATTTTTTGTTATCTAGTGTAAGTTTGTGAACTAATTAATAAAATGAACATTCTAAACAATCTTCCATATGCAGTGCATAAGCTATTTGGGTGAATTCCACCAAAACCCAGTGCCTAACCAAACCAATGGCTAAACCCGGCCAACTGAAACTTTTTGCTTCTGTTAGACCACAAAATGTGTGTAAAGCTAGAATCATCTAGCGGCTTATACAGTTTCAATAATAGTAAACTACATGATTGTAGATTATAGATGGTCACGCGGTGTGTGCAGTATGCGACCAGCCATATATATCCAAATAAATTTAAAAAAATGGATGATTTATTTGTTGAGCTCTACTTTTGTACGAATCTCAAATCATCGCAATATAACCTTCAGTGAGCTGAAAAATTTATAAGCCGAATGCATGTGATCGAATTCGAAAAATGTTTATTATTTGGTTGAAGGTATTTTCCACTCCATTTTTAACAAAACTTTCCTTCACCTTCTTTAAAACCGGGATAGCTTTGGTAAAGGTGTACCGTTTTTCCAGTGTATGTGATCAACTGTTCCCACATATTTTTTAAGGTCCCTCTCTTTCATTTTATACTCTTATTTTCATTTCGATCTAAACTGCATTTCCAAGTTGTCTGCTTTGCAGTCCTGTGATGACGTCACAGCCCGCGTTCCCACAGGGTCGCTGACCCCCCTCTCCTCCCTCCCCCCGCTAAACTCACTGATCTGATCCACCCATACTCTCCAGAGCCTTCCTCTACCACGAGACAACACCGTAAACTCCATGCGTACACAGTACTACGTAAAATATGCATTCTAACTCCTGCAAAAACGTTTCTTAGTTTTCATATGTTTAAGTCTTCCCAAGATAGGAAAACCTTGATGATAAAGTACAACATTTATATAGCGCCTTTTATGAAAGTGTGACATTGCAAAGGCGCTTGTCCATATGACGTCTTTTGAAGAGTCTCTCCAAATTCAGTTCCCTCAGGGAGGTGGGAATAGCAATCCAAGTCATTGGAGCGGCCGCCTTGAATGCCCTGTCTCCAAAAACAGTACGGAGCTTTCTTGCAGGGATATCCAGGCAGCTGCTTCTTGATGCAGCTGACCTCAGTGTTTGTCCGCGCGAGGTTGTAGTTGCTGGAGACACCAGCTCCATCAGGTACCCCGGAGCACTCCCACGCAGTGCTTTAATAAGCCTTCTCACTCTCAAGAAGGGAAGTCTTCTCTTAAAATAAGAAAGTTGGCGAAAGTCTGGTATTCCTGTGAAAATAAACATGTAGATTACAATCGCCACCTTCCTTGACTGATAGGTTAGTATGCGGCTGACCACCCATACTGTTAAAAATGGTTCATTTTGCCAATGTCACCCCTGCTTCAGGGAAGGTCGGCAAGAGTTGCAGGGCTTATGTTCATTTGAGATTGTTTTTTTTTTTATATTGTAGGTCTACATGCGGCATGTGTAAGCGCGAAATTATGCGTGACTGCTTGTGGGAATGCATTTAATATGAATCTCAAATGATACATATCTTTGCATCTTAGATTTAGATTAGATTTAGACATGCGATCTTTCTGGGGGCAACAGATACAATCTATCGATCCAGACATATGATCTATATATAATCTAAGTTGCAAGGATATATTCATTCAAAGTTTTCAGATGTATGCCCACAAACAGCTCTGCAGAAGCTCTGGCCACCCCTAGCGGAATGGCGACAAAGTTACAGCGGTGACATTGGGCAAGTGAACATATTTTTGCAGGATGGGAGGTCAGCCTCATATCAGTCAAGACACAAAAAAGGTTAAGTGCATTTTTCACTTAATGACAAACAACAGTAAAGGATTTACAGAATAACGATTACAATCAACAGCATACGAGTACTTCGTTTAAAATTTAATATTTTGTTTCCAAGTGTGCGCAAGTCAAACTAAAACACTCACTCAGGTCGCTGCTTCAGTTTGCATACATATTTCATAAACATCATGGTTAAGTTTAAAGATTTATACTTGTGTAAGTAGGTGCACAGGTTCGATTCCTTTTAAGTTGGTGAGCAGATACAATAAACTTGAGGTGCGCGCGCAGCCGTCTTTTGCATTCCAGTGGGTGCATCATATACATTGTGCATGTTCGCGCTTATACATGCTTACTCCTCCCGCTGCATTTCAGATCTGCTGGATTCCAACTCACTAATACATACAAAATACAATCTGTACGTGTAAACCATTATGCTTATATGTATAAGACGCTACCTTAACTAAACTATCGTATGTAACTGCAAAAAACTACCTTTTATTTTTCTTTTTGTAAATCTGTCTATTCGGGTTATTCCTTTTGTGATACAGAAGACCTTCCATCATTTAGGAAGTCGGCCAGGGCTGGAAGTCTCATCACCACGGTAATTCTCCCCTACCGAATATCGGTAATATTTGTATGAAGACCTGTCAATCCAAGATGGCCTTCATACAAATATTAACGATATTCGGTAGGGGAGAATTACCGTGGTGATGAGACTTCCAGCCAAGGTAGATGCTGGCCGTCAGGTATCTCCTATACTAAGATCCAAATCATCCTCTTTTTATCTGGTTCCACGACAAGGATGTCCAACGAAACAATGCCAATGGACAAATTTCCACCCGTAAAAATGTCCACAGACAACTTACTGGCCAGGTAAAATAGAATGGTGAATTGCATTCCTTTTCCTACATATATTAAAAAAAAAAACATATTTAATTATGCCCATAAGCAAACATGTGCGAATTCGCAATTACACAGCATGTCTAGTTACAAAATGAAAACTCCAACGTCAAATTAATTAAAAACTGAAACAGGGGGGGGGGGGGGGGGGGTTAATTTAAGTGAAACCTTCGCTAATTTATTTGATCAATATGTTGGTATGAGGTTGACCACCCATACTGTAAAAAAAAATCACGAATTTCACCCCTATTTCAGCGAAGGTCCGTACGAGTTGCAGGGCTCATATGTTCATTTGTTTGTATGTTTAAGGTTCACATGCGGCATGTGTAAGCGCACACTTATATGCTTGCAAGTATCTGCTAATGGGAATGCATGTATATGAATCTTAAATGTAATACATCTTTGCGACTTAGATCTATTACAGATTATAGACACAACTTTTACAGCACCTTTGAATGAATACAATAAACCTTGACAATGCACGTTTTGTTTCAGGCTTTCAGGAGTCGGAGGGTGAGGAGGAGGTCTGGGACATTCAAGGTCGCCGCCTAAGCATCCAGACGTCTTTCCTCCCGTCTCCCCAATCTTCCCCATCTCCACAAATTTCACTAGAATCGTCCAAGGGGTGCAGACAAGTGACTTTGGAGAACCCTTAAACATTTACTTGCAGTTAAACTTAAAGGGTTGAAGTCAATTCTATTGAAGAAAACAAAAACAAAAACTTTACCATTATTTTGAATCTATGTTGCGAAGATATATCAACATTTAAAATTCATATCAAATGCATGCCCACAAACAAACACGTGTATTATGCACATAAAAATGCTGTATGTTTACTTACAAATAAAATACAAATCTCAAATGAACATTAACCCTGAAACGTTTGTCGATCTTCTAGTAGTGACGTTGGCAAAGATAACCAGATTTAACTGCATGGGTGGTCAGCCACATTCCAACCCATAAGTAGAGGAATACCTACTATTAATCAGTATTCCTTGACTTATAGGTTGGTATGAGGCTGACCACCCATACTGTAAAATTTGGTTCACTTTGCCAATGTCACCCCTGTTCCAGGGAAGGTCGGTAAAAGTTGTAGGGTTTATGTTAATTTGAGGTTTGGATTTTATGTGAAAGTACACATTCATTCAGCATTTGTAAGCGCGAACTTAACGTGTTTGTTTGTGGGCATGCATTTGATATTAGCTTTAAATGTTAATATCTCTTTGCAACTTAGATTATTAAAGTATAAGCCAAAAATATACATGAATACAGCTCAATTTTTTTTCTACATAATTTTGAACATTAAAAATAAAGTCATTAATAATTTACAACCTGAAATTTCTTTTTTTGAATACCTCGCAATTTTTTTAATTTTTTTGTTATTGGTTGCTAAGGACTCTAGTTAAATAGTTTCGAATTGTATCAAAATAGACGTTGCTACTTTTCGAACATCCATGCAGAAAACTTTCAGACTCCATTGGTGAACTAAGTATTAGTTTCTGTATATTTTTATGGCTAGTTCACACCGTACAAATCATTTAATAGTCGCATGAAGCCTCGCGAAGGAAAAAGAGTGTAAGCCTGATTCACACCGCGCCAGTGCACTAACTAGGCGAGTGCAGGGTCAAGTTAATTATTATTAACTTGACAGGAATGCTACGTGTGAATAGCGTATTGATACGGCACACTTTTTGTGTAGGCCCTGAATTTCGCCATCCGTCGAACTCCTTGACAAAACTTAACCCTACACGCTGATTGGCCGGCGTTCGGCAGGACACCGGCCGAGCCGAATTTACTGTAACAAAATTTATGTGTTTAGTTGTAATAAAAAGGGAATAATTTGTCACAAGGTTGTCGGCCTGTTGGCCCGAAGACCGATTCTGTCTGTAACAACTTGTACTGAAAAGAGAAAAATAAAAAGAAACGAAAGTAAAACATTCAACCAAGTCTTCCTCATTTTTGATTTTGAAGAGAGGGTATCAATTGGCGCCCAACGTGGGGCCAAGTCACTTGGAAAGTGACAACCCAAGTACCGGAGGACTGACTTGTGGCGCCCAACAAAGAACCAGAAGCAAGACAATGAAGACTGCGCGGCCCTGTGATGACTTGATGGAGCAGGGAGCTTCAGTCAATGAATACAGGACGCCAGTGGCACGGCTCCCCATGCCATTTTCGGGGAAGCCGGAGGAAGACCCAGGGCTATTTTTGGAGTCAGCCCTGGCGTACTTCAAGGAGAACGCAACCCCAGAGAGCGAATGGGTGATGTGGGCAATGGATTGGCTGCAGGGGGAAGCGGCTGCCTGGATGGCGGAGCTCCCAGTGACAGACTGGCTGGAGGTTGAATGTGCCCTGGAGGGAAGATTCAACAGCAAGTCAAGGAGGGAGAGAGGCCACTTCCTGTACCTCTATGGACGGCAGGAGCTCAGGGAGGAGGCAATGGGATTCATCTTGAGGAAGAGAGCGCTGGCCAAGCGCTTCTGCAGCACGCACTCTGAGCAGGAGGTCATCCAGCACACCATGGACCTCCTGTTGCCGCAGTGCCAGGCGAGACTTCAGAGCGCCAGCGCCTCCTGGAGCAAGCTTCTCGCAGCTGCGGCAGGCTGTGAAAGCAGGGGCAGCAGCGATGACCACCATCCACTCGTCGGATCTCATCAGCAAGGAGGGCGATGGCCAGCCCAGGAACAGCAACAAGGGGATTGGCAGCCAGCAGCCTATCACCATCAGACCGAAAGGCAGTCACCAGGCCAGAAAAATCGTCCAATGGCATGGCAGCCACGGCCAGGTAGCGAGCAAGAGACCGCACGGTCATATTGGCACTGTTCAGGGCCACATCTCGACCGGTCTTGCCCCGACCGTGAGGGGAAGCCTTCGCAACCGGAATCAAGCCAGGATGAAGGTGAACCGGAGCATGCAAGTGTCAGCATGCTGAGGAACGCGGAAGTTCCTGAGGACACTCTGAGAGCAGTCGAGGAGTTTCAACGTGTGGAAGAGACACTGGCTCCAGAAGTTTCAGAATCCAGCCACGTCTGCCCTAGCCAGGATGAGAGGCCTGTACAGCCTGAGGCAGACGTGCTGCCAAGAGACATGGAAGATGACCCTTTGGAGAGAGAGCTGTACTTTCAACGCGAATCCCACCCGCAAGCGTGCGAAGTGGAAGACTCGACGTTTGACACGATCAAGAGGAACTTGAAACCAGTCAGCATGGAGGTGCAGAGTGGACGACAACTCGTGCTAGAGGATTCCGTCTCGAAGAGTAATCAGAGCCATGGGATGGCCAGGAAACAGCCACCCCGCACCAGCAGAGACGTGCACCCAAATCAGCTTAGGTTACCGCCCGACAAGCAGGAGGAGGATCCGATCGAACAGTACACGAGGCCGCCGGATACGACTCCTCGCCTTCAGCGCGCACCACCTCTCCACGAACATCGGAAGAGAAGGAAAAGGATGAAGGAACCGTGGCCAGGGGTGAAAATTCTGTGGCAAGGGTTGAGAGCGTAAGGAGGGTTAAGTTTTGTCAACAGAAGATGGTGGGAATTGATACGGCACACTTTTTGTGTAGGCCCTGAATTTCGCCATCCGTCGAACTCCTTGACAAAACTTAACCCTACACGCTGATTGGCCGGCGTTCGGCAGGACACCGGCCGAGCCGAATTTACTGTAACAAAATTTATGTGTTTAGTTGTAATAAAAAGGGAATAATTTGTCACAAGGTTGTCGGCCTGTTGGCCCGAAGACCGATTCTGTCTGTAACAACTTGTACTGAAAAGAGAAAAATAAAAAGAAACGAAAGTAAAACATTCAACCAAGTCTTCCTCATTTTTGATTTTGAAGAGAGGGTATCAGTATAATACAGGCAATGCAAAATGAGGGTGCATTACTTTAAAAAACTGTTTAAAAGTAAGAATAAGTTAAGTTATTTCAATAAAATTCTAATAAAAAAACCTGTAATTGAATCGTTCTCAGACCTGGGTTAAGGGCGACACCAATTTTTTTGAAAAAACATTTAATAACTAATTAACTAAGCTACACGTATAGTGTAACTTATTGCCGCGTTATCCCCGAAGAGTTTCGCATGTGGCGAGTGGAACCATTTATTTTTACATGTAAGGGTGCCGGCCTTACGCCAACCACTTCAGTTGAAGGGGGGGGGAAGGCCAAAGACGGCAATCGATAGGAAAACATTTTCTCATCAAATCTGTATATTTATTTCATTTCGAGATAAAAATTCTAGATTGCCGTCTTTGGTTATATATGACTCGTATTATTTTGGTTCAAGTTATGACTCCATTGTTGTAACATTGGGATCGCTGGCTGGTTCACACTTGCTCAGTGGCCAGTGTAAGTGGATAGTTGTTTAGTCGCCGCGACAGTGGTCGGGCAGCGTTGGTGCGCGAGCGAGCAGCAAGCAAGCATATTACCAGCCATCCAGAACAATGTGTCTGCAGACCGGGACAACCAGTGGTCCGCGAGCGAGTATGTGACAAAATGATGAGCATGTCAGCCAATTAGTTGATCTAATCATATTAATTCCTTAGAAAACTGAAGAAAGAATTGGCAAATGGGGAAAAAAGAACCAACATACATCCTTATTACTAAAAAATATAACGCTTAAAAAAGACATATCATAAATAAATATGAAGAAAACCCATTTAGTGATTGCTATTTAGTGTGAATCAAACCTCAAGAGCACTCCGCAAGCTTTGGTTTGCAGTAAAAAGAACCAGTTGCTGTGAGGCCGGGTTGCTTTGATGTTCATTATGTGAACGGTATTTAATAAAGGCAAGGGAAGTTCGGCAAGAGTTGCAGGGCTTATGTTACTTGGAGATTGGGTTTTTATATTGTAGGTCCACATGCGACATGTGTTAGCGCAAACTTATACATGTCTGCTTGTGAGAATGCGTTTAATATGAATCTAAAATGATAAATATCTTTGCAGCTTAGATATAGATGTAGATAAACGATTTTTTAACCCTTCATTTAAGTTCATTGCCTGGCAGAAAATGCCGGCAACTGGTCCACGTCATACGAAATAACAAATTTCAGATGTTTTGTTGCTTAGGAACTTAAATTGGAACAAGCAATAAGCATACCAGTAGAAAAATAATTCCATGACGCAACTAGGCTACACATATACAGCAGAGCGACTTTTTCAGAAAAAATGCATCAAATTTAAAAGGTTCTCGTCCGCTGTCCAAAAGCTCTCCTTCGTAACCTTGTCGGCGTTAAATAACTGTTTATTAATCTTGTCTTTGTTTGTAGCGCGCCCTCTCTCTCGCACCCGCCCACCCGCGCGACCTGCATCCCTCTCGCACCCATGCACGCACCACTATTTATTTATTCATGAACCTACCTGTGTGTGCCGGCCGCAGACCAACACCCCACATTCAACATTCATGCATGTTTACACATAAATATAGTTACATGGATTCAAAACACGCCGCCTTTAAAGCGTGGGCCATCAATATACGATAGTATATTGATGGCCCACGCTTTAGGACCAGAGGGAGGCGAGGTGGGAAGTGCACAAGGAAAAATAGGGGATGGGTAAGCCAGGACCCCGCTCATTGCTTGGTTTCCAACAGCCCGTGCAACCAGATTACTCAGCCCTGTCATATTCAGCAAGCCACACAAAATGTGCAGTCAATAAACAACAACGGTATCAACTTAGAGGCTGCACTACAGGACGAAACAAGTCCTACTCAGGAATCAAGTAATCCAAAAAATACTCACCCGTTTATTAGATCAAGGAAATGTGCAAAGAGAAACCGACAACCTGTCGAAGGTGACATTGGTGCCAACCAAAATCCTGAGCCACAACAAAAAGGCAAGAGTATAGGCCATCCTCTTCCAAAGTCTGACAGGCATACAGGGCTACCAGCTCGAAAACCAGTTACACTTGGCTGCTGGAATCTGCGTTCGCTAAATAATAAAGTGGACGATGTTGACGAATTATTCAAGGATCAAAACATCAACATCTTAGCACTCACTGAAACATGGCACGAGAGCTACAACTGCGCTGCGCTCAAGAGACTGAGAGGACTTGGGTACTCTGTAGTGGAAGCAGCAAGAACAGCAACAGGGAAGGAAAAAAAAAAAAAAAGCGTCTCATGGACCAATCACGGAGGAGTGGCTGTAGTGGCGAATCAAGGAGTCCGAATGGAGAAACTCAATACTATAAAGGTCACTACTTTTGAATACCTCCCCTGTAGAATAACATCCAATGGCAAAACACTCACATTATTAACAATTTATAGGCCAGGCTCTAAAGCTGTCACTTCAATTTTTTTCGACGAGCTGAGAACATTACTTGAATGGCTAGCAATCAGAAACGAAATGTTAATAATTACAGGCGATATAAACATTCGTTTGGATAGAAGCAATGATAATCATACCAAGACCTTTACTCGTTTACTTAAAGACTTTGATTGTGAACAATGGGTAACAAGTCCTACACACACGGGAGGAGGACTACTAGATGTGCTTATCTCACGGAAGGAAGACCAACCGCTTAATGTAAATGTCATAGATGTGGGACTCTCGGACCATCAACTTATCACAGCAAGTGTTCCACTGGTTGGAAAGCCCTTGATTTATAAAGAAGTCAGTACCAGAGCATGGCGTAAATTTGACGTCGAAGCTTTCTGCAGCGACGTTCGAGCCTCGCCGATCTGTGATGCAACCTCTTACTCACTTCTCTCCCTAGACCAGCTCATTGACCTGTATGATGAAACATTCTCTAAAATAATTGATCAACATGCTCCAAAGACTTTTAAAAAAATCAGAGAACGCATATCCAATGCCTGGTTCGACAGTGAGTGCCGAGCTGCAAAACAAAAGATGCGGAGATTTGAAAGGCTCTACAGACGTGGAAAGGACATGAATTTCAGAGTAATGTGGATTAACGCTCAGACAGTGTACAGGTCTACAATGCTGAAAAAGAAATCGGAATACTGGTGCACAAAAATTACAAGCCAGCAGGACAAACCTGCCCAAATGTGGAAGTCACTGAACAATCTATCGGGAAATGTTAAGCAGACTCTTCTCACCAAAACAAGTGCAGTAGAATTTGGTACTTTTTTTAATGATAAGATCGAAAAAATCAATGCATCTAATGCAAATTCATCAAAAGATCCTGTCTTACCTACTACTGATGATAATGAATCACAGGAGAACAACATCGATTATTTCACTGAAACAACAACAACAGAAATTCAAAAACTGTTATCAAAGTCCTCAAACAAGCAGTGCGAGCTGGATCCACTACCTACGTGGCTTGTGAAACTCTGTGCACATGATATTTCACCCTTTTTAGTGCATCTCATCAACCAGTCAATGAGTAAAGGATACGTCCCAGGAAAACTCAAATGTGCCCATGTCACTCCGATTCTGAAAAAAATGCAGCTTGACCAAGATGTGTTAGCCAATTATAGGCCTATATCAAATTTATCTTTTGTGTCAAAACTTCTAGAACGAATTATTTCAGAAAGAGTGACAAATCATTTAGAAAATAAAAAACTTATGCCCAGAATGCAGTCTGCATATCGGAAACACCACTCCACTGAATCGGCACTTATTCGTCTTATGTCAGACCTGATCTCCTCAATAGAAGGTGGAAATGTTGCCTTGCTGGCAATGTTAGACATGAGCGCTGCCTTTGATACGGTGGATCACGGAACTTTATTACAAAGACTCAAAATTAACTTTGGTGTTAAAGGCAAAGTACTTGCATGGTTCGAGTCTTATTTACACGATAGAAAGCAAGCCATTAAATTTCAAGGCGAAATATCACCTGCACGCATTCTGAAATACGGAGTACCTCAAGGCTCCGTATTAGGCCCAATGCTTTTTATCTTATATACAAAAGATATTGAAAAGATAGTGAGCAGCTATGGGCTATCAATACATGCATACGCTGACGACTGTCAAGTATACGCTAGCTCCAAGCCTAATGACACTGAAGGGTTGAAATCTCAAATGGCTGCGTGCATTGGAAGGATACAGGAATGGATGACTCTAAACAAGCTGATTCTAAACCCTCAGAAGACTGAAATTCTGTGGGCTGCCACATCAAAGCGTCAGAATCTCTTAGATTTGCACACACCGCTGACACTATCGGGAGGAGACTCTATCTACCCATCAAAAACTGTGGATCTGCTAGGAGTACGATTGGGCACAGACCTGACATTAAGTGAGCAGGTGGATAAAACATTAACAGCATCTTTCTTTGGACTGCGCCAAATTAAGGCAATACGCAGATGTCTACCCCCTGATGCATTAAAAACCTTGGTCAATGCCTTTGTCCTGTCACGGGTAGACTATTGTAGTGCGATTTACGCAGGACAAACAAAAAAGCAAAACAATAGGCTTCAATCGGTCCTTAATTCGGCAGCAAGACTGATTTTCGGAACTGGAAAGTTCTGTCATATCACGCCAATACTAAGGAACCTGCATTGGTTGAAGTTTCCAGAGAGAGTAGCTTACAAAATATGCTACACTGTGTACAAGGCACTCAACGGGAAGGCTCCAACATACTTGGCTGAACTGCTATCCCAGCAGTCCAACAGGAGTGATCTGGTGCTAAGATCCTCTGTATCAGGAGGGATAAGACTAAATGAGCCTCATCGTCCATACCGAACATGCTTCGGCGACCGAGCCTTCCACAATGGTGCACCTGCAGTGTGGAATGGACTTCCTCTGGATGTCAAAACCGCAAGCCCAGAGTCGACGTTCCGGAAAAAACTCAAGACCTACCTGTTCAGTGTATCATATCCCAATTAATCCTACACTTTATTTAACTACTTTTATGTTTATGTATTACTGTACGAATATATTATTTACCTATAATGTAAGATTATTATGTATGTGCATTTACATGTATACGAGTATGGACATACCCCATTATTTATATTATTCCCTTCATATCGTCTCATTCCTCATATATTTTATACCAAGGGCCCTTGAGGTGTGCTACACACAAAAACGGCGCTTCAAATAAATTATCCAATTATATATATATATATATAGTAATGTGGATTCGATAAGAAGGCAGCAGATCTTCGAAGAAGTTTCTTGCAGTGTAGTGATGAGTTGTAAGCAAGAAAGAAGAAGAGAAAAATAAGGAGAAAAAAGCAATAAAAAGCATGGTCAAGACCCAGAAGAACAATATCAATCATCCGAAGTCAGACGTGAAACCCTATAAACATTTTTAATACATTTCATTCAAAATAGCAATCAATCCCTCGTCTTTTATATGCCCTTTCTGTGTATTCATGTCATCAGGAAATGTATGCTTGGACTCACATACAAACTAAGGGAAAATAAGTAACGAAAGGTTAGCCGCCATTCTGCCAGGGGTGGCCGATACCTCTGCAGATGTATCTTCATGCTGTTTGTACCTGTACTCTTTTTTCCATCTCTTCGACATTCATCCCTGTCTCCATTCATGCTTTACTCTTTTTTTTAATTATCAGATTTTTTGCAATCTCGCTTATGTATTTTGAAAAATCCATTATTTACTTGATTATCACCTTCAATGCTTAAAATTTACACTCGTACTTTGTAAATTGTTCGTTCTAAATGCAAATCACCATTTCCCCTGTGTACTTTTACTCTCATATTCTTATTCTTGTAGCACTCATTCATAACTCAGTTTTACGGAGACTATCATTCAGAGTCTCACCAATCATTACTGTTATGTAAATATAAATATTGAAATAAGTATGGGTAGTTATAGTTATAAGAATCCTCGTAAGTATTGGTGGGTAAGATCGATAATTGTGTATAAGTGTAGAATTCTCTAGGCTAAGTAGGTATTTGTTATAATTATAGGAATTCTGTCTTGCATTGTGTGGGTAGGAATCATAGAATAAAATACGTGCAGCATCGAGAAATAATAATTACTATGCCTTTCTGGAACTGTCAAGCAACTATAGGTCTAGATTGTACTGCTCTAAAGAGTATAAAGGGCGCAAGTGACCTGCAGAGCGAGCAGTATCATACGAGATTTACAAACACATAGAACTAACTTGATCAGTGAGCAGAAACCAAGTGGAATAGTCGAGAAAGCTTTGTGAAAATAAATTATGTAAAAGTGTAAAATAAATAGCTGTATAAGAAGACCTGTGTATTTTAATTTGAAAGACTTTTGAACCCTAATTTCGTAACATTACTTTTAAATAATTGTTGACGCACATTTATACTTTACTTTCATTAACCATTCATATGAATATGCGAGTCGGTAACATTATTCTATTATGTACCTCCCGTCTCATTTCCTTCAAAAGCTTATCATTCGTAACCTTAGATTGAATTTTGTAGTATGCAATTTAAAAAAAAAAGATGCATGACAATAG
The DNA here is from genome assembly GCA_951799405.1 of Agapetus fuscipes. NCBI lineage: Eukaryota > Metazoa > Arthropoda > Insecta > Trichoptera > Glossosomatidae > Agapetus > Agapetus fuscipes. The sequence goes on from OX637336.1 coordinate 268,601, forward strand.
CCTGACTAGAGTGTGTGAGGACAAAATTTTAAACGTGCGCGATTATGTGAAAATGTATCACGCATAAATGTTGAATGCCGAGCAATCATATGCAGGGCGCACTATATTTTTTTAAGGTTTGGGTCTCTTTCCTCTTGAGAACCATTTTATTCCTCCGATGTATATATAATATTATATATGTATGTATTATTTTGTGGGAAGCTTTTCTACCATGTAAAAATCTATAGAGCCCTTTTATTTTACTTACAAAGGGATTCCAGTTTTTTTGAAACATTTCATACTCTTCTTCTTCTTCTTGGCCATCTACTTCTTATTTTTCTCACTAGTTTGTCAACGACGTTACCATGTTGAAAGCACCGGTTCCCATAGAACACCGAAGTTAAGCAAAATTGGGTGTGGACAATACTTGGATGGGTAACCGCTCAGGTACACCGCGTGTCGTTGGCATCTTGGACCGGTCCGTAGTCCGTAGTGGCAACACTTCGGACTCGTAAATGGAAGGTTGTGGATTCGGATCCCGGCGGAGCACAAAAATATACCATTTATATTTCGAATGTGCTCTTCGCTGGGTTGAAAAATTCATACACCTTTACCAATGACCGGTCACCAAAGGTCCATCCAGCCTTACAGCAACTGGGTCTTGCTTGAGTATTGGCGCTTTGTAGCGACGACCAAGCTCGTACACCTATGCGGCACTACAACAAGTGTCATAGACCCCTAGAGTCTTAAGAATCTAGGGAGTCTCCCGCACAGGATTTCTTAAAAAAAAAAAGAAAAAACTAGTTTGAAGCGTTGCAAATTAACATGAAAATCACAATTTATTTTTGTTACCGATTAAACAATCCATAAATACAAATTAACGGAGATGGAAATCCTTCATTTAACTTAAAACGCCGCAATTATAACTCAGCTTCGTTTTGGTTCACATTAAGTTATAAAAAATATGCGGGGCAGGGGGGGGGGGGGCTTGTTTTTCCGTACCAGGGCCCCCGGTGGGCTTAATGCGAGCCTGCTTACACAAGTGAACGAGTGTGAGGACTGAGGACGCGCCCAGACCGCGGCTCTTCTCAGTACAGATGCACCGCATTAAACGGATGCATTCTTGTCGACGCATCCGAGCCACAGTGCCCGGCCGCATCACCACGCGCATCCAACCTAAAAGCGCATGGGAGCTGCACATTCATAGTAAGTATTATACTGCTGTGAATGTGTAATTGTGTGTCTGTGTAAGTTGTGTCTGTGCGAGTCTGTTAAGTCTCTAGATGCAACAGGGGCGTGCATCCCATACAGGCACATGCGCCTAAAAAGGTAGGCAATATAATAATATGGTAAAACAACACTTAAGCTTGATATTCAGATTAAAAATCCATAATTTAATTTCGATTAGAGCCATCGTTAGCACTTCAGTCAATTTCAAATGAGTTATTTTAAAGGAATGGGAGAAATTATTTATTCTGAAATGTATTCGCCTATACCCTATGCACGCGCCTGAGATGCAGGTACTTAAATAATTGTATTTGTTTGAGATTGTGGGAGTGTTTACTCGAAAATTTAAGTAGAATGTTCTGGCGAAATCTCACATGCTCCGGTTCTAAATATTTCGAGAATAACCATTATTTTCGTCTATAAATAGAGATTAAGATGCTCTGTAATCAGACTAGGATCTAAGCCGTCGAGCTATACAGTTCAACAGTAACTCTGTGTACGAACAGAATATGACCCGTAGCTGAAGTAAATTGTGCAAAATTAATAAGCACAATTTTTATTTATAGAATCCAGTAAAATCATAACAATACATTCAGTCATTTTAGACAATGTTCATCTGCAATGTTAGCGGCTGAAGCTTTAAATTTTTTAATGTTATTAATTGTTTTACGTGGATATATGTACACTACTTTTATTTCTTGACTGGTATGAGACTGATCGTCCGTACTTTAAAAAATGGATCATTTTGCTTATGTCACCCCTGCTTGTGGACAGGAGAGAAAGAGACAGGATTTATGTTCATTTGAGATTTTGAGAAAACACGATAATTGTTCCTCTCATCACCTGAGTATGTTGTTATTAAAAATATATCTCATAAATAAGTTTTTTTTGTTGATTTTCGAAATTCTCCTATTGATTGAATTACGCTAATGCACCCTACAAATAAATAATACTTGTAGGTATATATCGTTTACTTACACATCTGAAGGACGAGCTGGGGTGGAAGTCTCATCCCCACGGTAATTCTCACCTACCGAATATCGGTAATATTTGTATGAAGATCTGTCAATCCAAGATGGCCGCAATGAACAGCTGATTAGTCTTAATACAAATACGAGTAGTATTTGTATGAAGAGTAGGTAAGAATTACCGTGGTTCTTACAAATTCCTTGACTTATGGGTTGGTATGAGGCTGACCACCCATACTGTAAAAAATGGTTCACTTTGCCAATGTCACCCCTGCTTCAGGGAAGGTCGGCAAGAGTTGCAGGGCTTATATTCATTTGAGATTGGGTTTTTAAATTGTAGGTCCACATGCGGCATGTGTGAGCGCGGAATTATGCGTGTCTGCTTGTGGGAATACATTTAATATAAACTTCAAATGATACATATCTTTTCAACTAAGATTTAGATTTAGATGAGACTTCCAGTTCTGGTTTCTCTTAATACCAGCAATTCTACACCAAGATAACAAAGACAAACAATGGAAATTTTTAAAATGATGGATGAAAAAAAAACAAAAAAAAACGTTATAGTGAATCTTATGATGAATTCATCGATATCTTACAAATACTTGGTCACAAACCAAAGAAAAATATGTAGAGGTGGGAAGAGCCCCTACAACGCGGGTCTATCCGTGTGTAGGAGGTCTATGTGGGTCATCTCTCTCATTCCTATATCCATAATAAAGATTCATTCGGGTTCAGTACCACTCCACGTCTAAACTTAATTACAGCGTTTCACGAAAAATGTGTGAAAATTAAAAAGCACTTCCACGCGGCGTACTTAGCTTCCATACCCGCCTGGTGGAACGCTGTGGTTGCGTTTTGATGTGGCGCTTTATACTCGAGGACGCAGACAGCTTTCTCTCTAATTTTCATATTAATTATTTTTTATTGTATTTTTATACAAATAAACGCACAGCCTTGGGTGACGAAGGAATATGGCTCAATTATAAAAGAAATAAATCATTATAAACATTCATAAGCTGAGATATTACACTCGTGTAGAAAATACATCGAGAAAAATTAAGGTTTCTTATTAAAAAACAATGTTGGCGACAAGGCCTTTTTAAAAAACATTAAAAAATCAATTCGTTAAGCTTAGTTTGCAACAAACAAATGTAAGTCACTTTCAATACAAAGTGAAAGAATGGGATGTACAAAGCGAGCGTCAAAGAAGAAAATGCAAGAAAAAGGTGATGGATATGAATGAATTGAAAGAGGTATGTAAGGATAGGAAGAAATGGAGGCAGCTTTGCACAGGTTCTAGCCACCCCTAGCGGAATGGCAACAGAGTTACAGCTACAATTACAGTTTACAGTAATTACATTAAACAGTCATCATTTGAAATAAGTTTGTGTCCAAAAATGGCTCTAGCCATCCCTAGTGATATGATGGCAGAGTTATAGTGATAGCCACAACTTTATTTAACTTAATAGTGAAATTTATTGGCCAATTTTATACCACGCCGATTAGTGGCAAAAACCACCCAATGGATACTTGTAGAAGCTTGAAGCTTGAACTATTAAACAAAATAATGTGTCTTAAGCAACTTCCTGAAACTGCCAACATTGGTCTCTGTTCTCAACTCCAGAGGTAGACTGTTCCAGCAGGATGGACCAGCCGAACTAAAAAGCCCTTTGTTTAGCCCGCTCTTTTCCGTGTCGAAGCGGCAAGTGGAGCTTACTAACGGTCAGGGGCGTGCATCCCATACAGGCACATGCGCCTAATAGGCAGGCAATATATGGTCAAAAACCATTTAGGCTTCATATTTAGATTTAAAATTCAAAATTGAAGTTCAACTGTAGCCATTCAGGAATAACGCGGCAAGAAGTTACACTATATGTGTAGTTTAGTTGCGTAGTTGCTTTTATTTGCCTACATCCTATGCACGCGCCTGCTAACGGTGTCTACAAGTTGTTTACAGAAAATACAAATTACTGTAACTGTGATTATTTCAACATTCCGCTAAGGTTGGTCAGAGGCTCTGCTGAATCGCTTGAGTTGCTTGATTTTTGTTTTGAAAGGTTGTAAACGCATGATTTTATTTGTAGTCGAATGGTAGATATGTATGTAGGTAGGCAGATGGGTGGGTGGGTTCTGGTTTGTAGATATGAGAACTCGGGTTCGGATCAATTGTCAATGGCCGACGTATTTTTAGTTTTAACAAACACACTTTTTGTCGGTCTCGGATCTGGAGCGTAAGTTTAACATTCCAGAACATCACACATAGAGAGCTTGAACAATCGCAGTAGATTTATTGACAGTGTTCTTATAGTCATGGAAACTTTTGTAAAAATTGTGTGAGCTTTTCTCAACGAAAATATTACGTATTTAATTTTTTAAAAGAGACACCAAATGAAATAGCTACCTTTTTAATGCTGCTTTATTTTAATTTCTTCGAAATCATAAACAACAAACGTTTTTGGTTATTTTATCATCAGGTATAATAAATATAATTAATTAAAAGTATGCAATGTTTTAACCATAACGCGAGATCTCAGCTTTTTTCCATATTCAATATCGACAGCAGGCAATCTTGTGTTTTTCTAATCTTGTTCAACATAAATCCATATTTTCTTTTTGAGAATGCATGAATCATTCACCTTTATTAATGCCCTCTGGCGCGCTTCAGGTAGTTTTCTTTCAGGGTTATTCACAACACATTTGATCCATAGCTGATATATGGACCATGGATAATCGTTTTTTATGTTTGTGTATGGTATGGTAAACTTTACATTAGGTGGCGGTTGAGCCATGATTTGCTGTGTGTGAATAACACTTGTTGAGTTTGTTAAGAGATTTAGGGTTGAAAAGTAACCGATATATTTCGAAATCTCGAAAATGTACGCAGGCAAGAATTTACACTATATGTGTAGTTTAGTTGCGTATTTGCGTTTTCACTTGAAATGAGTACCAGCCCTCTCGAGAGCTGGGAAACCCCCACTTCAACTGAAGTGGTTAGCGTAAGGCCGGCCCCCTTACCTGTAAAAATAAATAGTTTCAACGCTTTACATGCGACCCCTTCGGGGATAACGCGACAAGAATTTACACTATATGTGTAGCTTAGTTGCGTTTTTTGCGTTGCAAAGCTTCGGAGTGTGATATCGCCACATGTCGGTACAGTCGAGTATCGTTTCTTTCACGCTAGAGACGTTCCCACGCCAGTCCCGCGGGTCACTCAGTACTTAGTGAGCATACAACTGTACCTACTTACAAACTCAGCCACGGTTTTACCAAAATATGTATCGAAACTAAAACAGCGCCTCTAGTGAGAGTTCTACTTTCCACATATTTTCTTGGTAAAACGCTGTTTTGAGTTGAAACGTTAAATTTACATTACACAGATACACGTAGCACAACACTAGTGCTTTGTGAGAATCAAATCTGTGTTTGTGCCGCTTATATGTGCAAGCACAGGTTCATCCAAACACAGATAGACCATCGTCTTAGTTGCAACTTGCAAAGATGCATTAGCATTTGAGATTCAGATTTAATGCACGCCCATGTGCAGACACGCGTAATTTGACGCGTAAACTTGCCGCATCATGCATGTCTACTTTACAAAATACAAACACAAATATCAAATGCACAAATAACTTGAAATTCTTGCTGCTTTTACATGAAACGGGGTGATATAAGCCAAAGTGAACCTATTGTTACAGTTTTGGTGGTCAGTCTTATACCAACCTAAGTGAGGGACTAATTTTGAGGTACTCTGATTCATATTACCACATTACCGGTAGTCTAGTCATTAACGCTACGAACTCGTAATTGGAAGGTCATTGATTCGATTCACCAAAGACCGATCCCCAAAGGTCTGTACAGCCTTACAACAACCGGATTTAGCTTGTGTAAATGGCGCTTTCTATAACGACGAACAAGCTCGCAAAGGGCTGCTGAGTTGTGATTCTCACATAAAAACAGCCCTCGACTAAAAAATCATCATCATATTATTATTTTTAAGGATAAAAGAAAAACAGCAGATTTTTATTTTACATAGACCCTTCAAGTTTTGCCAACGTTCCCTTAAACAGGAGTGACATTTTGCAAAGTGAGCCAATTTTTGCAGTGCGGTAGGTCAGACTCATACCCACCTATAACAAAAAGTGTCATGCATTTCACATGAATCTTTATTGTTCTATTGTATCAGTGCAATTTGGACTCTAGATTATATTGATATAAGATACTTCACTTATTTCCAATGTTTGCAACTTAGATTAAAAATGGCAAATGTGAATCAATTAGAGAAGAAAAAGAAGACAACTCATTGTCTTATTCAAATTGTCGTTCTGTATGTGAGAGCATCCGAAGGAATGCAAGCTAAGTGTGTGTGTGTGTATGTATTGGTGTATTTGTGTGTGTGTGAGTGTCTGTGTGTGTGTGTTTGTGTGTGTATTTGTGTGTGTGTTTGTGTGTGTGATGGCCATACTCTCACAATACTACATTCTTCTCACGGCAGAGATCGAAAACTAAATAATATTTTATTATAAAGCTGCTTTTATGTAGCTATTTTCCAATACTTGAATGTTATATATAATTTCTTGAATTATAGGTTGGTGTGTTAAGAAGATAGATAGAAACCTCCACTTCAACTGAAAGTGGTTGGAGTGAGGCTGGCCGCCTTACCCTTAAAAATAAAAAGGTCCCTAATCGCCACACGCGACCTCTTCGGGGATAACGCAGGCAAGAAGTTACCCTATATGTGTAGCTTAGTTGCGTTTTTGCGATAGCACGTGGGCAGACTCTCTGATCAACAGCCCTGAGCAAGACTCTTCTCCACTTACCAAAATGAACGGTCAGACCTCAGAACAGTATTTGGAGACCAAGCTTGGGTTGGGAAGTGGGGGTTTCCCAGCTCCCGGGGGGGCTGGTTCTCATTTCTTGTGAAGGCTGAGTACAGCTCGGGATCGAACCTTTGCTCTCGCCATAGAATGCAAGCATTCCCCCAACTGCGCTATCAACCGGATTTGTACGAGCTTGGTCGTCGCTACGAAGCGCCAATTCTCAAGCAATACCCAGTTGCTGTAAGGCTGGATGACCCTTTTGATGCCCGGTCTTTGGTAAAGGTTTATGAATTTTTCAACCCAGCGAAGAGCAAATTTGAAGATATAAATGGTGTACTTTTTGTGCTCCGCCAGGATTCGAAAACACAGCCTTCCATTTACGAGTCCGAAGTGTAACCACTGGACAACAGACCGGTATCTAATCTAATCTAATCTAAGTTGCAAAGATATGTAACATTGGGGATTCACATTACATGCATTTTCACAAGCAAACACGTACAAGCCGCATGTGAACCTACAACATAAAAACCAAATCTCAAATGGACATACACCCTGCAACTCCTACCGACCTTCCCTGAAACAGTGGTGACATTGGCAAAGTGAACCATTTTATACAGCATGGGTTGTCAGCCGCATACCAACCTATAAGTCAAGGAACATACACAAAAAGCGAATAAACGTTTTTGTTGTTGTTGTTTTTTTTACTATAATTTTCCTTCAGTCTTGTACCCCTGGATCACTTTCCTGACCGTAAACCACTCACAGCCTCCAGCTAGCTACACTCGCCGACCAACTTTAGTAGCGCGACAACAACTCCTGGTTAGCATACACTCTCCGCTGATCATCTCCTCGCTTAAGCGCTGGTCGTGATCTGTGAATAGCGCGCATCGGGCTGACAAAACAGGTTCCAGTTTGTCCATTGACAACCTCACACACACAGAAACAATTACATACGTACGTACACACATACAGGCGTCAGTGAAACACCCACACATGTACATTACTTTCTTATGATACTTTTGACTGAATTTAATGTCTTTATTTGTTTCTATAATTCCTTGACTTATAGGTTGGTGTGAGGCTGACCACCCATACTGTAAAAAGTGGTTTACTTTGCCAATGTCACCTTTGTGTCATGGAAGGTCGGCAAAAGTTGTAGAGCTTATGTTCATTTGAGGTTTGGAATTTTTTTGTAAGTACACATTCAGCATTTGTTAGCGCGAACTACAGGTGTTTGTTTGTGGGCATGCATTTGTTATGAGCTTTGCATGTTAATATATCTTTGCAACTTAGATTATATATTATCTAGTGAAAAGGTGCGCTCCTAGTGCTCCCATGTACAGGTACAGATACTTTTATGTTTCCATGACCTCTGCGGGTCTCACAGCGTTCATTGTCACTGGCCGTGGGTGAGACCACACCAATATTATAAGTGATCAACAGTTGCAAGCGGCATCCTCTTCTAATCTAAGTTGCCAAGATATGTAACATTAAGGATTCACATTATTTGCATTTTCACAAGCAGACACGTATAAGTTCGCGCCGCATGTGGAGAATATAAAAACCTCAAATGAATATACACCCTGCAACTCTTGCCGATCTTTCCTGAAACAGGGGTGACATTGGCAAAGTGAACCATCTTCTATAGCATGGGTGGTCAGCCGCATGCTAACCTATAAGTCAAGGAACCCGACTGAAAAAAATAATCCTAATCAAACTATTCCACATTGCGTGTCTCTGTACTTTTATATCAATGAAGTAGGCGACCTGGGGAAATGCGAGGATGCACTTCTCCGCCCCCTTTTCTTCCCTCCCTTCCTCCTCCCTGTCTACTCTTCCTTTACCTTCCTCTTCCCTGCCTACTCTTCCTCCACCTTCCTCCTCCCTGCCTACTCGTCCCTTTCTTCCTCCTCCCTGCCTACTCTTCCTCCACCTTCCTCCTCACTGACTACTCTTCCTCCACCTTCCTCCTCCCTGCCTACTCTTCCTCCACCTTCCTCCTCACTGACTACTCTTCCTCCACCTTCCTCCTCCCTGCCTACTCTTCCTCCACCTTCCTCCTCACTGACTACTCTTCCTCCACCTTCCTCCTCACTGACTACTCTTCCTCCACCTTCCTCCTCCCTGCCTACTCTTTCCTTCCATCCTCCTCCCTGCCTACTCTTCCCTCCTTTCCTCCTCCCTGCCTACTCTTCCCTTCCTTCCTCCTCTCTGCCTACTCTTCCTCCACCTTCCTCCTCCCTGCCTACTCGTCCTCCACCTTCCTCCTACTTCTTCTTCCTCCCTCTTCCCGTTGCAGACTGCAGAGGCATTCAGATCACCGTAACCCAAGTACCCACAACTTACCTCCCAACGCAATCTCAAAGTTGTACTTAAATAATATGGTAACTAAAATAGCGCCTCCAGAAAGCGTTTTAGTTTCTGTAAACCTTTGGGATACGCTCCGGTGGAGTTTAACGTGATGTTGCGTAGTACTCGAGGTAGCGATCACTGATCTGAGAGAAGCTCAATATCAACCAAGGCGACTGCAGTAATATGGAAGGACTACTGAGTATTCCGGATAAGCGCCGTTTCGTGAGGCATTCGAAGAAAAATATACAACAAAACGAATCCGGTCGATAGCTCAGTTAGTAGAGTGCTTGCATTACATGCCGCGAGCTTGGGTTTGAATCTCAAAGAGTGTGTTAGAAATGGTTTCCTGTTTCGGTATGTATTTCAAACCCTAAAATAAAATACCGGCAAGGTTTACTCAGCCTTCACAAGAAATGTGTACCAGCCCCCTCGGAAGCTTGTTTACCTCGTATACCCTGTTGAACTTATGTAAATAAGGGAGGAGGCCTTACGCCAACCATTTCACTCGAAGTGGGGATTTCCCAGTTTCCGAGTGCGCTGGTTCTCAAATCTTGTGAGGTCTGAGTAAAATTTGCTTGAATTTCGATTTTGTGTGTAAAATAAACAACGAAACGTAAAATTATTTTTGACACCCTTGGTCGGGAACGAACTTTAGCCATCTGACATAGAACACACGCATTCTAGAAAACATTGTTATGTAAATAGCAAATGCACATAAATATCTACATCTGTGAAATAAATGTAAATTGCTAGATAAATGTAAAAGTGTAAAAAATATATATAACTGTAAAAATAAATCTAAGTGTAAAATAAATATCCTGTAAAGAAGACCAGTTTTTGTAATTTGAAGACTATTTGAACCTTTAAAACATAACAATATTATATTTCCGGTAAAATTACCTTTTTTAGCACATGCTCGTTTTTGATTCTGCGCTTCACAAATTCAAGTGCATATTATGATTTTGTATAGCATACAAATGCACTGTCTTACGTACCATACCACGTTATATACAATAAGGCTTTGCATTTCCACTGTGACTGTTACTCTGACGGCTTTACCCTAGGGGTGGCTTCCGTTTCTAATCGCATACATCCTCTTATTCTTTATTCTTTTAAAAAAAACCTTAAACTGTATTCCCGAACTTCTGAGTGAACAATGTTAGTCACAAAGCTTTCGTGGAATTCAAGAACATGTAGGTTGGTGTAGGATTATTTACCTAATCTAATCTAATCTAAGTTGCAAAGATATGTTACATTGGAGATTCACATTACAGGCATTCCCACAACCAGACACGTACAAGTTCGCGCTTGCACATGCCTCATGTGAGCCCACAACATAAAAAACAAATCTCAAATGGACATACACCCTGCAACTCTTGCCGTCCTTCCCTGTAACAGGGGTGACACTGGCAAAGTAAACCATTTTTACAGCATGCATACCAACCTATAAGTCAAGGAACCCATCCTATAAAAAAAATATTACTTTTGCCAATTTTTTGTACGTGTGAGTAAGCGCAAACTTGCACGTTTATACTTGTGGGAATGCATTTAATATGAATCTCTACAGCTAAGATTATAGGTTTCAAGAAGCTTTGTAATTCTCAAGTTAAAGCTATTCACTTATTTCTACCATTACTATCTTAAAACCAGTTCGTTTCAGAATGTCCACATGTAAGTACGCGCACATGTTTACGATTGTATTATACATACACACTTATATTAAGCTTGGAATACTCTTAGATTGTTATATTCTGATAGGACATTCACTCCAGGACATTTGTTAAGTTTTAAGTTGGCTTTTTCATGATGAAAATATATTCAGCCATTTGTTGTTAGCGTGAAATTCATTTAAATCAAATTGTCAAAAATCTGAAAAATAACCGCCTGTACTATAAGAATCTAATCTAATCAAGTAATATAATAATAAAATAAAGTTGCAAAATATAAGTGACATTAGAGATTCACATTATAATATGCATTTTCACAAACCAGACATGTTTAAGTTCGCTATTAAACATACCGCATGTAGTCCTACATTATAAAAACCCGAATCTCAAATGAACATACACCCTGCAACTCCTGCCGACCTTCCCTGAAACAGGGGTGAAATTGGCAAAGTGAACCATTTTCTGCAGCATGGGTGGTCAGCCGCATACCAACCTATAAGTCAAGGAACATACACAACAAATTACATTGTTTCTAATAAACCAATGTAACCTCTGTTTCAAGAAAGAGCGTCAAGAATTACAGGGTTTATGTTTATTTGAGGTTTTTCTATGATAAAACAGAACACGTGCAGCATGCATAAGCGCGAACTGGCACGTGTCTGCTTGAGGGCATGAGCTTATAATTTGAATACATCTTCGTAACTTAGATTATAGAGAGGACTTCGCTTCATTTGATATAATGATATTTGGATACCGCTTGTGTTTTGATATTTGTCCGGAATTAGAACAACTGCGCGCGCTCCAGATATATCCCCGTGATCGTTGTTACAGTGTACATCATTATAATATCTCATGCTCGTACATACTTCTGCCTCAGCTCGCATTCCAGATCTCTGTTCGTTAACCGAATACAAAATAAAACTACTCTCCTTTGAGCAAAATACTTATTAACTTAAATCTGTATCACAAGACAAGACTCTCTCTCTAGTGCCGCTTCCCTCCATGGTCCCCTTCCTCCCAGGACTTCCACGTCGACCTCGAAATTGTCTGCCTACCGTATCCTGGGACTTGATGGTGACCTGTGATTTGGGATAAAGATGATAAGATGATTGACCGGTCCGTGGTTCAGTGGTAACACTTCGGAAGGTTGTGGGTTCGAATCCCGGCGGAGCACAAAAAATATCCCATTTATATTTTCAAATTTTCTCTACGCTGGGTTGAAAAATTCATAAACCTTTACCAATGACCGGTCACCAAAAGTCCATCCATAAAGTGGTTGGTGTGAGGGCGGCTCCCTTACCCGTAAAAATAAGTAGGTCCCGAATCGCCACATGCGACCCCTTCGGGGATAACGCAGGCAAGAAACTTCTTGCCTGCGTTAAAGTGTAACTACACTATATGTGTAGCTTAGTTGCGATGATAATACAATGGCAGCGGACGACTTGGTTCCATAATACGCAACTCGAAAAGATTTTTTGTTATCGCGTTGTTCCCAAAAGGATCGCATGCGGTGTCTGAAACCTATCTATATCAACATGTAAAGAAGCTGACCCTTCGCCAACTTCTTCACTAAAAGGGGAATTTCCCAGCTTCCGAGGAGGCTGGTTCTCATTTCTTCTATGGGGTGAATAAACCTAGATGGTATTTTGATTTTGGGTTTGAAAAAAACACCGAAACGGGAAATCATGTATGACATCGTTGATGCGAATCGCGCCCTCGCCCTCAGTAATGGAATACAAGTATTCTAACAACTGAGCTGTCGACCCTACTGGAATGATATTTAAAAACACTTTATACATTACTATGTAACAGGTTTCTCAAAGTTTCATCGAAGTCGTATCCGCGACGTCATAAGAAGAGTGTCACTTCTTCGCCGAAGATGCACGAATGTGCATTCAAACGTTTATTAGTTACAATATCATGAGGCTGACATGTCATACTATTAAGAGATGGTTCACTTTGCCAATGTCACTCCTGTTTCAGGGAAGGTCGGCAAGAGTTGAAAGGCTTATGTTCATTAAAGATTGTTTTTTTTTTTATATTGTAGGTCCACATCCGGCATGTGTTAGCGCGAACTTATACGTGCATGCATTTAATATGAATCCCAAATGATATACTGTAACTGTAACTGTAACTCTGTCGCCATTCCGCTAGGGGTGGCCAGAGCCTCTGCAGAGTTGCCTCCATTTTTTCCTATCCTGACATACCTCTTTCATATATATCTTTGCAACTTAGATTTAGATTTGATTCAGATTATTTTGCTAGACAAATATGTAAATAAATAAAATATTCAACTTAAGATATTTTTTTTTAGTTTTTTAGATTACGCATTCATAGAATGCTCGTATTCCAAGTCATCCGAGAGTTGAGGTTTTCCTGTGCAGTATAAAGTGTGGAACAGATCAACAAAGCGTGAGCAGGAATGTAAAAATACCTCTTTGTTTATAATAGCCAGTCAGATGGGAGGCTGAGCCCGAGTACAGAGCATCACGTGTATACGCAAGCGTAGCGTTTCACCTAGAAATGTGAGGAAACTAGAGCAGCGCTCATGGCGAGTGCTTTAGTCTCTGTGCATGTTTCGGTGAACGCTATGCTTGAGTTTTAACGCAAAATTTCAAACCTAAGAGTACTGAACCTTCGGATGGAGAGAGGAAATGAGAGAGCAAGTATCTGATACACAATAACGGTTACCTTAATGGTGATACATTTAGAAAATGGATGCCGCACATTTGGTATAGACAAAAAAAATTGTAACGCCACACGACCGGGTTGCCAAAGTTAAAGGAAACTTGTAAATGGGTTGGTATATGGCTGAGCACCCATGCTGTAGAAAATGGTTCACTTTGCCAATGTCACCCGCAACTCTTGCCGACCTTCCCTGAAACAGGGGTGACACTGGCAAAGTGAAACATTTTCTACAGCATGGTGGTCAGCCGCATACCATCCTATAGGTTAACGAACATAATTCACAAAAATAATCAGTATAGTATATCTTTGCAGTATAGTTTATAGATTTGACTGTTAAATACAATCAGTTCCTGTAACTGTAACTCTGTCGTCATTCCGCTAGGAGTGGCCAAAGCTTCTGCAGAGCTGCTACATTCCCTCCCATCCTTACATACCTCTTTCAATTCATTCATATCCATCACCTCTTTCATGTATTTTCTTCTTTTACGCTCGCTTTGTATATCCTATTCTTTCACTATCTCCTCAATCTGATCACTCCATACTTTTCTCCATTCAGTGCAAAGTCGTTTAGACAAGTTTGAAAAACGCGGGAATTTATTTTCCGGAAAATAATCCAAGACTCTCCCACCTACTCCTCTGTGCATAATATGCTTGCATGAGCTATTTCAGTATAAAAATGCAAGTCACAAATAAACAGAAAACATATACGTACATAATTATTTTTTACGTATCTGACTTGACACATAAGGTATACATAGAAGCTTTTAAGTATTAGTATAAAACTCTGTGTGTAAACCCAGCCACAGGGTTTCATAAAAATGTATGAAAGCTTAGATAGCGCCCATATCGAGCGTTTTAGTCTCAAACATTTACGTGAAACGTCAATGTTGAGCTTAAACGTACAGTTTCATACTTGAATGGTAGGTTGAAAAAAGTCACTAAGTACCATTGAGGTAAAACTGAGAAAAAGAGGATAAGTACGTGAGAGAAGGTAAGAAATATTCATCAGAATTTTGTTTTTTTTTATGCAAACTACCGTTTACCTTGCGTGATATTTAGTATCTTTAAATTTTCCAAAATCCAACTCGGATTGCTTAGGCCAGATTATTTGCATCGGCATACTTGTTCCTTGACCTATAGGTTGTTATGCGGCTGACCAGTGACCACGCATACTGTAAAAATGGTTCACTTTGCCAATGTCACCCCTGTTTCAGGGAAGGACGGCAAGAGTTGCAGGGTGCATGCCCATTTGAGATTTGAGTTTTTATCTTGCAGGCTCGCATGCGGCATGAACTTGTACGTGTGTGCTTGTGAGAATGCATGTAATGTGAATCCTGATATTTTTGCTACTTAGATTAGATTAAATACTCACTTCTCACAAATTTGAAGGCTCATGGCCACTGCACCACAATCCTGCAGGACTCTGTGTCTTGCGCCGCTGTTCTCCATGGTCCACTTATTCTCCGGCCTTGAAATTATCTGCCCACCGTATCCTGGGACGCCCGAGTGGTCTAACACCGGAGGAGGCACCATCCTAAGCATTTCTGATGATCCTAGAGTCCTCTGCATAGTACATACTTTAGAGGTCTCAGTACATATTATGTCCGACCAACTGAAGTCTTCTTTATAGAGAGCCAACCAGAATATTTCGTGGGAAATGGAATATTTTGGTACTTAGTGTCTTACTGAAGTCTCCCATTCACTTATATACGATAAATTTCACGTTGAAAGGACGTCACTGCGCAACATTGTTTGAAATTCTTGAAAGTGATTATTGTGAAGGAAAAGTTCAACGAGTTGTAGGCAGAAATAAATCGACTACAGTACGCAGGAAAACGTTTATTTAGTTGTTCTATACATAGATCACAAACATTGACATGGGTTTTCTTTTTCTCTCAAAGACAAGCTGCACATATAGTGCAACTTCATTCTGCGCTGTATTCAAAATGATCGCATTAAGCGAGAGGAACCTATTTATTATTACAGGTAAGGGACTGGCCTTATGCCAACCACTTCAGTGAAAGGGGGGGGTTTCGCAACGCCCGAGGTGGTTTGTTCTCATTTCTTGTGAAGGTTGATTAAGCCTTGCCGGTATTTTATCTTGGGTTTGAAATTAACACCGAAAAGAAAAGTAACTCTGACACCCATAGTGTGGATTGAGCCCTAGCCCTTTTGCTTTGAATGTAAGCAATCTACCAACAGAGCTATCAACCATTCTATTATTATGATTTTACTGGGTTCTCTTTTGATTAAACTGCAATTATTTATTTTAACATAATCTATTTTACGGAATTTGGTTCACGATTTACAACAATTGTTTTCTAGCCCTGGCTTTAGACTTCACGGCTCAATATCAATCGACACTGCCCGATGCCCCATTGCAGTTCCTTTCATGAAATGATGAGTTGATGATTTCTTTATAGCGCCATTTCGTGATGTAGTCACTCCAAGGGCGCAAGGTTTATATAGGTACAGAAGAGATCTTTCTTGTATATTCCAGACAATTCGATCTCTGTTATAGATTGCAATAGACAGCTGTTCATGTAACTTACTACTACCATCGTAGATCATACTGGACTGTTCTACACACACTATTGTACTAGTGCCAGACTGTTCTATGTATGCATGTACAGTCGCACGTAGGTACTCCAAGTTTGTAACACTATAATGACTTTCTCACTCGGCACTCTCTGTACCCTGAGTACAAGTTGAAAAACTTGAGTAAAGTAAAGTTTACGGAAAGTATTAAAGAGTGATTTTCCCCAAAACCTGCCGTTTTAGTTTCTTATACACTTCATGGTCTTAGCAAAAGAGTTACAGTGATGAAGAAAATCAAGTTTAAACAAACAAAAACGGCAGATTTTGGGGAAAATCGCTCTTTAATACTTTCCGTAAACTTAACTTTACTCAAGTTTTGCAACTCGTACTAAGGGTACAGTACCCTGGTGGCGGTTCGGATGCCTAGCAGTGTATGGGGATGAAGGTATGCTAGCTTTCACGCGGTTTGTCCGGCGATCCCATACATTTCTAGATCAAAACCATAGACAGACCGGACTGAAAGCGTTCCTTAAGAAAAGGCGATGAAAAAAATGAACTTTGTGGATACTCACACCTGTAGAGACTCCAGTAACAAGTCGTAGCAAGGTTTTGGTTACCATCGTGGGCGTCATGTGTCGTCCCACGCGGCCATATGCCCAGACAGAGAGAGAAAATCACGCGTTCATTCATAAACTGGAATCCAAATGCCTCAGTCGAGCGTGGAATTAGGCATTTCATTCAATGTCTGGGCGCTTCAAAAAACTCTTACCAATCTCTTTTTGCGGAAAACATTTCAGATTTTAAGCAATTTGACGGTGTATGGATATCTAGAGTCATAATAAAAGGAGAGCTTGTATGAAGAAGGTTATGACTCTGGATGAAATGAAATAAATATTAAAAACAAAATTAAATTAGGCTGATTTATTTGGTGAGCGCTGTTTCTATGTGTATCACACCTCAAGAGCCTTCGGCGAGCTTGGTCGTCGCTGTAGAAAACGCCAACTCTCAAGCAAGACCCAGTTGCTGTAAGGCTGGATGGACATTTTGATGATCGGTCTTAGGTAAAGGTTTATGAATTTTTCAACCCAGCGAAGAGCAAATTTTTCAAATATAAATGGTATATTTATTGTGCTCCGTCGGGATTTAAACCCACAACCTTCCATTTACGTGTCCGAAGTGTTACCACTGGACTACGGACCGGTCAGTGTATGTAAGGACAGAAAGAAATGGCGGTTGATCTGTAATGCTGGCGGCTAGGACTAGAGTTTTTAAATTAGAATTTCGTATTATGTTAATTTTAGTTTTGATATCGATGCATATTATTTGTTGATTTTTACAATGTGATTTGTCGTGTATGTTCCTTGACTTAAAGGTTAGTATGCGGCTGACCACCCATGCTGTTGAAAATGGTTCACTTCGCCAATGTCACCCCTGTTTCAGGGAAAGTAGGCAAGAATTGCAGGACTTCCATTAATTTGAGATTGGGTTTTTATGTTGTATGTCCACAGGCGGAATGTTTAAGCGCCAATTTAAACTTTTCTGCTACATCTTGTAATATAGATTTGTAACTTAGATTTATTATTATTGTTACAAAGAACCTAGACAGTTTACTAATCGTCTTTTTTTACGATCTTTCCACAGCACATGCATATTCTGATAGTGGAATGTGAGATGTTACCGAGTACAATATGGGAGTATTGAAACTAGTTACTCGGCCTAAGGCCTGGGTGAGAATGCGTGCAGGGAGACGCAGCACTTGGAAGGTGGCGCTTAAGAGGACTCATGCTGTAGGACACGCTAATTAATCTTCAATCTAAGTCGCAGATAAGCTGCACATATAGTGTAACTTTGTGCCCGTTGTCTCTGAAGGAGCGGCATATGGTGAATCGCATCTATTTATTTTTACAGGTAATGATGCTGGCCATCCGCCAATCAGTGAAAGTGGGGGTCGCCCAGCTCCTGAGAGAGCTGGTATTCATTTCTTGTGAAGACTGAGTAAGCTTTGATGTTATTTTATTTTGGGTTTGAATTATTTAAGAAATTGCAAATCGTTGCTGTCACTCTCAGTGGGGTTTCAGGGAAGGTCGTCGAGAGTTGCAGGGAGTATGCTCATTTGAGATTTGGGTTTTTATTTTGTAGGTTCACATGCGGCATTTACAAGCGCGAACTTGTACGTGTTTGCTTGTGAAAATACATAATGTGAATCCTCAATGTTACATATCATTGCAACTTAGATAAGTTTTGATTAGACCCCTCATTCTTTCCCTAACCCAGCCGTTTTAAACTTAATATAATTTAGAATCTTACTATGTATACCGCACAAGATATGGTAAACTTGTGGGTGGACAAAACCATGGGGTAACTCTAAAGTTGGTCATCATCAGGTAGGTACATGAATTAATAATCAATATCAGCATCCAGGATGTGACCGTGTACCATAAGTTTGTTGCGGCCATCTATGGAACAACTACTTAACAAGTATTCCCCTCCCACACTGCAGAGCCACTTAATGGTCAATGGAAAAAATCTGGTGCTTAATGTGGTGTCTTTAAGTTCATCAAAAATATATTTTCAAAATAGCAACTCTGAATTGGGTGCTGTACCAAAACGTCGATGTGCTATAATCTATAATCTAATTGGCAAAGATATATTAACATTTAAGGCTCATATCAAATGAATGCCCACAAACAAACACGTGTAGTTTGCGCTTACAAATGGTGAATGTGTACTTACAAATTAAAATCCAAACGTCAAATGAACATAAACTCTGCAACTTTTGCCGATCTTTCCTGACACAGGGGTGACATAAACAAAGTTAATGTTTTTTTACAGTATGGGTGGTCAGCCTCATAACAACCTATAAGTCAAGGAAACGTCAAGGAAACTATGGTCAATAAAACAGATCGCATTGGCTCGGACATGCACCTACCGTGAATGGGAGATGTTCTTTTTATATTTTTATCCTAGAATTGATTTCGACTTAACTTCATCCTCAATCGTCGTGCAGAGAGAGGGTGCCTCCTGAAGACTTTGGCTACGGCGCCAAAGAAACGTCTAGAATTATGTAGGCTCTCCTTAACGATTCGTCTAATTTTCGGAAAGTTTAATTACCTAAGGAGCCTAAGAATGAAGTTCATTGTTATTTATAAATGTATGTAAGTATGCTGGAGATTACTTCGGATCTCATAACATGATCAGGCTTTTGAGGAAGAAGTCCTCCGAGGTATGAAAACCAATAAAAAAAACTCCTGTCCAACATTAAAATAAGAAACTGCTGTACCATGGACACATCATGAAGAATAAAGAAAACCGCCTTTTCATTCTTTTCTAAAAAGAAATATTGAGAGGAGAAGGCCTCAAGCCTTATATTTCAAAGTAAGACAACGAAAATCAGCTCAATAGGCTTCAATCGCCACAGAACGCCGCAGCTAGACTTATATATGGGGCTGCAAAGTCCTGCCACATCACTCCGCACCTTCAAGCTCTGCATTGACTGAAAATCCCTGAGAGGATCACCTTCAAAGTCGGCTTGCTCACCTTTAAAACACTGCGTGGGAGTGCTCCGAGGTACCTGATGGAGCTGGTGTCTCCAGCAACTACAACCTCGCGCGGACAAACACTGAGGTCAGCTGCATCAAGAAGCAGCTGCCTGGACATCCTTGCAAGAAGGCCCCGCACTGTTTTTGGAGACAGGGCATTCAAGGCGGCCGCTCCAATGACTTGGAATGCTATTCCCACCTCACTGAGGGAACTGGATTTGGAGAGACTGTTCAAAAGACATCTCAAGACTCACCTCTTAT
Source organism: Agapetus fuscipes (assembly GCA_951799405.1). Classification (NCBI taxonomy): domain Eukaryota; kingdom Metazoa; phylum Arthropoda; class Insecta; order Trichoptera; family Glossosomatidae; genus Agapetus; species Agapetus fuscipes. The sequence goes on from OX637336.1 coordinate 288,640, forward strand.
CCAATCATATGGACAAGCGCCTTTGCAATGACACACTCGAAACGAAAGGTGGCCGAAGAGGAGTCTACAATGGTGGCCCAGGATATCTGTGCGGGGAGATTGATGACAAAGGGGATGGCTTGATGATGATCAAGAGACTGCAGGAAGGAGGGGACTGAACCAACTTAGAGGATTGGAAGAGGCATTCGTCTAGAAGTGGGTGGGAAGAGAAAAAAGGTAAAGAAGGGTGTATTAATATCGCCTTATTGGTACTCGATAATTAAACATTATTCACACAAAGCAAGTCGATAGGCCAGCCAAGTAGCTACTGGTATTCGGGCAGTTACAAGGCTAGTTGAAACAATGAATCGTAAAGATCCGAGCGGATGGAATCGATATGTTATGTCTAGTTTATGGTACACACTCACATATCGCAACCTCACTGTTCGCCTGCCCCTCCCAATTCTTTTGCTTTGGATATTGTATGATTTTTACGCCAACCACTTCAATCGAAGTGGGGGTTTCCCAGCTCCCGAGAGATCTGGTACTCATTTCTTGTGAAGGCTAAGTAAACCTTCCCGGCATTTTATTTTATGGTTTGAAATAAACACCGAAACGGGGAATCATTTCTGACACCCTCAGTGGAATTCGAACCCGAGCTCACGGCATGGAATGCAAGCACTCTCCCAACTGAGCTATCGACGGGACCAAGGATTAACTACTTCGAAATACGTGTGACTCGGTTGTCGATGATGTTTCTGATACCAACACTGAGGTGACTCTACATTTGGGCTGTATGGTATAATGTGAGTACTTATTGTTTTGTAAGCCATTGTGGGAGTGAGTATTGTAACGTTTGATGTATGCCAGCCAGCTCGCCATCACCTTCGCTACACATCTCGGACAAGGCCGAAGGAAGCAATTACTAATTATCGCATGCAAGTACCGATGCCAGTAGATACTGCTGTCTTCAGTGCTGCCTACGCGTCAATAGGCCACTTTTCTGTATTTTTTTTAATTTTACGAATCATTTTTCCTTGACTTATAGGTTGGTATGAGGCTGACCACCCATACTGTAAAAAATGGTTCACTTTGCCAATGTCACCCCTGCTTCAGGGAAGGTCGGCAAGAGTTGCAGGGTTTATGTTCATTTTAGATTGGGTTTTTTATATTGTAGGTCCACATGCGGCATGTGTAAGCGCGAAATTATGCATGTCTGCTTGTGGGAATGCATTTAATATGAATCTCAAATGATACATATCTTTGCAGCTTAGATTTAGATTAAGATTTAGACAGATGCTGCCTGTGTGAACTTTCACGTGTTTGCTTGTGGGCGTGCATTAAATATAAAAGCCTTAAATGTCAACACATCTCTGCAATTCAGATTATAGATAGAAAAGACAGTCAAAAAGGTTCATAAAGACTTACAGCAATTTGGTCTGCTTGTAAAATCGGCTCTGACTAGGGACGAACAAACAGTTGAAGGACTCTTGAGGTGTGATGCATGCAAATACCTATTCATACATTCATACATGCATCTTCAAGAACACTGATCTCTCGGGGAGTGGGGTAACAGACATATCATGTGTTTTTATTTGAGTTTTGATAGAGAAATCGAGCGTGGGAGGGAGTACGGGCCTTCACAAACAAACAAACAATTTAGATGTCTACAATGCTCAGTGCGGTAACCAATCTTATCTAATCTAACCTAAGTTGAAAAGATATGTAATATTGGGGATTCATATTTATTTATTTATTTATTTATTTATTTATTTATTTATTTATTTATTAACGGCACTTAGTGCCTTTTACATGAAATGGTTACATAGTTTCAAAAATAACACAAATACATAAAAATACCAAAAAGATGTAAAGTATATGAAAGTAAAATGAAACAAATAAACACAATAACAAAAACTATATAAAAATAAGAATAAAAATCAAAGTTACTATCTAGAGAAAAAATATAAATCAAAAAATATAAATCAAAAATCAAATGAAATATACAAGCAACAGAAATAAAAACACTATTCATCCAAAAAGTACCTCAACAGACCAGCTCTATACCTATCAAAGTTATTGTTGGGTGGGTCAAAGTCCAGTGTACAGGTATTACCACTACGTTGAAGGCGATTTATGCAACTGTTATATTGTGCATTTGTATTGGAAGCTACAGGGCGATAAGGAACTATCTGACGAGATCCCTGTCGCGGAACAAAAAAATTAATAGTTTCAAGCAACATCGGGCAATCTATTAGACCATTCTTAATTTTATAGAGTGTGAGTAAATCAATAATTTTTCTCCTATTAGACAAACTAGTTAAATTAAGTAAGGAGTTAAGGAAGATGGGGTCAAAATTAGCAATAGGAATATTTAGTTTAAAATTAACGATTTTTAAAAATTTAGTATGAACTTTTTCAATATTGTCAATATGGACCGAGAAGTGAGGAGACCAGATGGTAGAACAGTATTCTAAAACGCTACGGACCAGTGAAGTATAAAGAATTTTTATTGTTTGTAAATCACGGAAATCTTTGGTAATTCGGAAAACAAAGCCAAGCATTTTCATACTTTTAGCGCGGATATCGTTAATGTGGGTGACAAATGAGAGTTTATGATCAAACAGAACCCCCAAGTCAGAGATGACTAAAACATTATTTAATAAGTTATGATTAATAACATAATCTTTAATCAATGGGTTTTTTATTCTATAAAAACGCATCACTTGACATTTGGATATATTAAGATTAAGATGATTAAGTGAACACCAGTTATTTAATCTATCAAGTGTCGATTGTAGTTTAATACAATCGTTGATTGAGTCGATCTCACGAAAAATTTTAATGTCATCCGCAAACAAAAGTACATTACAGTCCTGGACAACATTAACAATATCGTCAATGAATAATAAAAATAGCAGCGGACCAAGATGAGATCCCTGTGGGACACCACTAGTTTGTGTAAAAGGATCAGACTCAGAGTTATTTATTTTCACGATCAGGGAACGATTCATAATATAACTCCTAATCCACAACAAAAAGCTACCAGATACTCCCATTGCTTCCAGCTTCGTAAGCAAGATATTGTGAGAAACTCTATCAAAAGCTTTAGCGAAATCTGTGTAAATAACATCGATCTGTTTATGTCTACCAAGAGCCCCCGACAAAAAATTCTCATAAGACATGAGATTAGTGGTCGTAGATCTATTGGGTAAAAAGCCATGTTGACAATTAGTTAAAGATCTAGTGACCACAAATCCAATTTTCGATAAAATCAGTTTTTCAAGCAGTTTGGGAATAGCCGAGAGCAAGTTAATAGGTCTGTAGTTTGTGACATCCTTCCTATCCTTACCTTTGAATATTGGAGTGATGTAGGATGTCTTCCAGATAAGTGGAAAGCATCCAGAAGAAATAGATAAATTAAAAATAGTGCACAAAGGTTGTGTCAAACTAGAAGCACAATTCTTTAAAAAAAATGCCGGAACTCCATCAGGGCCAGGACAAGTTAAAGGTTTAATTAATTTTATACCTGATGTAACATCAGACACTTCAAATGACAAGCTCGAGAGCTGAAAATCAATGTGAGATGAGAAATCAAAGGACTGACCAGTATTATCAGTAGTAAAAACACTTTTAAAAAACGTAGCAAATAGGTTTGGTACTTCTCCCACATTATTATTAGATATAGTTTTCTGACTCTCATTTTTGAGAGATCGTGAATAATTGAAAATCTTTTTTACATCAGACCTAACAGACATTTCAATGCCATTAATATATTCATTATAACACGCTACCAAGATTTTCTTACACTGCTTTCTGTGAAAATTGAAATTCTCATAATCTGGCGCTAATCTGGTCTCCTTGTACTTTTTATGAGCAAGTTTCTTCTCACAGATACAATCAATTAGATCACGGCTATACCATTTAGGGAATGATGATTTTCTAACTTTTGTAACTGGTATACACAAATCAATGGCTCCATTCAGAATGCTGTAAAACTCCTCAACCATCTCGCCTAAATTATTATTTTTCGCATTGATGAATGACCAATTGGCCTCAGACAAAAACTTGTTTACATCTTCATAATTAGCCCTGACAAAATTCCGATAGGATTCTGGAGAGTCAACATTCCAGACCTGCGGTTTAGTAATATCAATGACAATATCCAAAATCGGATGGTGACTGTCCGGAGGAACAACAGCTTCCACTGATTCGTTAACAATTGCAGACATATTACTACAAAAAACTAGATCTAGTATTCTATCACCTGCATTTCTAACTCTATTAACTTGATTAAGGTTTAGAAGAAGAGACATATCAAATACAGTATTTTCACGCTCAGTTAAATTACATCTATTAGGATTCGGTGATGAGTCCGATCCCAGTTCCATCCAATTAATATTTGGAAGATTATAATCTCCCACAATAAGAAATTTAGCGTCAGGATAGGCAATCTTTAATCGCTCCACCTCATCGCAATGACTTCGATAGACCGCTATATCAGCAGAGGGCGGAATATACACTGTACCCAACACCATTTTAAAACCACTAAAAGACACTAAGATAAAAACTTGTTCAACATCAGAGTTGATCGTTTTGAGTTTGCGGGAATTGAGATTTCTATTCACTGAGATCAGCACTCCACCACCTCTCACTTTAGTGCTATTGAGTTCATTTCGGTCCAGGCGGTATGTAGTGTAAGAGAAGAGCCCCAGTTCAGCAGTGTGGATATTTGGGTGAAGCCAAGTCTCCGTAAAAATGAGAATGTCGTATGCTAGGGTTGGTACTATTGAGGAAAACTCACTCACTTTAGTACAAACACCTCTCAGATTTTGATACAAGCAGTTTAATTTATGTCTCTGTAGTTTTTTGGTGTGCTTGAAACAATTTTTGGTGACGAGTTTATATACTTTATGGTTAAATTAACCTCTCCCTTCTTTTTCCTCTCCTCCAACTCAGTCCTTAACTCCATCAATTGTTTCCTCTGTTGATATGTTTGATCTGGTTTCAATTTTATTCCATTGGGTATAATACGTTTGAAGTTTAATAGTTTTTTCACTGTTATCGGGTCTCTAAATTCAACCTTAACTGGACGACATGAATCAGTTTTTCTAATTCCCAGTCTATAAATTTTCACAATATCCGATGTTGCTGAAGAATCGATAAGATTTATAGTGTTTTTAGTTGAATCATCATCCTCTTTAATACCTTCAATTGTGTTAGAAGTACCTTCAGGTAAGTTGTAAATTATAACGTTTTTAGACCTCTCCTTTCGATCTTCCAGCTCAGCAATGGCCTCATACATGTCGGAAGGATTCGATTTGGGTATTGATTTGGGAGGATTATTAACAATTTGTTTGTACGCCTGTACTTCTCCTTCCAGGCTACCCATCTTCACAGCCATTTGGCTGATGGTACCCGAAAGGTCGGTAAGCCTTGGTGTGAGCTTTGCTATGTGGTCTTTGCTAAATTTATTGTTGGTATCATTAATAATCGAGTTCAAATTCATTAGTATGTTTTTTGCTTCAGTAATAAATTCCATAGCAGTCATTTTATGTCTTCTCACCGATTATTTAGACAAAAAATACACAGTAATCTTTGTGACCACCCTATACTCAGATTTATAGGTGCTTGGACGATGACTATTCAATAGGACTATGTAAATATGTTAATAATAAAGACTTTATCCAGTTCCACAGTACCGTTATCAAAATAATAGCATAAGTCCCATTTGTTAACACTTCGATTATACTTTCACACACTTTTGTCACCAAAATAATTACGATTACAGCATATAAATATTAAAAATAGCCGGAGCAGCTTTTGTACGTATTGATTTAATGTATTGTATTGTTGCAATGTTATAAATTTTTAGTTAATGTTGCAATATTATATGCATTCTCACAAGCAGACACGTACAAGTTCGCGCTTGCACATGCCGGAAGGTCAGCAAAAGTTGCAGGTTGTATGTTCATTTGAGATTTGGGTTTTTGTGTTGTAGGTACACATGTGGCATGTACAAGCGCTAACTTATACGTGTTTGCTTGTGAAAATGCTTGTGAATCCACAATGTTACATGTCTTTGCAACTTAGTTTAAATTAGATAGATATTGAATAAGACTTTTACGGCTTACACGGCTGGCTGATGAGGCTGGAGTGATGTTTTCAGGGATCTGTTGCCGTGGTCTGTGGGAGCTGGAGCTTCCGGACGTTTCGCCCATTTCTACGATGGGCTTCTTCAGCGTGAAGTATGATGATGGAGATGGTCTTGATGAGAACTGTTTTCATCAAGATCATCAAGAAATGAGCGAAACGTCCGGAAGCTCCAGCTCCCACAGACCACGGCAACAGATCCCGGAAAACATCGATAAATATTGTTAAGAGCTTATTTATCAATTGAAATTAACTTTTAAATTAATTAAAGTATTCTGATATTTGACCAACCATTGCAGGAGATCTTAAGTTATTCACGACGTCGTAGCCAACGGCATCAGGAGAACTCATTGTTTTTTGACTGTCAAGGATAAGGACACGATGTAGTTTATATTAAGTTTTAAAAAGAAATGCTATTTATGTCGATACTCTAGTTTCAATAGATGTACATTTCAGATTTCATACATTTAAGAAGATGAAATTAGATTAGATTAGATCAGATTATATTAAGTCGTATAGATTAGATAAGTTACCGCCATGTGGTGTGTGATATAATCTTAGATATAATAGTAGATTTGTGACGGTGGGCGTCTTCGCTCGGTAGACAAAAGCATCCCACACAAGTGGCTATGACCTCACTAACTGTTTCTAATTAATTGTGGGGAATTGCTGCAGGTACCGATATGCGTACAGAGCATTATCATATGTTATGTGCTGTGCTAACTAAAAAAATATGCATTAATAAATATTATAAATAAAATAAATATAATATAAGGATGATTTAAGTGAGCGGTGTTTTTGCGTGAAACATGTGCCTGTCTGTGGGCATGGATTGAATATGAGACTTAAATGTTAACATATCTTTGCAGCTTAGATTTTAGATTAAGACGCCTCAAGCTTGGTCGTCGCTATTGAAAGCGACAATTCTAAAACAAGACACATCTGTTATAAGGCCGGGTGGACCTTTGGTGACCGGTCTTTAAAGTCAATATTTTTTTTAATCCAGCGGAATATTTAAAAAAATAATTATTTTTTTGTGCTCTGTCGGGACTCGTGCTCACGACATTCTGATTACGAGTCCTTAGCGTTAACAACTATACTCCTGTACGATCTGATTATCTGTTTATCGTTTTTATTATTTGAAAACTTGTATTGGAAACATAACACATGATTTCAAACAATAATTCAAAAACGCAAAAGCAAGTCAGCTACACATGTGGGGTGACTTTTTGCCGCATTCTTCCCCAAAGGAGTTGAACCTATTAATTTTTACAGGTAAGGGAGTGGGGTACTCGAGGCGGCTGGTACTCATTTATTGTGAAAGCTGAGTAAATATTGCAAGATATTTGAATTTAATTATACTCATCATGTCAAGAATGATTGGGAGCATAGCATGGAATAAAAAGTCTAGTAGAATATGAGGCTGATGTACGAATACACGATGGAGTGTTTTACAGAATCTAATGAATGGAAAAGTGAACAACGAGACTGCAAATGACAAGAAAAAAAAAAAAAACAGAACAAAAGGGAGACACATCTGCGGAGCAACTGGCCACTCCTAGAGAAATGGCGAATGGAGACTAGAACAACAGCAATACTTTTACTGATTCAAAACAGACGTGCACTCTCCACCAAAGATAGCCTCAAAATGAAATTCGTTCTACGATTTTTTGTGTCTACGAGTGACTGTGAAACAGAGTCTTACATATATAATATACGTATATAATCCTGCAAATAAAATTAAAATGCAATTGGCAAACCAACGCTGTCTCTTTCTTTCACACACGCATACATAAAGCGTAGCACATTTGTCAGTCAACTTTCTCCCTCACACTTACAGTCAAACCAGAAGTATTCAATACTTTTCGTTTATACTCAACCGAAGCGTTTATCAAAAATATACACAGAAACTAAAACGCTCACTAGTGGCGTTGTTTTGGTTTATATACATTATCCGTTAAGTACGAGGATAGAGCTTAAACGGAGACTTGTATACCTACAAAAAAAAAACGTAAGCTTGAGCACAGAACTAAAAGTACGTGAAAATAAAATGGAACAAAAACATGGCTTGGCATTTTTCATCAGTGCATGTATTGTTGGACCGTTTTAATGATATACCGTATACATATTTGTACATAGTAGGACTAAATATATGTTTATATTTTAAGTCAAACGATTTGTGTGTTTTTTAGGTTCTACTGCATTCCTAATACAGTAGAACATCAACTTATTTAGGTTTTCAGCAGTAACTTTGTGAAAGTTCATCTTTACAATTGTTAAAAATGAAAAACTTTGTTATAATTCACTGTGTGAGCTTTATTTTTAAAACACTACTAGTTTCGGTGGGTCAATATCCACCATCGACGGGTGTCAACAACTTTAAGTTGACACCCGTCGATGGTGGATATTGACCCACCGAAACTAGTAGTGTTTTAAAAATAAAGCTCACACAGTGAATTATAACAAAGTTTTTCATTTTTAACAATTGTACAGTAGAACATCGATTATTCGAATTATTGTGAACCGAGTATACGTCTGGTAAAAGCGGTCAGATAAACGCTTTTTTTCATATACGAGTACTTCCATTCGTATTCCCTGTTTCAGGGAAGGTCGGCAAAAATTGCAGTGCTGATGTTCCTTTGACATTTGAGTCTTTACTTACATTAAATGCTTACATTTAAAAGTCACATTAAATTCATGACCACAAGCAGACACGTGTTAGCTCGCAAATACAAATGCTGCATGTTCACTTACAAAATAAAGACACGCAAACGTCAAAGGAACATCAGCACTGCAATTTTTGCCGACCTTCCCTGAACAAGAGAATACATTAGGAAATAATATATGAAAAATGTGATGGATATGAAGCAATTGGAAGAAGTATACAAGGATAGAAAGAAATAGAGTCAACTCGGCAGAGAGTCTGGCCACCCCTAGCGGTATGTCGACATCGGTACATTTACAGTAAATGATGTGTACGCAACTAAGCTACACATATAGTGTAACTTTGTTACCCTTATACCTGCTCAACATACTGATTACACTACAAGAATACCTTTAAGCTATTTAAATTTGAAGAAAACAACTTTGGCTAACACTAATTTTAATGAACACTATGTATTCACATTCATAAAGCTGTAGTTTTCTGAAATAAAATAAATAAAAATAAATAAGTAACTTCTTGCCACGTTATTCCTGCAGGATTTCGCTATCGCTAGTGGAACCTATTTATTTTTACAGGTAAGGGGGCCGGCCTTACGCCAGCCACTTTAGTTGAAAGGGGGTTTTTCCATCTCCCGGGGGGGCTGGTACTCATTGCTTGTGAAGGCTTAGTAAACTTTGCCGGTGTTTTATTTTGAGATTTGAAATAAACACCGAAACGGCAAATCATTTCTGACACCCTCGGTGGGATTCGAGCCCCAGCTCATGGGATGGAATGCAAGCGCTCTACCGTTGTGTGGTCCATTAAAATGTCACAATGAGACTGTCCAGCTAGAATCACATTATTAAATTGTGGATTTCATCAACCACAAGAAAAAAATTAATACAAATGCAGTAGACTGAAAATAATAGTCATGTTTATAGATTAATATAATTTTTATTCCTTGACTTATAGGTTGGAATGAGGCTGACCACCCATACTGTAAAAAATGGTTCACTTTGCCAATGTCACCCCTGTTTCAGGGAAGGTCGGCAAAAGTTGTGGGGCTTATGTTCATTTGAGGTTTGGATTTTATTTGTAAGTACACATTCAGCATTTGTAAGCGCGAACTACACTTGTTGGTTTGTGGGCATACATCTGAGAGCTTTAAATGAATATATCCTTGCAACTTAGATTATAGATTATAGATTATGTATGGCTGGAAAGAAAAACTGAAAAGGGGGAAAATTTACCGAGCGATTTTTCATATTCTTCATATTCTTGGTAAATGAGCCGAAAACGGAGTAACATGCTTTTGGTTTTAGCTCCCACAAACGATTGCCCTACTTATAACAAAAAATAACATCGATGTAAATGCAACTAACCTACACATATTGTGTAACTTCTTGCCGCCTTATCTCCGAAGGGTTAAGCATGTGGTGAGTGGAAGCTATTCATTTTTACAGGTAAGGGGGTCGGCCTTACGCCAACCACTTTTTACCAACCACTTACGCCAACCACTTACGCCAAGCAAATTTGAAAATATAAATCGTATATTATTTTCTGTGCTCCGCCGGGATTCGAGCTAACGAACTTCCATTTTCAAGTCCGAAGTGCTAACCACTAGGCTATGGATCAGTCAAATTCAATAATATGTAGTTGTACGTATTACTGAATGCAAAAATGGTTCACTTGACCAATGTCACCCCTGTTTCAGGGAAGATCGGCCAAGGTTGCAGGCATTATTGCAGTTCATTCGGGATCGGGTTTTTATGTTGTAAGTCCACATGCGGCATGTGTAAGCGAGAACTTACATCTGTTTATGGGCATGCATTTAGTATTAACTTAAAATGTAAATATATATTTTCAACTTAGATTAGAGAAATTAGACTCTTCATCTCTAGTTGCAATCCTGGGATTGGCTTGCAGCAATCCTGGGATTGGCTTGCAGCAATCCTGGGATTGGCTTGCAGCAATCCTGGGATTGGCTTGCAGCAATCCTGGGATTGGCTTGCAGCAATCCTGGGATTGGCTTGCAGCAATCCTGGGATTGGCTTGCAGCAATCCTGGGATTGGCTTGCAGCAATCCTGGGATTGGCTTGCAGCAATCCTGGGATTGGCTTGCAGCAATCCTGGGATTGGCTTGCAGAAATTTCTTTCACTCTTCTCCTCCATTCTTCCCTGTCTTGTGCGGCTCTTTTAAGGTCTGCATATGATGAGCAGCGCACGCCCACCTACAGGTACTCCAGGTATTCTTGGTGTGGGCGTCCCCTAGAATTATAAATTATATTAGATGGGAATAGATGCACGGCATGTCATATTATTTCATGATAATTGCAATGAATATTTTTCCTATTTTTTTAAATTCAATTATTACATAATATGAGACGTAATAAATGGCAATTGACAATGTTAATCGAAAGATTTATTGCAATTTGGAAAATGTCATAAACGTATAACTCCGTTATTGTTTTTAAATACGAGTAATTATCAAAATTCGTATACAATTAAATAATAAAAAACGTTTTACAACCATAGATTGTCTCAAAAACAGGGGACACTGAGAGCAGTGATGTTTAACCATGATATAAAAAAACATTACCTATATATTTTAATTTTCCAAAAATAGCGTCTACAGAATTTTCATATATTTCATTTCACAATATTACGAAAAAAACTAATCGGGTTGGTATAAAAGACCTGTGACGTCACTTTTCCCGAAATATATTTAAGTGGTTGTTAGATAAAATAAAAACAATTTTGTATTTGATTACGGGGAGAATATTATAATTCCACGACCGGTTACGCGAACAATACATTTGCATCTACAGGTGGTTACATAAATACATAATTGGTTTATTTTATTTACTAAAATGAACGATCACAAAATGAATGCCTCTACAATCAATACAAGTTGTAGTTATTTAAAATTTTGCTGTGAAATGAACACTAAAATGGGAAATCATTTCTTATACCCTTGGTAGGTATAAAGCCCTAACACTCTGGAACTGAACGCAAGCGCTCTACCAACTGAGCAATCGATCGGGCAACTTTAAGCATTTGTAAAAAAAATGTCCAATATTTTTTTCCGTTGAAAAGTATAAGTTTAAAAATATTTATTCTTAAAATCTATATCTCAGAAATCCTGGTTATAAAATTCTACTGATTAAATTTCATTGATAAGAGCTGATCCATTAAATTTTGGTATAAAACGTCTCTGCCTGAGAGAAGAACGCAAAGAAACAATAAATACCATCATGTGGTCTTTAGTGGTGTTGGCTTCATTTCTGGTGCTCTCTCAAGGTAACGAGGACATAATAATATGTATTCTGACTTGACTTTTATTTTTTCTTCGTTTTGATCCAGACCAACTAGTCTGTTATTTACGAGTTGGCTATCTCCTATGATGTTGACTTCCGTCTTCATCAATGGTATGATAACCCAAAGAGGATCTGGCCTCCTTGATCAACCGCAGGCACTGATGCCTGTCCAACGCCAACCGCCTCTAGTCCCATACTTCTACCTTGACGGCAGTCAGACACTACATACTCTGCTACTCAATCTGAGTCTTTCCACTGCTCTGTGGGTCCGTCCTCACGAACATCTCTTCCAGGCTCCAATGGTTTTCACTTTTATCGCTTAATGTGACCCAGCCAATGCATTCTGCTGACTTTTATTAACCGGACTAGTGGGAAGATCAAGATAAAGGTAGCTGGATGGTGTGGTGCTAGACCACCCTGCGGTAGGAGCATGGGACTGAAGAAGAAAGGCTTTGGATAGACAGCGGTGGCTGCGGTTGATGAAGAAGGTCAATGTTCATTCCAGAAGTCCATGCCATTCGTGATGATGATATCTTTAGCAGATTTATGATTGAAACCAAAAATTTGGTCAGAAAAAAAAACAGAGAGATGAGAGAGAGGAATCAGTCGGAAGAAAAAATGTTATAGGGACTTTAGAAGCAGTCCAGTGCAAGAACGAATTGTAGGGAATAGTCCACGATCCCACACAAACGCAGAAAGTGAACTTTAATCTGAGACTAATTGCTTTTCATTATATGTAGGAGCCACCTTGCCTCACCGCATTGTCGGGGGCTCTCCAGCCGACATCAGTGAGGCTCCTTACCAAGTGGCTCTGTTGCTGGACACCACTGGTTCAGGGTTCTTCAGTTTGGCATGCGGAGGATCAGTTCTAACAGAGAAAATCGTCATCACAGCTGCTCACTGCATCACAGGGTAAGAAATGGCGCCAACAAAACATTTAAAAACATCAAAAGCAGACAATTGGTGATGAAATGCTTTTCTTTATCGTCCAGAAAACACTTGTGCTTCCCATTTGTAATGCTATGAGTTAAACTTTTTCTATTGCCTCCTTGAAAACCTTAGATCCCTTACACCTTTGATCATTGATCTTTAATATAAGATTTGATCGATCATGACAAGCCCCCAATTGGATCAGTATTTATAATGTATTTATATGTCTTCACAATCCATAGGATTGAGGCGATTATTTAACTCTATTCTTTCTTAACCTGTCAATCCACAACTGAATACAGGCTCTTTCTAATAGTTTTTGAGCCTCCTTGTTAGGTGATTTATTCAGCCTATTCATTCCACCAAACATCTAACAGCCATCTCATTCGCTTTGCCATCCTAGGTAACTGATTAGCAATTCTTTTTGGTCACTTTTCGTTGATTTGCTATACAACCAATTACGAATACATTACCATTTTGTTGTTTGTGGTTTTCCAGGACTGTCGCCAACAAGTGGATGGTCCGTGCTGGCACAACTTTCAGCCAGTCTGGTGGAGTAGTGGCTGCAGTGACCAGGTTTATGAAACATCAGAGGTTCGATTCCAGTTTTGACTACGATGTTTGCTTGTTCCTGTTGGATATTGCCTTGCCGCTGAGTAACCAGATTGTCAAGGTTATATTGCCGGAGCAAGATGAAGAAGTAGAAGATGGAGATGTTTTGGTGACTGGATGGGGATCCACACAGGTACAAAATATATGCTTAGACAGTTTAGAGTGCATACCTTATTTTTAAGCAGTTGGTTGTCTCGCGTCATTTCAACATACAAGCATTATTCTCTGGGTTTAAAGTAACGTAAACTGTCATCTCATCTCCTAATGTTTCTGCTAGCATCATCTTTGTTTCCTTAATTAAACATCACATTAACTCAGTCAGTCCAGAGAGGTTGTCATTTAGGTTCAAACATTTATTAATTGACTTCAAGTTATTCAAAGCGTTTATATCAACATTATTCTTAAATCCATCTACTTTTTGTTTATTCCTCATCAAATTACAAGTCTATGGAGTAAATATTTGCAATTAGCTTAACATTTGGACAAATGATGTGCACATTTTCGCGAGTTTTGTGAGACCCAAAACAGGAGAAATTTACCATAGAATCGTCCTAAGCAAGGAATTCTAGATCGTCCTCATTATTGTGATCAAAATCATGCTCTCAGTTTCAAATGGATTCAAATGGTGCATCGTCAACACCGCTTTATTTTGTATTCTAGGAAGGTGGAGTTGCTGTCACAATTCTCCAACAAGTGACTATTCCCTTGGTTGATCAAGAAGTCTGCGAAGCTGCTTACGAAGGCATCAACCCTGTAACTCCTAGAATGGTGTGTGCCGGAGTGCTGGAGGAAGGTGGAAAGGATGCCTGTCAAGGAGACTCTGGAGGACCCATGGCGCGAGATGGTGTCCTTATTGGAATAACATCCTGGGGCAGAGGCTGCGCTAGACCAGGATATCCTGGGGTCTTCACAAGAGTAGCAGCTCTTAGGGAATGGATTGATGAGAATTCTGCTTTCTTGGAAGGAGTATCACCGTAATTTTAGTCTCCATATAGTAAGCAATAAAGTTTTATAAGTAGTTCATCTTTCATTGACTTCATCTGATTATTTGTGTCTGCCCTTACCCTGGTTCTACTAGCTGCAGCTTTAGGTTATTCTTGATTAGATTATAGACAGCTATGTGTTTTCCAGAAAGCTATTTTTTTTTTAATTCGCATTTCATCATTTGACCATCTTGCTTGAGGTCTTCACAGTCTACATTTACTTTTTTTTATCATGAAGATGGATGTATACATTTTGCATTCACAAACCATAAAAAATAAAAACTTAAATAAAATTTATGTCTTTTATTCATTCATAAAAATATGTTCACAAATATGAAAAGATACTTCATTTAAAACTATTTTTAGATGGTATTTCATTCAATTCTTTTTAAATGCCTGTGTAGCCATCTTCATCTCATCATCCACCCACTTGCTCACAGATGGGATTCTTGTCCAAACTCCAGGAAAACCAGGTCTTCCGCAGCCGTATCCCCAGGATGTGAGACCTGCCAGGCGTCCTCCAATCACCAGCGGACCACCAGAATCTCCAGCGCATCCATCTACACCACCTTGAGGCATCTTAGCGGCGCAAACCATTCTAGGAGTCACTAGCCAGCCAATCGGAGCGTAGGCTGATATGCAAGCAGACTGGCTGACTATGGGAATCATGGCGCCCAAGAGAGACTCTTCCAGTAAACCACCTTCCTGAAAATAAATACAATTTACTTTTAAAAAGTTCTTAAGCATCGAGTCTATTCAAGATAGGAAGCAATGGAATAGTGGTGAAGGAAGTTCTAACCCTTTAGAGACTTTGAATGTGATAAGCATTGTCTTTATTCCCATCGATATATAGAACTGAATGGGCTATAAAATCAATCCTTTGAGAATTAGAATTACGCTTCCCCACTCATTTTACAAAAACTCAAATTCAGTCTATCGGTAATCTTCCAACTGTCAACAGGTGTGTTACCTAATTGGAAAAAAAATTCCATATAAATGCCAAACTGGGTATTTTCTAAACGTGCCAACAAAAGAGAATAAATGTGTTATAGAACATGGAATAATATTTCACTTAAATCACTATTCTACATACATATATGATTACGGTGATAAAACTTATTTTTCGTTTGTCGAAATATTATGTTCGCGAAAGTGACATTTCTAGAACTAGTGATGTTCAAATATAAAGGTACTTGCTTCTTCAAGAATGTAACTTCTATGCTCGCAGTAATAGATACGAGTACTTGTGAAAATCATCCCGTACATAATGAGGTCGGAACATTTGATTCGGAACATTGAATTCGGAATTTATCAGATATTTTCATACTTTCAACAACACTAGTAACAAACACGTTACGACAGTGATTTCATGGGTTTCCATGGTGATATGTACATAGATTGAAGACGGAGTAGAGACACGTTGCTTATATAAAAAATAACAAAAGCATTTCAAACGTCGTGAGCGAGACAGCACTATAAACAATGTACGGTGTCAAAGACGGTGCATCATGTCGATTGGTACTAAATCACATTCATAGCCCCTCCGTTGAATATACCTCCATGTTTATTCCCATATGAACCACAGTTTATAAAGATAGACCGTAGCTCGTTAGGACGGTGGACCATATGTGGCTAGCACAGATCACGGAATATATAGTGGCTAGCATTACAGGGCTCAGGGGAAGATACATCGGCATTGAAGGTGCACCACGTTTTTTAAACAATTAACCGATCATCGTACTTGGGAGTGACAATTTCACAGAAAACTATGGAGAAACAGAAATCACCACAAAAATTACATTATTCTTACATGCTTGGTCCCCCATCCAGTGATCAGACCCTCAGTTCCTTCCTTGATCTCTTCATCTTGCTGGAACATGTTGATAGGAGCTAATGTAACACCATCCATCCTCAATGGCGTGGACAGAAGCAGCAGCGCAATATCATAGTCCAGCTCCACGCCCTCGTACTCTGGATGAAGGATGGTGCCCAACACGTCCACCAGCTGACCGCCAGACTCATGGAAGTTGGACCCAGCGCGCACACGCAACTGGGAAGCCAGGTAACTAAAGAAAAAAAAAATGAAATCAATGGTATGGTTGAAAGAAAAAGGGCTATCTATCAGTGGTAAAGGGTGCCATACAAGCCGATTCCCATCGGTTTCCCGTTTAAAATAAGGCAACAATGATAATAAAGTAGACTGCATGGTTTCAATGGGGAAAAAATACGTACCTATTGTTTCTTTGGTTGTAAATGTAGTTTTTTTTACTTTGTGCCTATATTTTTTAACTACTTTGTTACATCATTTTAAAAGGGAACAGGCTTGTATGGCACCCTTTGCCACTGCTATCTAGTATCTATACTAGAAAATACATTAGATCTCATGATTGGGTTTAGTGATACATGAAAATCAGTAAAGTCAAAGGTATTTCAACATGGAGTCACGACAAAGCTCGGATTATATTAAGTCTATAACTTGTTGATATCCATTTGTGAGTTTTTCAGTCATAATGAATGTCCTTCGGCATCTTTGAGTCCATCTCCTCTTAATCCTTGACTGTGATACAATTAATTTCCACTCCTGGGATGCCAAAGTATATCAGTTTTCTCTTTTTAAAGGTTGCCTCTACAGATCATCTACTCAGCAAGATCCAGCTGAGCAAACCTTGGTGATCGATTTCAAAGAGGGTAATAGACTATCTTACCGAGCCACACAATGTCCGGCAGTCACAACTATCCTCTCAGTTAGGATGGATCCACCGCAGTTGATTCTGTAGAACTGTCCTTCCCCATAGTAGTCCAGGAGAAGTGCCACAGTGTATGGAGCTGATGTGATGTTCATGGCTTCTCCTCCAATGATGCGATTCCTTGAGAAAGCTGACATGGGATTGGCAACTGCAACAAAGAAATAACTTTATTCGAAATTTTGAAATTGTCGAAGTACCTATTTGTGATATCATCATTGGCGCTAAATCCTGGTGTGGGTCTTGGCCTAATCGGGGAGTTACCTCCACCTTTCCCTCTACATCTTCCATCATCGCCAATTGGTCACTTCACCTATGTTTTGACCTCCAAAACTTCCCCTGCCACTGGGTTTTGTGGAGAAGATCGTTTTGATTATTTGCGTATCGTTATTTGACCTATAAGTTTGTATGAGGCTGACCACCCATACTGTAAAAAATGGTTCACTTAGCCAATGCCACCCCTGTTTCATTCTTTCGACGCTTTCCCATCCATCGCAGTAAGTTAAAACAATATTTGTTATAGGTACATGCTTTCGGTATGGACTATGGTATATCTGCGATATAGTCTAAAATCTAAGACGCTTTAAATTCATTGGAATTTCGCGGTCACATATGATGCATGTGTATTTAGAAAAACTAAATATCAAATGAGCATAGACCGTGCATCTTTGCCGCTCTTCCCTGAAACAGAAGAGACACTTTCAAAAGTGAACCTATTTTTACACTAGGTATCTATGGGTGGTCAGCCTCATTTCAACATATAATTTTAAAGAATAAAACAAGAATAGTTTTACAAAAAACACTAAAATTTAAAGATTATGAACGAAAAACTATTAGAAAAGAAATGTGTTGTTTACCAGCCAGGCCAAGAAGAAGGGGAGCGAACAGAAGCGCTGAGGAGACCATGTTTGCAGATTGGAAGACTGAAGAACTATAATTTACAATAAATTAATTTTGCTATATATAGTAAATTAAAATACTTAAATTAGTGATAAAAATATTATTGGGGGTAAATAGCCGAAAATTACAGTTTCTTGACTTTAATGTTAACGCAATATTTCGCAATTCTTAAAAAATAATTCAGATAAAAAAAGTTTTTTGACATATTTACTTACATTGATATTAATGCAATATCATGGAGATGGATTTCACATTTTTTTAGATTTTTCGCGATTAAATTAATAGTTAAAAAGTGCATTGGCTTTTTTTTATCGTATTATTCATTTTTAGGTATGTATTTTTCTTTAATTTAAAAATACTATGTATAAAAACTAACATTGACTGATAAGAAAAAAGTGCATTGAATGATAAAAAAAAATATACTTATATTCTTTAAAATGTAGAGAAATGCCAATGGCCGATTTTAAGTCATTTTGAAATCATGAAAAAAATCAACTGGTACTTATATTACAATCTATTATCTTAATTTCCGTGAGGAAATGACGGTTGAACATTCTAGATGCAAAAACGCAACTAAGCTGCATATATGGGGTGCAACTTATTACCGTGTCTTCCCCGAGAAATTTTCACGTTTTTATTTTACTCTTACACCAACCGCTTTAATTTAAGTGGGGGTTTCCCTGCTCCTGGAGACGCAGGCTTTCTTTTCATGTAAAGGTTGTGTAAACCATGCCGTTACTGGTTTTTTTGGGTTTGAAATAACATTACCCGGTCCTTAGACTAGTGGTCAACATTCTACCAACTGTACCCTTAGTACGAGTTGCAAAACTTGAGTAATGTAAAGTTTACGGCAATTATTGAAGTGAATATGTCAACAATGTATATGTGTGATGTCTACAATGTATATGTATATGTAGAAGTGTGAAAAGAAAAAGAGGGAAGGGACGACCGAGAAAAGTATGGAGTGATCAGATTGAGGAGATTGTGAAAGAATGGGATTTACAAAGTGAGCGTAAAAGAAGAAAATGCACGAAAAAGGTGATGGATATGAATGAATTGAAAGAGGTATGTAAGGATAGGAATAAATGGAGGCAACTCTGCAGAGGCTCTGGCCACCCCTAGCGGAATGTCGACAGAGTTACAGTTACAGTTACAATGATTTCCCCCAAAATCTGTCGTTTTTGTTTGTTTGAACTTGATTTTCTTCAGCATGTAGGTTGGTATGAGGCTGACCACCCATACTGTAAAAAATGGTTCACTTTGCCAATGTCACCCCTGTTTCAGGGAATGTCGGCAAGAGTTGCAGGGCTTATGTTCATTTGAGTTTGGATTTTATTTGTAAGTACACAATCAGCATTTGTGAGCGCGAACTACACGTGTTTGTTTGTGGGCATACATCTGAGAACTTTGAATGAATATATCCTTGCAACTTAGATTATAGATTATATATTATAGATGTAACTCTTTTGCTAAGACCATAAAGTGTAAGAAACAAAAACGGCAGATTTTGGGAGAAATCACGCTTTTATATTCTCCGTTAACTTTACTTTTCTCAAGTTTTACAACTCGTACTAAGGGTACTGAGCCATCGACCGGACTTGCATAATGAGTCGCACCTGTACCTACACATATATGTATGTATGTTCAACCCGCATCTATAAACCATTGAGTATGACGCTCATTCAAAGCTACGTTTTTGTTTTGTGGTGAAAGCTCTTTCAGTGAAATCCGAATACCAAAATTTCCATGTCAGAGGCGTGTCCATGACCCTTATATCTGTACTGTACTGTATCCTGCTGCCGTTCCACTAGGGGTGGCCGGTACCTCCGCAGATGCGCCTCCACTTTTTTCTGTCCTTACAAACCACTTTCATTTCCTCAATATTCATCACCTTTTTCATACATACTCTTCTCTTATTCTCACTCTGCAGGTTCCATTCTTTCGCAATCTCACCTATTTGGTCTAACCATTCTTTCCTCGGCCTTCCCCTTCCGCGCTTTCCTCTGACATTTCCTTTATACACTTTCTTCGTTAGTCGTTCATCTAATCTAATCTAATCTAAGTTGCAAAGATATGTTACATTGGAGATTCACATTACATGCATTCTCACAACCAGACACGTACAAGTTCGCGCTAGCACATGCCTCATGTGAACCTACAACATAAAAACCAAATCTCAAATGGACATACACCCTGCAACTCTTGCCGTCCTTCCCAGAGACAGGGGTGACATTGGCAAAGTGAACCATTTTTACAGCATGGGTGGTCAGCCGCATACCAACCTATAAGTCAAGGAACACACACACACGACAAATTACATTTTATACATCACTAAATAATAATATCCAAATACAAAATATCCATTTACAAATAAAACAAATTCCAATTTAATAAACCCTAGCCGCCAACATTACAGATCAACCGCCATTTCTTTCTGTCCTTACATACTTCTTTCATTTCCTCCAGAGTCATAATTTTCTTCATACAGGCTCTTCTTTTATTATGACTCTGGATATTCCATTCATTCGCAATTTCGGATATTTGGTCCATCCATACCTTTCTCGGTCTTCCTCTACCACGACATCCATCTATTCTACCAACATATACTTTCTTCGTCAGTCTTTCCTCATTCATTCTCTCCATATGCCCAAACCATATTCATCTCGTTCATCATCCATTCTTTCGAGATGTCCGAACCATCTCATCGTACTTTTTTGTACTCTCATTCTCATATTCTCTTTTATACCACACTCGTTCATCACCCAATCATTACGTACTCTATCATTCAGTGTCTTTCCAGCCATTGCTCTCAAGTAATATTATTATTAAATTATCGATGATATAGACACGAGAGACGCGTAAGTTCGTGCATTCTTACGCTGGTTAAAATGGGAAAATAATTTCATATATTTGGGTCGCTTTGCCGCAAAGGGCGGTCTATAATGGACTCGCCGCAAATCCCATTGTCCAAAAATAATGTGACGTCACACGGCCGCGCTGCTACAAAAAATTCAAACTTATATTTTGCAATTGGTTTATTCCTTGACTTATAGGTTGGTATGAGGCTGACCACCCATACTGTAAAAAGTGGTTCGCTTTACAAATGTCACCCCTGTTTTAGGGCAGGTCGGCAAGAGTTGCAGGGCTTATGTTCATTTGAGATTGGGTTTTTATATTGTAGGTCCACATGCGGCATGCGTTGGCGCGAACTTATACGTGTCTGCTTGTGGAAACGCGTTCAATATGAATGTTAAATGATATAAATGATTAAATTAGAATTTGGTTGATAGGCCACATAGAAGTGCGACGTTTGCCCGCGACGAAAAAACAGATTTTTTATTTGTGCTGGTTCCATACTAGACTTTTATCTTTGCACGCGTCTAAGATTATAGATTATCAATAAAATAATCATTTATTATTTTCTATAATAATTTATCAACAAGCTAATAATTTAATTTCTTTTATCATGTATACATATTTATCATTACTTACATTAATTAATTACTTTTCAGCATTTTTTTTTAAAACTTCATTCCAATCACAATAGATGGACACCAAATAATAATGCAATTGATAAATAAATAATAAAAAAAATATAATTGAAATAAAATGATGATGCCTTGTAGGCGAAAGTGCTGGACAAAAATAAAAATATTTAAAAGTGCATTAAAACTTTGTTTATTTAAATTATATACAATAGACTTTCACTGTGTAAACCACCAAGCCCTTAATAATAATAATAATCTAATAATAATCTAAGTTGCAAGGATATATTCATTCAAAGCTCTCAGATGTATGCCCACAAACAAACACGTGTAGTTCGCGCTTACAAATGCTGATTGTGTACTTACAAATAAAATCCAAACCTCAAATGAACATAAGCCCTGCAACTCTTGCCGACATTCCCCGAAACAGGGGTGACATTGGCAAAGTGAACCATTTTTTACAGTATGGGTGGTCAGCCTCATACCAACCTATAAGTCAAGGAATAAAAATATTAATAATAAAAAATATTTCCTGTTTGTTGACACTAAGTATTTTTATTTTTATTAAAATATTTTCATAAGTTTTATTCTAAGAAAATAAGTGTAATGAGATGGTGTAGGCATGTGGAAAGAATGGGAAGAAGTGTGTGTATAAAGGAGAAATGAAAGAAATAAATATATTATTTGATAAGATTCATGAAGTTGTGAAAGAATGGGATACACAGAGTAAATATGAAATATGTAAATGCATGAAAAGGATTATAGATATGAATTAATTGAAAGAGTAATGCAAGGATATGAAGAAATGGAGGCAACTCTGTAGAGGCTCTGGCTATCCCTGCCGGAATCTGGGTTTGTAAGAGCTTTCGAATAGCTAGTAATAAAAATCATCTGGTCTTTTCCATCCAGGTTGATGTGGTCCGATCAATACAATTCAGAAGACCACATTGGCTGGGTCACAATCGGTCAATGGACTTTAGAGGGGTGCAGGGCAAGATGCAGAGCAATATGGCTGATGTGGTGGTGGACTGATGTGGTGGTGGACTGGTGCGGCGGTGGGTCAATGAAGTGGTGGGCCAATGAAGTGGTGGACTGGTGTGGCGGTGGGCCAATGAAGTGGTGGACTGATGTGGTGATGGACTGATGTGGTGGTGGGCTGATGTGGTGGTGGGCTGATGTGGTGGTGGACCGATGCGGTGGTAGACTTATGCGGTGGTGGACTGATGTGCGATGCGAGCTCGGGAGGAGGAGGAAGGCGATGGGCAGGCAGGGCGCCAAGATCCATTCCGAGTTGTCGTGACATTGATTATAACAGTGTAATCAGGCTAGTTTTTTGTAAACATCTCCAAATGAGACTAAAAGATCTTTGATAGCCTAGATTACATTCATTTTCTTTGATAAATAAACAAATGTTTTATCTTGATTGAATGGTGATAAGACCTAATCAATCAATTTTGCTAAAAAAACTGATAATTGATATATTTAGGCCATTTTTTCCAGTTAACTATCTATGCACGCACAAAGTCAAGGATTCTGGAGAGTTGCTTTCTGAGATCTGTTGCCGTGCTCTGTAGGAGCTGGAGCTTCCGGACCTTACGCCCATGTCTAGGATAGTTTTCTTCAGCGTGAAAGTGAATTGATGCAGATGATGCTGAAAAGACTATGATGATTTTCATCTCCACGCTGAAGAAATTCATCGCAGACATAGACGACAAATCAAGACAGACCACAGCAAAAGATCGCGAAAAGTAACTCTCCAGTGTCATCAGTAGGCCGTATAAGGCTTAAATCCTATTCCAAGTACACGATTTTATATTTATAAAACTTTGCAGTCTATGCATTTTTTTTCCCATATGAGGATTGGAAAGAGAGTAGGAATGCTTTCAAACACATTATTTATAGACTCCCTAGAGAACGAGAAGGGCTAAGAGACCAACGTTGAAGAAGAAAGTCATCGTGAAGAAGGATACGGTGCAGCTACTGCAGGTGTCAAGCTACAAGCCGCTGGCCAAGTACAAAGAATTTTGGAGACAAGAGTCGACGGAGGCCAAGACATTTTTATGAGCTGTAGCACCATTGGAGGAACAAAGAAACAGTAGCAAATTTCTAATGGTTTCATAGTGTCCTTAGGGTTAAAATTTGTGGAAGATCAAAAACAGGGTCTTCGTCTAGAAATGTAGAAAGATCTAGCTATCAAGTAAAAGTGGAGGAAAAATAAGGAAACGAGAGAAATTGGGAAAAATGAGGAAAAGAGTGCAACAGATGTTTTTGGAACTGCATTTTATTAATTCAAATATAGAGATATAATTTTAAGTTGATGGCACTAAATTTAGAAAAAAATGTAGTTTAAAGTACAATCTTAATTCTCAGGTGTTGTGAGAGACAAAAAAGTTGTACTACACGTTTAAATTCACAATATTGGATGTCTTTAGTAGTAGTCTTGCATCCAAGATCTCAGATGGATTGAGGTAGAATGAAATTGATCATTTAGTCGATGTTGCTGTCCACCCATGTCCTCATGGAGGCCACGCGGGACCAGACTCCTGGGTATCCCTTTTGGGCGCATCCCCTGCCCCAGGAAGTGACTCCCACAAGCTTGCCATCGACCACCAAGGGACCGCCAGAGTCTCCCTGGCAGGCGTCTTTGCCTCCTTCATCAATAAGACCGGCGCAGATCATCCTGGGGGTGATGGGGTTGAAACTAGCATAAGCAGAAGCGCAGACGTCCTGGTTCACGATAGGGATGGTGACCTTGCGGAGGGTGGTGGTGACACTGCCGCCGGACTGAAAGAAAAGGATACAAATTCTGGGTTATTGTTTTAAAAATGACCTTCGGTGTAAAATCTAAAGCAATGCTCACAAACAAAGAGCTTCCAAAGTAGGGGAAAAAGCGTGATGGAGTAGATCCACAAGGGTACTCTGCAGAAAGTATATCTTAAGAGCGAGCTGTGAAAAGCTCGCAGACATCGTCGCTCATGATTATAATCGACCACATGCGCAGCTGGAAAACCTGATAAAATTTGGAAAAATAGCTGGACATCTCATTTCAAGAAGCTTTTTTAAGATCGAAAGATCTTTATCAAAAAAACACAAAGATTTTTTTTTATGAATTTGAAAATATGATTTGATAAGCAGTTATGGAATGTATGCTCACGCTGGTGGATCCCCATCCAGATATCAGAGCAGCAGCGCCATCAGCGACAGCCTCATCTTGATCGGGCAGAGGGATGGCCTTCATGGTTGTTCCATCAAGAGCAATGGGAGAAGCCAGGAGCATAACGGCAATATCGAAATCGATCTTGGAGTTGTATCCGTCGTTGAACTTGAAGGTCCTGACGTCAATGACGGAACCACCAGAGTTGCTCATCTGGGAACCAGCGCGGATTCTCCAGCGGTTTTCGCGGGTTCTGCAGAATACAAAAAATACTGTTTTATTTTTTTTTATTTCACCATGTATAGTTTTGATGAGAGCAAGATTTTTTTTGCAATGAACGTAAAAAAGGGAAAGAATGCAAATATTTTAAAAGAAGAAAGAAGCAGAAAAGATGAAATGTTTACAAATATTAACACAAAAATATTATGTAGCGGAAGAGTATGAAGCTAATCTCAGCCAGATTGTTTGGAGCATCGAATGTTATCTTGATTGACTGCGATGACATTTCTTACCCAGACACGCAATGAGCAGCAGTAACGATCACGGTGGAGCTCATGATGGAGCCTCCGCACCTCAGAGAGTAAGCTCCAGCACCAGAGCCATCATACAGCATGGCCACCTGCCAGGGCACGTCAGCGATGGCGGCGACTTCACCACCGACGATGCGCTCGTACTGGGTGAGGGGGTTAAGAGGCACGCTGCCTGGTGGACAAACGACAAAAATAAATGGCCAAGAGCTAAATAAACCAGCCAGCCAGCCAAGAACTAGCGGTAGCTCAACTATGAACTGGGTTGACTGGAAGTCGCAAAGACCGTTTGGCATCTGATTTTGTTGTGGAATTAGTATTTTCAGAAAGGTACATTCAATTGGCAAAATAAATAATAATTGAAAGATGCGTTCCAACACTTTTTCGAATTCATGGAGATGGTTATCCAACTATTATATCTTGATATGACCGCACGTGCAATCTCAATCTAAATCTAAGTTGCAAGATATGTAATATTTGATATTCATATTAAATGTATTCCCATAAGCAGACACGCATAATTTTGCGCTCACACATGCAGCATGTGGACCTACAATATAAAAACCCAATCTCAAATGAAAATAAGCCCTGCAACTCTTACCGACCTTCCCTGAAAAAGGGGTGACATTGGCAAAGTGAACCATTTTTTACAGTATGGGTGGTCAGCCTCATACCAACCTATAAGTCAATGATGGTTATAAACTAAATTGATAGCTTAGAATACATTGTTAACGATACCAAATTTGTGAGCAAATCAATTCAATTCAATTGAGATGATTTTTGCTTTAGATTTATTTTACCAAGGAATCAAATAAAACCAAAGTCAGCGACAGATACTGATTTTGCAGATGAGAATTAAAAAGTAGCAATATTTAAGGATAAGCTGTCTTTGAAAACCGAAATGTTTGAACTAACTTACCTCCATAGGCGACTGCGACCAGGCAAGCGAGGACGAGGAACTTCATCATGAGCAGGTATTGGAACCAATAATTGTCCATTAGGCCGTCCATTATTTATACCTGAGCCAGTTGTATTATCACCATTCCGCAGCTTCTTTATCTATGCGTACGACTGATAAACAAATCAGAGTCTTTATTCGATATGATTTTGAGAACTCACATCCTAAATTCTGTTCGGACCTGTCTCACACATAATCACAAAGACAATTTTGATAAACTTGAAAAGACTTTTGAAAGGCAGGAGCACTGTGGAAAGATCTCAAAAAATGCGTTGATTATGTTAAAATGTAAGTATCATAGGGAAAGAGCGGATGAGATTTTGGAACTAAAATGCGTGAAAAAAATTAAAGAAGCCGTAGAGTGATAAAAGTTAACAAAAAAGGTAACACTTGATGATGCAGATGGTTGAAGAGCATTCTCACGTCAGTATTAAGACAAAATAACTTTCATGACAAATGATTGTCAAGAGATCTTCGGAACAAAATGGATCATAAGTGACTGGTTCATTGACTGAATAGGAGTTTTAGGCTTACACAGCCGGCTGATGATGCTAGAGACTTGCTTTCCGGGATCTATTCCCGTAGTCTGTGAGAGCTGGAGCTTCCGGACATTTCACCTATGTCTGCAATGGGCTTCTTCAGCGTGAAAATGAAATGATGAAGATGATCTTGAAAAAACCTCACAGTTTCATCAAGATCATCTTGGGTGATTTAACATGGGCAAAAAGGCCGGGTGCTCCAGCTCCCACATACCACGGCAACAGATCCCTGCAAACATCTCTCCAGCATCTTCTGAAACTGTTAGGTACTACTTCACGATGGTGTGGTATGGTCATATATTGGCATTGCTCTTTCATCATCATTAACACCACAATCCTGGACGAATTTTGGTATCCTGTATCAACAGCAGCCACCACTCTAGATCCAACGCCTTCGTTCTTCAGTTCCATGTTACAAACGCCCAATTTACCACAAGTCAATTTACCATAAGTCATATTAATCTCATCTACCCACTGCCCTATGGATCTGTCACTACAAGTATATATTCCAGGATCCGATACTGGGAGCCATAATGAATGAATTAGTTAGGTGCCATATAGTTTTAATTGATTGCCATTGCTCCCACTTCTAGATAGGTTTGGTTGGTTTTGATGCTGGTATTTCTCTATAGTTTGCAAGACAGGGCAATAAAATTGTTTACTATGGGAAATTTAGAAGCGTTTGATTCTTTAAATTGATGGATGAAACTCAAAGAGTCAAACTAGAAGTCACTCTAAAGGTGCTGATGAATGCCTTACTACAGATACTTGGTTCTAGTACGGCCTTGGGCGTTGATTTGTAAGTTTTAGGGATGAAATTTTCGTGTTCAATGCCTCTTGAAGCTTTGAATGATCCAATCGTCTTGAATCTTGTTGACAAACCAATTCCAGTCCTACCATTACATTGAGATGAACAAAAATACAAGCCACAGGAGGTCATCTTCATAGTTTGTTAGAAACCTTGGGGAGCTAGAGTCACTGGCTTCACATACATACTCCTTGATCTACCACTGACATTCCTGGCAACATGTAGCAACACAGAAAACGATATTACCTGTGTTGTTAAATACTTAACTAAATTTCTTTAATAAAAATCCTAGATTGCCGCCTTTGGACTCGCTTGATTCTTTTTTATAATATCAAAACTTGTGGATGTACAATTTTTGTTTGTCATTGTTGACTTCATTATCTGATGGAAAGATATTGAAATCCAGAGATAAGATGGAGTTGGAAAAGTATATTTTTTCAAAAAACCCAAAGCTCTGAGACAAACTTGTTTGTGCGGTGACAAGTCGGAAATTCCCATTTCTTTTCACAATATGCAAAACAAGCTTTTTCCAGTTCAGTTTTGTAGGTATTTACTTGTTTATCTGAATGTTATCAATTGTCATTTATAATGTTATCATAGTTAATCGTTTAGGGAAATACAGAAAAGGATTTCGTATATTTCAATTATTATGAGTTATATATTGACTTATAGGTTGGTATGCGGCTGACCACCCATACTGTAAAAAATGGTTCACTTTGCCAATATCACCCCTGTTTCAGGGAAGGACGGCAAGAGTTGCAGGGCTTATGTTCAATTGAGATTGGGTTGTTATATTGTAGGTCCACATGCGGCATGTGTTAGCGCGAAATTATACATGTCTGCTTGTGGGAATGCATTTAATATAAATCCTAAATGATATATTATATCTTTGCAGCTAAGATTAGATTAGATTAGATGAGTGCATTGAAAATTTTAGAATTCACATCTTTTTATTTTCATTTCATTCCAAACGGTCTGGCGGTGATTGAAGGATTGATCTGTGTTTGAGATATACATAGTGAATTTAAAAGAAGCAAATGTATGGAAATTATTGACTCTAGGGACGTATATATGGACAGGAATAACTGGAGGACAGTCTGCAGAAGCTCTGACTACCCATAGTTTAAAGGCGACAGTATTATAGTTCTGGAAAAATAAACTTGCTGATATAAAAGGAATTTGTGTTCTAAATAACTCAATGGTCAATATTCCATGAACGTTTATACTAGTCTAACTAACCAAATACGAGAATAACCTTTTCTTTGAAATAAATGCAAAAAGTAAGATTTGAGATTGAGAGGTGAGAGAGGAATATCCAGAGTCATAATAAAAGAAGAGCCTGTATGAGGAAGGTTATGACTCTGGAGGAAATGAAAGAAGGATGTAAGGACAGAAATAAATGGCGGTTGATCTGTCATGTTGGCGGCTAGGGTTTATTTAATCGGAATTTGTTTTATGTTTGTTGCCCAAAGGCAAAATAATGAACGCCGATCTTCGATAGAAGTGGCACAAAAAGAAGAAGATATTTTATTAACCTTTGCCGAGAATTTTTCAATATTTTTTTTCTTTTGTATGACAACTCCCTAAACCGATATTATGATGAAGCAATGATTATAATTGTTGTATGGCAATTTTATAGACGGATTCACAGAAAATTAAAAAAAAATCGTTGGATTCGTTTTTGAGAAAATCGCTTTTAAAATTTTCAGCTCTTCGGAAGCCATCTTGAATTTTCGAAAGAGTGAAAAATGTCAAACTATGAGTAAGAGCAATAAAGTAGTTCTTTCTATTGAATCTAAATAGAAGTGAATTATTTTCATTGGTTTTTGTAATCTTTTAATTTCAAATTTTGATATGATGTAAACGGTAGGTACTTTATTTATTTTTTTGCAGATTCATAAAACTTAAGAGTTTGTATAATTTTGTTGAAAATATTTTTGTTGTAAAAACTTCCACGTCTGAGAAAATCACATTTTTTTTTCATGTGGCAACTCTTAGATGCAGATTAGCAAAAGTATTGCAATACCTAATTTTTATGACAATGTACAAAATAATTAACACCCTAAAAATTTCAAGAAAAAACTTCAAAAAAACTTTCATCGTTGGAGCGGTTTTTGAGAAAATAGCATTTGAAATTTTCAGGTCTTGGGAAGCCATCTTGAATTTTTAAAAAAAAGTTTAAAATCTTCGAGTATAAATTAAAGTATTGAACTTGTTTTTTTTTAAATTAAACCTCAAACAAATTGAAATATTCTGCATTTTACTGAGCATTTTAAATGTTAATTTAAAAAACAATAACACTGCACATTTACGGGGGGGGGGGGGGGCAAAATTCATTCATGTAATATTAACTAAACACATTTTTTTCAAAAACCGTTTAATTTTCCCACATTTGAGTTTATACGAGTAATACTCAAGCACTTGATTGGGAAACACAAGGGCTGTTTCCTAATCATCGTTATCCAGGTTTTGAAGGTCATGTGTTCAATGGTCGCATAACAGTAAAGGCCCAAAGCATCTTTTCTCTTCAAGCAGTGTTCATGAAAAAAAATCGTATTCTATTCACAGAAGAAATATATTTTTTTACTACGTAAATGTGCATTGATTAGAAAATGTATTTTAAATTTTTCGGAGAAACTAAACATCGTGTCTGTTAGTGACGTTAGTTGTTGGCTTTTGAACGTTACGTTGATGTTGCTGTCCTCTCCAAGGCCTAACTAGTGCACGGCCTTGTATCCATCCTTATGAAAAGGAGGTATATTTCTAGGCATGTAAAAAGATCTAAAAAAATAAGTTTAAACAGTAGAAGAAGAAGGAAATGAGGAAGAATAGGGAGATTGAGCAAAAGATTGATAAAATAATGTTTGTAGAAGTGTTTTTTATTGATACAAATAAAGATTTAATGATGGCACTAAATTTCGAATAATGCTGTAGTTCGGATTCTTAATTCATTTGTGTTGCGAGGGACCAAGAAGGTTGTATTTCAGATTTAAATGCACAATATTGGAATTATTTAGTCCAGCATCAGCACAGCATGGATTCAGATAGAAGGATATTGATCATTTAGTTGATGTTGCTGTCCACCCATGTCCTCATGGAGGCCACGCGGGACCAGACTCCTGGGTATCCCTTCTGGGCGCATCCCCTGCCCCAGGAAGTGACTCCCACAAGCTTGCCAGCGACCACCAAGGGACCGCCAGAGTCTCCCTGGCAGGCGTCCTTGCCTCCCTCATTGAGCAGACCAGCGCAGATCATCCTGGGGGTGATGGGGTTGAATCCAGAGTAAGCAGAAGCGCAGACGTCCTGGTTCACGATGGGGATCGTGACCTTGCGGAGGGTGGTGGTGACACTGCCGCCGGACTGCAACAATACAACATACATATAATAATAATAATATTAGGATGATTTATTTGGTGAGCGCTGTTTTTGTGTGTATCACACCTCAAGAGCCCTGTGCGAGCTTGGTCGTCGCTGTAGAATTAGTAGCCAATTATCAAGCAAGACCCAGTTGTTGTAAGGTTGGATGGACCTTTCAGTGACCGGTCTTTGGTAAAGGTTTATGAATTTTTCAACTCAGCGAAGAGCACATTCGAAATATAAATGGTATATTTATGTGCTCCGCCGGGATCCAAATCCACAACCTTCCATTTACGAGTCCGAAGTGTTGCCACTACGGACTACGGACCGGTCCAAGATGCCAACGACACGCGGTGTACCTGAGCGGTTACCCATCCAAGTACTGTCCGCGCCCAATGTTGCTTAGCTTTGGTGATCTATGGGAATCGGTGCTTTCAACATGGTAACGTCGTTGACTATAGTCAGACTACCAAGCTGATATAAGTACTCGTATAATGTGTCGTGTTTGTGTGGACTTACGGAGGTGGATCCCCATCCAGAGGTCAGCGCAGCGGCGCCATCAGCGACAGCCTCTCCCTGAGCGGGCAGAGGGACAGCCTTGGAGGTGGTTCCATCGAGGCTCAGGGGAGAAGACAGCAGCATGACGGCAATGTCGTAGTCGATGTTTGAGTTGTAGCCTTCATTGAACTTGAAGCTCTTGACGTCAACGACCTGTCCACCAGAGTTGCTCATCTGGGAACCGGCACGAATCCTCCAGCGGTCTTGACGGGTTCTGCAACCACAACATGTAAATCATTATCAATCACTCACTGTTTGATGTCTCTTCCAGGTGATCATCATGAACGACAGTTTCCTTACCCGGAGACGCAGTGAGCGGCTGTGACGATGACAGTAGAGCTCATGATGGATCCTCCGCACCTCAGAGAGTAAGCTCCAGCACCAGAGCCATCATACAGCATGGCCACCTGCCAGGGCACGTCAGCGATGGCGGCCACCTCTCCTCCCACAATACGAGGGTACTGGGTGAGGGGGTTCAGGGGGATGTCACCTGCAATAGACGAGTAGAGCGCATTAGTAATTATCAAATATATATCCCAGAGGGCCTGGTTCATACTTCTCCAACAATTCGTTGGGCTCGAATGATGAAATTCAGAGAAAGCAATAAAGTTGTATGCATAACGAGTTTAAGCTTTTGCTTTGAATAATTCCAGGATACCTGGGTATAAGAAGGGTATGAATGGTTTATGAAAAAAAAACAAAATGGATCTTACCCCCATAAGCCACGGCGAACAAGGCAGCAAATACCAGGAACTTCATGTTGAATGTTTGCAGGAAATCTGTACTTAATGATTGGTTGAATCCTTATTTATACTAAATTTAATGTGTTTATCACTTTCAGACTGATCTTTTATCTGAGCCCACGTCTGATTACGCAAATCTGTCCGAATGTTATCTTTGTTCAATGACCATTTATTTCACTTCGTTATTAAAATTATTTGCTTTTTGTTTTGTTAGATTACGGGCATAGAGATTTGCTAATAGATTCTTTATTTTCTTCATTTCATTCCTTATTTCATACTATACTTAAAAAAACCGACTGCAATGAACAGCAGGAATTTTTCACGTTTTCTCCTTTTAAGCTTGACTTGTTGTCATAGGAAAGTCGGCTTAGCCCAAGGCGAAATATTTTATTGGAGGTTTTGAGGTTTTTTGTACCCGAGGGTTTCTTTTAAAAAATGCATAAACCTTGTAAGATCTTGAGCTTCAGCAAAGTAGCATGATATAAAAAAATCAATTCACACATCATAATTTTCAGTGACAAACCTCAACTCCCTACATAAAGAAAACGCCAAACTATTGAGATATGAAGTAGGTACTGAAAAGACGGATATTGTTTGTCCTGTATTTTTTAAGGGCAAATTGACTAAATTTAGGCATATCCTCACCCAAGTATATTGTACTCATGTTAAAAACCAGATTTCAAGTTTGTTTCGACCTGGAAATAATCTAAAATGTGAAGCGGTCTTGTAATTAAGATAAGTCCGGTCGATAGCACTGTTGGTAGAGTGCTTGCATTCCATGCCGTGGGCTCGGGTTCGAATCCCACCGAGAGTGTCAGGAATGATTTTCCATTTCGGTGTTTATTTTTAAACCCCAAAATAAAATACCGGCAAGGTTAACTCAGCCTTCACAATAAATGAGTACCAGCCCTCTCGGGAACTGGGAAACCCCCACTTCAACTGAAGTGGTTGGCGTAAGGCCGGCCCCCTTACCTGTAAAAATAAATAGATTCAGCTCGCCACATGCGACCCCTTCGGGGAGAACGCGGCAAGAGGTTTCACTATATGTGTAGCTTAGTTGCGTAGGCATATTACCAAAGTATATTGTGCTCATGTTAAAAACCAAATTTCAATTTTGTTTCGACCTGGAAGTAATCTAAAGTGTGAAGCGGTCTTGTTATTATGATAACAACAGGAGTAAGTCAAGGTTACTTCTTCAGACCTTGATTGTTCAATCTAACTAAAATTATTGAGGTGCTTTGAACTCTGAAAAAAAAATACAGAGCCTGTTAGTACCCTTTTTTACAAACACATTTTTTTTTGTTACTATTACAGAAATTAATAAAAACAGTTTTCGTGCATAGATTTTTTTAATCAGTACCTAATGTTAAGATAACCTATTTCACAGTTATTTGAGAAAAAATTACGCGATACTTTGGTCGACCCATGTCCTCATGGAAGCCACGCGGGCCCAGACTCCTGGGTATCCCTTCTGGGCGCATCCCCTGCCCCAGGAAGTGACTCCCACAAGCTTGCCAGCGACCACCAAGGGACCGCCAGAGTCTCCCTGGCAGGCGTCCTTGCCTCCCTCATTGAGCAGACCAGCGCAGATCATCCTGGGGGTGATGGGGTTGAATCCGGCATAAGCAGAAGCGCAAATGTCCTGGTTAACAATTGGGATGATGACCTTGCGGAGGGTGGTGGTGACACTGCCGCCGGACTGCAACAATACAACAACAAAAACATCAGCGGGAGGAAGGAATCACTTATCATAAACAGTACCATTTACTAAAACAACCTTCTTGGAACCACTGAGGTAACAATTCGACGATCCATCGCAAGCGTAACACATAGTTAATAAAAAACACGGAAATGTGAAGTTTTTCTAGTTTTAAAGATATTGTGCGATGGATAAAAGGTAGAAGGCGCTTCTGGAAGAATTTGAGGGACGGGCAAAATCATCGGATGGTGAAGATAGCAACAGAAAAGTTGCAGATCCCCCAATTGATGGAAGGGATAGCTGGACATCCCCTCCAAGGAGCAGGTTCCAAAAATAGGATACAGTTTAAACAAGAAAGTAGAAAGAAGGAGACATGGAGACATTTAGCATTCAGCACTTACGGAAGTGGATCCCCATCCAGAAGTGAGAGCATCAGCTCCATCAGTGACAGCCTCTCCCTGAGCGGGCAGAGGTACGGCCTTTGTGGACACTCCATCCAAATTCAGTGGAGAAGACAGGATCATAACAGCAAGATCGTAGTCGATGTTGGAGTTGTAGCCGTCGTTGAACTTGAAAGTCTGGACGTCGATGACTTGACCACCAGAGTTGCTCATCTGAGAACCGGCGCGGATCCTCCAGCGGTTCTCTCGGGTTCTAAAAAACATTTATGATCAAATTATCGAACCAACCATTCACTAGCACTGCATCCTATAGAGTTTTTCAAAGCTTATCTATCGTGATTATCTTGAATCCACTTTTTATACGGCAATTGCTGCAGTACCTAATCAAATTACAGCATTTATTACAGATGACAAGTGGGTATTTCCACTTTATTGTAGGTTTTTCTTCATTACAGCTGTTTTAAACAATGACTGAAAAAAACGGTCTTTTCATAAAAAAATTAACCCAGATTTGCAATTGCTGGAACCTTGCCATTTTCTAAAAATCAACCTTTAATAATAATAATAATATTAGGATGATTTATTTGGTAAACGCTGTTTTTGTGTGTGTCACACCTCAAGAGCTCTGTGCGAGCTTGGTCGTCGCTGTAGAAAGCGCCAATTCTCAAGCGAGACCCAGTTGTTGTAAGGTTGGATGGACCTTTCAGTGACCGGTCATTGGTAAAGGTTTATGAATTTTTCAACTCAGCGAAGAGCACATTCGAAATATAAATAGTATATTTTTGTGCTCCGCCGGGATCCGAATCCACAACCTTTCATTTACGAGTCCTGCCACTGGACTACGGACCGGTCCAAGATGCCAACGACACGCGGTGTACCTGAGCGGTAACCCATCCAAGTACTGACCGCGTCCAATGTTGCTTAACTTCGGTGATCTATGGGAACCGGTGCTTTCCACATGGTAACGTCGTTGACTAGGTTTAAAGGATCTTATTCCACCACGATCTACAATAAAGAAAAAATCCCCTAGTGCTCCATACACACATTTTTTCATCTTAGAAGTAAATAATCTCTGAAACCCAAAGCGGTCCACCAAGAACCATTATTTGTTAATTATCCATTGCTGCATCTAGGCAACATCAAAAGGAGATGGTTCAACTAATGTACATACAACAGCGAATTCTATTTCTATAGATCCCAATGCTGTTGAGGAAATGATTTGCTTACCCAGAGACACAATGAGCAGCTGTGACGATGATGGTGGAATTCATGATGGATCCTCCGCACCTCAGGGAGTAGGAACCTGCACCAGAGCCATCATACAGCATTGCCACCTGCCAGGGCACGTCAGCGATGGCGGCCACCTCTCCTCCCACAATACGAGGGTACTGGGTGAGGGGGTTCAGTGGAACAGTTCCTAGAGAAAAAGGGGGAAACAGTTTAATCAATTTGGTAAAAGCAAGGTGACGGAGCTGTTACCACGCGTTATATGGTGATAGTCCTGTTGCAACGTCCTCAGGAGAGAACTTGCTGTGCGTCTTGAGGTTTTTTTTAGTGAGGAAAAGGCAAGGATTACCAAATATTTGTACAATATATTATATTCTCTTGCCCAGATATTGTGCAAAATTGAGGCAGCTCGCGCCACATTTCATAAAATGATTTTGCTCTTCTGTATGACACCCATATCTTAAATTTAAAACATCCAAAGAGACTCATAAAGCCCTAAGCATGGCCTGTGTTGCTCTACAGCTCTGATACATTTATTTATTTATTTAACAAAAATATACATGACTGACAGTGAGACACCAAAACGTCACAATACATATAACATGGCAGACATACGAGAACAATATACAGATCCACAGATACATTATTCTACGCATCCATACGTCGTTCTAATATACGTCGTTCTAATACATGGACCCTACAAGTGAAAACAAATGTTAATTCTTAGTCTAATGCTTCTTTGAATGCTAATTGACTTTGTTGAACTGATAGGCTCATAAATGTGAATGTTCTGAGAAGAGCAGGAACAGTTAGAGAACTCACGTTGAATGTGAAGCTACGTAAAATATCATACCTGGGACGTATATTGCGCGGGACAAAGTACCA
The DNA here is from genome assembly GCA_951799405.1 of Agapetus fuscipes. NCBI lineage: Eukaryota > Metazoa > Arthropoda > Insecta > Trichoptera > Glossosomatidae > Agapetus > Agapetus fuscipes. The sequence goes on from OX637336.1 coordinate 325,243, forward strand.
TCTTCTACAACTGATAACGTCAGGCAAGATAGAAGTACGCAGAAGGCAGACGTCCTGGCTGCGCAATGCACCAGAGCATTCTGGTGCATCTGGGACAGAGCAGTCCGGTGCATCTGGGACAGAGCAGTCCGGTGCATCTGGGACAGAGCAGTCTGGTACGTTGCTCAGCCGGGACGAGAGGTCTAAAGGAGTTTCCCGGACAGCTCAGGAACGCAAAGCCATTGACACAGTGATCACCAACGTCAGGGGGTCTGAGAGAGCACTCACAGAAGAAGTATATTAAATCGCTGCAACTGAGATTGTGGATAGACTGAATGTTACCTTACCACCATAAGCGGCAACTGCCAAGCAAGCGAGGACTACGAACTTCATCATCTTGTAATACTTCTAAGTTTACAGACCTTCCCATACACTTATATAGTAGACTTCTGATTCTTATCTAATGCTAATCACAGATTAAAACTATTGATATATTTATGGTTCCTACTGGATTATCTAAACATTCTAAACCAACTATATTAGATACTTACAGTGTCTGGTTGTACGACTAGACTCACTTTACATTTAGGCGAGTGTTAAGAATTTAACATACCTACCAATGATACTGTTGTATTTTTGTGTATGGCGTTTTTTGCTACCAACTTCATGACAATGTTTGACAGCAGCTGTATCTTTCTTTCGGCTTCTCTCTCGAACTCTCACAATAGCAACATGTCCACATGCTCTCATCCATTATATTTTTTTATAATCTGGTGTAAATTTGTGAACTAACTAATCGAATAAACATTCTAAACAGTCTTCCACAAAAGTGCATTTATTATTTGAGTGAATACCACCAAAAACCAGAGGGCAAGTCGGCCATTTTGCTCCATCTGCACCGGAACAAGTGCGACCAGCGAAATTTAAATTTACTGTAACTGTAACTCTGTCGCCATTCCGCTAGGGGTGGCCAGAGCCTCTGCAGAGTTGCCTCCATTTTTTACTATCTTGACATACCTCTTTCAATTCCTTCATACCCATCACCTTTTTCATGCATTTTCTTCTTTTACGCTCACTTTGTATATCCCATTCTTTCACAATCTCCTAAATCTGAACGACTACGACTGAAATTATATTTGTACAAAAAGTATGCAAGGATAGAAAAAATGACGGTTGGTCTGCAATTTTGGCAACTAAGACTGAATTTTGAATGTTCATTTTAATTGCATTATGTAGATTTATCCCATTATACATTTGTATTTATAAAGTTAAATGTATAAGGCTGACTTAGGCTGAGAATTGGTTCACTTTTGATAATGTCATCTCTGTTTCAGGGAAAGGCGGTTACAGTTGCAGGGTTTAAGTTAATTTGAGATTTGAGCATTTTAAAACGTAGGTCTAGACCGGTCCGTAGCTCAGTGGTAACACTGCGGACTCTGAATGGGAAGGTTGTGGGTTCGATTCCCGGCGGAGCACAAAAAATATACCATTTATATTTTCAAATTTGCTCTTCGCCGGGTTAAAAAATTCATAAAACCTTTACCAATGACCGGTCACCAAAGGTCCATCCAGCCTTACAGCAACTGGGTCTTGCTTGAGAATTGGCGCTTTGTAGCGACGACGATCAAGCTCGTAAAAAGGTCGATAGCTCAATTGGTAGAATGCTTGCATTCCATGCCGAGAGCAAGGGTTCGATCTCAAAGGTTTACTCGGCCTTCACAAGAAATGAGAACCAGCCCCCCGGGAGCTGGGAAACCCCCACTTCAACTGAAAGTGGTTGGTGTGAGGCCGGCCCCCTTACCTGTAAAAATAAATAGGTCCCGAAGCGCCACATGCGACCCCTTCGGGGATAACGCAGGCAAGAAGTTACACTATATGTGTAGCTTAGTTGCGTTTTTTTTTTTTTTTTTAGGTTCACATTTATTTTTAGGGCGTACATGTATATGAATCCTATACGTTTATATATCTTTGCAACTTACATTAGATAGATTATTGTAGATTTCAAAAAGCTGGGTGCTCTACAATGAGGGTGTTTAGGATAGTGGGTATATATTTTGTGATTGCAAAACAGAATATAAAATCGAGGTTCTGGTCTGAATCAAGCTCTAAAAAAACAGTTTTAAGTAGACTTTGTAAATTTTTGAGAAAAACTACAATTTATTAATTAATGTGGCCAATAGATATTGATAGAGTATAAGGTTATATAAAACATTGGTTATCAACTGTTTCATTGCCCTTCTGTTTCGAATAAGTACATTTTAGGATAAGAAAAATCTAGCCTTGTAAAAAATTCCTAACATTCCAATCTAATCTAATCTAAATCTAAGTTGCACTGATATGTATCATTTGAGATTCATATTAAATGCATTCCTACAAGCAGACACGCATAATTTCGCGCTCACACATGCCGCATATAAAAATCCAATCTCAAATGAACATAAGCCCTGCAACTCTTGCCGACCTTCCCTGAAACAGGGGTGAAATTGGCAAAGTGAACCATTTTTTACAGTATGGGTGGTTAGTCTCATACCAACCTATAAGTCAAGGAATCAGTCTAGTTTATTTTTGTTTAATTCAGTCAGTCGTTATTTAAAAACTTAAAGCGCTGTTTCCATATTTAAAACTTTTTTTACTAAGCTACACATATCGTGTAACTTCTTGCCTGCGTGATCCCCGAAGGGGTCGCATGTAGCGATTCGGGACCTATTTATTTTTACGGGTAAGAGGGCCGGCCTCACACCAACCAGTTGAAGTGGGGGTTTCCCAGCTTTCGGGGGAAGCTGGTTCTCATTTCTTGTGAAGGCTGTGTATTTTTTTGGGTTTGAAATAGACACCGAAACGGGAAATCATTTCTGACACCCTCGGTGGGATTCGAACCCGAGCTCACGGCATGGAAAGCAAGCACTCTACGAACTATCGACCGGACAAATATAAATGGTATATTTTTTGTGCTCCGCCGGGATTCGAGCCCACAACCTTCCATTTACAAGTCAGAAGTATTAGATTATGGACCGTTCAATAAAGATAAATACCTAAATAAATTAATATTAGGATGGTTTATTTGACGAGCGCTGTTTTTGTGTGAATCACATCTTCCTTGACTTATAGGTTGGTATGAGGCTGACCACCTATACTGTAAAAAATGGTTCACTTTGCCAATGTCACCCCAGTTTCAGGGAAGGTCGGCAAGAGTTGCAATGCTTAGGGTCATTTGAGATTGAGTTTTTATATTGTAGGTCCACATGCGGCATATTGTGTTAGCGCGAACTTATACAATATACATGTCTGCTTGTGAGAATGCGTTTAATATGAATTTTAAATGTACATCTTTGCAGCTTAGATTTAGATTAGATTTAGATAAGACATCTCAAGAGCTCTCTACAAGCTTGGTCGTCGCTAAATAAAGCGCCAATAACACGAGAAAGACCCAATTGCTGTAAGGATAAACGGACCTTTGGTGACCGGTCTTTGGTAAGACATTTGAATTTTTCAACCCAGCGAAGAGCATATTTTACAAAAAAAAAAATTGGCCGGGAATCAAACTCACAAACTTTGGAATACAAGCCCGTAGCATTAACCGCTAGACTACAGAACGGTCAAAGATATGTAGGTACTAATGTGTAGTGGTGAATCCTAGAAATGGGCAAATATTTATTGCCGTACTTTATTAATTTACAAATAAAGAGACTTTGAAATTATTTATAGCTTCAGTACTCCTACGTACAAAATTGCGTACACTCACCTGAATTGCGTAAATCTAAAAAATATATGAAAACCAAATCACTCTCTAGGAGTGCCATCGCACATTCCAATACATTTTAAATTTGCCCAATCTTAAGGAGTTTATGTAAAGATTTTTTACTCGGGGTACTCCTTGACTTATAGGTTGGTTTGTAGCTGACCACCCATACTGTAAAAATATGGTTCACTTTGCCAATGTCACCCCGGTTTCAGGAAAGATCAGCAAGAGTTGCAGTGCTTATGTTGATTTGAGATTTTCGTTTTTATATTGTAGGTACGCATGCGACATGTGTTAGCGCGAACTTATACGTGTCTGCTTGTGGGAATGCATTTAATATGACACTGAAATGATGTATGTCTTTGCAACTTAGATTTAGAATAGTTCAGAACACCTTTAAAACGCAAAATATACACAAATGATGTATAATCTAAGTTGCAAAGATATATTAACATTTAAAGCTCATATCAAATGCATCCCCACAAACAGACACGTGTAGTTCGCGCTAACAAATGCTGAATGTGTACTTACAAATAAAATCCAAACCTCAAATCAACATAAACCCTACAACTTTTGCCGACCTTCCCTGACACAGGCAAAGTGAACTATTTTTTACAGTATGGGTGGTCAGCCTCATCATTTTGTATAAACACAGATTTTTACAATAAATGAGTATCTGATCTTTCACAAAGCGGAAATATCCATATGAATTCCTTGACTTATAGGTTGGTATGAGGTTGACCACCCATACTGTAAAAAATGGTTCACTTTGCCAATGTCACCCCTGTTTCAGGGAATGTCGGCAAGAGTTGCAGGGCTTATTTTCATTTGAGGTTTGGATTTTATTTGTAAGTACACAATCAGCATTTGTAAGCGCGAACTACACGTGTTTGTTTGTGGGCATACATCTGAGAGCTTTGAATGAATATATCCTTGCAACTTAGATTATTATTATTATTATTATTATTATTGCCTTATCATGCTTAAAATACTGTGCACGTTCCTTCTCAATTTATTTTATAATATAATATTATTTATTATATTATATAATATTATTTATTATACAACAATATAATATACTTATTTTATTATGGTTATTATGTTTTGAAAACGAGCTTTTTAAAAGCACATCTCATGAACTTTTGAAAGTTCATGTCTTGTTGCGGCGTTGATATCTTTTAGTACTACCACGTGTGCGCCCGAAAACAAAAAACCTTAGTTTGTCAAATCTCTAAATGAAAAAACTCCAACCTTCTTTCTAATCTTTACACAAAAACCTTTCTAAGTATTCCTCTACCACGATATCCATTCTTACCGCGTACTCGTATACTTTCTTCGTCAGTCTTTCATCACTCATTCTCTCCATATTTCCAAACCATCTTAGCAAACTTCTTTTAATCTTCACTTTCACACTTTCTCTTCCCCCACATTCTTCTCTTACAAAATCATACTTCACGCTATCATTCCGTGTTTTTCCAATCATAATTGTACATGTTTTTTTTTTTCTATTATACGAAAAACAACAGCATACGTTATTACATAGAACGGATGTCAGTTTACAAAATTTAAGTTCAATTATAGTTTTTCAATTCTTAAAATTAGTAATATAAAAAAATATGCCAGAATAGCAACAAGAGTAAAAATATAGTAAACAAAAATAAAAAAGTGAATATCAACAAAAAAATTAGCGAAATCAGAATCAGTTCAAAGCTACAATCTAAGCAAAACAAATTATAAACGGAATAGTTTAAATAAAAGAAAAAACAAAAATAAACATTTAAATAAGAGCAAAAGGGATGGAAGAGATGAGTAGGATAAAGAAACTAGAAAACGGGTACATTGTAATAAAGGAGTTGCGAAAGCCGTAAATTAATAAATAAAATATAATAATTTAAGAATATTACAACTTAGTTAAAAATGATAAAATAATAATAAAACGATAATTTTCTTTGAGATTATTATTATTATATTTGTATCAGGGAAACCCCACATACAGGTATATACTTACTTCCTATGATCATAATAATCTGTTTCATAACATTTCCAAAAAACCCAAAAACAAAGGGGAGGGTGGGGCCTCATGGTACATGAAACAAAAAAGTGACATGAAGTAGTAGCTTAACAAAAGCGCTGGATTCTGAAATACTTCATTTCAGTCGAAGTTTACACTTTGATTATCTGTCTTTAATCTAAGTTGCAAAGATATATTAACGTTTGAGGCTCATATTTAATGACACGCAGACCCGTGTAACTCATGCTAATCTAATCTAAGTTGCAAAGATATGTAACATTGGGGATTCACATTATATGCATTTTCACAAGCAGACACTTATGAGTTCGCGATTAAAAATGCCGCATGTGGGCTTACAATATATAAGCCAGAATCTCAAATTAACATACACCCTGCAACTCTTGCCGACCTTCCCTGAAACAGGGGTGACATTGGCAAAGTGAACCATTTTCTACAGCATGGGTGGTCAGCCGCATACCAACCTATAAGTCAAGGAACATACACAACAAATTACATTTTTAAATATAGACAAAAAATAATATTATGGATAAACATCAAAACCCTAAGCCTAGCCGCATTACAAAATAATTCAAACCATATTGAACATAAATACGAATATAAACCGTACAACTCCTGTCACCTTTCCTTGGGTGGTCTGGTTTATTTTGTAATCTCCATGGTCCCCTCACTCCCAGAACTTCGGCGTCGGCTTCGACGTTGTCTGCCCACCGCATCGTGGGACGTCTAAGTGGTCTAACACTGTCTAACACCTGAGGAGGCACTATCCAAAACTGTTCTGATGATCCTGGAGTCCTCTACACGTGCTACATGTCCGGCCCACTGGAGTCTTCTTGATTTCATTACCGAAACTATGTTTGGATCTTGAAACACGGACATCAGCTCCGCGTTGGTCCGGATACGCCACCTGTCATCTTCAAATACAGGTACGAGAATGCGACGAAGTATGTTGTGCTCAAAGACCTGGAGAGATTTCTCTTGTTTCTGAGTCAGACTCCAGACTTCGCATCCGTACAACACAACTGGCCGAACAATGGAAGTTTACATCTTGAATTTTGTGGAGCGGGATAGCCATTTTGAACACAATAGCCTTCTAAGGCCAAAAAAAAACCATTAAATGTAAGTTTTCTACAAGACAAAATTTCGAAAGCCTCTAGTCTTCTCTTGCGTTTGCTTTATTTTAAATTTGATATCCTGCTAGAAAGAATTAGCCCCAATCAACCCTTTCCCTACCAAACAAAAAGTAAATAAATGATAATACAACAATAAATCAATATCTACATAAATCCGCTACACTTATCTTTAAAAGATAGGATATATTTTTCTTGATTTACAATCTCTATCCGCATATCTTTTTTCCTTAATATTTAAATCTCTTCACACTTTTATAACTTGTAAACAACCATTTTATGACCAAGGGGGTTTCCCCAGTCGAATGAACTGATAATAAATAAAAAAAATACCAATACTTCGGATGTCTCTCATATCGAAGATTATTGAATTTCTTTACTAAATATGTCTATTTTTACCGCTCTAAACAGATACATACCTAATCATTAACTAATATTGTCCAGCATTCAGAGGGCTCTTGAGGTGTGATTCTCACAAAAACAGCGCTCATCAAATAAATCATACTAATATTACTATTATAATTATCATGTGATGTTCCAAAATCTTAAGTATGCATCGGCAACCACCGGCTCGGTTAAGTCTTGCTAAACATCGCTGAGAGCGTCTTCCAGGATTCTTCTCTAATTTTGTCTGTTCATCCCCTTTCTTCTCATCGAATTCATCCTTCGTATTTTCGACTTTCCTGGTCTTGTTTGGCTTTGAGGTGCTGAGAGTGTTAGGCGCTTATAGGGGATAAGCGACTAAGCGTAATTTCTTGCCGCGTTATCCCCGAAGGTTATACCGAACCTATTTATTTTTACAGGTAAGGAGGCCGGCCTTACTTCAACCACTTTAGTTGAAGTGAGGTTTCCAGCTCCCGAGAGGGCTGGTACTCATTTCTTGTGAAAGCTGAGTAAACCTTGCCGGTATTTTATTATGGGGTTTGAAATAAACACCGAAACGGGAAATAATTTTTGACACCCTCGGTGGGATTCGAACCCGAGCTCACGACATGGAATCAAGCACTCTATTGACCGGACGGCACGGGATGGCATTGTCTATTTGAAATGATGCGACCATCCCACTGCAGGCGCGCTTCTTCAAGGAAACTGTTCACATCGGGCTCGCTGTAGATGTCATAGAGCTCTTGGTTGTCGACGCCATCAATCTCATGTCTCACCGATCCGTAGATGGTTCTGACTTCTGAGGATCATCCTTACGAATGTTGAAATCGAGGTCGCAGAGGGCTCTTGAGGTGTGATACACACAAAAACAGCCCTCACTAAATAAATCAGACTATATATAATAATATAATCTATAATCTAAGTTGCAAGGATATATTCATTTAAAGCTCTCAGATGTATGCCCACAAACAAACACGTGTAGTTCGCGCTTACAAATGCTGATTGTGTACTTACAAATAAAATCCAAACTCAAATGAACATAAGCCCTGCAACTCCTGCCGACATTCCCTGAAACTGGGGTGACATTGGCAAAGTGAACCATTTTTTACAGTATGGGTGGTCAGCCTCATACCAACCTATAAGTCAAGGAAACACTATTTTTTTTTAATTAATTAATTAATTCTCCTTGCGAATTATGAAATCGAGGTCACGTTTTTTTTTCTTTTTTTTTTTAAAGAAAATCCTGTGCGGGAGACTCTCTACATTCTAGAGACTCTAGGGTTCTATGACACTTGTTGTAGTGCCGCAGAGGTGTACGAGCTTGGTCGTCGCTACAAAGCGCCAATACTCAAGCAAGACCCAGTTGCTGTAAGGCTGGATGGACCTTTGGTGACCGATCATTGGTAAAGTTTTATGAATTTTTCAACCCAGCGAAGAGCAAATTTGAAAATATAGTATTTTTTTGTGCTCCGCCGGGATTCGAACCCACAACCTTTCCATTCAGAGTCCGCAGTGTTACCACTGAGCTACGGACCGGTCATTGTCACATTACATCAATTTTTTTTATCGAGATTGAGGCAACTTGGATTTTAGATTTTAACAAAATTATGACCAAAGTATCTTGGAACATACCCAAAAATCTTAAGTCCACAAAAAATTTTGTTTGTTTATTTTTTATGAAGAAATTCATGAATAATACTCAATCACAAGACTTGCATTTGAAATGAGCAAGAGCCACGAAATGGCAGTAGAAACGTCCTGTTTGTACGCATGTCGCATTTTGATTTATCGTCAACTTACCCATATTATGGTTTCCCATGTCCTTTCTGTCCTTCTTTGGTCTGTCTTTAGAATTTTAGTTGTCCAATCACCATCATCTTTTCTAGCTGCAACTATAAACAATTAATCTAATCTAATCTAATCTAAGCTGCAAAGATATATATCATTTCAGATTTACATTAAATGCATTCCCACAAGCAGACATGTATAATTTCGCGCTAACACATGCCGCATGTGGGCCTACAATATAAAAACCCAATCTCAAATGAACAAAAGCCTGGCAACTCTTGCCGTCCATCCCTGAAACAGGGGTGACATTGGCAAAGTAAACCATTTTTTTTTTTTACAGTATGGGTGGTCAGCCGCATACCAACCTATAAGTCAAGGAACATACATGACGAATTACATTTTTTTTTTTTTAAATCAACAAACAACAATATATACATGGACACCAAAAACAAAAACTAAATCATAAAACCAATTTCACTTTAATAATCAACTCTAGCTGCCAACATTACAGATCAACCGCCATTTCTTTCTATCCTTACATACTTTTTTCATTTCCTCCAGAGTCATAACCTTCTTCATACAAGCTCTTCTTTTATTATGACTCTGGATATTCCATTCATTCGCAATTTCGGATATTTGGTCCATCCATACCTTTCTCGGTCTTCCTCTACCACGACATCCATCTATTCTACCAACATATACTTTCTTCGTCAGTCTTTCCTCATTCATTCTCTCCATTATGCCCAAACCATCTTAACAAACTTTTTTTTTTTTTTTTAAGAAATCCTGTGCGGGAGACTCCCTAGATTCTAAAGACTCTAGGGGTCTATGACACTTGTTGTAGTGCCGCAGAGGTGTACGAGCTTGGTCGTCGCTACAAAGCGCCAATACTCAAGCAAGACCCAGTTGCTGTAAGGCTGGATGGACCTTTGGGGACCGGTCATTGGTAAAGGTTTATGAATTTTTCAACCCAGCGAAGAGCACATTCGAAATATAAATGGTATATTTTTGTGTTCCGCCGGGATCCGAATCCACAACCTTCCATTTACGAGTCCGAAGTGTTGCCACTACGCACTACGGACCGGTCCAAGATGCCAACGACACGCGGTGTACCTGAGCGGTTACCCATCCAAGCACTGACCACGCCCAATGTTGCTTAACTTCGGTGATCTATGGGAACCGGTGCTTTCAACATGGCTAACGTCGTTGACAAGTTACTATCTTCACTTTCAAGTTTTAATCTTCACTTTCAAACTTTCTCTTGCACCACATTCTTCTCTCACAAAATCATGGACTTTACTAATTTCACTTTCATTCACCGTCCAGGCTTCGCTTCCATACATCAAGGTGGGTAAAAGTATGCCACTGTGTACCACCAATCGAGCATTTTTAGATATGTTTTGATTTTTGGCGATACAAGCTGTGGCACCCAGTACACACCTGCCCTTCATTATTCTTCTTTCAAGTTCACCTGTCATTCTTCCATCTTTTTCAAACTTACTGCCCAAGTATACAATAGTTATTTATGCCACTGCCTAGTAATGATAGTCTTTGTAACACGAGTGCTAGTTTGTGCCATGAGGCGCAGCCGAATGGCACAATAGACAGCAAGAGTGTTACAAAGACTAATTACGTGCAGTGGCATACAATACTTTTTCTACGACCATGAAATAAATAACAAAATAGTAAATAGTAGTCATTATAATGTACTCGACCATTTGAAGTAATTAAAACCTTACTTTTGTCAAAACGTGTAATTTATCATTCCCTTCGATTATCTAATCTAATCTAAGTTGCAAAGATATATTACATTTAGGATTCATATTAATATCATGCCCACAAGCAGACACATATAAGGTCGCGTTTATACATGCCGCATATAAGCTTAAACATTCAAACCCTAAACTTAAATAAACATAATCCCTGCAACTACTGAAGCAGGGGTGTCATTGGCAAAGTGAAATAAGTTTTTACAGCATATGTGGTCAACCTCATACCGACCTATTAGCCAAATAACTGTTTAAGTTTGTTTATTTTTTGCGGTGAAAATATTTCGCATTATTTACCTTTCAAGCCTTCTGTTTTCCTTCGAAAAAAGGAAAGCAACAATTTGGAGTATTTTGATAAATAAAATGGATGAATTACTACACTATTAACAAATTTTATTTGACTCTATACATAAAATATATTCATTTTCATTTGAACAAAGATTGAACATAGTGGGGAGGAACTATCAATAAATTGAAAATATTCATGTAATGGCTGACGTTTAAACGAGGTTGCTATGGAAACGGCAAATAATAGTTTGTTATCGGTCGTTTAGAAGGAAAGCCTCATACAAGGTTGACACTCGAAATTCAAAAATGGTTCCATTTCTGACAATGCGCATGCGCATATTTTCATTTCAACACCGTTACCAGTTGCGTAATGTTACATTACGCAATCGGTGTAGAAATGTATGTCATTGTAATTGCGTTAGCCGTTTTGTAATTAGTAAATTGCCAAATGGGAGTAGAAAAACTCATTTACCACATCAACATTCATTCCGTTTATTCTAAACATGAGCAATAATAATTCTTCATACTCGATTACAAAGCCCTAAACTAGGTGACATCGAAAAAATCTTTGCTCTCATCTTGTTGCCCTAATCATGACATGGAATTCCCTTTGGGAATTTTGCAAGCCAATAAATGTCAATGCATGGATTAAGTTTTCAAAAAAAAGATTTTAAGTATATGGATATGATAATTCACAGATAACGGCACGTGTAGTACGTAATCTGGCTGATACGTGCCTGTGCGAACTTTTGTATAAATGCTTGATTGTCTTCAGTCAACCACAGTATCATCCTTGTATCAGCTGCAACATGATGAAGTTCCTGGCTTTGGCTTTCTTGGCAGTCTCCGTCCTTGGAGGTGAGTCAACTCTTCAAATTTTCTATTTTCCTTTTACTTCTCCACCTTCTAGTTAAGTTTCCTCAATGTTGACTATCACTTGATCTTAGGGAGCTTTAATCAGCACTCTCACACCTCTTCTGATCTTCTTTAAAGTAAAAGAACCAGTTTCTTTTCAAGCGCCACTTTGACCTTCCATAACAATTGATCGTGCTAAAGATTAGAGATCTCCACATTGAAAGGATGACTTTCATGAACCAAAAAACAATAACTCTCTTTTTCACATAAAATGCAAAAAAAAATCTCCTCACTATGTGCTGTCCAGACATTGCAATGTCGAGCATGCATATTCGAGAAAATGATTTTTCCAACATTGTTTCTACTACACCAAGAATCTTCGTTTCGTACAACTGACATAAGCGTTGATCAATGTTTCTAATCCGCTCCACACCTTTATTGCAGATGACATCCCCCTGAACCCCCTGACCCAGTTCCCTCGTATTGTGGGAGGAGAGGTGGCCGCCATCGCTGACGTGCCCTGGCAGGTGGCCATGCTGTATGATGGCTCTGGCTCTGGAGCTTACTCCCTGAGGTGCGGAGGATCCATCATGAGCTCTACTGTTATCGTCACAGCCGCTCACTGCGTCTCCGGGTAAGGAAACTGTCATGGATCATGATGATCAACTGGAAGAGACATCAAGCAGTCAGTGATTGATAATGATTTGCATGTTGTTGTTGCAGAACCCGTCAAGACCGCTGGAGGATCCGCGCCGGTTCCCAGATGAGCAACTCTGGTGGACAGGTCGTTGACGTCAAGAGCTTCAAGTTCAACGAGGGCTACAACTCAAACATCGATTACGACATTGCCGTCATGCTCCTGTCTTCTCCCCTGAGCCTCGATGGAACCACCACCAGGGCTGTCCCTCTGCCCGCTCAGGGAGAGGCTGTCGCTGATGGCGCCGCTGCGCTGACCTCTGGATGGGGATCCACCTCCGTAAGTCCACACAAACACGACACATTATACGAGTACTTATATCAGGTTGGTAGTCTGACTATATACGTATGTTGTATTGTTGCAGTCCGGCGGCAGTGTCACCACCACCCTCCGCAAGGTCACCATCCCTATCGTGAACCAGGACGTCTGCGCTTCTGCTTACTCTGGATTCAACCCCATCACCCCCAGGATGATCTGCGCTGGTCTGCTCAATGAGGGAGGCAAGGACGCCTGCCAGGGAGACTCTGGCGGTCCCTTGGTGGTCGCTGGCAAGCTTGTGGGAGTCACTTCCTGGGGCAGGGGATGCGCCCAGAAGGGATACCCAGGAGTCTGGTCCCGCGTGGCCTCCATGAGGACATGGGTGGACAGCAACATCAACTAAACAAAGCAATCCTCATGAACGTGATTGACTTGATTTCTCCGAAAACCTGATTGTAAAATTTCTCAATACACTTGCAAACACTTTTTTTATGATTACTTACATCTTATTTGTTCAATATAATGCATTGAATTCCAATAAACAATAAACCACACAATTTGTTTTGTTATCCTTCGATTTTTATACATGCTTTTATCAATACCTACATGATGTCCCACAAGCACGGTGCTAATAGCCCCGTCATATTTAACAATATAACGGCTAGTTCTGTTATGTTTTAAGGAACACTGCCAGTAGTGTATTTCCAAGTATGCAATGTCGAAAGACCTGTGCTCACTACAGGGTAATATGCCAACATTTTCGCAGTTTTATTTACAAACTAGCTGCTGTCCTGGCAGACTTTGTCCCGCTTCTATTAATGTAAATTAAAAACAATCGTTTTGAGAATTTGTAAATTTGGGAACGGCTGTTAAAAAAATGTAAACGATGAGTGGTGCTGAAACATGGACCATAAAAGCAGCAGAGAGGAGAAAAAATTACGCTTTTGAAATGTGGTGGAGGCGCATGCTCCGATTGTCATGGACCGGACAGCTGGACGTTCCAACGAGTCCATTCGGAGCTATTCGGGAGCTACGTTTCTATGGCTTGACTCTGGCCAGTATATGTACACGCCGTATTCTTCAGTTCTTTGGGAACATGTCTGTGGCAATAAGGATAGCTTGGAACAGCTGGCTGTAATGAGGGGCTTGGAGGGAGAAAGATAAGAAGAGAAAGATCCCCCCACAATGATACGAACAAATGAAGACAGCTGCAGGCAGCGCAGTCAATAGAGAACTGGAGAAGAGAGATTACTTCCACAAGGGCCACAACCCTCAGCAATGTGGAACAAGGTTAAGAAAAAGAGTATTTTGACCGATGTTGAGGTTTAAAATTGATCATATCTTTAAATTATATGTCGATGTTATGGCCGAGGGGGCCAAGTGGGCTGATCTTTCTAGCGTGTATGGAATAGAACAACGTTGGTTCGATCCCCGCCTGGGTCATTTGACCATAACTTTGACCCTGGTTCAACAGATGTTATTTGGTAATTATTAATTCATAATTCATTAAAATAAACAATAATGGATTATTAATTGATGATATTCATACCTGTTTATGGCCAGGCCGAATATTTTGGTGAATTGCATTCCTCTTCACAAATCTATAAAAAACATTTACAAATATATATAAAGAGATCTTATTTGATTTGGTTGGTGATTATTTAATTTTTTTTCTCAAAATCAAACTTCCTCGTGTTGCTCTGAAACCAAAGTTTTTATTTGTTTAAAATACCACTTGACATAAAATAAACTAAAAACAAATAAGCTCTTACAAATCAATTATAAACAAAATTACCTGAAACCAAAGAAACTACAATTAAGTTAATTTTGTTACTATTTTATAAATAAATGAAATTAAAAATTTAACTCTAACAATTTTAACACTCCAAAAACAAAACATCATGGCCGTCCTTCAACATGGTCGACGTCCACTCAATCACACGAGAATACAGCTTGCTCCAATCAACGCCCTGCGCGGCAAATTCAAAAATGTATCATAATATCTTTACATATATTTCCATGGAAAAATACGTCCATTTTTGGAAACCTAAACCCAGTTTATATTATTTTTTAGGGTCATATTTTACATTGCCAAAGAAATATTCAAAATTCTCATAGTTTCGAACTTACATCGAAAAAGACGATTAAAGGGCGAAAATTTTGAGATTTTTTAGTACCGTGTAGTCAGCACAGATCTTTCAAAGTTGCAAACTGGTATACACTACTGGCGGGGTCCTAACAAATATTAAAAATAAACAGAACTAGCTGGTATTTTGCGATTTCATGTAAAATATTAGAAGCTTATAATCTAATCTAATCTAATCTAAGTTGCAAAGATATGTTACATTGGAGATTCACATTACACGCATTCTCACAACCACACACATACAAGTTCGCGCTTGCACATGCCTCATGTGAACCTACAACATAAAAACCAAATCTCAAATGGACATACACCCTGCAACTCTTGCCGTCCTTCCCTGAGACAGGGGTGACATTGGCAAAGTGAACCATTTTTACAGCATGGGTGGTCAGCCGCATACCAACCTATAAGTCAAGGAACATACACGACAAATTACATTTTATACATCACTAAATAATAATATCTATGGACAACAAACAGAAAACAAATTCCAATTTAATAAACCCTAGCCGCCAACATTACAGATCAACTGCCATTTCTTTCTGTCCTTACATACTTCTTTCATTTCCTCCAGAGTCATAACCTTATTCATACAGGCTCTTCTTTTATTATGACTCTGGATATTCCATTCATTCGCAATTTTGGATATTTGGTCCATCCATACCTTTCTCGGTCTTCCTCTACCACGACATCCATCTATTCTACCAACATATACTGTCTTCGTCAGTCTTTCCTCATTAATTCTCTCCATATGCCCAAACCATCTTAACAAGGTCTCAATAAGGTCTCTGCTTATATTGTTTAGCAAAGAAGCTAGATGGAGTTGTAAAAGGAATGATGGATTTTGTTTCAGATCTCATGAATGAAAATTCATACTTGTTCCAGAAGTGAATAATATGACGTAGGTATAATATTAGGATGAATTATTTGGTGAGTGCTGTTTTTGTGGGAATGACACCTCAAGAGCTCTCTGCGACTTGGTCGTCGCTATAAAAAAACCGCAATTCTCAAACAAGACACATTTGGTGATCGGTCTTGGTAAAGTATTGTTATGTAAATATAAATATTGAAATAAGTATGGGTAGTTATAGTGTTATGTAAATATAAATATTGAAATAAGTATGGATAGTTATAGTTATAAGAATCCTCAAAAGTATTGGTAGGTAAGATCGATAATTATGTATAAGTGTAGAATTCTCTAGGCTAAGTAGGTATTTGTTATAATTATAGGAATACTGTGTTACATTTGTAGGTAGGATTTTGGTTGTATCTCTAGGTAGTACGTGAAGCGTCGAGAAGTAATAATTACTCTGGAACCGTCTGGCGACTTTAGTTCTGGATCATACTGCTCTGAAGAGTATAAAGGTGCGAATGGCCTGCAGAGCGGGCCAGTATCATAGAGACTTACAAACACATCGAAGTCATCTGATCAGTGAACCAAAACCAAGTGGAATAATCGAGAAAGTAGTGTGAAAATATATTTTGTAACTGTGTAAAATAAATAACTATTGAAGAAGACCTGTGTATTTTTAATTTGAAGACAATTGAACCCTAATTTCGTAACAATTGGTGTCAGGTGTGGGGTTGTCAAGAAAAATTAAGATCTTCTGTCTAAAAATAAATAAAATAAATTAAATAAGTGTTAAAATGAACTTTATTCAAATTGAACTTTGTGTGAACTGACTTTTGTGAAAACAAGTGTTTAAATAAATTTTTGTTAAAAGAAAAGACGCAAAAGCAAGTTGCTTATAAATTCTGGAACATCATATGGAACATAATTCTGGACATAACATAATGACTATTTTACCGCATTGAGAAAGTCATCAAATTGGACCATAGTTTTTTATTATTGTGTGTGATTAAAAAAATAAAATAAATAAATAAAAATCTTGAAAAATATTACAAAAGAACGTTCCAGATTCATCGAGAAAAAGTTTTTGAATAACTATCCTTTGTTTACAAGTGTGTGAATGTACATTAAGTACCTACCTGTGTGTTTGAAAGACTTGAGACGAAATAAATAATTATGTACTATCAGACATTATTATGTAAAAAAATATTGGTGAATTAAAAATAAATATTAAAAGACAGTACCTACCAATCAGTGTAATCAGATAAATTATTATTTTTGCTAAAGTACGTATTCAAAACAGCTATATATATAAAACTCAAAACTTGTATTAAATAAATTTGAAAATATTTTTGTTTTGACGTAAATTTTGAAAAAAAATGGCAACGAAAGTGAACGTCAAGGACCTCAAAGTCACTGAGCTTAAAAATGAGCTTCTGGAGAGGGACCTGGAGACCTCAGGAGGAAAGGCAGCCTTACAAGCACGCCTCATAGAGGCCTTGGAACAGTCAGGCGAAGACCCGGCATATTTTGTCATGGCGTCTGGAGGGGACCGCGCCTTGGACGAGCTAAATATCAGCATCAACAGTAACCTGACAGGACTGAAGACTGAGATGGCTGACAACGCCAAGACCCTGGAGGAGAAGATGGCTGACAACGCCAAGACCCTGGAGGAGAAGATGGCTGACAACGCCAAGACCCTAGAGGAGAAAATGGCCAGCAACTTGACGGACCTGAAGGCTGAGATCGCTGAAAACACCAAGACCCTGGAGGAGAAGATGACCGGGCTGGAGGAGAAGATGGCCGACAGCGCCAGGACCCTGAAGGGAGAAATAGAGGTGAAGCTGACTGGTTTTGAGGAAACAGTTGCGGAAATGAAAACCCGCATTTCCACCCTGGAGGACCGTCTGCGTGCCGAGCTGGCTGACAAGTGCCAGATGGAGTCCACCAGGATATCCCCAAAAGACCTTCACGACGAGATCGACCAGGGATGCTCAACTCCAACCAGGGTCACTAGAGGGGATGATGACCCTTCGCTGGCAAAGCACAACCTCCCAACCTTCGACGGGAAGACGTCGTGGGAGGAATACTTGACCCTCTTTGAGACGGCTGCCATGATGGGAGCCTGGAGCCAGCAGAAGAAGGCTTCGGTTCTCAGCCTGTCGCTCCGAGGAGACGCTCTCAGGGTTCTGCAGGCCATACCCCTGGACAACCGTGGTGACTTTGGGCAGCTGAAGCAGCGCTTGGATATGCGCTATGGCCACAAGTGCCTGGGGCAGCTGTACAAGTCACAGCTGAACACAAGGGTGCAGAAGCCCAACGAGAGCCTCCAGGAGTTTGAGATGGACATCGTCCACCTAGTACGAGACGCTTACCCGACATTCCCTGATGACATCTGCGAGAGCTTGGCAGTGGACAAGTTCCTGAACGGATTGAGAGAATGGGAGACGCAGCAAGCAGTGAAGCTGGCTCTTCCGAAGACGTTGAACGAGGCGCTAAGCCGAGCTCTCGAATTTGAGGCTGTCAAACAGTCCATCAGGGGCCACGCCAGGGTTTGTGCTATCAAGGCAGAGGAGGTCAAACTACCTACAACCGAGGAAATAATAGAAAAAGTGCTGCAGCAACTTGAGCCAACGAGACAGAAGGCGCACTGCTGGACGTGTGGCCAGCAAGGACACCTGAGCGCGAGGTGCCCAAAGTCTCAAGGACCGGAGAAATTGGAAGACGACCGCAAGGATGTAGAGACCACCATGGAGATGAACAAACGGCTGAGGAAACAGCTCCAGGATGCCGAGAGAAAGGTCAAAGTCATGGAGACGGAGAACAGGCAGCTGACGAAGAACTTGGCCAGCAGTGAAAGGGTCCGGCGAACAGCGGAGGCCGAGAGGGACGAGTTGCACGAGACTGTGCTGAGCCTGGAGAGACAGAACAAGGGGCTTAAGACTAAGCTCCAGCAGCTGGAAGCTGGGCAGGGGCCCAGGACGAAGGACACCATCGCCAACCTGGAGTCCAAGATCAGCAACACCAAGGAGGCGGGAGCTCGAATGAAGGATAACCACCGGCCAACTCAAAGAGCAAAGTGGTCAAACAATGACCAGCCCGCCCAGAGAGTACAAAAATGCGTCGCATCCAAAGAAGAGCCCCTGTTTGAGACGTTCTGGAGCAAGGTGCAAGAGGGACAGAAGATTCGCCATGGGGTGACCACAGAAGTCCACAAGGACTTATTTGAGGTCACTGGGGACCACACACTGGCATGCAGTGTACCGGAAGATCTAGATATGTCTAGAGGAATTGCACGGGAATTGCACGGGGCAGACTTTGTCCCGCTTCTATTAATGTAAATTAAAAACAATCGTTTTGAGAATTTGTAAATTTGGGAACGGCTGTTAAAAAAATGTAAACGATGAGTGGTGCTGAAACATGGACCATAAAAGCAGCAGAGAGGAGAAAAAATTACGCTTTTGAAATGTGGTGGAGGCGCATGCTCCGATTGTCATGGACCGGACAGCTGGACGTTCCAACGAGTCCATTCGGAGCTATTCGGGAGCTACGTTTCTATGGCTTGACTCTGGCCAGTATATGTACACGCCGTATTCTTCAGTTCTTTGGGAACATGTCTGTGGCAATAAGGATAGCTTGGAACAGCTGGCTGTAATGAGGGGCTTGGAGGGAGAAAGATAAGAAGAGAAAGATCCCCCCACAATGATACGAACAAATGAAGACAGCTGCAGGCAGCGCAGTCAATAGAGAACTGGAGAAGAGAGATTACTTCCACAAGGGCCACAACCCTCAGCAATGTGGAACAAGGTTAAGAAAAAGAGTATTTTGACCGATGTTGAGGTTTAAAATTGATCATATCTTTAAATTATATGTCGATGTTATGGCCGAGGGGGCCAAGTGGGCTGATCTTTCTAGCGTGTATGGAATAGAACAACGTTGGTTCGATCCCCGCCTGGGTCATTTGACCATAACTTTGACCCTGGTTCAACAGATGTTATTTGGTAATTATTAATTCATAATTCATTAAAATAAACAATAATGGATTATTAATTGATGATATTCATACCTGTTTATGGCCAGGCCGAATATTTTGGTGAATTGCATTCCTCTTCACAAATCTATAAAAAACATTTACAAATATATATAAAGAGATCTTATTTGATTTGGTTGGTGATTATTTAATTTTTTTTCTCAAAATCAAACTTCCTCGTGTTGCTCTGAAACCAAAGTTTTTATTTGTTTAAAATACCACTTGACATAAAATAAACTAAAAACAAATAAGCTCTTACAAATCAATTATAAACAAAATTACCTGAAACCAAAGAAACTACAATTAAGTTAATTTTGTTACTATTTTATAAATAAATGAAATTAAAAATTTAACTCTAACAATTTTAACACTCCAAAAACAAAACATCATGGCCGTCCTTCAACATGGTCGACGTCCACTCAATCACACGAGAATACAGCTTGCTCCAATCAACGCCCTGCGCGGCAAATTCAAAAATGTATCATAATATCTTTACATATATTTCCATGGAAAAATACGTCCATTTTTGGAAACCTAAACCCAGTTTATATTATTTTTTAGGGTCATATTTTACATTGCCAAAGAAATATTCAAAATTCTCATAGTTTCGAACTTACATCGAAAAAGACGATTAAAGGGCGAAAATTTTGAGATTTTTTAGTACCGTGTAGTCAGCACAGATCTTTCAAAGTTGCAAACTGGTATACACTACTGGCGGGGTCCTAACAAATATTAAAAATAAACAGAACTAGCTGGTATTTTGCGATTTCATGTAAAATATTAGAAGCTTATAATCTAATCTAATCTAATCTAAGTTGCAAAGATATGTTACATTGGAGATTCACATTACACGCATTCTCACAACCACACACATACAAGTTCGCGCTTGCACATGCCTCATGTGAACCTACAACATAAAAACCAAATCTCAAATGGACATACACCCTGCAACTCTTGCCGTCCTTCCCTGAGACAGGGGTGACATTGGCAAAGTGAACCATTTTTACAGCATGGGTGGTCAGCCGCATACCAACCTATAAGTCAAGGAACATACACGACAAATTACATTTTATACATCACTAAATAATAATATCTATGGACAACAAACAGAAAACAAATTCCAATTTAATAAACCCTAGCCGCCAACATTACAGATCAACTGCCATTTCTTTCTGTCCTTACATACTTCTTTCATTTCCTCCAGAGTCATAACCTTATTCATACAGGCTCTTCTTTTATTATGACTCTGGATATTCCATTCATTCGCAATTTTGGATATTTGGTCCATCCATACCTTTCTCGGTCTTCCTCTACCACGACATCCATCTATTCTACCAACATATACTGTCTTCGTCAGTCTTTCCTCATTAATTCTCTCCATATGCCCAAACCATCTTAACAAGGTCTCAATAAGGTCTCTGCTTATATTGTTTAGCAAAGAAGCTAGATGGAGTTGTAAAAGGAATGATGGATTTTGTTTCAGATCTCATGAATGAAAATTCATACTTGTTCCAGAAGTGAATAATATGACGTAGGTATAATATTAGGATGAATTATTTGGTGAGTGCTGTTTTTGTGGGAATGACACCTCAAGAGCTCTCTGCGACTTGGTCGTCGCTATAAAAAAACCGCAATTCTCAAACAAGACACATTTGGTGATCGGTCTTGGTAAAGTATTGTTATGTAAATATAAATATTGAAATAAGTATGGGTAGTTATAGTGTTATGTAAATATAAATATTGAAATAAGTATGGATAGTTATAGTTATAAGAATCCTCAAAAGTATTGGTAGGTAAGATCGATAATTATGTATAAGTGTAGAATTCTCTAGGCTAAGTAGGTATTTGTTATAATTATAGGAATACTGTGTTACATTTGTAGGTAGGATTTTGGTTGTATCTCTAGGTAGTACGTGAAGCGTCGAGAAGTAATAATTACTCTGGAACCGTCTGGCGACTTTAGTTCTGGATCATACTGCTCTGAAGAGTATAAAGGTGCGAATGGCCTGCAGAGCGGGCCAGTATCATAGAGACTTACAAACACATCGAAGTCATCTGATCAGTGAACCAAAACCAAGTGGAATAATCGAGAAAGTAGTGTGAAAATAAATTTTGTAACTGTGTAAAATAAATAACTATTGAAGAAGACCTGTGTATTTTTAATTTGAAGACAATTGAACCCTAATTTCGTAACAGTATTATGAATGTTTTTTGATATTTCTTTGAGCTCCGCCGGGTATCGAACGCACGACCTTCCGATTACGAGTCGGAAGCCTTACTACGCGTGACTACAGACCTATCGTGTACATCAGCTTGTCATGTAAGAGAAGATTGAGGGTTGCAGAGAGACGAAATATAGAAAGATTCAAGGCTCAGCAATGTTCATCAACCTGCTGATTTTGGAAATTTTGAAGAAGCTGCTTTGCACTACTCGAAACGGCACGGCTGACCACCCATGCTGTAGAAAAATGCTCACTTTGCCAATGTCACCCTTGATTCATGGAAGTTCGGCAAGAGTTGCAGAGTATATGTTCATTTTAGATTTGGGTTTTTATGTTGTAGGTTCACATGCAGCATGTGCAAGCGTGAACTTATACTTGTCTGCTTGTGAGAATGGTGAGAATGTATATAATGTAAATCCCCAATGTTACATATCTTTGCAACTTAGATTAAATTAGATAAGACTAGAAACACATCTTTCTTTCAAGTGAAAACAACGTTTAGGAGAACTACATAATATGTAACATGAAGACAAAATATTACTTGTTACTTACTTTGTTAGCCTTTTCCCCTTTATTCTTTTATACAGATTTCTTTACAATTTTCTGATTCGATCAACATTTTTCTACAACTTCTATGACATGGACGATATAGTTACCAATAAACTTTGTGGCTTTCCTACGTGTTTTCAGTCCTTCCATGGTCTCTCATTTGGGACTTTAATTGCTCTACATAATCTGATCTAGCCACACTACAATGATAAACCTTCATCAACAACATCGATTTTTCGTACTCTCTGACACCCAAAATCTAGATTAAGAAAAATCTCAATGGGCGTGTCATAAAGTGGAATTCCCTTTAATAATTTCCCAGGCAATAAATATCAATACACGGATTATGCTTTCAAAAAAACATGACTTTAAGAAAATGGACATGATAATGCACCAGATAACGGAAAGTACACAATCTGTCAAGTACATGCCTTTGTTCGATTTGGTATAAATACGTACTGTTGTCTTCCGTCAATCACAGTATCATCTTTGTCTGTATCAGCTGCAACATGATGAAGTTCCTGGCTTTGGCTTTCTTGGCAGTCTCCGTCCTTGGAGGTGAGTCAACTCTTGACATTTTCTATTGTCCTTCTACTTCTCCACCTTCTGGTTAAGTTTCCTCAACGTTAAATATGACTTGATCTAAGGGAGCTTAAATCAGCACTCTCACACCTCTTTTGATCTTCTTTAAAGTAGAAGAACCTGTTCTTAGTTAAATTAGAAATCTCGACATTGAAAGAAAGACTTTCATCAACCAAAACAACAATATTTTTGTACAAAAAAGTGACTTGCATCTCTCTGTTTTACATGAAATGTAAAAAACCTATCCCCTCACTATGTGCTGTCGAGACATTGCAATGTCAATCATCTATAGTCGAGAAAATGTTTTTTCCATTGTTTCTGCTACGCAAAGAAACTTCGTCTCGTAGAACTGACTTAAGCATTGATCAATGTTGCTAATGTTCTCCACACCTTTATTGCAGATGACATCCCCCTGAACCCCCTGACCCAGTTCCCTCGTATTGTGGGAGGAGAGGTGGCCGCCATCGCTGACGTGCCCTGGCAGGTGGCCATGCTGTATGATGGCTCTGGTGCTGGAGCTTACTCCCTGAGGTGCGGAGGATCCATCATGAGCTCTACTGTCATCGTCACAGCCGCTCACTGCGTCTCCGGGTAAGGAAACTGTCATGGATCATGATGATCAACTGGAAGAGACATCAAGCAGTCAGTGATTGATAATGATTTACATGTTGCTGTTGCAGAACCCGTCAAGACCGCTGGAGGATCCGCGCCGGTTCCCAGATGAGCAACTCTGGTGGACAGGTTGTTGACGTCAAGAGCTTCAAGTTCAACGAGGGATACAACTCCAACATCGACTACGACATTGCCGTCATGCTCCTGTCTTCTCCCCTGAGTCTCGATGGAACCACCACCAGGGCTGTCCCTCTGCCCGCTCAGGGAGAGGCTGTCGCTGATGGCGCCGCTGCGCTGACCTCTGGATGGGGATCCACCTCCGTAAGTCCACACAAACACGACACATTATACGAGTACTTATATCAGGTTGGTAGTCTGACTATATACGTATGTTGCATTGTTGCAGTCCGGCGGCAGTGTCACCACCACCCTCCGCAAGGTCACCATCCCTATCGTGAACCAGGACGTCTGCGCTTCTGCTTACTCTGGATTCAACCCTATCACCCCCAGGATGATCTGCGCTGGTCTGCTCAATGAGGGAGGCAAGGACGCCTGCCAGGGAGACTCTGGCGGTCCCTTGGTGGTCGCTGGCAAGCTTGTGGGAGTCACTTCCTGGGGCAGGGGATGCGCCCAGAAGGGATACCCAGGAGTCTGGTCCCGCGTGGCCTCCATGAGGACATGGGTGGACAGCAACATCAACTAAATGATCAATTTCCTTCTATCCGAATCCACCTGAGACCTTAGATGGCAGAGTGAAAATCCAATGTTGTGCATTTAAATCTTAAATACAACCTTTTTGGTCCCTCGCAACACAAGTGAATTCAGAATCCTAACTACAGAATTATTCAAAATTTAGTTCTATCATTAAGTCTATATTTATATCAATAAAAAGCCGTTAAACAATCATTATTTTATCAATCTTTTGCTCATCAATCCCCTATTCTTCCTCATTTCCTTCTTCTTATACTGTTGAAACTTTTTTTTTGGATCTTTTCACATGCCCAGAAATATACCTCCTTTTCATTAGGACATGGATGGACACAAGGCCGGACACTAGTAAGGCCTTGGGGTAAACAGCAAGTAAACGTATCAACTCTAATAACATCACTTGAAATTACTACTTCTAGCCAACTAACAGTGTTATTGACGCGCAGGAAATTCACGGCTTATCCGCTTCCTTAAGTTAAAATCCTGCATCCAAAATTCTGATCCATTGATTATATCTATGGATCAGCCATTTTTGTGAAAACAATGTAATAATCTAGACTGTATTATTATACTATTTATGATTCTCTAGTACGCTGGTTTTTAGCTCCAGTTACAAACCAAACTTTTCTATAACTTTTGGCATAACTTTTGCCAACCTGCACAGTTGGTATCCCACAAGGTTCAATACTTAGTTCAATACATTTTACAATTTCTCTGATCAACTGAGAATAATGAAGTTATATATTTTGACATTGTACCTCTTAAAACTATATTTCACGCTTTACCACCCTAAATATTCAGTTTAAATGAGGAACTCATTTGTACCTGCTAAGAATTTATTTTCGAATTGTTGTTAAATAAATTTATATTTTTTCCTACATAACCTTTTTATATTTCTTCAAACAATTTTCATATCAAACATTTCAATTAATTGCTGAAATAATTTTAAACATGTGTGTCAAAAAGTATAAGTTGTATTTAATTTACTTCGGTCTATGATGCAACCTTTGATTGATTTTTATATTTTTTTAGAAACAAAATTATTATTGGTAAGGTTCACAAATCTGTCGTAAAATTTAGGTATTTCCATACGAGTCGTGTTTTATTTCGGTTTTTGTGAATCCAGTCACATTTGAATCTTTTTATACAAAAATTTCTTGGCAAATCCGATTTTTGTGACTTCATCATAAATATCATTTTCGACAAGATCGAAAACGTTCGTAATTATTAATAATAATAAAAAGATATTTGTAAAAAAAACAGTGATTCATTAGAATTTGTATTTAAAAATATATAAAAATCAATCAATATGAATTTTCACAGGGTGAATACAAAAACCATAAAAAATACAACCTTTGATTGTTTGGCTGGCTTGAGAAACTTCTCTAGGTTTGTATTCAATTTGGCTTACGTTACAATGCAATGATAAGAATTTAATCTTTTAATTCAAACATAATTAAACAGTTTGAAAATCAGTCAATCAAGTAAAGCCTTATTCACATTGAAGTAAATAACACACAATAAATACATTGTTTTCATACAACAAAAAAAGGTTTTTTACGAAACTGAAACATTTAAGGAATCGTTTTGTAAAGTGCCACTTTAATCGAAGATTGGTAATGATCATGGCCATTTTTTAAGTTTGTCAACTCTAAATATGCAACACGCAAACGCAACTAAGTTGCGCATATAGTACAACATTTTACTATGTTGTCCCCGAAGAAGACGTATGTATATTACGAGGCAAGGGGGCAGCCTTACGCCAACCACTTCGCTGAAGTGAGGATTTTCAGCTCCCGGCAAGCCTGAGTTAATTAACTTTGCTCGTATTTAGATTTTGAGTTTGAAATACACGGAAACGAAAAGTAGTTTCGGTGGGAATTGAACCATAGCTCTCGACATGGAACGCGAGCCTTCTACCAATTGAGTTGGATAGACCGGACAGATCAACTGAACTATCTGACAGGTCCGGAAAAGTTTTTTCGGAGTGGCTTCAAATTAAATCAGTTAAATTCCAAATTAATACTGTTTTTTTTTAATAGAATTAAAATCTAATTGTGAACAGCACACACCATTTTCAATTACTTCGGTTAATTTCAAGTGCAATAATTGAAAAACACAAAACGTGAAAATGTAATCAAAAATTAAAACTGCATTTCATTAGATCGATAGTTATAGTATAAAATAATAAGCATAAGAAAACTAACAGCTCATACCTGCCGATAGTTTGTGGTTTAAACAGTTGAAAATGTTGCGCTTACTTTTACTGTGCGCTGCTTTCTATAACCAACAAGGTAACATTAGCTATATGTTTGTCAATTAGTTCATCTGCCTCTTAAATTATCAAAGCTTATAGTTGCAGCGATGAAAAAGTGGTTAAATATTAATATGGTAAAAAATAAGGACGGAATAAAAGACAAGGCGACTTTTGCATAACTCGACAGACTTCACCATTATGGTTGCAAGAAATGCACCAGAACAAGACATCCAATTCGGAAGGCCTGCGAAGATATGCTGAGACAGCTGGAGTACCTTATTCCATTTTGGTCTCGATTTGTTACGGGATTTGTAACCCTGCTATTCTGAAAAAAGTTGGATTGTATGTTCCATAAGCACAGTATACTGTTACTCCCAAGATGCAGAACTAACCTGCCAGAGGAGCTTACTGTAGGGAAGGCAATGGACATGCAAGATGATTAACAAAATTAACAAAAAATATATTTGTTTTACTTTTGTGTAAAAAGAGATTCTCGAATGACCAACAAAATGAGTATTTTCTATTTATTCCAGCACTTGGGTTAATTGACGTAAGTCATCGCATTGTCGGTGGAGTGAACGCTGACATCTCTGAGGCGCCCTACCAGGTTGCCATTCTGCTCCACTATCCTCCTGAAGAGCCCAGCCTCACGTGTGGAGGATCCATCTTACGTCCAGATACGGTCATCACGGCTGCGCACTGTGCCAAGTGGGTCCTGTTTTCCATC
The DNA here is from genome assembly GCA_951799405.1 of Agapetus fuscipes. Lineage (NCBI taxonomy): Eukaryota > Metazoa > Arthropoda > Insecta > Trichoptera > Glossosomatidae > Agapetus > Agapetus fuscipes. The sequence goes on from OX637336.1 coordinate 352,839, forward strand.
CCTACTAGTCCAACAAATCCAACAATCTGCCACACCTTATTTCCTCCAGCTCTCAGTTGGTTCTCTATTTCTTAGGAAGGTTGTGTAAGCCTTGCCTGTTCATTGATTCGGATTAAAAGAAAGCACCAAAGTAGGGAATCATTTCTGACTTCTGAACAATTTGGCACCCTTGTCCATTGGCTTTGAATGCAAGCGTTGTTTCATCTGAAGCTCTTTCTGCTCTTTCTTCAGAGAACTGCACTGGCTGAGGGTCCGAGAGAGGGTGGAATTTAAGTTGTGTCTCACTGTGCATAGGGCCCTGAACGGCACTGCACCCCCATGTCTCGCTGAGCTATGCTCTGTCGATGGGACTTCAAAAAGACCACTACGCTCTGCCCTTACTGCTGTCAACAAGGTTATAGTGCCCAATAGAGCAAACACATCAAACTTTGCAGACAGAAGCTTTGCGGTGGCCGGGCCGGTGGCCTGGAACAATTTACCCATCGGTGTTCGCGCGAACCAGCCTACCACCACCTTCAGAAAGGAACTGAAGACACTACTTTTCTCGAGAAGCCATGGCGCCCTTGAGATGGTCCTGGACCATTAAATGGCGCCACAGGAAAGAAATCATCCATCATCATCATCATCATCATCTGAGCTACCGCGCTCAACCATACAACATTTTAATTAAGTCGTAGCCAACGTAAGTAGTCGAATTCCTTCTACGATGTCGTCACACGATAGTTCATGATATGGTTATCCAGTAATTGTTGACATAAGTGGTCGCTCGAGGTCAGATTTTGTAGGCAAATTAGAAGATGTTTGGTGATAAATCAAATCTAATCTAATATAATCTAAGCTGCAAAGATATATATCATTTAAGATTTATATTAAATGCATTCCCACAAGCAGACATGTATAATTTCGCGCTAACACATGCCGCATATGGGCCTACAATATAAAAACCCAATCTCAAATGAACATAAGCCCTGCAACTCTTGCCGTCCTTCCTTGAAACAGGGGTGACATTGGCAAAGTGAATATTTTCTTTTTACAGTATGGGTGGTCAGCCGCATACCAACCTATAAGTCAAGGAACAATCAAAGGAGGGGGTTAAATCTTCGTGACTAAAAAAGGCATTATTTGCATCACGGAGTTTGTCCGAAATATTGATTAACTCGATCTTCTCATCTATTCAACGTTTATATAAAAAAAATCAGTAATTGATTCGGCATTTACTTAGTGACCCTTTTAAAAAAAAATTATGTGGTTACGAGGCGAGTGAACTTAATTTATGGACAATAGGTTTCGTAAACAGGTTGTACCTGATGATGTAAACATTGTTTACGAGACTGTCGCCCCAAAACCACATGGGATTTATTTTCATTTTTTTCTTGCCTTGCAGACTGAACATCAAAGATTACCTGATACGCGCTGGATCTTCAAACAACTCTGATGGAGGTCAACTGTCTTTGGTGCGACACATACTCTGGCACGAAAAAAACAACCTGGAGACTGAATATGATTATGACGTAGCATTGTTCTTCCTCAAAACACCATTTCACCTTAATTCTCAAACATTGGCGGCTATTGAGCTGCCTCAGCAGGATGAACCGGTGAAGGATGGAACATACGCGCTGGTCACCGGATGGGGCTCAATGAGACCAGTAAGAAAGTATTTTCCTACTTTTTTAATGTTATAAGTTCCTAATGTGGTCACATTTTCGCAGTCAAAATAATCAATCGCTCCATCAAACAATACACGCTGCTTTATCTTTTATGGTATGATGAGATTTCCAAGACGGCATTTCTCGTTCTTCATAACGTCTCCAAGGTACATTAGCTTTATCTTTGTTTAGCTTTGTTCACTTCTCACAATCTTCCTTCTCTGTCTAGAAGATTAATCCATGATCAAATCAAATCCACTTTCTACTTTTGAAAAACAAAGGCAACACAACACTACACATCAAGCACAGCTGCTACTAAAAGCCAAGTCATCAATTCTCTATTCAACAACACCTCCGCGGTTTTCTCAAATATATAAATAACAAATATCATTAACCCTAACATTCTCTTAAAATTCGATTTCCATCACTGGCATGAAGCCCGAAGTGGATCTTGATCACCTTGATCCCCTTAATCAACCGCAGCTACGAATGCCTTCTTCCTCCAATCACATGATCCTACTGCATGACAGCTCACTACTATTCAATCCCGCAATCTCTAGATTGATCCTCTTTCTACTCTGCGCCCTCTTTTCAGGCTCCGATGATCTTTTGCATGATGTGACCCATCAAATCTGCAGAAATTTATTTAGCGGACCACATATGCATTATAGGTACATTTTATTACTGGTCGGAGAAACGCATTGTATCTTCTTCGTCATGTGTTTCCAACTTCCTCATAGTATTCTTTTAAACGCTCGTATTGTCTTGTTGCAGACTGCTCGTAGTGGCGAATTACCTAACCAACTTCAGAAGGTCTTGGTTCCGATTATAAATCAACAAGCCTGCGTTAATGTCTACGCCAATCAGTCCATCACCATCACTCCGAGAATGCTCTGCGCAGGGTTTTTGAAAACAGGTGGCAAGGATTCCTGTCAGGGTGACTCTGGAGGACCCATGGTAGTGGACGACAAGCTGGTGGGGCTGGTGTCATTTGGAATTGGATGCGCTATGCCCAACGATCCAGGAGTCTACACCAGAGTGGCAGCGGTCAGAAATTGGATAGACAAGAAAATTAGTGAAAACGTGCTCAATTCAACTCAATCTTCAGAATAAAGTGATTTGCAGTAGCATCAATAAATGTTTAGGCTTTCACGGCCCGTGGCTCACACCAGGGATGTAATGGATATCCGTGTCCGAAACCATAACTATCGGATATTCAAAATAAAAAAAATCCAAATCTGCAACCGAAACCGATATTTCTTATACTTAATTTTGGAAACTGTTGGATAATCCATTAGAAATTACAAACTTTGTAGTGTTTTGTTTAGATTATTTCTGCATTTTTCATAGAATAGAAAATGATAATCTAAAAATAAAGTCACACAGTTTATGTTTTTATTTGTAGGTATTATACTTTCGCAATCCCTTAACAATCAACCATCCTTATCAGTTTCATCAAAGATACATTATATTGTCTTAATACTGAAGAACTCCATCGCAGATATGGGCGAAACGTCCGGGAGCTCCAGCTCCGACACACCACGGCTGCAGATCCCAGAAAGCAAGCTCGCAACTACTCCATGCACACTTGTTGACCACAATAGAAATTAATCCTTATCGCAGTGGGCACGTGGAACTTTTCCTCATGCAATACAATGTCTCTAATCTAATCTGTAATTTAAGTTGCAATATTCTAACTCACACTTTATATAAATAATCGTAAATAAAATAAAAAAGTGAGTAAGGAAAAGAAAGTGGAAGGTGCAATAGGAAGCAAAAAACAAACAAAATAGTAAAAACAAACTAAATAGCAAAAAACAAACGGTTGACGATGTATCTGGGAATGGCGGCACACAATGGCATATCTTTACCGACTTTCATGTCATAAGCAGTCCACTGCACAGTTTATTTTATGAAGTTAGGACCACTGCCAGTTATTAAATTACTAATCTGTAATTTAAGTTGCAACATTTGGACTCACACTTTATAATTTTTTTATCGTAAATTCAAAAAATCTTAATTCACTTTGCGTCGTGTTTTTTTGGAACGTAGCCCCGACGCAAATGAGGTATTGGTGTATTGTGAATCCCCAATGTTACATATCTTTGCAACTTAGATTAAACTAGATAAGACTAGAAACACATCTTTCTTTCAAGTGAAAACAACGTCTAGGAGAACTACATTATGTAACATGAAGACAAAATATTACTTGTTACTTTGTAAGCCTTTTCCTCTTTATTGCTTGACACAGATTTCTTCACAATTTTCTGATTCGATCAACATTTTTCTACAACTTCTATGACATGGACGATATACCTAGTTACCAATAAACTTTGTGGCTTTCCTACGTGTTTTCAGTCCTTCCATGGTCTCTCATTTGGGACTTTAATTGCTCTACTTAATCTATCTAGCCACACTACAATGATAACTGTCATCAGCAGATAACTGTCATTTTGATTGGCAGATTTACTCTCAGTGTCGGCCCAATGAGGCTGAAGACCTTAAAGGCAGGATGTCTGCTTGCATCATGGAGGTGGGTGGGTGGATGAAGCAAAACGGCCTTATCCTCAATGCCAACAAGACCGAACTTATGTGGTCGGCCACATCCAGGCGCGATCACCTCCTGGATAATGGGGTACCTCTCTCCATTGGGTGAAGTTTGATCCAGCCTTCTAACTCTGTGAGACTTTTGGGAGTTATGCTGGATCGGAATCTCACAATGAAGGAGCAGGTTGACAAAACAATAGCCGCTTCATTTTTTGGCCAACGCCAAATAAGGGCTATCAGGAGGTGTCTACCGCCGGGTGTGGTTAAAACATTGGTGAGAGCTTTTGTGATGTCCCGAATTGATTATTGTTTCACCCTTTCTATCGGCCAGTCAAAGAAGCAACTGAACAGATTTCAGTCTGTTTTGAATGCGGCCGCGAGACTGATCTTCGGGATGTCCAAATTCTCTCACATCACTCCGCTGTTGAAAGAACTACATTGGCTTCGTTTTCCTGAGAGGGTGGTCTACCGTGTGTGTTTGATGGTATTTGAAGCCCTAAATGGTTTGGCTCCATCATATCTGGCAGACATGTTTTCCCCCGTTGAGGTGATTGTGAGGGGGCGGACACTTAGGTCAGCAGGGTGTCGAGCTGTCAGGTTGATGCAGCCTTGCCGTCAAATATGCACTAATTTTGGGGATCGCGCTTTCCGGTTTGCGGGACCAATGGAGTGGAACAGACTGCCACCCGGAGTGAGGGTTTCGGAATCTGTTGGCGTTTTTAAGGGAGCACTCAAACAGCACCTTTATAAAATATCTCATTCATGATTAGGAGGGCCCTTGAGGTGTGACACACACAAAAACGGCGCACTTTTGTCATGTATTAATTAAATAAAAATAAATTATCCTCATATATATATATATATATATCAGCAAATCGATTTTTCGTACTATCTGACACCCAAAATCTAGATTAAGAAAAATCTCAATGGCCGTGTCATAAAGTGGAATTCCCTTTAATAATTTCCCAGGCAATAAATATCAATACACGGATTATGCTTTCAAAAAAACATGACTTTAAGAAAATGGGCATGATAATGCACCAGATAACGGAAAGTACACAATCTGTCAAGTACATGTCTTTGTTTGATTTGGTATAAATACGTACTGTTGTCTTCCGTCAATCACAGTATCATCTTTGTCTGTATCAGCTGCAACATGATGAAGTTCCTGGCTTTGGCTTTCTTGGCAGTCTCCGTCCTTGGAGGTGAGTCAACTCTTCACATTTTCTATTGTCCTACTACTTCTCCACCTTCATGTTAAGTTTCTACAATGTTGACCATCACTTGATCTTAGAGAGCTTTAATCAGCACTCTCACACCTCTTTTGATGTTCTTTAAAGTAGAAGAACCCGTTTCCTTCAATCGCCACTTTGACCTTCCGTAACAATTGATCGGGGTAAAAAATGAAATCTTAACATTGAAAGAATGACTTTCACAAACCAAAAAAACAATATTTTCAGACATAAAGGTGACTCATATAACTCTCTGTTTCACATGAAATGCAAAAAAATATCTCCTCACTATGTGCTGTCGAGACATTGCAATGGCAAACATGAATATTTGAGAAAATGGTTCTTTTTCTTTGTTTCTACTTCGCCAAGAATCTTCGTTTCGTAGAACTGACTTCAGCTTTGATCAATGTTGCTAATCTTCTCCACGCCTTAATTTCAGATGACATCCCCCTGAACCCCCTCACCCAGTACCCTCGTATTGTGGGAGGAGAGGTGGCCGCCATCGCTGACGTACCCTGGCAGGTGGCCATGCTGTATGATGGCTCTGGTGCTGGAGCTTACTCCCTGAGGTGCGGAGGATCCATCATGAGCTCTACTGTCATCGTCACAGCCGCTCACTGCGTCTCTGGGTAAGGAAACTGTCATGGATCATGATGATCACCTGGAAGAGACATCAAGCAGTCAGTGATTGATAATGATTGTGCATTGTTATTGCAGAACCCGTCAAGACCGCTGGAGGATCCGCGCCGGTTCCCAGATGAGCAACTCTGGCGGACAGGTCGTTGACGTCAAGAGCTTCAAGTTCAACGAGGGCTACAACTCCAACATCGACTACGACATTGCCGTCATGCTCCTGTCTTCTCCCCTGAGCCTCGATGGAACCACCACCAGGGCTGTCCCTCTGCCCGCTCAGGGAGAGGCTGTCGCTGATGGCGCCGCTGCGCTGACCTCTGGATGGGGATCCACCTCCGTTAGTCCACACAAACACGACACATTATACGAGTACTTATATAAGGTTGGTAGTCTGACTATATACGTATGTTGTATTGTTGCAGTCCGGCGGCAGTGTCACCACCACCCTCCGCAAGGTCACCATCCCTATCGTGAACCAGGACGTCTGCGCTTCTGCTTACTCTGGATTCAACCCCATCACCGCCAGGATGATCTGCGCTGGTCTGCTCAATGAGGGAGGCAAGGACGCCTGCCAGGGAGACTCTGGTGGTCCCTTGGTGGTCGCTGGCAAGCTTGTGGGAGTCACTTCCTGGGGCAGGGGATGCGCCCAGAAGGGATACCCAGGAGTCTGGTCCCGCGTGGCTTCCATGAGGACATGGGTGGACAGCAACATCAACTAAACGATCAATTTTCTCCTACCTAATTCCATCTGACATCTTGAATGCAATACAACCATTAAAGACATCCATGACATGGGTGGACAGCAACATGAAACGTAGCAACTCTAATGACAACACTTGAAATGACTCCTTCTTAACAACTAGCCATGAACCTACCTGCACAGCTGGTATCCCACAAGGCTCAATACTTAGTTCAATACATAACATTATCTTAACTTCTGCGAATAACTGAGAATAAGAAAGTCATATTTTCTTTATACTTGTAAAATTGTACCTTTTCAAACAATACTTCACGTTTTGTTATCCTTAATGCTTAGTTTTTATGAAAAACTCATTTGTACCTGTTTAGTATTTTTTCCGAATTTTAATTTTCGTTTAAATAAATAAATTTATATTATTTCCTCCCTTACTTTTTGTATTTCTTCAAACATTTTTTTATCACATATTTTAATCAATTCTTGATATCATTTTATACAATGTCGGCCAAATTTTTTTACTTTTATTTCATTTGTTTGGTGTATGCTGCCACCTTTGATAGTTTGGCTGGCTCTAGAAACTTCTCTATGTTCGCATTCGATTTGACTTACGATACAATTTAATGATAAGTATTTAATTTATTTCATTCAATTATAATTCATTATGCAGTCAATCAAGTAAATCCTTATTCACATTGACGTAAATGACACAAAATTAATACATGGTTTTCTATAATCTATAATTTAAGTTGCAAGGATATATTAATTCAAAGCTCTCAGATATATGCCCACAAACAAACACGTGTAGTTCGCGCTTACAAATGCTGATTGTGTACTTACAAATAAAATCCAAACCTCAAATGAACATAAGCCCTGCAACTCTTGCCGACATTCCCTGAAACAGGGGTGACATTGGCAAAGTGAGCCATTGTTAACAGTATATATTTCATACAAAAAAAGGTTTTTTTACGAAACTGAAACATTTAAGGAACCGTTATGTATCCTTTAACAGCTACACTGTCTCAAGTGGTACACAAAGCAAGGGTGGCTCAGAAAACACGGAAAGTAACAGCCAAGTGCAAGGATTTAGGGCTCGAGGAATTTAATGTCAATAGCAAAATGTTTCTAAGCATCTTGATACAAGAAGTTAAGGCCGCAATTCGTGATGTTAGTGAACAAGTTCGGGAGGTGCTTTTCTGACTGAGTGGCCAACCACTCGAAGGTGAGAATGAAAAATACTTAGAAAAAAATGGTCTAATTAGACCGTCAAATTTTCGCTGCAGTCAGCGCAAAATTTAGAAAAACTTCGAAGTTGGATTTATTTGCCACTAAGTCCACATATTCGATAGGGCCTATTGCCGGTCGGACAGCGCTGAAAAGCACCTCACGACCGGGCTGCAAGGCTTCGCAGTCCCACAGGACGCGACGCACGTCCTGCAGCGTCGCTCCACACTCGGAACCCGACCTCCTTGAGTGGCCAAACTGGAAAAGCGTGGCCCTAAACTTACTGTAACCAGTCAAAAATTGACTGGTCCAAAGATCATCATCATCTTCTTAACACAGTACTTTGCTATTCTAGCTACCTGTCTGTTGGTTGCAATATGAGTTGAAATATGAGCCGCTTCAAATTCCGTAAGTATAAAGCTGTTGGGTCAACACTTGTTGGTCTTTTTAATGTTTTTTCTTCAAATATGCTGCTAATAAAGGTGTTATATCTATCTGAGTAAAGTTTGGTGCTCATTTTTAAATGTGGCACATAATCTTTTTTTTCTTCTACGACCTTGAACGCATTTTGGTTTTTCTTCCTTTAGACCCATTGATGATCTCGTGATCTTTCTGCAAATCCATACCTCGGGTAGAATGTAGGATTTTCAAAAGTACAGAGTTCATTATAAGAAATACAATAGAATAAAATGAAAATTTAATTGTGAACAGCACACACCATTTTCAATACTTCGGTTAATTTGAAGTGAAGTAATTAAAAAAAACAAAACGTGAAAATGTAATCAAGTCGTTGTACAGATTTAAACTGCATTTCATTAGATCGATAGTTATAGTATAAAATAATAAGCATAAGAAAACTAACAGCCCATACCTGCCGAGAGTTTGTGGTTTAAACAGTTGAAAATGTTGCGCTTACTTTTACTGTGCGCTGCTTTCTATAACCAACAAGGTAGCTATATGTTTGTCAATAAGTTGTTCTGTCTCTTAAAACATCATAGCTTAGAGTTGCAGCGATTAAGAAAGGTTAAATATTAATCAAGTAAAAAAATAAGGCGGAAATAGAAGACAAGGCGACTTTTGCATAACTCGACAGACTTCACCATTATGGTTGCAAGAAATGCACCAGAACAAGACATCCAATTCGGAAGGCCTGCGAAGATATGCTGAGACAGCTGGAGTACCTTTTTCCATTTTGGTCTCGATTTGTTACGGGATTTGTAACCCTGCTATTCTGGAAAAAGTTGGATTGTATGTTCCATAAGCACAGGATGATGTTACTTCCAAGATGCAGAACTAACCTGCCAGAGGGGCTTACTGTAGGGAGGGCAATGGACATGCAAGATGATTAACAAATTAATATAAAAAAACTATAATGAAACATTCATCTTTTTTTGGCTTTTGTGTAAAAAAGAGATTCTAAGATGACCTACAAAAGGAGTGTTTTCTATTTATTCCAGCACTTGGGTTAATTGACATAAGTCATCGCATTGTCGGTGGAGTGAACGCTGACATCTCTGAGGCACCCTATCAGGTTGCCATTCTGCTCCACTATCCTCCTAAAGAACCCAGCCTCACGTGTGGAGGATCCATCTTACGTCCAGATACGGTCATCACGGCTGCGCACTGTGCCCAGTAAGTCGTGTTTTCCAAATCCAACAATCTGCCTCGCCTTATTTCTTCCAGCTCTCAGTAGGTTCTCTATTTCTTAGGAAGGTTGTGTAAGCCTTACCTGTTCATTAACTTGGTTTAAAAGAAATCACCAAAGTAGAGAATCATTTCTGACTTCTGAACAATTCGGCATCCTTGTCCATTGGCTTTGAATGCAAGAGTTGTTCCATTTGACCTGCCGCACTCAACCATACAACATTTTAATGGAGTCGTAGCTTACGTAAGTAGTCAAATTCCTTCTACGATGTCGTCTCACGGCAGTTCATGGTGATCCAGTAATTGTTTCCATAAGTTGTCGCTCGAGATCGGATTTTGTAGGCACATTAGAAGATCTTTGGTGATAGATCAAAGGATGGGGGTGAGTAAAAAAGGCATTATTTGCATCACGGAAGTTGTTCAAATATTGATTAACTCCAACGAAATTTTAAAAACTCGACCTTCTCAACTATTCAACATACTTTTTTTCATTAATTGATGAGGCATTTACTTCGTAGCCCTTTTTAAAATAATAAACAATTAAAAAAAAATTGTTTGTGGTGACGAGGCGAGTAAACTATATTTATGCACGAGAGGTTTCTTAATCAGGTTGTTCCTGATGATGTATACTGTTACGAAATTAGGGTTCAAAAGTCTTTCAAATTAAAAATACACAGGTCTTCTTATACAGTTGTTTATTTTACACTTTTACATATTTATTTTCACAAAGCTTTCTCGACTATTCCACTTGGTTTCTGTTCACTGATCAAGTTAGTTCTATGTGTTTGTAAATCTCGTATGATACTGCTGGCCCTGCAGGCCACTTGCACCCTTTATACTCTTTAAAGCAGTACAATCTAGACCCTATAGTTGCTAGACAGTTCCAGAAAGACATAGTAATTATTATTTCTCGATGCTTCACGTAATACCTAGAGACTTCTCCATGTACACAACACAACCATCAATCCTACCCACCGATACAATACAGAATTCCTATAATTATAACAAATACCTACTTAGCCTAGAGAATTCTACACTTATACACAATTATCGATCCTACCCACCAATACTTATGAGGATTCTTATAACTATAACTACCCATACTTATTTCAATATTTATATTTCATATTTACATAACAATACATTGTTTCTGCAACTAGTCCTACATATTTAAATTTCATTCGCCCCGTAACCACATGCATTTTATTTTCTTTAAATTACAGACAAAAAATCAATGATTACCTGATACGCGCTGGATCTTCAATCTACTCTGATGGAGGTCTTCTGTCTTTGGTGCGACACATAATCGTGCACGAAAAATACACGACCACCGGAAATGATTATGACGTAGCATTATTCTTCCTCAAAACACCATTTCACCTTAATTCTCAAACACTGGCGGCTATAGAACTGCCTCAGCAGAATGAACCGGTGGAGGATGGAACATACGCGCTGGTAACCGGATGGGGCTCAATGAGAGCAGTGAGAAAGTCTTTTTTTACTTTTTTAATGTTACAAGAGACAAATAAGGCCAAATTTTTGCAGTCAAAATAATCGATCGCTCCATCAAATAATGGGCTCTGCTTTATCTTTCATGGTATGATGAGATTTCGAAGAATGCGATTCTCGTTCTTCATAACGTCTCCAAGGCACATCAGCTTTATCTTTTTTATGCTTTGTTCACTTCTGACAATCTTCGTTCTCTGTCTAGAAGATTAATCCATGGTTAAATTAAATCTACTCTCTTCTTTAAAAAAACAAAGGCAACACAACTCAACGCATCAAGCACATCTGCTTCTGAAGGCCAAGCCATCAACTTTCTATTCACCAACACTTCTGTGGAATTCTCAAATATATGAATAACAAATATCATTAACCCTAACATTCTCTGAAATTTGGTACCCATCACTGGCATGAAAACCTGGAGTGGTTCTTGACCCCTTGATCAACCACAGCCACGAATGCCTTCTCCCTCCAATCACAATATGTTCCTTCCAAATGACAGATCTCAACCAATCAATCCAGCAATCTTGAAATGGATCCTTCCTTGCCGCTGCGCCTTTTTTTGCACGATGTGACCCATCAAATAGGCAGAAATTTATTTTAGAATTTATTTATCAGACCACATATGCATTACAGATACATTTTATTTCTGGTCGGAGAAAGGCATTTCGTCTTCTTTGGGGCCGTCCATATATTACGTCATTCGAATTTAGGGGGGGGGGAGTCTGGTCTGCGGATGATGGCAAATGACGTACGAGTACCAAGTGACGTCGTTCTTGTAAATACCAATTTCTACAAAATATACAAAATATTATGTAAGATATATAACATTATTAATTATTAAGCTCATCCATTATTACAGCAAGAGGGGGGGGAGGTCATTAGGTAATGACTATAGGATGATTGTAAGGGGGGGGGGGGGGGTCGAAAATCGGCAAAAATCGATGACGTAATTTATGGACGGCCCCTTTGCTATGTGTTTCCAACTTTCATATGGGATTCTTTTAACATTTCGTATTGTCTTGTTGCAGCATTCTCATAAGCTTGTATTACCAAGCCAACTTCAGAAGGTATTAGTTCCAATTGTGAACCAAGAAGCCTGCGCGAATGTCTACGCCAGTCAGTCCATCACCATCACTCCGAGAATGCTCTGCGCAGGGTTTTTGGGAACAGGTGGCAAGGATTCCTGTCAGGGTGACTCTGGAGGACCCATGGTAGTGGACGACAAGCTGGTGGGGGTGGTGTCATTTGGAATTGGATGCGCTATGCCCAACGATCCAGGAATCTACACCAGAGTGGCAGCAGTGAGAAATTGGATAGACAAGAAAATTAGTGAAAACGTGCTTACTTAAACTCAATTTTCAGCCTTTTTTCATGTTTTATTTATTTATGTATTTTCCATTATCCTACAGTCTATTATATCTTTATTATCAAGAAGAATAGAGAAAAAAACACGTTTTGTTTCTCAATTCTGAAAGGGTTAATAATGTACTCATACCTCTTATAATTACGAAATCAGCGTATTTTGCCGCCTTTACCTGAAGTTGAAGTTATTTATAATAATTTTGAAGGATAATTATGGTCGCTTGACATTTTTATAAACAAAAAATTGAAGGTTATTCATACGAACAGCATTCCTGAGAAATTGAGTTTCATCGATATCTCGATGTTTCGCTTGTCAGCTTTTTCAGGAGACTTACTTGTAGAGAGCACAAAAAAGTACTTTATTTTCGCTCATTTTTAAATTGTTTGATTTCTTTAGCAAAAAATAACTAAAAAAGGATAATACTACACTTGTTTCTAAGATCCGCACTTCTCTTACTTTAGATTATGACCTTGGGTCGAAATTAAAAGCGATTGTAAACGGGTAAAGATTTGTTTAACAATTAAAAAACTTTAATCAATTAATTATTGTTTATTAAACAAAACAAAAACATCGCATTAATTCATCAATTATTTGATAATCTTTCTTATCAACGCAATTTGTAATTAACAGATGGACTCAATTTATTAATTCAAATAACAGAAGAGCCTCGATTTTCCGAGCTTCTCAAGGATTTCGAAATCATTCGGAATAAGCTGTAAAGTAGGCAATGTCTTGACGCACTATCCACAAAGGGTCCCATGTGGCAGATGAAAAATCTAAGTTGCAAAGATATGTTACATTGGAGATTCACATAACATCATCTTCACAAGCAGACACGTAGAAGTTCGCGCTTGCACATGCCGCATGTGAACCTACAACATAAAAAACTAAATCTTAAATGGACATACCTCCGCAACTCTTGCCGTCCTTCCCTGAAACAGGGGTGACATTGGCAAAGTGAACCATTTTTACAGCATGGGTGATCAGCCGCATACCAACCTATTAATCACGGAACATACACGACACATTACATTTTTTTTTAAACGCCAATAATAATTTAATAGGAGTGGGGTTTTCACTATTTCCGTTTCTGGAAGAAGCAGATTCTCATTTCTTGTGAAGGTTAATTAAGAAAACTGTACTATTGTATTTGGGCTTGAAAACAACTCCCAAGATAATCATTTACCGGTCCGTAGTCTAATGGCAACACTTCGCACTCGTAAATGGAAGGTTGTGGGTTCGAATCCCGGCTGAGCACAAAAATATACCATTTATATTTTCAAATGTGCACTTCGCTGGGTTGAAAAATTCATAAAACCTTTACCAAAGACCGGTCCCTAAAAGGCTAAAGGTCCATCCAGCCTTACAGCAACTGAGTCTTGTTTGAGTATAGGCGCTTTGTAGTGACGACCAAGCTCGTAAACACCTCTGCGGCACTACAACAAGTGTCAAGGACCCCTAGAGTTTCTGAAATCTAGGGAGTCTCCCGCACACGATTTTTTTTAAAAAAAAGCGTTATAAAGGCAAATACATCTTCCCATTCGATGTACCTACGTGATGAAGGGCAAAATAGATTTGATTCTAAATTTGCTTCTAAATCTAATCTAATCTAAGTTGCAAAGATATGTAACATATGGGATTCACAGTACATGCATTCTCACAAGCAGACACGTACAAGTTAACTAAAAACAAACAAACTAAATCTAAAATTGGCATACACCCTGCAACTCGTGCCGACCTTCCTTGAAACAGGGGCGACAATGGCAAAGTGAACCATTTTCTACAGCATAGGTGGTCAGTCGCATACCAACCTATAAGTCAAGGAAGCATAATGAATCATAAATACACAAAAAAACATGTTGTTATTTTACTGTTTGTTATGGTCCGTATTGTTCAAGATTATTAATATCCGCGGTAGACTGGTCCACAATAGCTCGTATAATCGAGGTTCTACTGCATTGACAGATAAAAAATTTCGTCTCCTACTAGCTTTTCAGTAATTTTGAAACCATCATTCGACAGAGACTTACGTTTCTGCTTCTCCACACATTCTATCTACGGAATTTTGCATCTATTCCCGTCTTTCTGCTTTTCAAAATTACTGAAAAAATAGAAGATTAATATTATGATTAATTCCAAACGGGGCTATTCTTAGACATTTTAGTCGCCCGTTGAGCCCAGGCTTTTACAAAGTAATGATGCCTGTGCTGAAAGTTTCATAACCACCTACCGAATTTTGGTAAAATTTGTATGAAGAATAATCAGGTGTTCAATTGCGGCCATCTTGGATTGACAGGTCTTCATACAAATGCATCATTAGTTTGTCATTAGCCCCGTAAGTCTTTTCCTTATAAAATAGATGTTTAAAAAGGAATAAAATTCACTTACGACACTGAATTGGCCAAGGTTCTGTCAAAAAATCAAGAAGATTTCTCGCACTTTTAATTCTTTCAAAACCAAAAAAAACATGAAAAAAAACGGCTGATTTTGTCAAAACGAGAACACCGAGTATCTAGTTATGAATTTTAAACTTGTTTTGATTCATGTTGTATTGTTTACTATCGTTGTCATGGTAACATAAATCCAACTAGGGGTGTGTAAGAATTGTAGATATGCTCGAATATTGAGAAAATATTCGAATGAAGTATTAGGTACTAACAACTATTTCTTTATATGAGTATTATTGAATTAAAGACGGAAATCTAGTATTATTTTATAATCTATCTATAATCTAAGTTGCAAGGATATATATTCATTCAAAGCTCTCAGATGTATGCCCACAAACAAACACGTGTAGTTCGCGCTTACAAATGCTGATTGTGTACTTACAAATAAAATCCAAACCTCAAATGAACATAAGCCCTGCAACTCTTGCCGACATTCCCTGAAACAGGGGTGACATTGGCAAAGTGAACCATTTTTTACAGTATGGGTGGTCAGCCTCATACCAACCTATAAGTCAAGGAATACGAGTAATAAATAACATTTAAGTAACAACAACAAAACCTTAAAAATAAATCTATACAAAAAAGTCAAAAAATTCTTATGCAAAAAATGTAGCAAACTAATAAACTAACATTACAAATCAGCATTGCAGATTAGCCGCCACTTCTTCCTGTCCTTGCATACTTCTTTCATTTCATCCAGAGTCATAACCTTTTTCATACAAGCTCTTCTTTTATTATGACTCTGGATATCCCATTCACTCGCTATTTCGAAAATTTGGTCCATCCATACCTTTCTCGGTCTTCCTCTTCCACGACATCCATGAAATTAAATAAATATGTGAAAATGAATTTCTAATGCCAACAATGCCATACATTTCTACACCCGTTGCGTAATGTTACATTACGCAACCGGAAACCGTGTTGAAATGAAAATGTGCGCATGCGCATTGTCAGAATTGGAACCATTTTTTAATTTCAAATGTCAACCTTGTATGGGGGTATTAAGACCTGTCAATCAAAGATGGCCGCAAGCGATCAGCTGATTAGCTTCATACAGTATTACTGATATTTGGTAGGTAGGAATTACCGTGGTGATGAGACTTCCAGCCCTGTTCAGATGAAAATAAATAAATTTAATGTGTAGAGGCAAATAAAAATTGTTAATAGTGCTAAAATTTATCGAATTTATTAATCGGAATGCTCCAAAAAAAGCTTTCCTTTTTTCAAAGGAAAATAAAAGGCTTGAAAGGAAAACAATACAAAAAATTTCACCGCAAAAAATAAATAAACTTAAAAAGTTACTTGGTTAATAGGTGAGTATGAGGTTGATCACCTATGCTGTACAAACTTGGTTCACCTGCCAATACAACTGCAGGGCATATTATGTTTATTTGAGTTTTGGGTTTGAATGTTTAAGCTTATATTCAGGATGTAAAAGCGCGACCTTATATGTGTCGGCTTGTGGGCATGAATTCAATATGAAACCTAAATATAATTTATCTTTACAACTTAAGTTAGATTAGATAATCGAAGGGAATGATAAATCACACGTTTTGACAAAGATAAGGTTTTAATTACTTCAAATGGACGAGTACATTATAATGACTATTATTCACTATTTTTTTAATTCTCTCATGGTCGTAGAAAAAGTATTGTATGCCACTGCACGTAATTAGCCTTTGTTACACTCGTGCTTTCTATTGTGCCATTCGGCTGCGCCTCATGACACAAACTAGCACTCGTATTACAAAGACTATCATCACTAGGCAGTGGCATAAATAACTTTTTTCACGGACAAGCGCATGTATTAACCGTATTCGAAAAGTCTTTAAGTCACACATATTTAACCAATAAAATCGTTTTCCTTATTTTTCTATTCATTACTCTTATAATTATTTATTTGATGCGGTAAATGAAGAGTTCCATTTTTATTTTTATATATAATATCAATACCTGTTACCGTTAATACATTTGATACTGATGTTGCTAAATAGGTGAATATTCGAAACTCGAATCCGCTGAATCGTACACATCACTACAAGACCTTATGTTGCCATGGTTACGGTATAAACAATAACCAACTAAGTCAAATGCGAAACTACTTAAATATTTTTTTATTCGGTGAAAAAATAATAATAATACATTGGGATGAATACTATTGTTGAGAATAATAAGAAAAAGTACATGATATAGCTAGTTAATATAACAGACGGACTTACAGATTACTATCATGCTGTAGAAGTATGACATTTGAGGAAGAAAGTGATGGATAGGCAGCGCTGGCTGCGGTTGATCAGAGAGGTCAAGACCCAGCCCGGATTGTCGTGCTAGTGTTGATGATGATGATGATGTTGATGAAGTGTAAGGAATTTCTACTCCACTTATAGACTTCCCGAGTAGATAACAATAACTTGTAATAATAATGATAGCATCAAAACCATCGGATATAAACATCGATATAAATAATATTTTATTTAAATCAATGGATATAAATAATATATATTTTTTAATTTTATAATTTTTTTAATTATTTGATTAATTAAAAACACTGTTTATTTTCACGGATAAATTTATTCAATAAGATTAAAATCTTTAAACAAATTACTAACGTTTTCGACCTAGAAGGTCATCAATTCTTATGCAAAAAATGTTATGCAAAAAATGTAGCAAACTAATAAACTAACATTACAAATCAGCATTGCAGATTAGCCGCCACTTCTTCCTGTCCTTGCATACTTCTTTCATTTCATCCAGAGTCATAACCTTTTTCATACAAGCTCTTCTTTTATTATGACTCTGGATATCCCATTCACTCGCTATTTCGAAAATTTGGTCCATCCATACCTTTCTCGGTCTTCCTCTTCCACGACATCCATGAAATTAAATAAATATGTGAAAATGAATTTCTAATGCCAACAATGCCATACATTTCTACACCCGTTGCGTAATGTTACATTACGCAACCGGAAACCGTGTTGAAATGAAAATGTGCGCATGCGCATTGTCAGAATTGGAACCATTTTTTAATTTCAAATGTCAACCTTGTATGGGGGTATTAAGACCTGTCAATCTAAGATGGCCGCAAGCGATCAGCTGATTAGGCTTCATACAGTATTACTGATATTTGGTAGGTAGGAATTACCGTGGTGATGAGACTTCCAGCCCTGTTCAGATGAAAATAAATAAATTTAATGTGTAGAGGCAAATAAAAATTGTTAATAGTGCTAAAAATTATCGAATTTATTAATCGGAATGCTCCAAAAAAAGCTTTCCTTTTTTCAAAGGAAAATAAAAGGCTTGAAAGGAAAACAATACAAAAAATTTCACCGCAAAAAATAAATAAACTTAAAAAGTTACTTGGTTAATAGGTGAGTATGAGGTTGATCACCTATGCTGTACAAACTTGGTTCACCTGCCAATACAACTGCAGGGCATATGTTTATTTGAGTTTTGGGTTTGAATGTTTAAGCTTATATTCAGGATGTAAAAGCGCGACCTTATATGTGTCGGCTTGTGGGCATGAATTCAATATGAAACCTAAATATAATTTATCTTTACAACTTAAGTTAGATTAGATAATCGAAGGGAATGATAAATCACACGTTTTGACAAAGATAAGGTTTTAATTACTTCAAATGGACGAGTACATTATAATGACTATTATTCACTATTTTTTTAATTCTCTCATGGTCGTAGAAAAAGTATTGTATGCCACTGCACGTAATTAGCCTTTGTTACACTCGTGCTTTCTATTGTATGTAACATACCTGATGATGACCTTCTAGGTCGAAAACGTTAGTAATTTGTTTAAAGATTTTAATCTTATTGAATAAATTTATCCGTGAAAATAAACAGTGTTTTTAATTAATCAAAAAATTAAAAAAATTATAAAATTAAACAATATGAATTTTCACAGTGTTAATACACAAACAATACAAAATATAATATATATTTTATTTAGATCAATGATCAAAACCAAAGTGCATGCTCGCCATTCATTCACCAGTAACTGTAACTGTAACTTTGTCGCCATTCCGCTAGGGGTGGCCAGAGCCTCTGCAGAGTTGCCTCCATTTTTTCCTATCCTTACATACCTCTTTCAATTCATTCATACCAGTCAATTGCAAAATGAGCAATGCCAAATTTGTGATCATTTTATGCCGCTTTTGCCAGTGCCACCCCTGTTTTAGGGAAAGGCGACAATTTTTTTTTCATCCTGAATATCCTAGTCCAATTAATTGTCTTCTCTTCTTTCTTATTTTTTTAAACTTCTTTTCCTTATTTTTTCTTCTCTTCGTTTCCTCTATAACTTCTTTAACTTATATTCATTCTTTTTTTCGTTCTAACTGATAATTTTTGTTTCTGTTATTTAATTAATACCTATACATTAAATTTTATCTATTTTTTAAAGAAGAGGAAGAATAATTGTGAGACTTTTATTATTTTTCAAAATGAAATTACAATAAATAGACATTTCAACCTTTACCCTCACTTGTCTCAGGTCTTGGTGTAAACAAAGGGTCTCATATTGGTCCCATATAGTTCATCATTAATTTACAACTCACCAAGATGACAAGACTACCAAAGGAAAAAAATAAAAACCTAAACTATTTGGTTGATTGTACATTGAAGCTTTCACGGCCGGTTCTTGTTAACACAACAATCACTTTATTCGGGCTATGTAGCCGTGGTCTGGTTAATTCTTTCCGGACAATTTCGCCCATTGCTCCGATGGGCATTATCAGCGGTTGGCTAGTCGCTGTGTCAACTGAATCAACCACGGCTACATAGCCCGAATAAAGTGATTGTTGTATTTGGTTGATGTTGGGAATAAATACTTGAAAATAATCAAAAATCTGTGTCTGTTGGAGTATGGGATACTACACTGATCCCATGGTGTCATTGATCCACATTGATTATAATTGATAATTGGGAAAACACAAGACAAATCATATCACTCCATTTTTTTTGATTCGGGTAAGACTGGGTGATAATCTTATCTTTGAATTGTGTTTTTTCCATATTGAGCAATAACAATAAAAGCCTGGTGGAGTGGCTGTGTGATTACAGTTTGGTTGTTTTCTCTTGCCAGAATGTTCCATTTCCTTGCTCTCGCCGCCGCCTTCCTGGTGTGCGCCAATGGTGTGTCCACATCTGCTCATACTCCTCACACTCCGTCTTACTCATCGCCATCAAATCAGCTGATTTCAATGTTTAGATATCATCTAAAAGTCTCTTTTCGTTTAAAGATTGTCTTATTTCATGGCTTAAGATTGAAAAGTTTCTACTTTCTGTTTAGCTGTCAATAACCGTTGATTCCCTAGTTACATAACCAAGCACTTTATCAAGCTTTTATAGTCCGGTCGATAGCTCAGGTGGTAGAGTGCTTGCATTCCATGCCGAAAGCTTGGGTTCGAATCCCACCGAGAGTGTCAGAAATGATTTCCCTTTTCGGTGTTTATTTCAAACCCCAAAATAAATTACCGGCAAGGTTTACTCAGGCTTCACAAGAAATGAGTACCAGCCCTCTCGGGAGCTGGGAAACCTCTACTTCAACTGAAGTGGTTGGCGTAAGGCCAGCCCCCTTACCTGTAAAAATAAATAGGTTCAACTCGCCACATGCGACCCCTTCGGGGATAACGCGGCAAGAAGTTACACTATATGTGTAGCTTAGTTGGGTTGCTCTCTGAAGTTCACTGACCATTTGGTTTGTTGGCAGGCTCCGCCCTCCCCCCAGTGCCCATGCTGGATGGCCGCATCGTAGGAGGCTCCCCCGCCACCATCAACGAGGCCCCCTACCAGGTGGCTCTGCTGCTGGACTCCTTCAGCTCCGGAACCTTCTCCCAGGCTTGCGGTGGCTCCATCATCTCCCGTAATGTCATCGTTACTGCTGCTCACTGCACTGACGGGTAATGCCACAAATTTTGATCCACTTGTTTTGGTTTCTTTGAAATCAAGCATCGAACAGTTGGACCTAATTTCAACACAATATATGTGGATTGAGAGGTGCAAACGTGTAGAACTGGATTCAATTGCTGTGTTTAATATTTTGAGAAATAATGGTGATGAAGTTATTTACATTGTCGTTTGAGACCTTTCTACTGAACTAAAATCTTATTTTTTGGACGCAAGCCTCATCAAAAACCTTTCTGGGTTTTCTGCAAATAATCATTCATATCACAAAACTGTTTTTGGCTCTAAGTCAAAAGATAATCCAAGATCCCCGGATAGTACAAACTCGACATATTCGCTCTTGACACAATGCATTAAATGACAATATACTTGTTTGTAGAACCCGCGCTGCTCAATGGAAGGTCCGTGCCGGATCCACCCAGCACAACAGCGGCGGCCAACTCATCAATGTTTCCCGCATCACCCAGAACGCTGGCTTCAACAACCGTCTGGACTACGACATCTCCCTGATGTTCCTGGCCACCCAGCTGACTTTGGGATCCACTGTTGCCACCATCACCCTGCCCGCCCAGGGAGCTGGAGTCGCTGACGGAGCTTCCGCTTTCATCACCGGATGGGGAACCCTCACCGTAAGTGGATGCTGCGATCAATCTGCCAACAACAACAACAATTCTATTATGTCAAGGCGAAAGCTGACTTTGTGAAATACTGACGTACAAAGCTAGAGAGCTAGTGTTTGAACCCAACAACGGGTATCAGACATAAATTTCCTTTTTTACTTTCAAATCATTGTACCTGAAAGGTTTACACCGGTTTGGAAACCCTTTCTTCAAGTTAAGTATCTGTGATAGTAAATAGGCTTAGAGAACAAACATTATTTTTCTTTGCCTCCTATTTGAGGAACAGGCGACAGTACGTCGAGTGAAATGGCTTTACCTCTAATACCTTTCAGCCATTTTCCGGCGTTCCTCAAGGATCAAATCTGGGTCCATTGGCCTTTATTATATTCATTAATGATATAGTAGACATCATTAAGTACAGCTCTTGTCTTCTTTATGCAGATGATTTGAAGGTTTACACGAAAGTCGTAGATATTCACGACTGCATAAACCTGCAAGATGATTTAGATGAATTAGCAGCTTGGGCTGAGAAAAACAAGCTCTTTTTTAACTCCAAGAAATGTGTCTCAATGTCGTTCACTAAATCTTTCAGACCCATCTTGCATGAGTACAGTATTGGTGGGCAATTACTGTCTCGTGTGAAATCAATGCGGGATCTGGGAGCTGTGTTTGATCCTGGACTGAAGTTCTTCGATCATATAACGCAGCTGATGACTAAGTGCTACCAGCTGCTGGGATTAGTAATCAGAGTGAGCAAACAACTCACTGAGCCCAGAGCGATGGTTGACGTCTTCAGCTGCGTTATACGATCCAAATTAGAGTACGCTGTCGAGGTTTGGACTCCTTACCAGCGGAAGTACATAGATATGATAGAACAAGTCCAAAAAAGTTTCTCAGGTATCTCCTCATGAGGCGGTGTGGAAGTTATCCACAATTCATGCATCATGAGGAGCTACTTCGGGAGACTGGATTTAGAAGCCTGGAAACTAGGCGCAACAGGTCCCTTATGGTGCTCACTCATAAGGTCATCTATAATAATCTATAATCTAAGTTGCAAGGATATATTCATTCAAAGCTCTCAGATGTATGCCCACAAACAAACACGTGTAGTTCGCGCTTACAAATGCTGATTGTGTACTTACAAATCAAATTCAAACCTCAAATGAACATAAGCCCTGCAACTCTTGCCGACATTCCCTGAAACAGGGGTGACATTGATGACATCATCAACGGCTTAATTGACAGTCCCACCCTGTTGGAGGGCTACAGGTTGTATGTGCCTGACGACTACACCCAAGGGCGAGGACATGGTCTATTTCATGTACCGAAAAGCCGTACTGATGTCGTGGCGCAACACCCTGTGACTCGGAGTATAAAGCTCTTAAATAAGTCTAATATAGACATTTTTGAGTGTAATTTATTAACATTTAAAAATCTTGCAATAGAGTTCCTCCCAGCATGTTGATAGCTGTGAGGGTGCACTGTAATAAGGGTGACCTGTTGTGCACAATTAAAAAAAAAAAAAAAAAAAAAAAATATCAACGACGTTACCAAGTTGAAAGCACCGGTTCCCATAGATCACCAAAGTTAAGCAACATTGGGCGCGGATAGTACCTGGATGGGTTACCGCTCAGGTACACCGCGTGTCGTTGGCATCTTGGACCGGTCCGTAGTCCAGTGGCAACACTTCGGACTCGTAAATGGAAGGTTGTGGATTCGAATCCCGGCGGTGCACAAAAAATATACCATTTATATTTCCAAATGTGCTCTTCGCTGGGTTGAAAAATTCATAAACTTTAACCAAAGATCGAGGTAAAGTGGTCAATCAGATTATTGCTTTGTTTTATCCAGTTTCTTCTATCCAGTACTTCAATAATGCACACTGTACTTAATGTTTATTTGTTTGGCTTCCCAGGAGGGAGGCAGCTCTCCCACCAACCTGTACAAGGTCACCATTCCCATCGTAAACCAGTCCCAGTGCATCAACGCCTACGCTGCCTTCAACCCCGTCACCAACAACATGATCTGCGCTGGTCGTCCTGGAGTTGGCGGTGTGGATGCCTGCCAGGGAGACTCTGGTGGTCCTCTTACTGTTGGAGGTAAAAAAAAAAAAATTCATCCGCATCTTGGATGGTCGATTTCGGAAATGGATCCACATTTCAAATTTTTAATCCTTATAAGACTATTGTGAACAGAAAGAGTTTGTTTCATAGAATCCGTCTAAATGGAGTCCCTTTCCATTTAGACAGATTAATTGATTTGTTTTATAAAACGTGAAATCATTACGTTTATTCAGACAATGCCAAAAATTGTGACGGATTACACCATCGTTACATCATCCAACAAAATAAGAGGCTTTGAAAGAACTTGGGGAAACCTTTTGATGCATTGATGACGAACCAAGAGTCATGGGATTGTGTCGTAGAAAAGCTCTCTCCAGAGGCGAATACGCGATCGAAAATACTTAAAACATAGTGTACACCAGTTTTCAATGGTTGAACCATCAAATAATTGCTTTTTCTCACAATCGTTTCAAACAAATTGGTGCTGGGCAACGAAGTTTTCAATTTGGACAATTAAAAATATCTGACTCTTAGGTCACTGTTCTCTAAATATGTTTCGAAACACATTCGTGTTGAAGACCACTTGTAATAAAAATCCTCAACACTTCTACCTGTCTTATATCTATTTCTTCAATCTTCTAACCTTGTTTATTTCTGTTTCCAGGAATCCTCATCGGTATCACCTCATGGGGCAGGGGATGCGCCCAGGCTCAGTACCCCGGAGTGTACGCCAGGGTTCCAGCTCTGAGGAACTGGATCAATGCCAACATGTAAATTGGCAATAGGAAACTGTCCAATTTGTCGATCTAACGGCTGCAACTCCAATCTTGGCTTTTTCCCGAAATACCAATTCAACTGTTCCACTACAATTTGAACGCATGCAAATATTTCTGATGTGAAAAAATATATTTGCAAATCCGAATTACATTTCTTTTGTTTTATTTATTACGTCGCGTCGCGTCGTTTCCTTGAAGATTTTTTTTTTTTTTTTTTTAAGGAATCCTGTGCGGGAGGCTCCCCAATTCTTGAGAGTCTTGGGGGTCTATGTCACCCTGGAAGGGTGCCGCAGAGGTGTTGCTTGAGTTCTTGGTTCTGTCGTGAGGCGCTGCAAGGAAGTGGTGATTGATGTTGGTTTTGAATAAAACCGGATTAAATTGGGAAGGGAACACAGATACTGGTAGACCATTCCATAAACGGGCAGTTTGGCAAAGGAATGAGTCATGAAAACGCCAAGTTCTCATAGTTTTGAGATCGACTGCAAAGGGATGAATGAGAGTCGTACTACGAGTTTCCCTTTCTGAAATGAGAGGGGGAGGGATTAATGAATGGAGCTCATTAGAACAAGCTCCGTGGTAATATCGATAAAAAAGACTGAGCATTCCAACCTTTCTTCTGTGCTGGAGCGGCTGCAGATCGGATGTCAGAGAAGGATCACTGATCAACCTCACTGCCCTCCTTTGCACAGAATCAAGTTGGTCACTCAACTTCTTGGACATACCACACCAGAGATGGCTGCCATATTCGATAATGGGGCGGATTTGGGATTTATACAGAGTCAATAATTGGGCTGAAGTAAAAAACCTACGGGCTCTGTATAATATGCCGAGTCGCCGGAAAGCGGAAGTTGTGCGAGACTCAATAGCATCATGGTATTTTAACTCTGATGACAGAGAAACACCAAGAAGATTTAAGTGTTCATGGTTAGAGAGGGAGACATTGTCGAAAGTTGGGAGATAGTTGTTTGGAATCCTCTTTAAGGATATCAGACATGCTTGAGTCTTTTTGATGTTGAACTCTACAAGGTTGTCAGTGCCCCAACGGCTGACAGCCCTGAGATCTGTATTGATCTTTGAAGCTAATGATTCACGAGCAATAGATATCGTTGAACTATTTGGGGGCTTTGTAAAAGAGAAACCGTCATGAATTGTACTGTCATCGGCATAGCAGTGGATAGGAGCACAGGATAGTAAATCATTGATGTGCATAAGAAAAAGTGTCGGAGACAAGACAGATCCTTGGGGGACACCGGAATTGATTGGTAGCAGAGCTGATTTACTACCATCGATGACTGTTTGGATAGATCTGTCTTTAAGAAAGCTGGAAATCCATTCTATGAGGAGGAGGGGAAGTCCAAATGATGACAATTTGTTAAGGAGGCTGGAGTGCCAAACTCTATCAAAAGCTTTGGAAATATCAAGAGCAACAGCCTGTGTTTCACCCATAAGATCAAGGCGTTGGCCCCAGACGTGTGTGACATAAGTGAGAAGGTCACCGCTGGAGCGGTTACGGCGAAAACCGTATTGGTGGTCGCTAAGCAGTTTATGGGTTTCCAGATATTCCTTGAAGATATTCCTTATTTTGTGGTAGATGGACTATCCAGGCGCGTGCATTGGGTAGAAGCAATGAAATTACAGGATAAACAATTTTATTTTTGCCTTTCAAAGCACATTGGAAATTAATGTGAACTAAAACAATGACTCAAATTTCATTATAAATTTAAATTTCAAATCTTTATTTGGAGTTTAAACGCAATAACCGCCTGAGAAAGCATAACTTTTTTCTTCGTCCATTATAAAGCCTTTTCTACGAGACCATAAGATGTAGAAGTGGATTGGTGATCGTCATACCATTTTACTTTATAGCAGTCCGAAGGACTGTTATGAAGTATTGTATTCGTCCGAAAAAAAAAATGAGGTTTCAACAGATATGAGTTGTCCTGCACCAGGACATGCAAAAAAACCTAATTTGTCGAACCTGTCCGTCCGTCCGACAGTATGGATGTATGTGTGTATGTATGTCCCAGCTGGAACTACTGATCGCAGAGACACCAATTTTTGGATTTAGAGAATTAACTACCACAGATTTTGATGGGCCGACTGGCATGGCTGCAACCTGAAAATTCAAGATGGCTGCCATACAAAAAAAAACATAAAATTGCACTTTTCTCAAAAACTGCTCTAACGATTTTCTTTAAAATTTCAGTGTGGTCGTTGCTTAAATGCCACTTAGAAAATTAGTTATGGCAATACTGTTGCCAACTTGCGTCTATGAATTGCGATATGAAAGAAAAAAACGATTGTTATTATCTCGGAAATGGCTGGGTTGACAAAAAAATAATTGTGTACAATATTAAGCGCAATCTTAATTTCTACAAAAAAATTAAAAAACACTTACACTTACACTTAAATACATAAAGTACCGTTTACACGATCTCAAATTTTTTATCGAAAATATTAAAAAGACCCATGAAAAGGCAATTTTTAAAACTTTTTTAGTTCGCAAGAAAGAAAAAATTATAAACTTGTTTGAAAATAGATTTTTCTTCACTTTTTGGAGAATTCAAGATGGCTTCGGAAGAGCTGAATATTTCAAATGAGATTTTCTCAAAAACGGCTCTAACAATTTTTGTTAATTTTCAGTATAGTAGTTGCTTGATACATTCTTACCAAATTTACTTATGGCAACATTCTTGCTAATCTGCATCTATGAGTTGTCATATAAAAAAAACCAATTGTGATTTTCTCAGAAGTGAAAGCGTTGACAAAATAATAATGTTCTACAATATTATACATCACATCAAATTGTATAATGAAAAAAAAAGTTTTGAAAAAAATAATATAATGTGCCGTTTACATAATCTATAATCTATAAGTTGCAAGGATATATTCATTTAAAGCTCTCAGATGTATGCCCACAAACCAACAAGTGTAGTTCGCGCTTACAAATGCTGAATGTGTACTTACAAATAAAATCCAAACCTCAAATGAACATAAGCCCCACAACTTTTGCCGACCTTCCCTGAAACAGGGGTGACATTGGCAAAGTGAACCATTTTTTACAGTATGGGTGGTCAGCCTCATACCAACCTATAAGTCAAGGAATATGAGTAATAAATTACATTTAAATATTAAAAAGAACAAAACCTTACAAAGAAATCTATACAAAAAAAGTCGAAAATTTCCTATGCAAAAAATGTAGCTGAAAGTTTCAAATGAGATTTGCTCAAAAACGGCTTCTACGATTTTCTTTAATTTTTTCGCAAAATCGTCATCATAATAGTGCTATCTAACAACAATAACCGTTGCCTCATTATTTTCTTTGTTTTGGGGGTTGGCATACAAGAGAGAAAAAAAAATTAAATTTCTCGGCAGAGAAAGGGTTAACTCAAAAATATTGTTTTACAATTGAAAAGCTCTTATACATACCTACATATATTATCACTTTTAAAAAAAAAAGATTATAAAGTATAGCCACCATACAAAGTGACAAATTTCCATACAAAAATAATTTTAATGTTTTTGGTATCAAAACGTCTAATCTAATCTAATCTAAGCTGCAAAGATATATATCATTTAAGATTTATACTAAATGCATTCCCACAAGCAGATATGTATAATTTCGCGCTAACACATGCCGCATGTGGACCTACAATATAAAAACCCAATCTCAAATGAACATAAGCCTTGCAACTCTTGCCGTCCTTCCCTGAAACAGGGGTGACATTGGCAAAGTGAACCAATTTTTATATTATGGGTGGTCAGCCGCATAACAACCTATAAGTCAAGGAACATACATGACAAATTACATTTTTTTAAATCAAAGAATAAAAATAACAATATATACATGGACATAAAAAACTAAATCATAAAACCAAATTCACTTTAACAAACCCTAGCCGCCAACATCACAGATCAACCGCCATTTCTTTCTATCCTTGCATACTTCTTTCATTTCCTCCAGAGTCATAACCTTCTTCATACAAGCTCTTCTTTTATTATGACTCTGGATATTCCATTCATTAAATACCCATAAAATAATATATATATATGGACGATTTATTTGAAAAGCGCCGTTTTTGTGTGTAGCACACCTCAAGGGCCCTTTGATTGTTTTTTTTTTTTTTTAGTTCGTTCTTATCACTAAAATCACTGCACAAACACACACACACACACACACACACACACAAACCAAGCACAAACTTCTAGTCCTTAAAAGACTCACTAAATAGGAATGTCTTCATTTTTTTCTTGAACATTATTTCTGGTTTCGCAGTTCTGACTTCTAAGGGCAGCCTGTTCCACTGCAAAGATGCTCCATTGTAGAAGGATCCAAGCATTGTAGCACCAGATCTCTGCGGTTCGCTTAGTCTAACCCCGCCAGACACAGTCGATCGCAGTACCAAGTTACTTGTGCTGAACTGCTGGGATAGGAGCTCCACCAAATATGTAGGAGCCGCACCATTGAGAGCCTTGTACACCATAAGGCACACCTTGTAGGCCACTCTTTCTGGGGATTTCAGCCAGTGTAAATTCTTCAAAATAGGAGTAATGTGGCCAGACTTCCCAGTCCCGAAGATCAGCCTTGCAGCGGCGTTTAGTACTGACTGCAGCCTGTTGCACTGTATCTTTGTCTGCCTGAGTAGATTGCACTGCAATAATCTACCCGAGACAGGACAAAGGCATTTACAAGTGTCTTCAATGCATCAGGGGGAAGGCATCTGCGAATCGCCTTGATCTGGCGCAGCCCAAAGAAAGACGCCGACACTATTTTATCCAGCTGAGAACTGAGTGACAAATCTGTACCTAGCCGCACTCCTAGTAAATCCACTGTTTTTGAAGGGTGGATGTCGTCTCCTCCCGATAGGGGCAGTGGCGTAAATTAACCTACATTACGACGAAGATATTTCGGCATTTAAGGCTTTCCTTGACTTAAAGGTTGGTATGAGGCTGACCACCCATACTGTAAAAAATGGTTCACTTTGCCAATGTCACCCCTGTTTCAGGGAAGGTCGGCAAAAGTTGTGGGGCTTATGTTCATTTGAGGTTTGGATTTTATTTGTAAGTACGCATTCAGCATTTGTAAGCGCGAACTACACGTACCTATTGGTTTGTGGGCATACATCTGAGAGCTTTAAATGAATATACCCTTGCAACTTAGATTATAGATTATAGATTATAGAAGGCTCGTATTAAATGCATGCTCACAAGCAGTTCACGCTTACACATTCTGCATCTGTAGAGTGTATATACAACACAAACTAAGCCACACATGAACATAAAAACTGCAACTCCTGCCACCTTTCCCGGTAACCGGGGTGGCATTGGCAAAAGTGAACCAAGGTTTTACAGCACGGGGGTTCAGCCTTATTTTTTTTATTTTTTTTTAATTCTTTATGGAAATAATATAACAAGTAATATTTCCCAGGAGTTCCATGAACTCATTTGAGACTTGGGACTTATACTCTTACACAATACTTAAAACAAGCCATACAATATAATTAAAAAACAAAGACTGAAGAGAATTAGCGTCTCATACTCAAAATAAAACAAAATCATCACACTGGTACAGCATCATTGTAAAAGGACTCTAAGAAATAAGCCTTCATTGCATCATGT
Organism: Agapetus fuscipes; assembly: GCA_951799405.1. Lineage (NCBI taxonomy): Eukaryota > Metazoa > Arthropoda > Insecta > Trichoptera > Glossosomatidae > Agapetus > Agapetus fuscipes. Next base: position 382,766 of record OX637336.1, read on the forward strand.
TGTTGTTTATTTTTCGGTAAAACAAAGTGCTCTATGGCGTCTACAGAGCGCCTGATGTGATAAGTTACATCAAAATAAGGCACCTGCAGTAGGCTGGTCACATAATTAGAATGGATGACGCCAACCCCAGTAAGCGCCTAATAATAATAATAAACTAGATTTATAAAATGCGCCTTTTTGTGATTTACATCACTACAAAGCCGCATGTGGGCTCTAGCGGGAAAACAGAAATGCTTTGAGCATCTTCCTGAAGGTTGTCTCATCTTCCTGGACTCTCAGCCTTTCTGGGAGAGCATTCCATGCCGCCGGCCCGGCAACACGGAAAGAGCGGTTCCCGAAGACTGTACTTGATTGTCTTTTCGGCAGCTCCAACAGACTGGCACATGACCCAGCCGACCTCAGAGTAGCTCCCCTTTCATTTAAAGAAGCTCTCCTCGTGAGTTCAACCAGGTAGTCAGGAGCCAGCCCATGAAGAAGCTTAAAGACCATCAAGCAAAGCTTGTAGTCTATTCTTTCCGAGATGCGAAGCCAGTGCAAGTTCTCAAGCAGAGGAGTTATATGGCAGTAACACTCTCAGCAACACAAGGCTGAAAGTCTCATCACCACAGTAGATCCCACCTACTGAATATCGTTCAGATTTGTATGAAGACAAGATGGCCGTCAGCGAACAGCTGATTGGACATATGTATTATATTTGGACATAGTATTTTGAATATGACACGGCGCAGGCGGAGCTCGAACATGCGATTGTTTCAATAACGCATATTCGAGGATCGAAGTGGAGCATACTTACCATACATACGTGGTCTGACAGACAAAATTAGCCGTGTGCTCCTAGAGGCTAATATCAAAACATCTTTCAGTCCTCCGTGCGTTCAGATGCTCCGAAGTGTAAAAGATAGTACCCCGTTGGATTTTCCAGGAGTGTACAGGGTCCCTTCCGAATGCGGAGCCTTTTATATTGAACAAACCAAGCGCAGCATCAACACCCGATTGAAGGAACATATTGGTGCAGCTAAGACGAATAACCCGAACAAGTCTGCTATCTGTGAACATTCACAGAAAGGGGTGAATCATCTGATACGATTTGATAAAACAAAGATTTTATCCAAAGAAAGATTTCTCATCCATCGACTCGTGAAGGAAGCAATCGAAATACACAGGCACCCCAACTTCAACAGAGATGATAGCTACAAACTTTCCAGTATATGGAGGCCAGTACTAACTTCCATGATCCACCCTTTCATTAATCGGACGATTTCACAGAAATACATAATATCGTCCTTCTATACAAGTGGAGCTATTGCGACATCTATGGATGCATCACCGAAGGTTAATAAATGTACCTACAACCTTCGAACTCGATCAAACAACAATAACTCAACAGTTCGTGGTTCTGTGTCTTCTACGAAGAATCGTAGAAGACACACGCCTCCTGAGGACGTCGGATATGACTCCGACGAAACGTAGAGAAATCGTTCTTCTCTTTTGCACTGTCAGTTAAATCCGTTTTTTTTGTAATTTATAAAATGTCGTACGACCGTAATCATAATTTAAAATCTTAAACCTCACAATATTGCCTACGTCGAATCTTGTGCGGACCCCATTTCCGTAGATATTTAGGAATCTTTACCACAGCGACAAAAGATCTTCTGGTCGTTCTGGAACATTTTTGAATTTGGATATTTTTTCTCGGCGAGATCATGAAACTTCTATTTTTCTTCTTCTTTTTCTTTTCGTGCCACTTTTATTGAAGATCGGTGATCATCGTGGCTATTTTGACCTTGGATGCTGTGGCTCGAAACAGAGACTTGGTGCTTTTGTTGCCGTCCTTAGCAGCCAACAACTTTTCCCTAGCAATTCGGTCGGGTGACGACATAATATTGTCTATGTCGATTCGCGTGACGAACTCATCAATCAATATTAAATAATAATTAATATGAAATTTAAAAGAAATGATAGGACATGAAATAAAAGTTATCATTTTGTGAAAATATCTGATAAAAACCCAAATCCTTTTGATTCCTTCAAATCTCTGTGTACGCATAAAAAATGTATGGAAGGTCTTAGCACTAAGATAATTAAAGATAATATTTTATCTTTATTAAAATAATGGTACACAGTACAATGGCAAGGGTATATACTTATTTTAGTATTTTAATCGTAAATCGTCATAATCATTGAACTAATATCTTTATTTACTTTTTAGAAAAAAAAAGATTTTTCGACATCTTGTCGCGTAAGAATAGACTCGCCAAAAATTCTGTAAAATAATCTATAATACATAACCTAAGTTGCAAAGATATATATCATTTAAAATTCATATTACATGCATGCCCACAAACAGACACGTGTTAGTTCACGCTTACAAATTCTGCACGTGTACTCACAAATTTGTAATCCAAATCTCAAATTAATTCCCTTAAACAGGGGTGACATTGGCAAAGTGAATAATTTTTTACAGCGTCAAGGAATACAAATACTTAATGACAATTAAGTTTATAAAAACAACAAAACACGCGGCCGATTTGCTACAAAAAAGGCATCTACTTATATTTTGTTATTGATCGCTAAGAATCGTAGATATATATTATTTCTATTTTGCATTGTAAACCTTTTAGATTCCATGGCACACGCATTACTATTGGAAGAAACTGGTATACGATATCTTTATTTTTTATAATTACCGAGTTTAATGTTTATCCATTTGTATTTATCTAAAATGTTATTTGTTGTGTATGTTCCTTGACTTATAGGTTGGTATGCGGCTGACCACCCATGCTGTAGAAAATGGTTAACTTTGCCAATGTCACCCCTGTTTCAGGGAAGGCCGGCAGGAGTTGCAGGGTGTATGTCCATTTGAGATTTGGTTTTTATGTTGTAGGTTCACATGCGGCATGCGCAAGCGCGAACTTGTACGTGTCTGCATTTGAGAATGCATGTAATGTGAATCCCCAATGTTTCACATCTTTGCAACCTAGATTAGATTAGAATAGACGGATGCGATGTCTGTAGAAAAGGAAAGATATTTATTCATACATTTAATGCTCAATTTCGAACAAAGATTTTCCCTGTAGTCTTGGACCCTCCACTCATGTCCATCGTTGTCATACTGTTCTTCAATTCTTCTCTATTTCTTTCCTTGCATCATCTGACTATCTTCCTTGAGGTCTTCCCGGTCTTCGTTTTCCAGTTCTTGTCTTTGATTTAACAAATTTTAACCTGTCATTTCGACGACACTGAATTGGCCAACGTTCTGTCAAAAAACCGAAAAGATTTCTCGCACTTTTAATTCTTTAAAAACCAGAGAAAAACTTGGAAAAAAACGGCTGATTTTGTCAAAACGAGAACACCGAGTATCTAGTTATGAATTTTAAACTAGTTTTGATTCATGTTGTATTGTTTACTATCGTTGTCTTGGTAACATAAAGCCAACTAGGGGTGTGTAAGAATTGTAGGTATGCTCGAATATTGAGAAAATATTCGAATGAAGTATTAGGTACTTACAAGTATTTGTTTATATGAGTATTATTGAATCAAAGACGGAAATCTAGTATTATTTTTTAAAATTAAATAAATATGTAAAAATAAATTTCTACTGTTTTCATATATTTATCGCATTATAAAACACACCTAGATTACCGCCAGTGATTCTATACCAATCTTATGTCATTAAAAAAACAAATTACAAATTTAAATAAATTTATTGGTACATAATTTTTTTTTTACGGACAAGCGCATGTATTAACCGTATTCGAAAAGTCTTCAATTCACACATATTTATTCAATAAAATCTTTTTCCTTTATTTTTTATTCATTAGTCTTATAATTATTTATTTGATGCGGTAAATGAAGAGTTTCATTTTTATTTTAATACATAATATCAATACCTGCTACCGTTAATATATTTGATACTGATGTTGTTAAATAGGTGAATATTCGAAACTCGAATCCGGAGAATCTTACACATCACTACAAGATCATATGTTGCCATGGTTACCGTATAAACAATAACCAACGAAGTCAAATGCGAAACTACTTGAATATTTTTTTATTCGGTAAAAAAATAATAATAATACATTGGGATGAATAGACATGTTGAGGATAATAAGAAAAGGTTCATGATATAACTAGTTAATAATAATAATAATAATAAAAGCTAAAGCATATTATATTATTCCAGCGCGGTCACGCGGAGGGTGCAATACGTGACCAGCCATATAAAAAGAAATACATTGATCGAAAAATACATACAGGAAAATACATTGATCTGATATTATTTATATCGATGGGAAAATAGAAACAGAGAAAGAAAATATAAACAGAGAAAGAAAAACAGAGAAAGACAATAAACATTGATCGAAAGAAACATATAAGAAAAAAGGAAATATTAACAGATGACAGTGTGGAGATCAAGAATGCGTTGTGGTGGAAAAACCTATGCAGACGGTTTAACAAAACCATCAAATCCCTGTTGTGAGCTGCAGCATCTTAATTAATATAACAAACGGACTTACAGATTACTATCATGCTGTAGAAGTATGACATTTGAGGAAGAAAGTGATGGATAGGCAGCGCTGGCTGCGGTTGATCAGAGAGGTCAAGACCCAGCCCGGATTGTCGTGCTAGTGTTGATGATGGTGATGATGTTGATGAAGTGTAAGGAATTTCTACTCCACTTATAGACTTCCCGAGTAGATAACAATAACTTGTAATAATAATGATAGCATCAAAACCATAGTGCATGCTCGCCATTCATTCACCAGTCAATTGCCAAATGCGCAATGCCAAATTTGTGATCATTTTATGACGCTTTTGCCAGTGCCACCCCTGTTTTAGGGAAAGGCGACAATTTTTTTTTTCATCCTGAATATTCTAATCCAATTGTCTTTTTTTTTTTTTTTTCTCTTTCTTTCCTTTTCTTTTTTTTCTTCTCTTCGTTTCCTCTGCAACTTCTTTAACTTATATTCATTCTTTTCTTCGTTCTTACCATGGAGTTCTATTAAATGGAGAGGCTATTTATTTGATTTAGTTCTAAACACTGTGATCCAACTGTTAATTTTTGTTTGTATTATTTAATTAATTTATATTTAATTCTATCTATTTTTTAAAGAATTAGAATAATTATGAGACTTTTACTATTTTTCAAAAGTAAATTACAATAAATATTCCTTGTAACTAAAGTGTAGTAGATAAGGTCTCGGTGTTAATAAAGGATCTCATATTGGTCCCATATTGTTCATCATTAATTTACACCTCTCCAAGATGACAAGACAACCAAAGCAAAAAAATCAAAACCTTAACTATTTGCTTGATGTTGGGCAAAGGGACTTGAACGCAAAAAAAACGCCACTAAGCCACACATAAGTGTAACTTCTTCCCGCGTTATCCCCGAAGAAGTCGCATGTGGCGAGTTGAACCTATTTATTTTAACAGGTAAGGGGGCCAGCCTTACGCCAACCACTTCTGGGTTTCCCAGCTCCCGAGAGGACTGGTACTCATTTCTTGTGAAGGCTGAGTAAACCTTGCCAGTATTTTATTTTGGATTTAAAATAATAGACACCCTCGGTGGGATTCGAACCCTAGCTCTCAGAATGGAATGCAAGCACTTTACCAACTGAGCTATCGGCCGGAACAGAATCAAGAATCTGTGCCTGTTGGAGTATGGGATACAACACTGATCCAATAGTGTTCATCATGAATCTACAGCTCACATTTCGACTGCTCCAAGGAAGACAGCACTAGTCAAAAAATATAGTTTTGCAGGAAAGCCAATTGAATGTTATTTATTCCATGGAGTACAATGCATAAGCTATTTTTTGCATTAATTTATTAACTAATTTAAAAGAGATAGAGACACGGCTGTCATCTTGGAATGAAGATAACGATTTGTTACCTTCATAAATGGAAATAAGTCAAAAACCTCAATTTCGGAGTTACTTCCTTCTTTCTAGGAGCAGTCGATTTGGTCACATGTAAAGCATCAAAAGATGAAGAATTTGTTAGTAAAATATTTAGTTGGCTGATATGTAGGGCAGGCTGATGTATTTCTTCGTCATTTCATAACAGCTTCAAGTAGTCACCGATTATACACACTCCCCACAGCATTGTCTCTCCCGAGTGGCCGATAAGCAGAGATAAGGCGTTTCCACAAATAAAGACAATGTACAAATCAATCATGGATTTTTAGGATCAACTTTTAATTTATTGATAGCAAGACATGTATGGCTAAGCTGTATTATTCTCTCGTCGAACCACTTATGTAATGAAATCAGAAAGCGACAATTCAAAGAAGAGCAACAAAACGGAGTTGTGTCCAATCACCACAATCATGATTTTACAGTATCCTGTTTATACACAAATTAAGCGTTAATCCAACTTCAAGAGCCCTCCGCAAGCTTTGTAGTCGCAATATAATGTAACAAAATCACAAGCAAGACCCAATCACTGAATGAACCAGTGGTGACCGGTGTTTGATAATGGAAGATGAACTTTTCAATCCAACAAAGAACATATTTGAAAATTTCATGTTTTTTTGTACTCCGCCGTGAATCGAACCCACAACTATCCGATTATGAGTCCGTAGCGTTAATCAATGAACTACACACTGGTTCAAAAGATGTACAAATACAACTTCTTTTATTGTTGGAGATGGGATCGGAATCGGAGATGTTGTACCATTTTGTAGTCCAAAGATGGCAGGTTTCTGTTAGCAGAGTATTTAAGTCATTAGAAGGTTTATAAGACATGTAATTGAGCAAAAAATTTAAATCATTTTAGATATGAAATGCAACTGAATCCAAATCCTTTTAAATTTCAAGCAATCGATTGAAGTCTTGAATTCCTGTAAGAAAAAAGAAAGTCATCGTTTATTTTTCTTAAGTGATGCAAACTTGAAAAGGGAAAAACAGATATCCAAAAGTGAGCAATTGGGTTGTTTGCAAATTCAGTAATAGTTGTGCAATTAATTCAAATGTTGCTTCTAGCGGAGTTGCTGAAATGACTGGATGATGTTCAAGGGACCGCAGGGGAAGACGGCTGGACAAGGTCTTCAATGGATAAACATGGAGAATATAAGAAGACGCTATGTCTAAGAGAGGATAGACACAGAATGAGAAATCAAATTATGAAGGACAAATTTGACATGATGTACCTAATAACATTATTTTAGAGATTTCACTTGATAGGATATTAACTGAAAATTACAAAGCAGTTAAAGTGGAAAACGGATGATATAAATAATTGATTTCAAGATTTTGACACACCATAAAGAAAATCCAACCAAACCAGCTAAATTGAATGACTGTAGAATTTGATCTCGTTCAACCAAAAGAGACATCATTAAGCAGAAACCAAACAATGACTGAGATGGCAAAAATTGCTTCATGGATACAATTTTAATATCATAAAAGTGAATCTGAGCCAAGATACAACACTGGGTTATACCTATTCATCATTTATAATGTTACGTCAATAAATCGCATCAGTCATTGATCCACATTGATTATTGATAATTGGGAAAACACAAGACAAATCATATCGCTCCATTTATCTTGATTCGGGTAAGACTGGGTGTTAATCTTATCTTTGAATTGTGTCGTTGCCATATTGAGCAATAACTATAAAAGCCTGGTGGAGTGGCTGTGTGATTACAGTTTGGTTGTTTTCTCTTGCCAGAATGTTCCGTTTCCTTGCTCTCGCCGCCGCCTTCCTGGTGTGTGCCAATGGTAAGTCCACATCTGCACATCCTCCTAACACTCCATCTTACTCATCGCCATCAAATCAGCTGATTTCAATGCTTAAAATATCATCTAAAAGTCTCTTTTTGTTTAAAGATTGTCTCATTTTATGGCTTAAGATTTATCATCCTTCATTACCTTCAATTATTGCCTTTGCATCCTTTAACGGGCTTCGATCTATTTGTTATAGTTTCTGTTTAGCTGTCAATAACCATTCATTCACTAGTTACATAGCCAAGCACTTTATCAAGCTTTTGCTCCAGTTTTTGTTTCTGTGAAGTTCACTGACCATTTGGTTTGTTGGCAGGCTCCGCCCTCCCCCCAGTGCCCATGCTGGATGGCCGCATCGTAGGAGGCTCCCCCGCCACCATCAACGAGGCTCCCTACCAGGTGGCTCTGCTGCTGGACTTCTTCGGTTCCGGAGCCTTCTCCCAGGCTTGCGGTGGCTCCATCATCTCCCGTAATGTCATCGTTACTGCTGCTCACTGCACTGACGGGTAATGCCACAAATTTTGATCCACTTGTTTCAAGTGCTTTGGTTTCTTTGAAATCAAGTATCAAACAGTTGGACCTAATTTAAACACAATATATGTGGATTGAGAGGTGCAAACATGTAGAACTGGATTCGATTGCTGTGTTTTATATATTTTGAGAAATAATGGCGATGAAGTTATATTATTTCCTCTAAACTAAAATTTTATTTTTTTGACACAAGCCTCATCAAAAGCCTTTCTTGGTTTTCTGCGAATAATCCTTCATATCACAAAACTGTTTTCGGCACTAAGTCAAAAGATAATCCAAGATCCCCGAATAGTATAAAATCGACATATTTGCTCTTCAAACAATGCATTAAATGACAATATACTTATTTGTAGAACCCGCGCTGCTCAATGGAAGGTCCGTGCCGGATCCACCCAGCACAACAGCGGCGGCCAACTCATCAACGTTTCCCGCTTCACCCAGAACGCTGGCTTCAACAGCCGTCTGGACAACGACATCTCCCTGATGTTCCTGGCCACCCAGCTGACTTTGGGATCCACTGTTGCCACCATCACCCTGCCCGCCCAGGGAGCTGGAGTCGCTGACGGAGCTTCCGCTTTCATCACCGGATGGGGAACCCTCACCGTAAGTGGACGCTACGATCAATCTGCCAACAACAACAACAATCCTATTACGTCACGGCAACAGCTGACTTTGTGGATACTGACGTACAAAGCTAGAGAGCTAGTGTTCGAACCCAACAACGGGTGTCAGACATAAATTTCCTTTTTTACTTTCAAATCATAGTACCTGAAAGGTTTACTCCGATTTGGAAACCCTTTCTTCAAGTTAAGTGGCTGTGATAGTAAAAAGGCTTAGAGAACAAACATAATGATCATGCAACAAACATGCATCGAGGGAAAATGGTCAATCAGATTATTGCTTTTGTTCTATCCAGTTTGTAAGCTATGGAAGCATACCTAAGGCATATTATATTTTAGTTTTCTTATCACTACACAACTAATCACCTGACGTTTCCTGCAGCTTAGACTATCAACAATGGCTATCTTCAATAATGTACATTGCACTTAATGTTTTTTTCTTTCCTTTTCCAGGAGGGAGGCAGCTCTCCCACCAACCTGTACAAGGTCACCATTCCCATCGTGAACCAGGCCCAGTGCGTCAGCGCCTACGCTTCCTTCAACCCCGTCACCAACAACATGATCTGCGCTGGTCGTCTGGGAGTCGGTGGTGTGGATGCCTGCCAGGGAGACTCTGGTGGTCCTCTTACTGTTGGAGGTAAAAATAAATTTTATTTCATCCGCATCTTGGATGGTCAATTTTGGAAATGGATCCACGTTTCAAATTTTTAATCTGTATAAGACTATTGTGAACAGAAAGAGTTTGTTTCATAGGATCAGTCTAAATGGAGTCCCTTTCCATTAGCAGATTAGTTGATTTGTCTTACAAAACGTAACATCATTACGTTTATTAAGACAAAGACAAAAATTGTGACGGATTACACCGTTGTTACATCACCCAACAAAATAAGAGGCTGTGAAAGAACTTGGGGAAATCTTTTGATGCATTGATGACGAACCAAGAATCATCGGATTGTTTCATAGAAAAGCTCTCCAGAGGTGAAAACGCGATCAAAAATACTTAAAACATAGTGTACACCAGTTTTCAATGGTTGAACCATCAAATAATTGCACTTTCTCACAATCGTTTCAAATAAATTGGTGCTGGTCAATGATGTTTTCAATTTGGACAATTAAAAAGAACTGACTCTAAGCTCACTGTTCTCTAAATGTGTTTCGAAACTCATTCGTGGTTGAAGACCACTTGTAATAAAAATCCTCAACAGTTCTACTTTGCTGTCTTACATCTATTTCTTCAATCTTCTAACCTTGTTTATTTCTGTTTCCAGGAATCCTCATCGGTATCACCTCATGGGGCAGGGGATGCGCCCAGGCTCAGTACCCCGGAGTGTACGCCAGGGTTCCAGCTCTGAGGAACTGGATCAACGCCAACATGTAAATTGGCAATAGGAAACTGTCCAATTTGTCGATCTAACGGCTGCAACTCCAATCTTGGCTTTTTCCCGAAACACAATTCAACTGTCCACTACAATTTGAACGCATGCAAACATTTCTGATGTGAAAAAAATATATTTGAAAATCCGAATCGTATTTCTTTTGTTTTATTTATTACGTCGTTTCCTTGAAGGTATTCCTTATTTTGTGGTAGATGGACTATCCAGGCACGTGCATTGGGTAGAAACAATGAAACTACAGGATAAACAATTTGATTTTTGCCTTTCAAAGCACATTGGAAGTTAATGTGAACTAAAACAATGACTCAATTTGCATCATAAATTTTAATTTGAAATCTTAATTTGGAGTGTAAATGAAATAGTCGCTCCAGAAAGCATCTTTGACTCTCCAAAACATTTTGCTTCGTCCATTATAAAGCCTTCTCTACGAGTACATAAGATACAGAAGGAGATTGGTGATCATCATACCATTTTTTTGTCTCAAGATCACCGTCCAGAATTGCTCCTACCTGGACATGCCCAGTCATGGATTAATACTGCAAATCAAAATAACCAGCGTGATGCTCTGTATCTACTTGGGCTGGAAGTCTCATTACCAGGGTAATTCTTACCTACCGAATATCGGTAATAATAGGCGCCATGGTTTTCTTTCCCCGTTTTCCTTTTTTTTCGGATTTAAAAAAACCCCGAAACAAAAAACGCTAATAGCATTGACAATTCTTTTAACCACTTATAAAAAAGGGTTTTTCGGAGAAGTTTCATTGATTTATGTATGTATAAATATGAAGGTGAACAATGAACAAAAAACCTGACCACACAAAATGTTAGAAATGCTTCACAGGCACTCCTGTTTCAGGTAAGGGAGCAAGAGTTGTAGGGCTTATTTTTTTTATGTTTGTAAGCTTCTAAGGCCTTCAAAGGTAGTTGTGATCGAAAGATCGGTAATAACAAAACAAAATCAAAAGGATGATACGCAGAATCATCTACATACAGTGAGAGATTACAATGGCTGGCTTCGTCGGTAAAACAAAGTGCTCTATGGCATCTACAGAGAGCCCGATGAGATGAGTTCCATCAAAATAGGACGCCTGCAGTGGGATGGCCAAATAAATAAAATGAATGACACCAACCCCGATAAGCGCCTAACACTCTCAGGGGGAAGTCTCATCACCATAGTAGATCCCACATACTGAATATCGTTCAGATTAGTATGAAGACAAGATGGCCGTCAGCGAACAGCTGATTGGACATTGACAAGTCTTCATACAAATATTACCGATACTCGGTAGGTAAGAACCACCGTGGGGATGAGACTTCCAGCCCAGAAAGGCCAAGAATGCGATGGATGAACAGTGTCAAGACAGACATATTTGGATGGAGAGCAAAGATGATGGAAAGGCGAGAGTGGAGGAGAATCCTGGATTCAGCCTCACCCAGGGCTGGCGAGCTCATGACGACGATGATTCGCGTTTTTACAGTGCACGTGTCTCCATCTAAATCTATAATCTAAGTTGCAAATATACTTTGACATTTAAGCTTATCTTTAATGCATTGCCAAAAGCAGACACATGCAAGTTCGTGCTTACAAATTCTGCATGTTTGCCTTCAAAATAAACCAAACCTCACATGAACAAAAATACTGCAACTCCTACCGCCTTTCCCTGAAACGAGGTGGCATTGGCAAAAGTGAACCAAGTTTTTACAGTATGGGGGGACAGCCTCATACCAACCTATTTGTCAAGGAACCATAGGCTAAATTCAAAGTTGAATGAACAGGGCTGTTCTAGATCACTATCAAAATGTATAATCTCTAGATTATTAAAATGAAAAAAAGTCCCAAGGTTTTCCTTACTGGTCATATTATTTCATGGACATGTAGGACTGAAATTGCGTGGCAACAGTATTTACGTGCGTATAGTAAAAATTTAATGATCATATGTATGAAATAGAAAAGACTTGTACCAAAAACCTTAACTGCCAATTTTGACAATGTAACTGTTTAGTTATAAGAGTTTCATTACGACAAAGCCAACTGCGTAGAGAGATTTCTGTTGGGAAATGAAAATCAGGACCTACGCCAAGTATAAAGCATTAATAAAATCCCTTGTATCGCAGACGATGTATTCACACACAGCAAAACCATGGCTAAACCACCACCTAACGTAAATTTTCCGTACCAAAAAATTAAGATTCATGAAAATGTGTTGTGAAAAACTTGGTTAGAATTTAGATAATAAAATGTAGCCCCTAGATAGTAAGAACGCAACTAAGCTACACAGGCGTTGCAACTTCTTGCATCGTTCTTGCCGAAAAGTTCGCATATTGCAAATGAATTTATTTGTGCAGGTAAGGGGGCCTTACGCCAATCACTTTAGGAGGGGGTTCACAGGTCCAGTGGAAGTTCTCATTTCTTGTGAAGTCTGAGCAAACCTTGCCGGTATTTTATTTTGGGTTTGAATTAAACGCCAAAATGGGAAATCGTTTCTGACACCCCAGCTCGTCGCCGTAAGGTTGTAAGAAATTTAGCAGAATAGCGCTGCTGATAACTTATTTTTTGTCAAAAAAAAAAATAGCAAGTATGTTTTTTCGGCAGTTACAGGTTTTTCTTATCGATTACATCATTACGCTTCATACAGCGTCGTATTCAATGAATAATTGTTTTTCATGATTATTTACTTATCTAAGTACGAGTATGAACAAAATAATATGATATTTTAAACAGATTACCTGTCACTATATAAATTAAAAGTATTTGATAACTGCGCTTACATATAATCAGAAATGTTCCAGCTCGTAGTGTTTGTCGCATTAGTTTCCGTGACCTTGGGTGAGCCATTCTTTCTTCTTCTTAACCTGACTCCATCCACTCCTAGATCAAGGCCTCTTAAAAGTTTCCCAAGTTGATAAGCCTTGACATAACAATCACTTTTTTAGGGCTATGTAGCCGTGGTCTGGTTGATTCTTTCCGGACAGTTTCGCCCATTGCTCCGATGGGCATTATCAGCGGTTGGCGAGTCGCTGTGATCTTCTTACAGGATCTGTTTTCACAACAAAAACCGGCCGTGAATGCTTCAATGTACAATTGAGCCTTGTCCAGCCACATCCTCCTTCTTGGTCCTTGACTTATAGGTTTGTGTGCGGCTGACCACCCATTCTGTAAAAAATGGATCACTTTGTCAATGTCACCCCTGTTTCAGGGAAGGACAGCAAGAGTTGCAGGGTATATGTCCATTTGAGAATTGGGTTTTTATGTTGTAGTTATGTTGTAGGTATACGGCATGTGCAAGCGCGAACTTGTACGTGTCTGCTTGTGAGATTGCATATAATGTGAATCCCTAATGTAACATATCTTTGCAACTTAGATAAGATTAAATTAGATCCTCCCTTCTCCTTTGAGTGCCTCGTATTGGTGATCATTATGGCTATTTTTACTTTAGATGCTGCAGCTCTAAATATAAATTTGTGTCTATTGTTAACCATTGTCGCAGATTTTTCAGCCACGATGTCCTTCGATATTTTTAACTTCTTCTCCCCTCAATCTTTCTTTCTAATCTCTAATCTTTCAAAGATATGTAACATTAAGGGTTCACATTATATGCATTTTCACAAGCAGATACGTATAAGTTCGCGCTTAAACATGCCGCATTTGGACTTACAATATAAAAACCCCAAAACCTTTTAAGTATAATTCCTCATAAGCCAATCTGTAGTCTAGTGGTAAAAAAACTATCTCGTTTTGCGAAGGCCGTGAGCTCGATTAGAGGTTAAGCACAAAAAGTAAATATTTATATTTTTCAATATGCTCTTCGCTGAATTGAAAAATTCATTTACCATTAAAAAAAAACAGACCGGTCACCAAAGGTCCAAGGTTGCTCGAGAATTGGCGCTTTGTAGCAACGACGAAGCTGCAGACGGCTTTTGAGGTGTGATTCACACGGAAATAGCGCTCACCCAATTACATGTATGATTGTGATCGAAGTAGATTTCTCTGTTTGACTGACAGAAGTTCTTTAATAGTATTCATACATCGGAAGACTTCTTCGTTGGTGACTCTATCACGCCATGATATCCGTAGACACTCATTGCAAACGCTTCTTTAATTTTGGCAAAGACATTTCTTGATACATTTTTCGTTGATCATGGATTGCAGGTACCTGTAGCTTGTTCATATAACAATGTTTTTGCCACCTAGCTTTACATGTACGAAGGTGTTTGTGTTTCTGCTGATGACCAGGGTGTTGGTAGAGACATCCTCCCTGCAGTCCCTTAGACAACATAATTGTTTTGCGTGTGATGCTTTGACCTTGTGTTTGCGTTCTAGGAGGTCTCTTGCCTGTCCCATCGTCTTTGGACCAGCGCATCATTGGAGGAGAGCCAGCTCCGATAGACTATGCTCCCTACATCGTCAGCATCAGCGTGGACTACACAGGAACTGGAGGCTTCAGACACTTCTGCGGGGGGGTCATCATCACCAAGAATGCCATCTTAACCACGGCGCAGTGCACCAAATAGTGAGTATTGGTCATCTGTATGATTCAACAATCACTTTTTTTCGTGCTATGTAGCCGTGGTCTGGTAGATTATTTCCGGACAGTTTTGCTCATTGCTCCGATGGGCATTATCTGAGCAATAGGCGAAACTGTCCGGAAAGAATCTACCAGACCACGGCTACATAGCCCGTAAAAAGTGATTGTTGTGTTAACAAGAACCGGCCGTGAAAGCTTCAATGTAAAATCTGTATGATTGTTCATCAATGTATAAGCATGTAGAATCTACAGTCAACCTGATACGAGTACTTGGTAAATTTCTGGGATGTTACTCAGTCGCTGGATCTTGAAATTTGCTGTGTCCTAGCTTACACCTCCGAAACCTGGGCAATGACAATAAAGAAGAGTTGTCGCTTGCAAAATTTAAATGAGGGTTCTCAGATGATAAAAAGTAAAAACAACTTTGTTTACGATTACTTCGAGTAGAACCATGCATGATCCGGTGAGAAGTAACAGTAGTTGGCGTCGTCGGTATAACAAATGACTATGGCATCTTCAGGGAACCTGATGTGATCAGTTTCGTCAAAGTAAGGCGCCTGCAGTGGGCTGGTTATATAATTAGAATAGTCGACGTCAATTCCATAAAGCGTATATTGTCTAACTGTCAGCACCATAAGGCCGAAAGAGATAAGAAAGGCCAAAAATGCGATGGATGGGCAGGCATAACGCGGATGCAGTCAAGGCAGACATGCAGGAGAGCAAAGGCGAGAATGGAGGGAATCCTGGATTTAGCCAAGGCCCACCCAGGGCTGCCAAGATCATGATGATATCAACGGTTTCATTCCCAATTTTAGTCGCCTTTGGTTCATATTTATTATCTTCCTCACCTTTTTCTTGTATTTTTACAGTCCTGGCAACACTCCTAAGATCCGTGCTGGATCTGCCATCAACAATGCTGGTGGAGTCGAGAGGAACATCCGTAAGACTGTTCGTCACGAGTTCTTCTACGGAGAGCTGGACTATGATTATGCCATCGTCTTCCTGGACGAGGACCTGCCTCTGCAGACTGGAAGCTCTGCGACTATTGCCACTATTCCCATGGCACCGGAAGGATCTCAGGTTATCCCTGGATCTAAGGCCACGGTCTATGGATGGGGATCTATTGTCGTAAGTGCAAAATTATTCTTCCTTATGTCATACTTACTTCTTCCGATGTCTTCGACAATAACTAGTTATATTTTTTATCATTCATTGTTGTCAACTTGTAACCTTTAACTTATTCCTCGAAATGAAAGTCAATATTCTGACTCTCTTTATTAGAGTATTTTAGGAGTACAAGAATGAAAGTAAATATTTTTTAGTCAATATTTTAATCAAATATGTGCCACAAGATTTTGTAGAGAGAAGAGTGCCAATACGTTATAGATGAAAGTGGAAAGTCTAATCATGGGGAACGTTTTCTCAACAACATTTTGAAGCAAGATTTTTTCTAGAATGTCAGTCAAGACTGTTTCCTAATTCCTATCTACTTAAATCCTCATGTCTCCTAATTAATCTAATCCCTGTATTATGGGTCGATCGATCCGTTTAGGATGGTGGTGTACCGGTATCATGACTTTTACTCTGTGTCACAAAGCACTGGAAACACAACACCAGGCAGCTAACACCCTGCTAAAAGGATAAGGACAAAAAGTGCTACATCACCAACACCTTTGCGACACCTGTAAATTATAACTGAACATCTCAAGAGCCTATAATCTATAATCTAAGTTGCAAAGTTATATTAACATTTAAAGCTCATATCAAATGCATGCCCACAAACAAACACGTGTAGTTTTTGTCTTGTCTTGTATCCTGCCACCATTCCTCTAGGGGTGGCCGGTACCTCCACACAAGTGCCTCCACTTGACTCTGTCCTTGCATAATTCTTTCATCTCATCTAATTTCATCACTCTTTTCATGCATGCTCTTCTCTTGTTTCCACTCTGTAAATTCCATTCATTCGCAATCTCACTTATCTGATTAATCCATTCTTTCCAAGGTCTTCCCCTTCCACGCTTACCTATTACATTCCCTTTATACACTCTTTTTGTCAGTCGGTCTTCATTCATCCTTTCAATATGTCCAAACCATCGCATCACACTTCTTTGAGCTTTCACTTTCACGCTTTCTTTTATTCCGCATTCATTCAGAACCCATTCGTTTCTCACTCTATCTTTCAGTGTTTTTCCTGACATACTTCTCAAATGAGTCATTTCTACGGTGCATACCTTATTTACTTCTCTTTCATTCACCGTCCATGACTCGCTTCCATACATCAGGGTCGGCAAAAATATACAGTTCGCGCTTACAAATGCTGAATGTGTACTAACAAATTAAATCCAAACCTCAAATGAACATACACCCTGCCACTTTTGCCAACCTTCCCTGAAAAAGGGGTGACATTGGCAAAGTGAATGTTTTTTTTTAGTATGGGTGGTCAGCCTCATACAGACCTATAAGTCAAGAGTGAAATTCTAAATAAACACATTATATTTACAGGAAGGAGGACCAGTACAAGAATCCCTGCGTTTCGTAGAGATGCCAGTGGTAGATCAAGGAGTGTGTGAAACCCTGTACACCAGCATTGCCAAGGTCACCAGGAGGATGCTCTGCGCTGGAAACATTGGATCTGGAGGAGTGGACGCTTGCTACGGAGACGCTGGTGGTCCTCTCGTGGTTTCGGGTATCCTGAGAGGTCTCTCATCCTGGGGCTTCGGATGCGCCAAGCCCAACTACCCAGGGGTCTTTTCCAGGGTTTCGGAAGCCAGGGATTGGATCGATAGGACGCTGGCTGATGATGCAATGCTGAGAGCTTGAAGAAGATTTGTAAAAAACAAATTAAAGCATGACTTATATACAGTTACTGATTATTAGATCTAATTAAACAACAAATAAATAATTTTGTGAATTTTTATGGTTTTTATTATTTTCATACGATATTGAGGACACTGATACTGCAGAACTTGTATCCAAAGTGAGGCAAACACGCCTAATCTCTATTCAAAGCTGCAATATCTAAAAACAAAACCAGCCGAAATTCGAAAGAGTTGACATTAAAAAATGAGATTTCACAAGTATTTTAAAAAGTACTAGACGTACTTTTTTGGGATTCGCAAGGTGTGATCTACATCCAGTGACGTTTTTAGCACTACCAGCACCCTTGGCGAGCTTTCTAAGGCGCCCCCTATCCACCATTCAAATACATACGAAAAACATATAAAGAGGCGTATATGAGGTATAAAGGGGGCCTGCGGCGCCCTGGGCGGTCGCCAAACCGCGCCCTACCCTAGCGCCGGCGTCTACATCGACTTTTTGCAGACGGGAAGAACGATTACGGGGCAATACTACAACGATTTATTGGATCAATTCGACGGCGTATTGAAGGAGAAACGACCGCGTTTGCAGCGGAAAAAAGTGCTCTTCCACCACGACAACGCGCCGGCCCATTCATCCCAAACCGCCTGTATGGTGTGAGTTACCAGGAAGACCACACGCAATGCAACTAAGCTGCAGATATAGGAAAGCTTCTTGCTGCGGATTGTCCGAAGGGAAACGAAAGTCCGAACACCAAAGATGAAAAGACAGCTGGGTGTCAACAGCACAGGAGAGAGGCAACTCAGATCAAGCAGAACAGTATTCTGAACCAAAAAGATTTGAAGATATATCAGCTTTTCTCATCTTTTACTACGACCGGTCCGTAGTCCAGTGGTAGCACTTCGGACTCGCGAGTGGAAGGTTGTGGGTTCGAATCGCGGCGAAGCACAAAAAATATACAATTTATATTTTCAAATTTGCTCATCCCTGGGTTGAAAAATTTATAAGCCTATACCGGTCAGAAAAAGGTCCGTCCAGCCTTACAGCAACTGATTCTTGCTTGAGAATTGGCGTTTTGTAGTGATGACCAAGCTCGTAAAAGGGCCGGTCAGTATAGCTCAGTTAGTAGAATGCTTGCATTCCATGCCGAAAGCAAGGGTTCAATCTCCACCGAGGGTGTTTCCCGTTTCGGTGTCTATTTCAAACCCAAAACTAGTACCAGGAAGGTGTACTCAGCCTTCTCAAGAAATGAGAACCAGCCCTCTTGGGAGCTGGGAAACCCCCACTACAACTTAAAGAGGTTGGTGTGAAGCCGGCCCCCTTACCCGTAAAAAATAATAGATTCAGAATCGCCACATGCGACCCCTTCGGAGATAACGCAGGCAAGCAGTTACACTATATGTGTAGCTCACTTGCGTTGCCATCGTTATCCATTTTTCCCATATTCTCCCTTGAAGGTCCACAAGAGAGTGTGCTTCTTCAACCTCAAATAAAATCGATTCCATTGTTTTTTCATTTTAATTTTTTTTTAAATGAGTAATAAAAATCTGTTATGTAATTCGATAATAATTAGTACAACTATAAGTTAATGATAAAAATTATCATACGAGTATTTGTTGCTGATAATTTTTTCACCTTTGCGGATTATTCTGATAACAAGTAAACAAAATATATTTGAAAACATTAACCAACTTATCATGTCTCGTGCAGTTATTCTGATATTTTTTGCTTTTATTTGCATGTGCGGAGGTAAGTTAAAACAATTCTCCATTTCCTCACTATATTCATTATTTGAAATACTTGTATTATCTCTTATTGGTCCTTAATTATAGTAAGATGCTCGATTCCCCGCGGAGTACCAGTAAGTCCGGTCGATAGCTCAGTTGGTAGAGTGTTTGCATTCCATACCGAGAGATCGGGCTCGAATCCCACCGAGGGTGTCAGAAATGATTTTTCGTGTCGGTGTTTATTTCAACAGCCAAAATAAAAAACCGGCAAGGCTTACTCAGCCTTCACAAGAAATGAGTACCAGCCCCCTCGTGAGCTGGGATATCATCACTTCAACTGAAGTGGTAGGCGTAAGGCCGGCCTCCTTACCTGTAAAAATAAATTGGTTCCACTCGCCACATGCGAAACCTTTCGGGGATAACGTGGCAAGAAGTTACACTTTATGTGTAGCTTAGTTGCGTTTTGCGTTTAGTTGTCTACAAAAAATAATACTCTTCCATTAGTTGAAAATTTCATTCACGGTGCCTTCTGAATTGAGTTAATTTTGTACTAAAATTTCTTGGCTTCAGGTCTTCCTCCTCGTGCACCCAGGATAGTCGGAGGACTTCCAGCTCCAATAGAGTTTGCTCCTTTCCAAGTCAGCATCCTGGATATCCTGTTTGATGATGGGGTCTATCACCACAGCTTTGGCGGAGCAATCGTCACTGAAAATGCCATTTTGTCAGTTGGACATCTTATACGTCTGTAGGTACCAGTTAAAAACATACTTAGGACCTGTTGCACCAAACTCCAATTAGACAAAAATCAAAATTATGTGTGATTTCCACCATCAAATAAAAAAATTGCTTGCATATACTTAAATCATGTGCATCATCTTTCCTGTTCAAATTCCATCATATTTCCCACTTTGGAGAAATATTTAACCGAGGTTCTTACCAGATTTAAGCAATCAAACTTGATATGTAAATATTGATTGGAAGTTGGTGCAACAGGTCCTTAGTCCACCATTCTCGATATGCTAAAAATAGACCTTCCCCATATCTTTCTAGGCATCTCTATCCTGGGCCTTCTGCATCCAGTCACCAGTAATCCTCTTTATATAGTCTGACCATTGTTCTAGAAGCCTTCCTCTACTTCTGTTGTCCTTACAAGATCTCCACTCTACTATCCTTTTGATCCATATTTGGTCAATTAATCTGATATTCTGCTTTCCCGCGATCACTTCAGGCTTGCCACTGTTTTTCACAACAAATGTTTCTTTTCAGCATCAGCGACAAACCGTTGCTGGTCCGAGCTGGTTCAGCCATCAACAACGTTGGCGGAGTGACCCGCTTCGTGAAGGAGGTCATCCCGCATCCCCTGTATGAGGGAGGCTTCGACTATGACTTTAGCGTGCTGATTCTCGAAGAACCACTTCCTCTGGAGACAGGTTTTGTATAAATATAATAATTGGCCAATTTTTATATGGCGCCGCGCTGTTTAATGGCACTAGCCACCCCAAGGGCGATTTTATGTGTTGAAGCTTCTGTTAAAGAAATGTGTCTTAAGCATCTTCCTGAAACTGCCATCCATCAGGCTTCACACTCCTCCGTAATGGCTTGACCGTTTTTGAATGAAATTTTACATTAAGGAAAAGACCTTAGTTTTAAAATTAAAATATCAATGAAAGAACTGCACTCGATGTTTCCTTTGCCTGGTTTTGCCGCTTAACAGTTGTTAATTATTTTCAGAAAACGTGAAAATTAACCTAGAGATGAATAGTGTAAAGTTTGATTCCAATCGGTTTTTGTTTTGGCTCTGTTGTTGTGTAAAGGCTGCTTCTTTTATGCATTGAAATAATTAATTCCATAAAGCCAAATGGCGTAGTGAAACACGCCGGGTAGGTCACCCTTAACTTGGCAGAGGCAAAAATTCTTATTTTTTTAGTTTTTTTTATAAAATTTGTCTATAAAAAAAATCAAAGATTTCGGGAAAAATAGTTTTAAAAATCCTAGATTTTCACTTTTCTGGAAATCGCATGTATCTAATAGGATACATTGCCAAGCTCCTGGAGAACCACTCGCGCTGTTTTATGTATACAATAGGATACACTGCCAGGCGACCCGAGATTTAGTTCTAAATAAATTTTATGTATATATTATAAAAGGGTTCATTTATTGCGACTTAATTTATTATAAATCAATGATAAATATAATATTACAAATGATATGAAAGAAATAAAACATTTTTTAAGTTAATTTTTATTCAAAAAAATCAAAGTTACAAAAAATCAATTGACCGAAAAGTATCTTGACCACCATAAACTAAAAAGTCAAGGATAAGACCTGATACTCCGTTTTTATCATTATGAATGAGTTGATACGAGTGTCATTAAATTTTGAGAAATGGAAGTCGATACAGATGTAAATGATGATAAGGATGGCAAGGCACTGTAACTGCTAATTGCAGCACTTGGGCTCGGATAAACCCGTGTAATGATGGGAGTTAATCTATTGTTGCAGTAGGTATTATTGATTTTTTCATCAGTGTCAGAATTTAAAATATTCATTGTTTCCAAGGAGGAATCCAAGGAAGGAACTGAGCTTGTAGACGGTGATAGAGAACGAAGCTCATCTTCGTCTGTGGATTCATCACTCATATCTGATGATGCTTGCATGCGAGGAACTAAGCTCTATATTTTTTCTATTTGTGTATGCGGTTTACTTTCCAAAAAAGAAAGCATTCCATTGTGTCAACAAAAAAATAAAATAATAAAGACTAGTTCTATTGAGCATTACCCCAAAATATACTAGGAAAAGGGGAATAATAAATTACATATTCTTAAAAATAAGAAGTACAACACTAAGCAAATAAACGATCAAGATAAGACAAACCATTCAGTATTATTACAAAACACTAAAATTCCATTTTTTCTGGAAATAATGCAAAAACTTGTTTTCTCAGAACTGGTCAGTTTTTGCTTTTGTATGAAATGCATACAAACAGTCCTTCTCCCGGCGCTTGGCAGCGTATCTAATAATATACATCCCCCGGCAACACTACTTCTCTAGTCCCTTAGCAATGTATCCTATTGGATACAGCGGAATAAACATTGGAATAACAGATTATTGGACCAATAAAAAATAAATTTTACTATACATGTTGAAACATTAATTATTTGAGACTATAAAAATATTTTTTAATTTAAATTTAATACAACATTTGTAAAAAATAAATAAAAATTACTGGAGCGCCCGCGCCACCCTTTGACCTCGTTGCCATCTCGTTTGAAAAAAATACACAAAGGCTTTTTACAGATGGTTCATTATTTTTTACCATAAACAATACAACCTAAAGAAGAAGATCCAAATATTTATAAATATTTAATATTTGTAGTCTTGGTCACAGATTTAAATAAAAACGATGTATCTAATAAGATACGTTGCCAAGTTAAGGGTTAATAAAAAATAAAATTCTTTTTTTTCTTTCCAAAACAAGGTCCCACAGCCAAGATATCTAAGATCAAGATGGCTGAGGAAGGATCGGAGGTGCCAGCCGGAGTCATGGCCACGGCTACTGGATGGGGAGCCATGGAGGTGACAGCTCTTTCACATTCCACTACATACGGTCTTATAAAGCTCTTCTACCCTGTACTTGATTTTTATCCGGTCGATTGAAGACACCAACTACATATTCCTTGTGATCCCGATGCAGTTGTATCGAGTCAGTAACTTCGGATTTTGCCTTGTTCTCTCTAGTGGACGAAAAGGTAGATCTAGAATCGCTGCTGGGTCGAGTCACTACCATCGGGAAGGCTTTTCGCCACAAAAAAAAATAGTATTGCATGAGCGTTCTATGATACGCTTCCCCGGATGGAAATGTACAAACGGAACGGATATGGACGGATATTGCTTTATGCGTTATCCCTGAATGTGGTGATTCGGGACCTATTTATTATTTCAGGTGAGGAGGCCGACCTCACACCACAACCACGTTCAGTTGAAGTGGGGGTTTTCCAGCTCCTGGGGTTGCTGGTTCTCATTTCTTGTGAAGGCTGAATAAGCCTTGCCGGTATTTTATTTTGGCATTTGCAAGAAACACCGAAACGGGAAATCATTTCTGACACCCTCGGCGGGATTCGAAGCCTAGCTCACGGCATGGAATGCAAACACTCCACTGACGACAAACAACCAACTGACATAACAATCACTTTTCGATCTTCGTACATGATCCTGTAAGAAAATCAGAGTGACTGGCAAACCGCTGATAATGCCCATCGGAGCAATGGGCGAAACTGTCCGGAAAGAACCAACAAGACCACGGCTACATAGCCCGAAAAAAGTAGTTGTTGTGTCAACAAAAATTGGCCGTGAAAGCTTCAATGTACTCTACCAACTGGTCTATCGACCGGACGTAACAGAGACAATACTATTTTCCAGGAGAGCGCATCTTGGGAGACAGAGCTGCGCTACGTGGACCTCCCCGTGGTGGACTCGGACGACTGCCGGGAGCGCCTGTTCGGCTTCGGGAACATCACGGAGAGCATGATGTGCGCGGGAGACGCTGGTGGAGGAGACGTCTGCTACGGAGACAACGGAGGACCGCTGACCTTCGCTGGAGTCCTCCGGGGACTATCCTCCTGGGGCTTTGGCTGCGCCAGGGAAGGCTACCCTCACGTCTTCTCCAAGATCGCTTGGGCCAGGAGGTGGATTGACAGAGTTCTGGCTAACAACTCGTACGTCGCGGAAATGGACGACTTCTAAAGTTTTTATTTGTATACATCTTCACATTGTATCTATCTAATATCTGCATATAAACCATAATCTGAGTTGCAGAGATATATTTACATATAAGGTCAGACGCGTGCTTAGGGTACATTTCAGAATAAATATTTTCTCCCATTCCTTTTTTTTTTTAAGAAATCCTGTGCGGGAGACTAGCTAGATTTCAGAGACTCTATGGGTCTATGAAACTTGTTGTAGTAACGCAGAGGTGTTTACGAGTTTAGTCGTCGCTACAAAGCGCCAATACTCAAGCAAGACCCAGTTACTGTAAAGGCTAGTTCGCACAAGGCGACTATTTTAGTCGAGTACCGAGTAATTTAGTGGTGGGCGGGGCCACAGAGTATGTAGGTTTATAGAGAGCGGTCTTAGAACAAAAAAAAGGTAACCAAGTAGTATTTAGTATTGTCTAGACATGTAGGGTAGTTACTGGCGCTATCCATCGTTTCATATAAAAGTAATACTTGGTTACATTTTTTTTGTTCTAAGACCGCTCTCTATAAACTTACATACTATGTGGCCCCGCCCACCACTAAATTACTCGGTACTCGACTAAAATAGTCGCCTTGTGCGAACAAGCCTTAAGGCTGGAAGGACCATTTAGTGACCGGTCTTTGGTAAAGATTTGTGAATTTTTCAACCCAGCGAAAAGCAAATTTGAAAATATAAATGGTATATTTTTTGTGCTCCACCGGGATCCGAATCCACAACCTTCCATTTACGAGTCCGAAGTGTTGCCACTGGACTACGGACCGGTCGTTGTTAAACTATTAAAGATTTCAGAAAGTGCTAACAATCAAACTTAAATTTTGAATTTTAAATCTCAATATCAAGCTTAAATTAGATTGCCTACCTATTAGGCGCATATGCCTGTATGGGATGCACGCCCCTGTTTAAGGATTATTATCAATGCACGCCCACAAACAGATAGTGTAAGTTCACACTTACACATGCTGCATGTGCACTTACAAAAAATCCTCACATGAACATAAAACTCGCACCTCATGCCGCTTTTGCCTAAAATCGGGGTGGCATTGACAAAAGTAATGTTATGATTCTAATCTAATCTAATCTAAGTTGCAAAGATATGTTACATTGGAGATTCACATTATATGTATTCTCACAAGCAGACACGTACAAGTTCGCACATGCTGTAGAAAATGGTTCACTTTGCCAATGTCAACCCTGTTTCAAGGAAGGACGGCAAGAGTTGCAGGGTGTATGCCCATTTGAGATTTGGGTTCTTATCTTGTACGTTCACATGCGGCATGTACCAGCGCGAACTTGTTCGTGTCTGCTTGTGGGAATGCATATAATATGAATCCCCAATGTTAAATATCTTTGCTACTTAGATTAGATTAGATTAGTGTCGGCGCTATGGCCAAGCGGAAGCTTTAACTAGCGTGAATGAAATAAAATCAACGCTGGTTGGAGTGGAGTTAAAAGTCGGTGAAGTGCATTCCTCTTCTTAAAACTTGTAAGTAAAATGCATTTATGATACGTGTAAATTAAAATTTTAATGAACCTTAAAATATTTGACGAGACGTTTCAGAAGAACGTACATTATTCACGATGTGTCGTAGCCAACGTCTTCAGGAGGCACCATTTTTTGCATGACGATCAGGGATGAACTGATTGTCACATGTCACTTTTTTATTTTAAATTATATGCATTCTTTTATGCACATTATTAATATGCACAAGAATGAATAAATGACATGATGACTCCATAAAGCAATGATTGGTAGTTGTCACTGTTACCTTGGTTACGGATAAAACAATCAGCAACCTTGACTATTATAACCAATGACTAGTGTCAGTAGAGGTAGGAATGTCATGACAACCAGACATATGCAAGCGATGAGTCTATGCATAAGTTAGTCAAGTAACACATAAAGATTTTTTAGAGACTGAGTGCCGTGGCCTACTCGTATATGTAGAACCAAACTGCATGCTAACTTCGTTTACAATTTAATGTTTTTTTTTGCCATAGTAGGTACTGTTTTGTTTAAAGGGTTCAAAAGTCTTTGAATTAACAAAACTGGTCTTCTTTCATAGATAATTATTTTACACTTGGATTTATTTAACAATTTATATTTATTTTTAACAATTCACATTTATGGTGTAGCACTTTACATTTACTTCACAGTTGGTCTTCACTTACTATGTCTGTTCAAAAGCAGAGCGACGTATATGGACTGACTCTTGCAAGCCGCTTGCAGCCCTTTATACTCCTAAAGACAGTAGTTTCTAGAAGCCAGTTTTGCTGGATTGTTCTAGAACATAAAGCTTCCAGTAGGTACATGGTTGAATGTGTCTTTCCTAGGTACCTATAATAATTACTCCAACTTATATCGGCTATTAATACACCTACCTACCTACTTAACATTTAGTATTTGTTATTTACATAACAATACTTTTATTTTTATTTTTTTTAAACCATGAGTGAGTTTAGCATAAAATTTCTTTTTGCATATTCCTGCAAATCCTTCATCTCTTTTTTCATCGACTAATTAACTACCGCTAACTCAATAAAAATAAGAATTATCGAGAGATTCCTACTCAATGCGCAATCAGTAAGGACTTATTCAATAATGAATGCTTAATGCCTCTAGACAAGCAGTGTCCAAATGTAGGTATTGCAAATTTTTTATGTCGGTTGACTTTTGGATAGTATATATTTAAAAGCTAAATTCTAGTTGTAATTTTGTTCTTTTCTTGTCGAATATCAGATCAAGCCTATCCTGTTGTAAACTTGCACCTTCCTGAAATAAAAGTGCTGCATCATCAAGAACTGTCTTTGTCTGCAATCTCTCTAACCTCGAATTAATGACGAAGATTCCAGAAGACTTGGAAGCATAGAGCCAGAATCTCCAGCATTTGAGAAACACCAAGACGGATGAATTTAAATTGTGACCTAATCTAATCTAATCTAATCTAAATTGCAAAATATAAGTGACATTAGAGATTCACATTACATGCATTTTCACAAAACAGACATGTTTAAGTTCGCGCTTAAACATGCCGCATGTAATCCTATAATATCAACACCCGAATCTCAAATGGGCATACACCCTACAACGCCTGCCGATCTTCCCTGAAACAGGGGTGACATTGGCAAAGTGAACCATTTTCTACAGCATGGGTGGTCAGCCACGTACCAACCTATAAGTCAAGGAACATACACAGCAAATTACATTTAATTACCTATTTTTTTTAAATTAAATTTACCTTATCCCAGGAATCCTGTACACCGTATCTATTTGAAGATGGGACGGAATAAAACATGGCGGCGTATCAACAGCTGATCCAACTGTGCAGGCACCCCCATGTTTTATTTATTTATTCCATCGTATCTCCAGATAGCTACGGTAAGATCCACCGAAGACTGCCAAGACTTCCACTCCAGGTCCAGCTTTGGTCTCCTTCAACTTCATCACCGTTGTCCATTTTGCACCTCCAGGAATCTCAACTGCGGATATCAACGATTATTTCGCCAACCTTTGCCAAAATGAAATTGACTAATGTAAATGCACGCGCCTGACTTAAATCGGTGCTCGGGTCTATAGCCAAGAGGACAAAACGGTGATTTCGAATAATGCGATATGTCCGGTCGATAGCTCAGTTGGTAGAGTGCTCGCATTCCATGCCGAGAGCTCGGTCTCGAATCTCAACGAGGGCGCGAGGGTGTCTGAAATATATAATATTTCCCATTTCGGTGTTTATTTCAAATCCAAAATTAAATACAAGCAAGGTTTACTCAGTCTGTACAATAAATGAGTACCAGCCCACTTGGGAGTTGGGAAATCCCCATACTGTAAAAATAAATACGTTATACGCGCCACATGCGAACCCTTCGGGAAAAGCGCGGTAAGAAGTTAGACTCAATGTGTAGCTTAGAAGCGTTTTTAGTAGCGTGTTTGAAACGAGACAACATTGGTTCGGTTTCCTTGACCATAACTTTGACCCTAGTTCAACACAGGGGCGATCATAGGAATTAAGATCTAGTTCGGCAACTTCTAGGTTTTGGGCGGTTTTCGACAGGACAAGATTATTTTTTGTGCGCAACTCCAAAACAATAAAAATCCGAGTTTTTTCATATTCCATATAGCCAGTGGCGTTTACAATTTAATTAAACCAAAAACGAAAAACCGATTTTTCCAGGGAAACCTGTCTGAACAAAATTTGAAATAGCAATTATCTGAAAACAATGTTAAGAAACATATAACATAGTCCCTGCATGTATAAAACTGAAATAATATGTACAATAATTGCAGGTAGGTTTTTTTATCGGATATTTCTCGAACTGTTATAAGAGAATAATGTAAGTTGTCTTATGACGGTTCGTGTAATATCCGTTAAAAAAAACTGTGTAGTTATAATTATTGTAAACATGTAAAACGACCGTAATTCCAACTTGAACCTAAAAATGAAATAATATTGCATTAGTTGTCTTAAATAAATAACCACCGTGGTTTTTTGTTGCCGTTTCAGACGGACCTTTAAAGTATCTATGAAACTCTTACCTTAGTCATTGTAGAATCTCTAGCATTATGTAGTTGTTCTTGTCCCACGACACTTACACATAAATAATGAAAAGCTTAGTGGAAGCCGCCTGAGCCACATCAAATATCAGAGTAAATGATTGATTATAATAAGACAAGTCAATAACTCGATACTTGAAGTGGCCTTAAGAAAGGCCGTTTTTCTCAATTCTTCCAAACACACACAGTATCTAAGGCATAAAACCGCTGACTTAATGATTTTTAAAATTGCGAAAAAAGTAAGGAAAATGTGCATGTAAAAACCTAAATCATAAATGAATGCAAGCCCTGCCACTCTTATTTGTAAATAAGCTCAGGGCGCCTCTCTTTTTTTAAATATGCTTTTAAAACGTCATCGTAAAAAGAAGTACCACGTTTTATATCAGTCAACATTTTTTTTTCTATCGCGATACTCGAGAGGTCGGTGAGGCGTTGCTGACCCTGAGTATTACGCAAATATGTGTGCAAACGTTTGAGGGACGAAAAAGAGCGCTCTGCAGAAGCACTACTCGCGGGAATAGTGACGATCAACTTAGCCAGCCGGACCACCTGGGGGAAAACTTTATCTAAACTGTTGGTGAATACATGTTCTATTAAGTCATGAACACTTAAATTTTGAAAATCCGCTGTTTTATAAACGCATCTTAATTCATTTTTTAAACGGTCTACATCAAAGCTCAGAGTGCTGTACAATCTTACAAAGTTATTCACTAAATCGTCAGGAAAAGTAGAGGTAAACTTACGGAAGTTATCACAAGCAAGTAACTCAAAAAACTTTAAGTCTTTTAAGCTCTTAAACCGATCGCGAATCTCGCTAACCACATTGTCAATCAATCCATTGAAGAGTTGTTTGAAATGTGTCTCCATATTTTCAATATTACGTTTTCGTTTAGGAGTTCCGCAAATTTTAACTACTTTATTATAAATTTCCATAAACTTAGAACGTAAATTTAGTAAATAAACTTCGAAATCTTTAATTTTACGAACGCAGTATGCAATATCAGACGTTTTGTTTTGTAGAATATCGAAAATAATGTCCGTCTCTGAGAAAATGGCATCAAAAATATGTAAAAAAAAATTAAATTCAAATTCTTTCAGGCTATAGAAAAAAGACGTAGCTTGTGTTAATGTATCACCGTCCCACAGATCCACATTGTCACACATTTCCTCGAAGAAATTAATCAAGTTACTTTTTTCTTTAAATACAACGTTTACTATACGCGAGTGATACGACCAACGAGTCTCAGAAGCGCGAGGAATTTTTTTCATGTCAGCGAATTTATTAAAATGAGCTAAACGTTTCGTGCTAGTGTGAAAAAAATTACCCAACATTTTTAAAATATGAAAAAAACGCTTTGCTTCCCCGACACGTTCGAAAGATTTTGATAGAACTAAATTTAGGACATGCGCGGAACACCAAACATATAAAGCCAATGGGCATTGAATCCTTACTAATGCTTGAACTCCGTTTTGTTCAGACGATAAAACTGCTGCCCCGTCGTATGTTTGAGCTACTAATTTAGATAAACAATTATATTTTTCGAGAATTTCCAACACCACGGCACTAAGAGATGAAGCTGTGCGATCAGCACTCACATCTACGTATTTGATGAAACGATCTACAACCTGAGATTCATGAAAATACCGCAAAATAATAACTAATTGTTCTCGACCGCTTATATCTGGCGTTTCGTCAATCATTATAGCAACAAAATCCGTCGAATTAATTTGACTTTGAATTGAATCATTAATTAAGGAAGCTACACTAGAAATTAAATCATTCTGGGTTCTACAAGATAAACCGGTAAAAGCATTTGTGCAAATTTGCAGGTGATTTTCTAAAACACCGTCGTATTTAGCTAAGAGGTCTACTAACTCTAAAAAATTCCCTTTATTAACTGAAGAAGAACTTTCACTGGCTCCACGAAACGGTAACTCTTGTTTTCCTAGAAAACAAACTATATCGATTAATCGTTTAAAAATATTAATATTTCGTTCTACCTTTGCATTATGTTTATCGATATCTTCACGTAATTGATGATTGATTCTTGTCTCAATACGATTTTTACCAAACATCTTAATTTTTAAAGACGATTCAATATGTCTGAGGGAAGTTTCATGTTTTTTCGCGGTACCATGTAAATTATGCAAATCTATATACCCGGTATCGCACCAAACAGATTTATCGTTTGAAAACAACAAGCACGAAAAACAAAACAAACGATTACTATGCACACAGCCAGTTAACCACGGAAAAGTTTCATAAGCTGATTTGTGAAATCTTCTCGACCGATTAACCGTTTTCTGGATTTGCACTAACTCTAAAGATGGTGTTGACCGTCCTTTACTTATCACTTGCATTTTATCGTTAAAACTAAGCTTAGAAAACGAACCGAATTTAATTTTTAGAAAGCACACATTTCCCTTACAATTTTCACAACTGAAGTTATCCATTGTAATAATTAAGTTTCACAATAAATCACAAAAACAATCACAGACGTCAAAAATAACGCGCGCGGGCTTGGAAGAAATTGGAGAATGAACAAAAAGTTAAAATTCACACACTTCTTTTCTGCATCTCTTTCATATATATCACCAGTTTATTTCTGTCTCTACTCTACTATGACGTAAGTGCGCTTCCAATTATTATTGTCTTTTGACCCAGGCAAGCCTGAGTTGAAGCGTACAGACGGTGGCCACATGTGGATGTATGAGTGGGAATTTGTTTACATGTATGGCCGCGCTAGGACCGAGATAAAGTTCAAAATCTCCTTGCTGGACCGCGCTGAGCGTATTGCATGCGTGAAAACGGTAGGCGCTAACTTACAAATGTCTAATTCGGGGCTACGAAAATTGCCTATCTTTTAGGCGTCGATTAATATTGTTTCTTATTAAAATTATTGTTACAAAAATATTTTTTCTTTCCTAAAAAGTAAGTTAGGCGAGGCCTAATGGTCTTTATGATATGCACGCCACTGGTTCAACAGATGCTATTGATTGATTATAAATTAAGAATTCATTAAAAAAAGAATTAAACAATGGCTTATTCATCGATAATGTATAAAGATAGAAGAAAACAACTTTGGCTAACACTAATTTTAATGAACACTATGTATTCACATTCATAAAGCTGTAGTTTTCTGAAATAAATAAATAAAAATAAATAAATAAAACAAAAAATAAAAAAGATGTTTCTCGCTAGGAAAAATGGCTTGGTCAATTGTATCTGTATT
The DNA here is from genome assembly GCA_951799405.1 of Agapetus fuscipes. Taxonomy (NCBI): domain Eukaryota; kingdom Metazoa; phylum Arthropoda; class Insecta; order Trichoptera; family Glossosomatidae; genus Agapetus; species Agapetus fuscipes. Next base: position 414,648 of record OX637336.1, read on the forward strand.
TCTCTAGAAATTTTTGAAAACAATCATTATCTCAGATTTGTTTCGAGTCATGCGCAAGTACTGTCTCTATATCATCATGTGTTAATTCATTGACTCCAATTTAGACTGGAGGGGGGAGGGCAGGGCGCGTGCCTTCTAAATTTAAACTTCCGACGCCGCGCCGGAAACGCCCGAGTGACGGCGGAAACGCCCGACCGACAAGTACGTCTACTTACAGTAAAGGCTAGTTCGCACAAGGCCACTGATTTAGTCAAGTAACGAGTAATTTAGTAGTGGGCGGGGCGCTACTCGCCCGTGAAGCGTTCGCATTACGGTCCAGTACAGTACACAAGTGCGAAGTTGGCTGCAGAAAGCCCTTTCTATAATGGCGGAAAATTTGAATTGGCTGCAGTTTGAAAATATTAATTGAGTATTTAAATCATGTTATTATAAAGCCCTTTAAATTGGCTATGTTTTGGTAATATTAACTGATTTATGCCCGGCCACCTAGCTAGGAGCCTGTTTAGCAAACAACTTCGAAACTCGACTTTTGTAAATTCGAAATGTATTTTATGGTTTATAAAATAATATACACATTTTAAATAAAAACAACACATGACTTTTTGATGTTTATAATAATATCTACCATTTACGCTGCAAACATTATTTTTTAATTGGATTTTTATCTTTTCAATGATGTGTACAAAGTATATTTTGTATGCACACACTATAATACGGCTCGCAGTCTGCAGCTGCATTCAGATGCATTTCTCTGTTGCGTTTTTCGTTGTTGACAATTAACATCAATATTCGACATGTAAAATCGGCATTTCAAATACACGGCGGTCACCAATCAATTATCAAGTTAAAGAAGAAACATGGTTCAACTTTTCAGAGGCTGACCGCGAGAAACTTGTTCAATCCTGCTACATTTATGCCTCTCACGTCTGTCACAGATACCAGCTGATGGCTTACAGTGGCATAAAATTGTAATGCCTCTAATCAGTTATCCCCGTGTGTCACTGAATTGTTTCTGTACAAAACAATAAGTAACAATCCATCTGAAGGATATCATAAGGCCTGTGATATGACAAATTTATGGTAGGTACCTATAAACATCGATCAATGTAAAAGATCGATGTTTTTAAATACGTAATAAATTCATGGACGATAATAGTTATTTCCACAACATCTTTACCAAAACTATATTTGTACAGCTCTATTGTCCGAAAACTTAAAAATTACTACAATTTCATCCAGCAAGGAGCTACATGATTGTATTTTTGACAGCTGATATCCGCACCAAAAATCGATGTCATACTATTCTTATCGAAAAAAAATTACCTTTCTCAAAACTTTTTGGACGTAGATAAGTCCTAGCAACTTCTATATTCTCAAGAGTTTCTAAAAAACCAAGGATATCGGTGTGCATATCCACTTATTTACAGTTTAAACATGACATAACCTCACTGACAGGTCGCTAATTTTAGGGAGCGGAACATCGGGCTCGCAAATATAAGAAGTTCTTAAGTACTTAAATATTTTTAAACAGCACTTTATCTTTAAATATTCTTGCTGAAAACGGGCATTATCTTTTCAAACTGCAGCCAATTTAAATTGCCGCCATTCTTGCATTTCCGTTTCCCCGCCAAGAGTGAGCGGCCAATGGCGCGGCCGCTAATAAACTCGACTCGGACTCGGGCTTTTCCGTGGCTCTTCGGACTCGGACTTTTCCGTGGCTTCTCGGCAACACTCGCCCACGGACGGTGGGCGGGGCCGCTACTTGCCCGAAAAAATAGAATGAAATGGATCGGCTTGACTAAACCATTGACTTAACTACTGGACTAAATTGTTGGGGTTCGCACACGTTTAGCCACTAAATTACTCGTTACTTGACTAAATTACTCGCCTTGTCCGAACCAGCCTTTATAGTGTCCATAATTTGCGTTTCCACTGACAGATGCTGTCAGGGTGTGAACGCAACAATCATCTGTGACTGTTGCGCTCTATGCGCTGCGTGTGGACAACACGCAAGATAATCATAAGTATGTCTAGCCAATGATTCAGTTAGAGATGCTTTTGCTTTGCGAACGAAAGGCCTAGGTTTGATGATGATGAAGTACTTTTATGGCAGTGTGTCATTGCAAAGGCGCTGGTCCATATGATTGGACGAAGAGGTGAGTCTTGAGACGTCTTTTAAACAGTCTCTCCAAATCCAGTTCCCTGGGTGAGGCGGGAATAGCATTCCAAGTCATTGGAGCGGCCGCCTTGAATGCCCTGTCTCCAAAAACACAGGTAAAAATAGGTTTGTATCAAAGTTCACAGTTTTGGTGTTTTTTTTTCAGTACCCGTCTATGTGTTTATTTCAAACCCAAAATCAAAATACCGACAAGGTTACTCAGCCTTCACAAAATATAATATAAAGTATGTACAGTGGAGATAAAAACTCTAAAAAGAATGACAGGAAAAACGTTAAAGATAGAGTACAGAATGAATGGATCAAAAATAAATGTTGTAAGATGTGAGGGCATTTAAGTACAAATTAATATAATGAGATGGTTTTTGCGTTTGGAAAGAATAGATGATGAACGCGCGACAAAGAGTATATACAGAGGAAATGTAAGAGGCAAGAAAGCCAGGGGAAGACCGACAAAGAAATGGCTCGATCAAATTAGTGAAATGTTGAAGGATTGGGTTATACAGAGTGAATGTAGAACAAAGAAATGAATGAAAAAAGTGATAGGCATGATTTATCTAAGAAAAGTATGTCAGGATAATAATTAATAAGAGGAGGTGACTCTGCAGAGATTCTGGCCACACCTAGTGGAACGTCGGCTTCACTACAGTTACAGCTACACAAGCAAAGAAAACCAGCCCGTTCGAGAGCTGGGAAATCCCCACAAAAAAACTACATAGCCGTTTTGATTATATTCGTTTTCGGTCGATAGGTAAAGTGCTTGCATTCCATGCCGAGAGCCCGCGTTCGAATCCCACTGAGGGTGTCAGAAATGATTTCCCGTTTTGGTGTTTATTTCAAACCCCCAAATAAAATACCAACTAAGTTTAGTCAGCCTTCACAAGAAATGAATACCAGCCCCTCGGGAGCTGGGAAACTTCCATTCAATTACAGTGTTTGGCGTAAGGCCGGCCCCCTTACCTGTAAAAGTGAATAGGTTCCGCTCGCCAATGCGAAACCCTTCGGGGATAGCGCGGCAAGGAGTTACACTATATGTGTAGCTGAGTTGCGTTGCGTTTGCGTTGCGACTACAGTTACAGCATAACAATCATAATTTAGCGGCATTGAATGTTGTCCATGGATGAACACGCAGACATGTTGACTGTTGACTGTCGAGGGATCGTCTCTAGGAGACTTCATTCATCCTTGAATTAAATAATCACATACAATTAGTACAGAACTTATCGCAAACAAATTGCAATAAAATAATCTGTGTGAGAGCGACAAACGCAATTGTAAAAAAAAATACCATTGTGCTGTAGCCGATAACTGGCATTGTACTATTGTTGAGGTAACCTATTTAACTGTACAGGTATCTCGCTGATTAATTATTTAAGCTAATCAATAAAACGCAAAAAAAAAGTTAACTCCAGTTTTTTTAAATCCGAATTCTTCCCTGTCGTTCATTACTGTCGCTTCTATCTGATATCAACTATCATAGTAATTTGTTTTCTTTAGATCCTGCATCTCTAAAAAGGAATTGGTGCTTTTGATAAATCATTGGTTGAGTCCGGCCGATAGCTCAGCTGGTAGAATACTTGAGTTTCATGCCTAAGGGTTAACGTTCTACCCCTTCCAAGGGTGTCAGAAATTCATATTTCGGTGTTCATTTCAAAACAAAAATATAATTTCAAAAACGAAAATATTCCGGTCGATAGCTCCCTAGCTATAGCTAGTTGGTAGAGTGCTTGCATTCCATGCCGTGAGCTCGGGTTCGATTTGCACCGAGGGTGTCAGAAATGATTACCCGTTTCGGTGTTTATTTCAAAACCCAAAATCAAAAAATCGGCAAGGTTTACTCAGCCTTCACAAGAAATGAGTACCAGCCCTCACAGGAGCTGGGAAACCCCGACTTCAACTGAAATGGGTGGCGTAAGACCACCCCCCTTACCTGTAAAAATAAATAGGTTCAACTCGCCAGATCGTTAGCAAGAAGTTACACTATATGTGTAGCTTAGTAGCGGTTTTTTGGCGTTTTAATAATAATAATTCTCAGCCTTCATGATAAAGAAGAACCAGCGTCCTCGGTGGCTGGTGTGAGGTCCCTTCACAGTAAAAATAAATAGGTTAGACTCGCTACATGCTAAATAAGTTCTGTACCTTAGAGCATAAACAACGGTAGTCACATTTAGTAAAATGTGCAGGAGACGAGTTTTACTGAAAATGTGCACTTTTTTAAACCATCATAACTTCTAAACTAGACGAGATATTTTTGATCTGTAAAAACTGTTTATCTTCTTTTATCGAAGTAATGTGAACAACGTATGTGGAACTTCCGTGGTTTATGCTCACACTTTTATGTGCATCCCATATTTATTACACTTGATATCTCAGTAACTATGAGTCCGAGGACTCCAATATTTTTACCACTTATAGAACAGCTAATTATAATAATTTCTGCATCATTAACTCAAAAACGCAAAAAAGTGGACTTCCGTTGTTTATGCTCTAAGGTACAGAGTTGCATTGTACGTGCAGCTTAGCTGCGCGTATTGCGTTGCGTATTGAAGAGGCGATGCTTTTACCTCCCTCGTTAACTTCGAATAAAGGAAAAATCTTAAAATTTACAAAACGTTTTCACACAAGGAAAATTCCCCTCGCAAGGTAATACTGACGACAAAATGCTAATTTTTACAGCACGTTAGTCGTTTTACAAAAAACGACCTCCATCTGTGAAAACATAACACTTCCTGTCTATGCAAAATGAAAAGCAAATTATTACATCCATGATACAAATACGTCAAATCTAAGTTACTTATACATGTTTTTTCCCTCACCAAGCTCAAGAGCTTGTCTTTTTTATTGGTATGGCGTTAATTTTAATATTGTAACTGTTTTATATCATAAGTTTGTGTAATTGTTATGTAAAAGAAACACGAAATAAATATTCAAAAAAAAAAAAAAAAGTATTTAGATCCACTCTGAACATGCTCTCGTCACATGTTGGTGAGTGCTACCTTTTTATTTCTACAGGTAAGGGGTCCAACCTTCAACTGAAGTGGTGGTTTCTCATCTCTCGAGGGGGCTGGTACTCATTTATTGTGAAGGCTGAATAACCCATGCAGGTATCTAATTTTTTAGTTTGAAATAAACAACGAAACGGGTAATCAATCATTTGCTGACACCCTCGGTGGGATTCGAACCCGAGCTCTCGGCATGGAATGCAAGCGTTCTACCTACTGAGCAATCGATCGGACCGAAATCAGAATAAGCAAAAGTATAATGTATAATCAACGTTGCAAATATACATCGACATTCATGGTTCGTAATTAATCCATGCCCACAATATGGCGCTTGTAAGTTCGCGCTTACACATGCTGCATGTGGACGTACAAAATTAACCAAAGCCCGGAAACACAAAATCAAGAAAAATAAACCAAACTTCGCATGAACATAAACTTTGAAACAACTGCTGCATAAAATTTGTGACAAGTGTTATGGAAAAAAAGCACTTCATCCTCAGTCGTCGTGAAGAGAGGGTGTCTCCTGAGGACTTTAGCTACGTCGCTAACGAAACGTCGAGAATAATGTAAGTTCAATTATAACGGTTCATCTAATATCCGATTAATAAATGTCAACTGTGTAGTGATTATTATTGTAAATATAAACTTTGCAACACCTGCCGCGTTTCCCTGAAACCTGGGTGGAATTGGAAAAAGTGAATCAAGTTTTTGCAGCATCGGGGATCAGCCTCATACCAACCTGCCAGTCAAGCGACGAGCAATACAATCTGTTAATTATTATTTGTTTCTTTGTTCTTTGTGTCGAGTCTACGTTAACTGTATCTCCTACTCGTGATGGTCTAAACCTCCAAATTTCACCGCCATTACTCTCTGTTCTCGCGCCTAAATGTGAGAACATCATTTGTGAATCGCACGACGATTAGAGACTCCAACGGAACACTCGATTCCCGCAACAATGGCACTTCATTATCAAATTGATATTCAGAAATAACTGTAACAGCATTTAAATTCTAGATCTGATTCCCAGCTAAGAAAGTACCGACTCAGAGAAAAGCTGCCTAAAGGTAACTGCAAACTCGAATAGAGTCCGTACATTTCATTCGGTTCCATGATATAACGAATCATGACAGAATGACACAAGACAGAACATGACATGACAAAACCTTACATGAGATTACATCTGATCTAATCTAAGTTGCAAAGATATGTATCATTGGGGATTCACATTATATGCATTCTCACAAGCAGACATGTACGAGTTCGCACTTGCACATGCCGCATGTGAACCTACAACATAAAAACTCAAATCTCAAATGGACATACACCATGCAGCTCTTGCCGTCCTTCCATGTGTGAATACACAAACCCTACAAAGTTAAATAAGCCTAATTCATTTTTTTTTTTTTTTTCATGTTGAGTCTTCATAAGGCATCTTCATACGCACGCAACTAAGCTACACATGTAGTGTAACTTCTTGCCTGCGTTATCCCCTAAGGAATCGCATGTGGCGCTTCGGGACCTATTTATTTTTACAGGTAAGGGGGCCAGCCTCATACCAACCACTTTAGGTTGAAGTTAGGGTTTTCCCAGCTCCCGTGGGGGATGGTTCTCCATACAAGAGAGTAAAAACAGTCAAATAGCTCTTCTGAGATTTAGCATTTTGTTCGTTGGTAGAACTGCGTACAAAAAATATCGACAATTACATAATCGCTAACAGATGTACATATTAATACGTTTACTGACATGTACGTTAAGTATGTACATTCGTTAACCATATAATGCGCATGTGTATGTGTGTGTGTAAGCATGAACCTATATGTCGCTTACTCCGTTAAAACAGTAAACACATTTACGGTTTAGCATACGAGGAGCATCCGATAAGTTATGACTTGTGCACGATTTTTTTTCACTTCAAAACGGTTGTCATCATCTAAAAATGTTTCGCAAAAAACGCAACTAAGCTACACATATAGTGTAACTTCTTGCCTGCGTTATCCCCGAAGGAGTCGCATGTAGCGCTTCGGGACCTATTTATTTTTACAGGTAAGGGGGCCGGCCTCACACCAACCACTTTCAGTTTAAGTGGGGGCTTCCCAGCTCCCGGGGGGCTGGTTCTCATTTCTTGTGAAGGCTGAGTAAACCTTTGAGATCGAACCCTTGCTCTCGGCATGGAATGCAAGCATTCTACGAATTGAGCTATCGACCTTTTTACGAGCTTAGTCGTCGTCGCTACAGAGCGCCAATTCTCAAGCAAGACCCAGTTGCTGTAAGGCTGGATGGACCTTTGGTGACCGGTCATTGGTAAAGGTTTTATGAATTTTTCAATCCGGCGAAGAGCAAATTTGAAAATATAAATGGTATATTTTTAGTGCTCCGCCGGGAATCGAACCCATAACCTTCCCATTCAGAGTCCGCAGTGTTACCACTGAGCTACGCACCGGTCAATATTAAATTCAATATTAAATTATGTTAGGAGTAGAAACCAGAGACCAGTGTTGGTAGTTTTTTGTTACAGGGCATCCTCACACAGTCATTAGCATCTATAATCTTAGCTGCAAAGATATATTGACATTTGAGGCTCATATTTAATCCGTGTCCACAAGCAGTCACAGTAAGTTCGCGTTTACACACGTTGCATGTCTAAATACAAACTAAATGAAACCTCACAAGAACATAAATTTTGCAACTCCTATCGCTTTTCCCTGAAACCAGGGTGGCATTAGCAAAAGTAAACCAAGTTTTTACAGCATGGGGCCTCATGGTCAGCCTCATACCAACTCATTAGTCAAGGAGCATGCCAAGAGGAATCCTTCTATTAATACTTTAAAACTATTTAAATTCATTGAAATATCTAGGTCAGCATAGTTTACTAAAGTTATACTCTGCTTACCACCCATGCTGTAAAAAATGGTTCACTTTGCCAATATCACCCCTGTGCCAGGGAAGGTCGGCAAAAGTTGTAGGGTTTATGTTCATTTGAGGTTTGGATTTTATTGGTAAGTACACATTCAGCATTTGTAAGCGCGAACTACACGTGTTTGTTTGTGGGCATGAATTTGATATGTGCTTTTATGTTCTTGTTCTTGTATACTGCCGCCATTCCTCTAGGGGTGGCCGGTACCTCCACACAAGTGCCTCCACTTGACTCTATCCTTGCATACTTCTTTCATCTCATCTAGTTTCATCACTATTTTCATGCATGCTCTTCTCTTGTTTCCACTCTGTAAATTCCATTCATTCGCAATCTCACTTATCTTATCAATCCATTCTTTCCCAGGTCTTGCTCTTCCACGCTTACCTATTGTATTGTACCAACATAGATTGTATTGTACTTAAATATAATATTGTAATGATGACTATATAGATACAGAGATATATAAGTATCACTTGTACGGCGGACGCCAAGTAAAGAGCACATTAGGGTAACGCCGTTTAAATTTGTACCATAACTGTCGACCGGCAAGATTCAAGAAAACGAAAACATCGTGAGTTAAATTAAGGTCTATTCAAAATGACGGACAGGTTCGAAAAATTAGGTTTTTTTACAATTCGATATCTCATTTCTTTTTTCGACGACGAATACAAGATTTTATAGCAGTTCGTAAACACTGTTCAGTAAAAAATATAAGAGCACCATTTTGAATGTCTATAAATATGAATGTTGTTTGTCTATGAATGTTTAATAAAAATATGAATACGCACATTTAATAACTACCTAAAATCGTTCGTTTATTGTATTTCAATAAGTTTCCTTGACTTATAGGTTAGTATGAAGCTGACCACTCATACTGTAAAAAATGGTTCACTTTACCAACAGTTATGTGTCAGGTAAGGTCGGCAAGAGTTGCAGGGTTTATGTTCATTTGAGATTGGGTTTTATATTTTATTTTAGGTTCACATGCAGCATGTTTAAGTACGAACTTAAAGTCTTAAATGCAATATATTTTTGTAACTTAGATTATAGATTATCATAGATTTAGATAGATAGGCAATGTTTTTTTTTGCGTACATTTTTCACAGTATCCAGCACCGATATAAAAATTAGGTACCTCTGTGGTCCAAATTTCATTTAATCGTTTAGCCCACAGATCACGGAATAAACCTTTTTGCTATTTTGAATAACAAACATCAAACGGTGCATTTAAAATATTAATAGCATGTAGTAAGGTTGATTAGATAGTTTTATGTTTCAATTAGGTACGTAAATGTTATTTGTTAGTCAACCATAAATTAAAGGTAAGTAGGTGTATTTTTTTAAACCTACGTGAATACACCTTAATACTGGTAACATACGGTAAAGATTGTAAATAAAAAACCGCCCGACATTACCTTAAACTTGTGCCATTTGAAAAATAATACTGTCAGCAATGATAAAAACATACAATCATTAGAAGAATTAATGGATCTAAGTAAAAAATATACAACTGACAAAATATTCGAATACATACCTTAATAATGCCAAGCTAACTTCCACTCAAAACACACACGACAAATTCCCGAGTTTGATGTAAACGTTCTCAAAAGAAAATGAAGGTATCGAATGAGTTTTTTTGTGTTGTCCACACTACATCAAAGAGTTACCATACGTGAATAAATACTTAAGATTGCAAGATTTTTGTCAGTTCCAATGGAATTGGTAACATACTAAAAGAAAAATTTCGGAGCCAAAAATGGAGACAACCCTTAGCAATCAATATTTCGTGTTTAAATAAGTAAATATTATTGTGGCTAGTACAGAAAATGAAAGATACGTTACTAAGGTATATGCAAAAATACTCAACTTTAAAAACGTTTGACTATTTTGATCGTATCATGCCATCAAAGGGTCAAAACCGGGTTGCGGACATGTAAAATTTGTATGGGAATGGAAAAAAGGCGTTTTTGTTTTATTTTTTAATTACATCGCCACTTAATGCTTTTTGCAGTTTTTTTTTGTATTTCGATACGCTTTTTATTTACTTTACTCTGATAATTTTAGAATTCAGTAGAGTTCACCAGTTTTTATGAAAAAGCTGAAAATCATTAGGGGACACACGCACAAGACAAAAGGTACAAATTTCGACGGCGATACCCATTAATAAACCATTTAATTATTAAAACTATTTTATTAATTATTAACTAAAATAAATACATTCCCTTTTTACACTTTTTTTGTCAGTCGGTCTTCATTCATCCTTTCAATATGTCCAAACCATCGCATCACACTTCTTTTAACTTTCACTTTCACGCTTTCTTTTACTCCGCATTCATTCAGAACCCATTCGTTTCTCACTCTATCTTTCAGTGTTTTTCCTGTCATACTTCTCAAATGAGCCATTTCAACGGTGCATACCTTATTTACTTCTCTTTCATTCACCGAGCTTTAAATGTTAATATATCTTTGCAACTTCGATTATAGAGATTGTGAATACTCCCAAGTTAAGCCATGTTGCGCCATGACACTACAGGAAAGAAATACATAAATGAATAGATCACCGTCTCCTTCGACTGTACGCATCTGTATTTTTATTTATTTTACAAAGCAAATTGAAGTTTATAGCACTGCTGTCTCTAATTTGACGTTTTCTCAACGAAGTCACCTTAGCTAACTTGTCAAATGCCCCTCGCTAGTGCAGGAATAACCGTACGTCACAGACTCACAGCTCATACTACCCATTATAATACCAAGTACATGTAGCGCATACCTGTGTGTGTATGCTCGCGCTTGCACATGTGTGCGGCGTATGATATAGTAAACATGTACGTTAGTTCTCGTATTATGACGATTCCAATGTCAAACTGCCTGTCAACAATCCTTCAACGATAATCAACCATGTATACCCACCATGTACATCCATATTTTACTATGTTCATATCAAATCATTATTTTTCTTATTATTGATGCTGGAGTGATGTTTTCCGGGATCTGTTGCCGTGGTCTGTGAGAGCTGGAGCTTCCGGACGTTTCGCCCATTTCTACGATGGGCTTCTTCAGCGTGAAGTATGACGATGAAGATGATCTTGATGAGAACTGTGATGCAACTGTGAACGACGACCAAGCTCGTAAAAAGGTCGAAAGCTCAATTGGTAGAATGCTTGCATTCCATGCCGAGAGCAAGGGTTCGATCTCAAGGTTTACTCAGTCTTCACAAGAAATGAGAACCAGCCCCCCCGGGAGCTGGAAAACCCCCACTTCAACTGAAAATGGTTGGTGTGAGGCCGGCCCCCTTACCCGTAAAAATAAATAGGTCCAGAATCGCCACATGCGACCCCTTCGGGGATAGCGCAGGCAAGAAGTTACACTATATGTGTAACTTAGTTGAGTTATTTCAGTACTTCCAGTAAGGAAAAGGGCTAAGGAAAGACCTTGACTTATTCGTTGGTATGAGGCTGACCACCCATACAATAAAAATGTTCCACTTTGTCAATTTCGCCCCTGTTTCAGGGAAGGTCGGCAAGAGTTGCAGGGCTAATGTTCATTTGAGGTTTGGATTTTAATTTGTAACTATACATTCAGCATTTGTAAGCGCGAACTACACGTGTTTGTTTGTGGGCATGCATCTGAGAGCTTTAAATGAATATATCCTTGCAACTTAGATTATAGATTATAGAGAAAAATAGGATTGGTTAGTAACAGTAATGCAGATGTTAAATCCATGGATCATCCGCAGTGCAATGTGCATTGAAAAAAACGATGTCAGTGGGTACCTTTTTTTCAAGTACCTTTGTGAAGTTGAATGAAATTCACCAACCTATTTCTGCCTGACTTGTATTAAGATTATCAGTAAGTAATTTATAATTTTTCATTTAATTACTAATAGGTTGGTATGCGGCTGACCACACATACTGAAAAAAATGGTTATCGGTAAGAGTTGCAGGGCTAATGTTCATTTGAGATTGGATTTGTATGTGTATCATGAACTTATATGTGTCTGCTTACGGGGAATACATGTAATTTAAATCTTAAATTATTATATCTTTGCAATTTTTTTTTTAAATAGATTTGTGTAGAGGTATGCAATTCACCAACCTATTCTGCCTACAAAACATATTAAAATCATCAACTCAGTTAGCCTCTGAAGATGGACGGATAAAGTCCGATAGCGCTTAGGCATTGTAAACTCAAGAAATGTGGAAATAAAACTATGTTATAAAAACATTTTTCTAATTAAAAGTAAAATGAACTTTCACTCAGTGAATGCACTAACTTTAGAAAATTGAATAATTTATTATTGTTTATTTTAATGAATTATTAATTAATAATTACCCAATAACATCTGTTGAACCAGGGTCAAAGTATCGGCAGGGAATAAAACGATTTCCAACCGACGGATTGCAACCATCTTTTGAGTCTTATCTTATTTCATACTCGCTAGTCGCTTATCAATTTGCTACCTACTGTCTTGACCCGCGCGACCCTTGCGCCGACTCTATATAATCCGTGCATCATCTATAGATCAAATGCTTCTGAATAACACGGAAAGAACTTATTTATTTAAAATGCATCATCTATTTTATACTCGGTGAAAATAATGTGTAATTTTTCATCTTGCATCTCTCTTTAGCGCACTGCATTTCCGTTGAGAATTGCAAGAGAGAAGACTACTTTAGACAAAACATATCGACATGCAAATAAAACGTGATCTTTGTCACCCAGACGAAAAACAGGGGGGGCTTCGAAATGGTAACCAAATATATTATAATCTTAATAAAATGTCTAAAAATTGATAATTAAAAGACCTAGAAAAGAATGGATTGATCAGATAAGTGAGATTGCGAATGAATGGAATTTACAGAGTGGAAACAAGAGAAGAGCATGCATGAAAAGAGTGATGAAATTAGATGAGAGGAAAGAAGTATGCAGGGACAGAGTCAAGTGGAGGCACTTGTGTGGAGGTACTGGCCACCCCTAGAGGAATGGCGGCAGGATACAAGACAAGACAAGACAAATCGCTTAAAGTCTTAAACGATAATCTGGGATACAGAGAAAGTGTGAAAGGAAAAAGAGGTAAAGGACAACCGAGAAAAGTATGGAGTGATCAGATTGAGGAGATTGTGAAAGAATGGGATATAAAAAGTGAGTGTAAAATAAGAAAATGCATAAAAAGGGTGATGGATATGAATTAATTGAAAGAGGTATGTAAGGATAGGAAGAAATGGAGGCAGCTCTGCAGAGGCTCTGGTCACCCCTAGCGGAATGGCGTCAGAGTTACAGTTACGGGTCTTAGCCTCCTTGATCAACTGCAACCACTGCTGCCTATTTAACGTTTTCTAATTCCAGCCCATATTCCTACCGCACCACAGTCTGCTAAAAATCGATTCAGCCACCTAATCTACACATATAGTGCAACTATTTACTGAAGTGTATCATAATGGTCAGCATGCGGAGAGTTCAACCTATTTATCTTCAAAGTTAAGGGGGCTGGCCTTACGCCAACCACTTGTACATTAAATGTTTAATCTTGATTATTTATTAATTGATTTTATGAAGGACTGTCACTGAACTGAAATTCCTTGATGTATAGGTTGGTATGAGGCTGACCACCCATACTGAAAAAAATCTTTACTTTGCCAATATCACCCGTAGTTTCAGAAACGGTCGGCCAAATTTGCAGGGTTTGTGTTCATTTGAGGCTTGGATTTTAATTTGTAAAACACATGCAGCATTTTTAGGCGCAAACTTACACTTTTATATTGGTGGACATGCATTAAATACGAATTTTAAATGTGTATATCTTAGCAACTTAGATCATAGATTATAGTCACAGATGTATAAGTAGTTTATATACAGGACAGAAAAAATGTTCCATTCATAGCAAAAGGTCAACCAGTCTAGCCGACTAAGCCTAGAAATTTTGGTTTTTCCCTGAAGCAGGGGTGACATTGGCATGGTCAGCCTCATACCAACCTATATGCAGGAGAACAAAAATAATTATTTACATTTTACTACATAAAAGTTAGCAGTAAATTTAAAATGTTTTAAAGAAAGAAAAAAAGATAATTAAAAGAATTCCGAGTGCGGCCCTGGCAGCCTTCACTGCTATATTATAATGATGATGCTGATGAGTGTGTCGTCAGCTGGACTGATTATTTTTTGAAAAAGCTAAATCACTCATGACCTGTAGGCCTTATTGCAGATGTACTTAAATATCATTTTACTGGAAGAGTTGATTCAGTCCGTTTGTCAAGAAGAGATGACATCACTAAAATGTAAAGTATGAAATAGTTTTTTGTATTAATAATAATTATTAAACTATACAGTTAAACAAAAAGGACACCAGCCTTACGTCAACAGTTAACGTTTAATTTTCCTGTTCCTCGGGTAGTACGCTAAAAACACATTTTTGATTATTTATTTTGTGAGCGCTGTTTTTGTGTGCATCACACCTCAAGAGTCCTCTGCATGCTTGTCTTCGTATTAGAAAACGCTATTCATACAAGCAAGACCCAGTTGCTGAAGCGCTGGATGGACCTTTGATGAGCGGTCGTTGGTAACGGTAGATGAATTTTTCAACCCTGCGAAGAACATATTACGATTTTTTGTGCTACAATGGGAATCGAAGTCACGACCTTCCGAATACGAGTCCACAGCGATAACCACAACTTTTTTCTTTTCTCCTTTCAGTACCACTTTTATCGAAGATCGACGTCGTCATGGCTATTGTCCCTTTAGATGCTGCAGCTCTATTTGTAGGATTCTTCAGCTATGATGTTTTTTCGGATTCATAATATAAAAACGCAACTGAGCTGCACATATAGTGCAAACTCTTACCGCGTTATCTCAGAAGGGGTCGCATTCGGCGAGTGGAAACTATTTATTTTGTAACAGGTATGGGGGCCGGCCATATTTCCCCGGTTTTTCTGTACCCAAGGGGGCAGGTTTTCATTTATTGTGAGTGCAGAGTAAACATTGCCGGTATTTTTACTTATGTTTGAAATAATTATCGAAACGGAATATTGGTGAAAGGACCCTAACCTTCTGACATGGAATGCAAGAAATCTACCACTGTCCCTGTAGCTGTAATGCTGTCGCCGTTCCACTAGGGATAGACAGAACCTCTGCAGTGTCTCCTGCACTTATTCCTATCCTGACATACTTCTCTCACTTCATTCACATCCATCACAATTTTCATGCATTTCCTTCTTTTACATGCACTATGTAATTCCTTGACTTATAGGTTGGTATGAGGCTGACCACCCATACTGTAAAAAATGGTTCTCTTTGCTTATTTTCCTCAATGTTTCAGGGGAGACCGGAAAGAGTTGCACGGTTTATGTTCATTTGAGATTGGGTTTTATATTGTAGATTCACATGCGGCATGTTTAAGCGCGAACTTAAACGTGTCTTGTGGGAATACATTTAATATAAATCTTAAATTTAATATGTCTTTGCAAATAAGATTATAGATTATAGATGTATACCCCCACTCTAACTGAAAGTGGTTGGTGTGAGGCCGGCCCCATTACCCGTAAAAATAAATAGGTCCCGAATCGCCACATGCGACGCCTTCGGCGATAACGCAGGCAAGAAGTTACACTATATGTGTAGCTTATTTGCAAAACCTTCACATTTTCCTTATTTTGATCAAGCCATTCCTTTCTGTCTTCTCCTTCCCTACGCTCCTACTGAAAACTGATGAAAAAAAACCTACGGATTTTCTCAAATATTCATTTTTTCTCACTTTAAACATAATAATGAAAAGTGTGTAACGACAATGGACAACTAGCTCATTGTTATATATTTTTTTCGCTCTGAGCGCGTCCGAAAATATTCCGCCATTTGTCAGCGGGCGCGATGCCTAAAATATGCTAAATTATTTAATTGGAAATCAATGCAAATGCCATGCACGGCCCTGCTTGTGGAAACCGCCTCTCACGGCTCATCAATCACCAGAATCTTCTATTTGTTTCAGTTCCACTTCCATCGAAGATTGGCTACTCTAGACTAGTTCCCCAATTACAAAACATTGCGAACTCTTCCCTATAATCTCATTTGCAAATATACATTTATTAACATTTAGGATTCAACAGAAACGTGTAAGTTCGCGTTTACACATGCCGCATGTGAACCTACAATATAAAAATCAAATGTCTGCTTGTGAGAATGCATATAATGTGAATCCCCAATGTAACATATTTTTGCAACTTATATTACCTTCCTTGACTTATAGGTTGTTATGCGGCTGACCACCCATAATATAAAAAATTGGTTCACTTTGCCAAAGTCACCCCTGTTTCAGGGAAGGACGGCAAGAGTTGCAAGGCTTATGTTCATTTGAGATTGGGTTTTTATATTGTAGGTCCACATGCGGCATGTGTTAGCGCGAAATTATACATATCTGCTTGTGGGAATGCATTTAATATAAATCTTAAATGATATATATCTTTGCAGCTTAGATTAGATTAGATTATTAGACTAGATAATACAACAAAATGTTAAATTTGTAAACAAAAAATTGCACCGCTTGCCCATGATTTCCAAATAGCTGCCAACCTTTCACTCTCTACAAAACCAAAGCCTTACATACAATACATACGGCGAGTAGTACCTACTCAACAATGTTCAGCTACCTACTTCATACACTCGTCATATTCTTCATAAAGCCGTACCCACCATCGTAATGCAGATTCGTCCACTAAAATTTAAATTTAAGTTAGGCTGATTTATTTGGTAAGCGCTGTTTTTGTGTGTATCACACCTCAATATTGCCCTCTACGAGCTTGGTCGTCGCTGTAGAAAGCGCCAATTCTCAAGCAAGACCCAGTTGCTGTAAGGCTAAATGGACCTTTAGTGACCGGTTTTTGGTAAAGGTATACCTTTTTTCACCAAGCAAAGAGCATATTTGAAAATATAAATGCTATATTTTTTGTGCTCCGCCGGGATTCTAACCCACAGATTTTTCAACATAAATCGAGTAGTAACTATTTTTTGGCGGCACAAACGCAACTCTCTACGTCATACAATTTGGGAAAAAAACTATCATTTACCGAGCATGGTATTTAGTGCATTTTTGAAATTCACTTAATCCAACTCGCAGTGAAAAACTTAATTCCATGTGAAATAAATTTATGCCAAAATGAATACAATCAGAGTATTCTTATTTTTTTAGAACACTCAAGAGCCACGAAAACGTAACTGCCACCTGGGCTATCTTCATTGACTTCCCCGTCATGATGCAGCATTGGCGCTCGATGACATCACACTGCTGACGTTTCGTTAGCTAGACGAGCTGCTCACGAGTTTACTGTTATTAATTATGGCTAATAATTGCTAGAGGCCGCACCGCCATTGAGAGAGTGCCTTTACCCTGACATTTCGGCCGCTCTTTCAACTGTTCTTGCAAATAACAACACAAATAATTGTAGAAGCTAGAGCGGTCGCAAGGAGAACCACAGCACTGCACATCATCATCATCTTCTCAAGGCAGTGCCTTGTAGTGCCAGCCATCTGTCTCTGTTGGTTGTCATCCTCTTGTAAAGGCAGTGCCTTGGTGTACCAGCCATCTGTCTCTGTTAGTTGCCATCCTATTGAGCTGCGAATAGGAGATGACATCCACGATCCGCTTCAAATCCTTGAAGCATGACGCTTAAGATGACTTCTAGTTCGTCTTCCCAAATGTTTCCTTCAAAAATGTTGTTTTAAAATGTGTTATGTATAATCAAATCCCCTATTGGTTTGGTTTTCCTCTTCAAAATGTGACTTATAAGCTCTCTTCTTTCTTCTACTTCCGACAACACTTTTTCGTTGGACATTATTTTAGCTCATAATGTCATTATCATCTTCCTCCAAAACCACATCTCGAATGTCTCTATTAACGGTCTCTTTCGAGGTCCAGGTTTCGGTTCAGGATGGCTCGGGCCAGGTGTGGAAGTCTCTACGGCCGTACCTATTTGAAGAAAGGACGGAATAAAACATGGCGGTGACTGAACAGCTGATCGTTGTTACATCTAAAATGGATATGTTTTCGATACGCCTCCATGTTTTATTTCGTCCTATCGTAAGCGAAGTACAACAAAAGGACGGCTTGTTTAGATTGATGAAATGTTGAAAGAAGTTATGAATACAGAGTGAATGTAAAAGAAGGAACTGTGTTATACGGGTGATGGATATGAATGAATTGATAGAGGTATGCAAGAATAGAAAGAAATGGTGGCAACTTTTCAGAGTCTTTGGTTACCCTTAGTGGAATAGCGATAGAATTACAGTTACAGTAACAGTAGATGCCCACAAATAGTTCAAATCGTTTAAAAACTGGCCTTCTTGAGATCAACAAATGCAATTCGTGCTCTCTATTATGTTTAGTAGATCACACAGACTTGCGAAACACTTGGAACTGGTTTATTTTTACAAATGAGGTGCCTTGGAGATTGGAAGGCTCGCTCATTACTCATTCTCTAAATTTCTATTGCAACTAATTATTATTTTATTTATCAATTCTGTGCTCCCATTTACTGCACACAATCGATGTTTGATAAAGCCTTGAGAGCTATTGAGATGTATATGTTAATCTTTTATTTGAGAATGCATTTAGAAAATTTACTACACCGAAATGTTGGCATGAGGCTGACCACTGCAATAAAATGATATTTAGTTCTTACATATTTCCGTAGTCTAGTAGTTAACACTTCGGACTCGCATTGGTAAGTAGTGGGCTCGAATCCAAATTCTTTGCTGGGTTGAAAAATTAATCTGTCTTTACCACAGATCGTTTTTCAAAGGTCCATCCAGCCTTGGGGCCGTCCATATATTACGTCATTCGAATTAGGGGGGGGGGGGGAGTCTGGTCTGCGGATGATGGCAAATGACGTACGAGTACCAAAAGTGACGTCGTTCTTGTAAATATAAATTTCTACAAAATATACAAAATATTATGTAAGATATATAACATTAATAATTATTAAGCTCATCCATTATTACAGCAAGAGGGGGGAGGGGTCATTAGATAATGACTATAGGGGGGGGGGGTCGAAAATCGGCAAAAATCGATGACGTAATTTATGGACGGCCCCCTTACACTAACTGAGTCTTGCTTGAGAATTGGCGCTTTCTTCGGCGACAGCCAAGCTCGCAGAGGCCTCTTGAAGTTTAATTCACACAAAACAGAGCTCACCAAATGAATCATCCAACTATTATTATTATTTGTCAGATAATGATAAAAAATAGAAACGAGAATAAAACTGTAGGTAACTGTACTTGTACCTTACTCTGTCGGTATTCCGCTAGGGGTGGCCAGAGCCTCTGCAGTAATGATGATGGATGATTTTTTCTGTGATACCTTTGTTCGGTCCATGACCATCTCAAGAGCTTAATGGCTCTTTGAGTGCGGCATTTCCTTCAATCCTCTTCTAAAAGTGTTTCCACCAGTTCTTTAAATCGTTGCATACCTGGTGCAATTCATTCTTCCAGGTCCATCCAGCATTACAGAAATTGGGTCTTGCTTTAGAATTAGCGCTTTCTACAGTGACGACCAAGCTCGCAGAGGGCTTTTGAGGTGTGATACACACAAAAACAGCGCTCACCAAATAAATCATCCTGAATAAAAAAAATATAAGTATATTATGAGTACGAATACGAGTATGCATTACGTTTTTCATATGTTTCGTTATTTTATATTCACTCAGTATATTCTATTCTATCACATTTACACTAATCTAACCATGCCATACTTTTCTTGGTCTGTTTAATTGTTTCTCTGCTTTGGCGGCCAAAATAGGATTGCATAATGCACGATCGACTTTACTTATTGTAAATAAATCGTTCACACCTCGCTTGCAAATGTGAAACATGCGAATTAGTAGTCACTAATACTTGACAAATTTACTCACAAGTGAAGTGAGTTAGTCGATAAGTATAGTAGATCAGCGATTAGTGCGAATCATTGATTTGTAAAGGAGGACCAAGAGAAAACCATCTGAAAGTAAAACGGTTTTTTCTTACTACAGTAAATAAAAGAAGAGCCTGTATGAAAAAGGTTATGACTCTGGAGAAAATGAAAGAAGTATGTGAGGACAGAAAGAAATGGCGGTTGATCTGTAATGTTGGCGGCTAGGGTTTGTTAAATTGTAATTTGTTTTCTGTTTAGTTTTTATGATATTATTATTTACTGATTTATAAAATGTAATTTGTGGTGTATGTTCCTTGACTTATAGGTTGGTATGCGGCTGACCACCCATGCTGTAAAAATGGTTCACTTTGCCAATGTCACCCCTGTTACGGGGAAGTTCGGCAAGAGTTTCAGGGTGTATATCCATTTGAGTTTTGGTTTTTATGCTGTAGGTTCACATGAGGCATGTGCAAACGCGAGCTTGTACGTGTCTGGTTGTGAGAATGCATATAATGTGAATCTCCAATGTAACATATCGTTGCAACTTAGATTAGATTAGGTTAGACAGTATAATTACTCCAGCAAACCATTTATCGCTCACTTAGGCGTAAATAGCGTAAATAGATAAACCTCCATAAACTATTACCGTCCAATTTCGTCTCAAAAAGGCGTCGACAGGGAGGGAGGGGCTGGGGGGGTTTTAGGGGTAGGCTGTAAAATACTGTAAAAAATGGTTCACTTTGCCAATGTCACCCCTGTTTCAGGGCAGGTCGGCAAGAGTTGCAGGGTGTATGTTCATTTAAGATTTGGGGTTTTTTGTTGTAGATTCATATGCGATATACACAAGCGCGAAATTGCACGTGTTTGCTTGTGAAAATGCATATAACGTGAATCCCCAATGTTACATATCTTTGCAACCTAGATTAGATTTTTTCGAAAGCTCGAAGTCCCTCATCTCTAATATAACGATAAGTATAATATAAGATAACAAAAGTGACATCAATTAAAGATCTCGGAATTATCCTGGACGCTGAGTTAACGCTGAGTTAACGTTTAAAGATCACTATGATCTCATCACGCAGAAGTCCTTTAAAACTTTGGGTTTCCTATTAAGAACAGCAAAACCTTTCAAGCAGCCCTATAGTGTAATCACACTTTACTATGCCCTAGTCCGCAGTCTTCTCGAATACCAGTCTTTTATTTGGTCCCCGTACTATACATTGCACAATGACAAGATCGAGCGTGTCCAAAGATACTTTACAAGAATTCTGTGTTATCGAGCGGGGCACGGTGGTCGTTTGGACTATGAGGAGCGCCTATCTCTTTTTAATATGGAAAAATTATCAGTCAGGCGAAATGTCGCCGAATTGATGTACCTTCGTAAGTTAGTCCAGGGTAACTTGGACACCTCGGACTTGGAACTACTGTGCTTTTACGCTAACTCTAAACTAAGAAGTGGGCAATTATTTCGCCTAAAAAAATATAACACCAATGTAGGGCATTTCTGCCCGATTGGACGCATGATGCGATCGTATAACAATGTATCGAAAGTCGTACCTAATGTTGATATTTTTTCTGATCCGGTCACTACTTTCAAGCGAGCAATCCTCGTGGCCTTTAAAGCGCAATCAATTGTAGACATTTAACAAACTTTATGTAGTATACGTCATTAACTTAGTATGTATACTTCTTTATCCCTCATTCTTCATATATATATTGATATATATGTATATATATGTATGTATGTAATATTCATATTCCCATCTTTTTTAAACATATTTGACCTGTTTGTAATGGTAAGTGCATTAATATTCAAGTCTTTTTTACTCACCTATCTATCATATTATCTGAACGGTAATGAATTAATTCCAAGGTGCTAATCAATTGGAACATTCTTTTTTTTTTTTTTTTTTTTTTTTTCTCTCTCTTCTTTTTTCTTTCATGTTTTTTTTTCTGCTTTCGTGATTTTGCCTGCAACATTTTATAATGACGAGCGTTGGGTATTTGTGGCTTATATACGATTATTATGTATTGACTGGTATTTGCACTCAATGTACTCGTCATGAATCAAGCGCGCTTATATTATTATTATGATGATTTATTATGGTTCATATATTATATAAAATTTAGACAATAAGAATTTTATAACAACTAAGTATGTGACAGACACCGTCACTGGAGCATTGATGTCTAGTATGTAATTTATTATGTTTAACTTGTGAAAAAATTGTCAATGATCTGTTGGTGTTTTTTACAAATAAATAAATAAATAAATAAATAACGATGACCTATGATCTTCAGCGAAGAAATGTCGAAGCATTAAAATATAAAGTCAACTAAATCTTATAATGTATAACTACATATTTTATCTACATCGTCTACATTAATTTCATGTCCACTTTAATAAGTAAACGGTGTGAATAGACTGGCACGTGCACCGTATAGACCTGTACCCTTAGTACGAGTTGCAAAACTTGAGAAAAGTAAAGTTTACGGAAAATATTTTAGAGTGACTTCTCCCAAAAACTGCCGTTTTGGTTTCTTACTATTTATGGTCTTAGCAAAAGAGTTACAGTGATGAAAAATATCAAGTTCAAACAAAAAAAAACGGCAGATTTTGGGGGAAATCACTCTTTAATAATTGCCGTAAACTTTACATTACTCAAGTTTTGCAACTGGAGCCCGAGTACAAAACTAATATGTATGTAAGCTAATCCTCTCACTAGAGATGCTGCTCTAATCTCCACACATTTCTTAGCATCGAGTTGAAATGTAAATTTTTGCACTCGGGTATTTAAGGTTTATTAGTTAGTAAGTTGCACTGATAGACTAGACCTTTTAAGAAGGCATGTGGGATTGAGACATCTATCAGCTGTTCTATTGGATTCTAGAACTGTCATCGAGCCGGTAAATACCTGCAGCCTGTTTATGGTATTGCGCAACCGCAGATATAAATAAATAATTTTGCAATAAACAGAATTGCGTAAGAACAATATTTTCCATAATGGAGTTGGAATGTTTTTGCACGTACGTTGGAAAATTAAACTTTTCTCAGCGGAAAAACGTCACACTTCAATGGGACTAGAGTCCTAAGCAAACTATTTGTTATGTTTAATCTATGTTTGAAAGATTTATTAACATTTAACATACTTATTAAATGCATACGCACAAGCAAACACGTGTAAATTCTCGCTTACAAATGTTACATATGAACTCAACAAAATAAAACTCAAATCTCAAAATAACATTAACCCTGCGACTCTAGCCGCCCTTCCCTTAAACAGGGTTGACGTTAGCAAAGTGAAATATTTTTTATAGTAAGAGTGTTCAGCCACAAAGTCAATTAAATTATTTTACTATTTTTAAAGCTCCATGTTTAGCAGGCGCGTTCACAAGGTAGAGACAAACATATTTCAGAAATAGCATTTTTCCCTATGCCATTAATAAATCAAATTAGAAATAAATTGAAATTCTAGCAATGTCTTTTAAAATGCTGTGCGCATTGTGATGACAGAATACATGGGGACGCATTGCACTTTCACGCTGAAGAAGCCCGTCGTAGACATGGGCGAAACGTCCGGAAGCTCCAGCTCCCACAGACCACGGCAACAGATCCCGGAAAACTTCTCTCCACCAATTAATTATACTGCATTGATAAAAGTCGATGAAGGAGGCTAAGACCCACCCTGTCTTGTCTCCTCAATGATGATGATGATGATGATGAGTTCTCGTTTAGTATGAATAAGCCGCTTCCATCAGTCAGCGAATAAGTATAACGCGTTGAAGATTGAAATAAGTTCACAGAAATACTCCAGCGATGTTAGCTCCTGGTCATATTACTGGTTCAACAGATTTTTGGTCTACAAAGACTTTTTTATACCTCTATGTCTATGGTAGTATTTTATGGCTTACTATTTATGTTATTACCAGCCATTATCAGTTTATTTTACCTGGCTTTTATACTTTAAAAAATAATATGAGCTCAAAAAAAATTATGAGGTCACACAAACGTGAATTTACGTAGACAATATTGTGTAGTTACCCGGTCGGGTTACTGGGAAAAAGGCCAATAAATATTTTGTTATTGGTTGCAGAGTGAGAATAAAGCCTAGTTCGGACAAGGCGACTATTTTAGTCGAGTAGCGAGTAATTTAGTGGCTAAACGTGTGCGAACCACAAAAAATTAGTCGAGTAGTTTAGTCAATGATTTAGTCGAGTCGATACATTTTACTCTATTTTAACGGGCGAGTAGCGCCCCGCCCAACACTAAATTACTCGCTACTCGACTAAAATAGTCGCCTTGTCCGAACTAGGCTTAAGAGAAGAGTATTAATGAAGAAAGTGAAGAATGTTGAAGAGATGAAAGAGGTATGCAAGGACAGAAAAAAGTGGAGACGCACCTGCGGAGGTACCGGCCACCCCTAGTGGAACGGCGGCAGGATACAGTGCAGTAGGTACAGGTTGCTGGACGACAGTCCCATGCAAGACTGACGTTTTACTCGCTAAGAATTAAGTTCCAAATTCAAAAAGGTTTCGAGTCAATTGTATCTTCGTCACCATTCGTTCTCGTTTGTCTCTACATCACGGTTCGTAAAATCCATTCTTAATTCTATACACAAAGGATTATCTTATCGCACGTTTAATAATAAAGAGAAATAACTCGAAAATTGGGAAAATCGAGATTTTGTAATAAAACGCAAGAACAATGCGAGAAGAATAGGTAGAATGCGACAGCCGTTCAATTTGGACGAATATGACCGAGATAAAACATCGGCCGCCTTTTTCATCCCATACAAGTTGTACTGGTTGTCTGAACTTCAAACGTGAATTCCCAACATTCATGTTTTTTTAGTTATTGCTCTTTATTATTAAACGTGCGTTATGGTCATTAAGTAAGCAAGCACCGAAAAAATGGCGGCTGATCTGCAATGTTTGCGGTGTAGGCTTTTTAAATTTATTTTATAAATCTATTTTATAGCTTTCTTGAATTGAGTGTTTGTTTTATCTATTTTCGTTCATTACGAGAACTCATATGCTGCTTTACTCATCCTGTAAAAAATCTAATATAAATTATTACAACATCGCCCCTGTTTCGAGAAAATTCTGCAAGAGTTCAAGGGTAGATGTTCATTAAACGTTTGTGTCTTAATTTTTTCAGTTTACATGCAGCATTTGTAAGTACGAGTTCGTGGGCGTGCATTAAATATGAATCTTAAATTAAAATGTATCTTAGTAGCTCAGATGATACTGATGATAAGTGTGTGGTTCCCTATAGAAGAGAGGCGTCTGTTTAGACACATATATTTGGACCGCAAATGTGTGAGAGACCAGAGTCGATTAAAACATCGAGCCGTTAAGTCGATAAGCAAGAGCTAGAAATTAGTACATTGTAAACCGACATTGCGTAAAGTAAAAAAAAATGCAGTTTAATTAAAAGAACCCAACTAAAATCACAACCATACTTAAAATGCAGTGCGTCTATCAATTGAGACAGACACTGTGTATAATTTCTCATAGTTTGTGGGTGCATACATACCTAGATACCTAAAGCCAAGTGAGTGTATACATCTGCACTTATATATATGTGCGTATAATATATGTAAACAGATCGGAAATAACCGAAGCTGTCTATACAAGGGGAGCCCAAATAATCTCATACATAGAGTGATATACGAAAACATCACATTATACTGGTGATGGCTGTTGAAACGAATGTAAGTTTCGATGTATGGAAATAAAGAATCTAGTTTACTAACCGTGGTGTGGAGAAAAACGGATTTTTTTAACGTTTTTGCATAGTCGTATCAAACGTTGATTTACACGTACTCTAATCTAAGTTGAAAAGATATATTAACATTTAAAGCTCATATCAAATGCATGCCTACAAACAAACACGTGTAGTTCGTGCATACAAATGCTGAATGTGTACTTACAAATTAAAACCAAACCTCAAATGTTCCTTGAATTATAGGTTGGTATGCGACTGACCACCCATGCTGTAAAAATGGTTCACTTTGCCAATGTCACCCCTGTCTCAGGGAAGGACGGCAAGAGTTGCAGGGTGTATGTCCATTTGAGACTTGGTTTTTATGTTGTAGGTTCACATGAGGCATGTGCAAGCGCGAACTTGTACGTGTCTGGTTGTGAGAATGCATTTAATGTGAATCTCCAATGTAACATATCTTTGCAACTTAGATTAGATTAGATTAGTTGCCTTATTGCCTACCCACTCTTGTATATACTGTGCACGTCCCTGCAGTATAGAGATGGCAAGACAGTTGAAAATCCTTACCCAGGATACTTCTGCGTCAGAGGAAGAAGAGGAAGAACGGGGAGGAGAAGCAGAGATTGAAGTGAGTGAGCGATGGTCGATGTTTGATGGATGCTGGAGTATTTCCAGCTTCCCTGTGGCGGAGTCTCCGGGCGCAAGAGTCTAAATGCGGCGGCGGGAGTGGGGAGAGGAGGACACACAAATAGTCTGTCTGCTGGAGCAGCGAGGGGAACTAATTATAGACAACACCATGGCCAGAAGAATGGCAGAGGGGTGACGTCATCACACCGCCTAGCATCACCATCATCATCACGAGCCCAACAACCCTGGGTGGGTCTTGGCTGATTCCAGAATTCTCCTCCACTCTCGTCTGTCCATCACCATTGCTCTCCAGCCAAATGTTCTGCCTTGTCTGCATTTGTGTTGACACTGTCCATCAATCGCATTTTTAACCCTTATGATAGACCGGTCCGTAGTCCAGTGGCAGCACTTTAGACTCGTAAATGGAAGGTTGTGGGTTTGAATCCCGGTGGAGCAAAAAAAAAATACCATTTTTATTTTCAAATATGCTCTTCGCTGGGAACTTTACCAAAAAAACTTAACCATAAACCTTTACCAAAGACCGGTCATCAAGGTCCATTCAGCCTTGCAGCAGATGGGTCTTGCTTTAGAATTGGCGCTTTGCAGCGACGACCAAGCTCGTAAAAAGTCCGGTTGAGAGCTCAGTTGGTAGAATGCTTGCATTCCATGCCGTGAGCTCGGGTTCGAATCCCACCGAGGATGTCAGAAATTATTTACCGTTTCAGTGTTTATTTCAAACCCCAAATTAAAATACCGGCAAGGTTTATTCAGCCTTCACAAGAAATGAGTAACAACCCCCCCGGGAGCTGGGAAACCCCCACTAAAACTGAAAGTGGTTGGTGTGAGGCCAGGCGCCTTATCCGTAAAAATAAATAAGTCCTGAATCGCCACATGCGACCCCTTCGGAGAGAATGCAGGCACGAAGTTACACTATATGTGTAGCTTAGTTGCGTTAAGATGCTCACAAGATGTAGAACGCCGTTTCGTGACTACTGTCACTGCAAGGGCGCTTTCAGGCTTGACGCGGCGGTGAAGAAATGGGTCTTCGTTCCCTTCTTGAAGCTCTTGATCCCTTCCTTGGGGGCAGCTGGTTCCAAGTGGACGGTCCCGCAACGGTGAAAGCGCGGTCTCCAAACACTGTGCTTCTTTTTCTACTTTTGCATAGTGCACTGACACAGGTTAGTGCACTGTCAACAGATCGCAGGGTGAGCCCCCTCTCACTCAGACTCCTCGGTATTATCAACTCCTCGGTATTATCAACTCCTGCAAGTACTCTGGCGCCACTCCATGCAATGCTTTATGTAGGTACCGTGAGACCTAGCTTCAATTTAATCCTTTCAGGGCTGGAAGTCTCATCACCACGGTAATTCTTACATACCGAATAACGGTAATATTTGTATGAAAATTAATCAGCTGTTCACTTACGGCCATATATATATATATAAGGATAATTTATTTTAATGTACACATAATTAAAGAGCGCCGTTTTTGTGTGTGTCACACCTCAAGGGCCCTCTCAAATCACGGATAAGATTTCTTGTAAAGATGTGTCTTTAGTGCTCCTTTAAAGACACCAACAGTCTTTGCCTTCCTCACATTAGGTGGCAGTCTGTTCCACTCCATTGGTCCCGCAAACCGGAAAGCACGGTCCCCAAAATTAGTGCGTGTCTGACGGTGTGGCTGAACCAAGTCCACCACGCCATCCCCTGCAGATCTGAGCGTTTGGCGCCTCAAATCCCTCTCAACGGGTGTAAACATGTCAGCCAAATATGAAGGAGCTGTACCATTTACAGCCTTATACACCATCAGACAAACACGGTAGACCACCCTCTCCGGAAAACGAAGCCAATGCAGTTTCCCTAACAATGGAGTAATGCGAGTAAATTTAGACATCCCGAATATGAGTCTTGCCGCTGAATTCAGCACAGACTGAAGACGGTTGAACTGCTTTTTCGGCTGACCTATGTACAGCGTTGAGCAATAGTCAACTCGTGACATCACAAAGGCATTCACCAGGGTCTTGACTGCTCCCGACGGTAAACATCTCCTGATCGCCTTTATCTGGCGAAGTTCAAAAAATGAGGAAGATACAGTCGAGTTCAATTGCTCTCCCATTGTGAGGTTCCGATCCAGTGTGACTCCTAGAAGTCTGACTGAGTCGGAGGGCTGAATCAGCTCTCCCCCAATGGAGAGTGGTACTCGAGTTGTCAAGAGATGATCACGCATCTTGGATTGAAAGGTCTTCATACAAATATTACGGATATTCGGTAGGCTAGAATTACCGTGGTGATGAGACTTCCAGCCCAGCGCTCCTTAGCTAGTGGAGCTTCATGACTTTGGATGAAATTAAAGGAAATAAATGAAAAATGCGAAAAAATACTTGGATTCATTGATGATTTATTATAAGCATTCCCCAGACATGGGAGCCTGATTAGATTTGCAGTGATATTTGCATAGCAGTGACTCTGGCTCGGAATCAGTGTGTTTGTTTAACTTTCCTACGATTCAATGTCAACCCCCGACCTTACATTAACATTAGTCCGTTGCTGAGCATTGTTTCTGAATAACTCACCTGTGCAAACAGAACCTCACACACGCACACGCACGCACGCACACACACACATAGCCATATTGTCATTATTATTCTAGAACGATTACTATTTATAAATTGTTGTGATCAAATACTTCGTTGGATCAGTCGCATTTATGATGTCATCACAGTTATTTATAATCTACAATTTAAGTTGCAAAATTACATAAACATTTAAAATTAAGATTATTCCCGAAAAGACATGAAAATACCACTTATTCGTTATAGGCTGGTACGAGGCTGACCACCTAAATCTAAATCTAAGTTGCAAAGATATGTATCATTTGAGATTCATATTAAATGCATTCCCACAAGCAGACACGCATAATTTCGCGCTCACACATGCAGCATGTGGACCTACAATTACCTACAACATAAAAAACAAATCTCAAATGGACATACACACCGTAACTCTTGCCGTCCTTCCCTGAAACAGGGGTGACATTGGCAAAGTGAACCATTTTTACAGCATGGGTGGTCAGCCGCATACCATTAATATTAAGATTATTCCCGAAAAGACATGAAAATGACATTTATTCGTTGACTTATAGGCTGGTACGAGGCTGACCACCTATACTGTACAAAAATTGTTCACTTTGCCAGTTCCAGTTCCTGTCGGCAAGAGTTGCAGGGCTTATGTTCATTTGAGGTTTGGATTTTAATTTGTAAGTACACATTCAGCATTTGTAAGCGCGAATTTACACATTCTAGTTTGTGGGCATGCATTTGATGTGATCTTTGAATGTTGATATATCCTTGACACTTAGATTATAGATTATAGAATCATTCATTTGATTCTCATTTTTTTTAGTTTCGCAAGCAATCACACGTTTTTCCATTTACTTGACTCCACTGAACACCGCATTATGTGAGAATCAAACACGGCCATCTAGCATTTTTTCGAAAATTATTTCACACACGGAAATGATGAAAAAATGATTCTCCGCGTTTGCATACATGTATCACATTTTTTATGCAGTACTACATTGCCGCCTTTGGTTCCGTGTCAGTATGCCTACTTGCGCACTTGCTGTCCGCGATTTGGTTCAAGGAGTTTGAGAGTAGCCTGCTGAAACTCAAGTATAAAACTTCACGTGTAAACTCAACTATCACGTTTACAAAAAAAATGTATGCAAACTTAAATCACACACCTAGTGAGAGTTTTACTTTCAATATGTTTTTTTCTTGATGTGCTATTTGAGAGACGTGTGAGTAAACAATGTCTACAGTTTTCTATGAGTCTCTATAGAATCGAAGGCGGCAATCTAGCATACTTTTCAGGAATGATAGAGTATATGGATGGATTGGAAATCTCTTTCTCATCATATCTATACATTTATTCAGTTTTTTTGTTGAACCCTAGATTGCCGTCTTTGATTGCATGCGCGTCATGTGTAACAGTATATATGCAGACAGTCATGCGAGTAAGGAGATGACGTACTGCAAGATTTGCTTCGTTATAGAAAATGTACGATAAGCGAAAACGGTAACATAATAATCAATATTGTAAGTAGCATAAAAAAAACATAAACGCAACTAAGCTACAAATAAAGTGAAACTTCTTGCCAGCGTTATCCCCGAAGAGGTCCATGTGGCGATTCGGCACCTATTTATTTTTATGGGTAAGGGGGCCGGCCTCACATCAACCACTTTCAGTTGAAGTAGGGGTTTCCCAGCCCCCGGGGGGGCTGGTTCTAATTTCTTGTCAAGGCTGAGTACACCTTGGGGTCAAACTCTTGCTCTTGGCATGGAATGCAAAAATTCTACCAACTGAGCTATCGACCGAACTTTTTACGAGCTTGGTCGTCGCTACCAAGCGTCAATTCACATGCAAAACCTAGTTGCTGTAAGGCTAGATAGGCCTTTTGATCACCGGTTTTTGGTAAAGGTTTATGAATTTTTCAACCCAGCGAAGAGCAAATTTGAAAATATAAATGGTATACTATTGTGCTCCGCCGGGATTCGAACCCACAATCTTCCATTCAAGAGTCCGAAGTGTTGCCACTGGACTACGGACTGGAATTATTGTGCTAATTATTATTGTTGTTGTTGCCTCTATACTGCTAGGGGGGGCCAGTACCTCCGCAGATTTTTCTCCACTTTGTTCTGTCCTTGCACACTTCTTACATCTCCTCGACACTCTCTCTCTCTTCATGCACGCTTTTCTCTTATTCTCTCTACAGATTCCAGTCAGTCCATTATTTTCTTGGTCTTCACCTTCCAGGCAAACCTCTGTACACTCTTTTAGTTCGTTATTGATTTTCCATTCTTTCTAGATACCAAAACCATCTCACTTTACCCTTTTTTACTTGCTAGTTGCTGTCACAAATTCTCGTTTATACTAGGCTAATTAATCACCCAGTAATTAGGTGCGATCCCTATCATTCAGAGTCATACCAGTCATTCCTTATTGATCATTATAAAAGGCATAGATATCGCATCCATAGTAATGATAGTAAAATTTAGAGGGCTCATTGGGAACATTAGGAATCACATTATATGCATTCTCACAAGCAGACACGTATAAGTTCACGCTTGTACATGCCGCATGTGAACCAGCAACATAAAAACCCAAATCTCAAATGAACATAGGTACACCCTGCAACTCTTGCCGACCTTCCCTGAAACAGGGAAAGGACCATTTTCTACAGCAAGGGTGGTCAGCCATACCAACCTATAAGTCAAGGAACATATACAACAAGTTTTTTTTTAAAACACTTCGATATAATGATTGTTCGCTTCACAAGTCTATCGTAATTCGTAATGCGAATGTTTTGTCGTACCTACGTACATTTTAACATGTACCTACCTGGCGTGCGCAGTCCCGCACGCTCGCGTCTGCGCACTACGTCATCAATTCATTGCCAACTCATATTATGCTTAAATGCTTCCTTGACTTATAGGTTGGTATGCGGCTGACCACCCATGCTGTAAAAATGGTTCACTTTGCCAATGTCACCCCTGTCTCAGGGAAGGACGGCAAGAGTTGCAGGGTGTATGTCCATTTGAGATTTGATTTTTATGTTGTAGGTTCACATGAGGCATGTGCAAGCGCGAACTTGTACGTGTCTGGTTGTGAGAATGCATGTAATGTGAATCTTCAATGTAACATATCCTTGCAACTTAGATTAGATTAGATTAGATTAGCTTCGACTCCTTACCTCAAGTACAAGACAGAAACCACGTTTAAACAGTAACACGGCGTTTCAACGTAAATGCAAGGAAACTAAAACGCACAACGCACGCGCTGCTTCACTTTCCATACATTTTTGTTTAAAGTTATCGATACATTCCGTACATTGCGCGGGATTTTTATTTCTTAATCGCGACTCCGTTCTTAATAGGTAAACTGTGGCTGTGACCTTGTCTCCGTTTGATTGTGTACGCGCAGCATGTGGAAGCGCGAACTTAAACGTGTCTGCTTGTTGTCTAAATGCACGCAGAGTGAACCTCAGATACCACTGCAACGCAACCATAATATTCCTGTAGTGACATAGTCCTCTAAATTCATTCGCATCCATCACACTTTTCATACTTTTTTTTCCTTGAAAAAAAACAGGCGGCAAGATGCTTACCCCTCTATTCTTAGACATTTTAGTCGTCCGTTGAGCCCCCGCTTTGATAAACTGGTGATGCCTGGGCTGGAAGTCTCATCACCACAGCTATTCTTACCTACCGAAATTTGTTAATATTTGTATGAAGAATAATCAGCTGTTCACTTGCTGCCATCTTGGATTGACAGGTCTCATACAAATGCATCATTCGTTTGTCAAAGCGTGGGCTCAACGGACGACTAAAATGTCTAAGAATAGCACCGTTAGAGTTTATGTTTATAATAGTTTCCATGCAGTATGTGTAAGCGTGTAGCTGCTTGCGTATGAACACGGAGAATTAACCTCAATTTTAAACAAACCTCTGCAACTTATAATTTCAAAATATCCACTCGGAATCGAACCTAACACCTTCTACTTAGAAGACAGAAGCGCTAGCAATCCAACTATAGGCGTGTAATTGATTATTAAGTGTTTTTGCCAGCACGCGATTATCGCTTCTAGCAATTCAGTCAATAAAGATCACTTTACAATGCAAATGATTGTTGTTTTATTAAAATAAAGCGTTCCATAGACTACCGCTCCTGCGTGACGCTTTTGCATGTATGCCCCATTGCGCTCAGGTGGTATAAAATATAAGTGTGTTTTGTTAAAAAATGTATGATGTCTATTTAAAATTACATTGAAAATTGATACAAATGTGTATTGAAAATTTACATTTCATGCATGTAAACTATCCACCCGGGACGTGCAGTTGGTATAGGCAAATACATTACAGAATACATATTTTTCCTTTGCCTTTAAAATAATTTATCAGTTTTTATATTTTGTTCTACAAATATCTCAAATAGAACCTTAAAATTCAGTAATGAATCTTCATTTCAAGGTTAAATTTTCTGTCACCGAATGTTGTGAACGTTATATTCTGTGTATTTGTCTGTATATGACTATCGACCCTACTGAATCAACTATGCGTAAGTTCGCGCTTAACTTTTGGCATAACGATCTTGCGGGGACACAAAACCTCTTATTTATTATTATTTTTTTTTAATTCAGTGTGAAGTCAATTTTTCCGTACAGAATAGTTGGTTTAAGCCTGATTTTTGGTTTGACAAATCTGTAAGGCAGAATGCCTCGCATTTAAAAACGAAATACAGCTTTAAATCTGTGAAACAGTTCAATAAATCGCTGCGCTGACGCAGAAAGCGCTCTAGGTGTGACAAAACCACCAGACGGGTTTTTTTTTTTAAATATCCAATCTAAGACGCAAATATATATATTGATATTTAAGACATACCCACAAGCAGACACGTGTAATCAATCTCTCGCTTACACATACATGTGTACTTACAAAATAAGCCCGGGTTGGCATTGGCAAAAGCGAATTCAGTTTTTACGGCATTTTAAATACTACAATTAGCATTAAATTGACATCACGCAAAACTGTTGAATGCCGAGCGCGTGTCTGTCGGCGGATTGTTTATAATAAGCTGTTGTTTATCGGCTTACATGGTTTCGGATACAAATGCGTGACGAGGCGAGGGAAACTGATTCTTATGCAGCGCTGCTTGAGTGTCAGTTTCGCGTGACGGGCGTGAAAGGACTTCTTACTGGTCTGCTCGCACTATTAGCCGCAGTAATAGCGTGCGTCCGTAAAGAACAGAGACTAGTTTTGCAATGCGTTTTCTCAAATCAGCTACTAAGCTACACATATAGTGTAACTCCTTGCCGCGATTTCGCCGATGGAGTCGCATGTGGCGAGCGGAATCTATTTATTTTTACAGAGGTACATGTGAGGTTTTTTTTTATTTGTATGCACACATTCAGAATGTGTAGGCGCGAACCTACATGTGCCTGTCTGTGGGCATGCATTTAATACGTGCCTTAAATGTTAACATATCATTGCAGCTTAGATTATAGATAAGGAGGCCAGCATTACGCTAACCACTTCAGTTGAAGTGGGGGTTTCCCAGCTCCTCAAAGGGATGATACTCATTTCTTGTGAAGGCTGAGTAAGCCTTGCCGGTATTTTATTTTGGGGTTTCAAATAAACACCGAAACGGGAAATCATTTCTGACACCCTCGGTGGGATTCGAACCCGAGCCCACGGCATGGAATGCAAGCACTCTACCAACTGAGCTATCGACCGGACTGTTAAAATAAATAATTGCTGTTTAATTAAAAGAGAACCCAGTAAAATCATATCTACAGTTGAATGCGACAAAGTGTTAGAAAACTCGCTTAAAAGCTATTTAGTCTCAATGCTTTATCATCGCGCATTGCATTGCACAGAGAGTCGGTCTGTTCGCAAGGTCGTCCAGTTGACAACTCGGCGTGTCCTCCCCCCTCCCTCCCACCTCCCACCTCCCACCTCCCCCCGCAGAGGATCCCAACGTATCAATACATACTCAATAACATACCCATCACGCGAGTCGTATGAAACCAAAACAGGCAATCTAGGACAACAATAAATAACCAGAAAAGTATATTATGGAAGCACGCAGAATCATTTACAGGTCATTTCTATGTATTCATGTCATTTCCTGAAAGCGTCCTGAATTGCCGCCTTTGGTCCTGTAAGACTCGCATACATGGTGTGAGGCAGACGCGCTGAGTTATCTGGTACTCTAACGCAAAACGCAACTAAGCTACACATATAGTGTAACTTCTAGATGATGATGATGATGATATGATGATTTCTTTATAGCGCCGTTTCGTGATGTAGTCACTCCACGGGCGCTGGTGCAAACGATGCCAGAAATTTGCTTGTCTTCAGTGCATTCCGGAACTTTCCATGGTCCTCTAGCTCTCTCACATGATGTGGCAGGTGGTTCCAGGCCAGAGGGCCAGCAACTGAAAATGCATGCTCTCCAAAAATTGTTTTAACTTTTCTTATCCGTTCTTCAATCTTTGATTTGGCTCCAGTTTCAGCCGAGCGCAGTGTTAGGCTTTTTTTGCCGAGGGTGACTGGTTTGATTAAATCAGCGTCAATCATTTCTTGCCTGCGTTATCCCCGAAGGGGCTGCATGTGGCGATTCGGAACCTATTTATTTTTACGGGTAAAACGGTTAAGTGGATAGGACATGAAGTACGTACAGAGGATTTCAGGATAATCAGAAATATCTTGGTTGGTGCCCTATTCAAAGATTGACCACTCGGACGTCCCAAGATACGGTGGACAGAAAATGTCGAGGCTG
Source organism: Agapetus fuscipes (assembly GCA_951799405.1). Taxonomy (NCBI): domain Eukaryota; kingdom Metazoa; phylum Arthropoda; class Insecta; order Trichoptera; family Glossosomatidae; genus Agapetus; species Agapetus fuscipes. Next base: position 450,320 of record OX637336.1, read on the forward strand.
ACGTGGAAGTCCTGGGAGTGAGGAGGCCATGGAGGGAAGCGGTACAAGACAGAGAGTCCTGAAGGATCGTGGTGCGGGAGGCCCTGAGCCTTCAAGGCTTCTGAGCTGGATCAGGTAATCTAATCTAACTTGCAAAGATACGTAACATTGGGGGTTCACCTTATATGCATTTTCACCAGCAGACACGTATGAGATCGCGCTTAAACATGCCGCATGTAGACTTACAAGTGAACTGAAATATTTATTTTAGTTGTATGCCTTATCAATAAAACTGGCACCGTAATATGATAACAAATTGTTATTAATAAATGTATTTATTACATAAGAGAGCTGTGACGCAGCAGTGATAAGCAGAAACTCAGCTAAGCACAGTAAAACATTGATTAGTAGGAAGGTAATAGAAAAGCATGCGCGCTCAAATAATGACATGGTTACACATGCTGAGTGCTGACGTCTTTTCAATAAATACAAATGTCATTACGATGATGATGATGATGATGATGGAGACAATTGTACTTCTCCTTCTGCTTTTTATCCTAGGCTAAGTGCGCAGCATTGCTCATCCATCTTCAACTCTCCAGGAAATTCTCCAAGACACCATATTATATCCAGGAAATCCAGAGTCATAATAAAAGGAGAGCTTGTATGAAGAACGTAATGACTCTGGATGAAATGAAAGAAGTATGTAAGGACAGAAAGAAATGGCGGTTGATCTGTAATTCTGGCGGCTAGGGCGAGGGTTTCTCAAGTTTTCCAATTTTTTTGTAATTTTGTAAATTAGAACTTTGTAATTTGTATTTGATTTTAATGTTTATCCATCTCTAAAATGCTATTTGTTGTACAATATATTCCTTGACTTATAGGTTGGTATACGGCTGACCACCCATGCTGTAAAAAATGGTTCACTTTGCCAATTTCACCCCTGTTTCAGGGAAGGTCGGCAGGAGTTGCAGGGTGTATGTCCATTTGAGACTTGGTTTCTATATTGCAGGTTCACATGCGGCATGCGCAAGCGCGAACTTGTACGTGTCTGCTTGTGAGAATGCATGTAGTGTGAATCCCCTATGTTACATATCTTTGCAACTTAGATTAGATTAGATACGAATCGAAAATTAGAGTTGCACCTAGTATGAGTTGTGACCATATCAGGAGCAGTCAGTTTTTCTCCTTATTAGGAGTGTCGCCAAGTGGGTGAGCGCCCATGTAACAGACTCTACCATTGAGTTATAACATAGGGGAGCGGAAACTAACACACTGAATTGATACACACTTGCTCCCACTTGCGTGTCTCTCCTGTCAAACGTTGCAGTGGTGCCCCCAATGTACGACGGCAACAATTACAAATATGACGCATTAAATATCACAATAGTTATAATGAAATGCGTGATAAAATTAAAATATGAATATTGTTATGTTATTTTAAAATAACATATAAAAAACAATCTCCAAGTGCACAGTGTGTTTTGTGGGCCGAACGGAGCCGAACGGTCACGGAAGCGGCCGAACTGCGCCGTGTGATCTGATCGGGCCGTCGGTCATCAGTTCCCGGCAAGATGTGAAGAGAGTCAGACGTCAGCGACCAAGCACCAAGCGGTGCAAGAGGGGGCATTACAATGGAGCTCCCTCCTCCCCATCTACTTGGATTTCCTGCCAGCAAGGCACCCGCCTTGTGGACCAGAGGCATAGGAGACATGGTGTATAGGAGCGCCCACCCAGGAGCTCCAACGTGTGGAGGCGTCCGCCTCGTGAGCCGCCGCTGGCCTGGGGCGCTGCCCCAGGCCATTCAGTTCAGAACTCCAGCCAACGGAGTGGAGTGGGAGTGTTTTAGTGACAAGGTCGGGCCATTCCCTTATTTCCCCTTTCTTCCCCATATTATTAAAGTAAATAAACCCTTATCTGTTCATGTTAAACTTATCTTTAAATATAAAACCCTTCCCAAGATATAAGTAAGCAATACCGAAGAAAGAACCCCACGCCCTGAGAGTGATGCTGATGAGAGCTAGCCGGAAGTAAGTATCCTGAAGGTACATCCTGGAGATACCTTCCCATTTTAACATAACAATATACATCTTGAAAATGTGAAATATTGACACCAATTTTGGCGATCACAATATTTATAACGCGTGGTATCTGTCCACTCTAGCTACTCGTATTTCCGGTCTAATCGGCAACCATTATTTGCAATGGTACCAACATTCAAGATTTTTGCCGAGATTCTGCCGAGTTTTTTGTTCTATGGAAATGCAACTGCAACTGTGAAGTTATTTGTTCTCTTTCTAACTAATGACCATTTTCGTAAGTAAGTTGAGACAGATACCTATATATGTCTATTTTCGTTAAAATAATTTCTTGTCTACAAATATTATAAGTCAATGGACTCTACCATGAGCATAATGCAATCATACATCAAAACGTAAAAATATAAATCAAATTAATTATTAAAATAAAGAAAAAGTTGTTCAACACTTGCGCTAACCTTAGTACTTAGATATATTCAGTAGTATTGAGTCCAATTAATCAGTACTTTTAAAGCTGTGTGTCGCAACTAATGATGCCACGAATATTCGGCAACTATTCGGTATTCGGCCACTTTTTTGCTATTCGGTATTCGGCCGAATAGTGCGTACTATTCGGCCGAATACCGAATAGCAAATCATGTAAAAAAAGACACGTTATTTTACTCAAAAATTATGTATTTATTTCCAAATTACAACATTTTAGTACTTAAAATTAATCAGTGGTAAGTTGTGATGGATAAAAACGAGCTTTTCAGCATTTTCTGGTAGCAAACGATTGCGCTTTTCATCGTAAACGTTACCAGCCTCAGAAAATAACCTCTCACTATAAACGCTACTTCCAGGCGAAGAAAGATAAACTTTTGCAAATTTCGAAAGGTTCGGGTATTGTTTTTCGTTTGCTGACCACCACTTGTAAGGATCGGCCTTCCGATCTAGGCGAACTGTTTTCAAATAAAAATCCAACTCGTTTGCCACAGCATTCTTCTCCGAAGCGCCGAATATTCGGCGGCCGAATATTCGGCGCTTCGGCCGACAGCATTGCCGAATATTCGGTATTCGGTATTCGGCCAATTCACTATTCGTGGCATCTCTAGTCGCAACCCTCAGGAAGGTCCAGAAGTTTTAATCGGGAGTCACCGATTAACAGAACATGGTATCGAATCTAATTTAATCTAAGTTGCAAAGATATATAAAACATGGGTGATTTGCATTATATTATGCATTCTCACAAGCAGATACGTACTACAAGTTCGCACTTGCACATGCCGCATGTGAACCTACAACAAAAAAACTTAGATCTCAAATAGGCATAGACCCTGCAGCTCTCGCAGTCCTTCCCTGAAACAGGGGTGGCATTGACAAATTGAAGCATTTTCTACAGCATGGGTGGTCAGCCGCATACTAACCTATAAGTCAAGGAACGTACACAATAAATTACATTTTTTAAATCAATAAACAATAATATATATGGACATCAAAAAACTAAACAGAAAACAAATTCTTATTTGAAAAAAAATTGAAAACCCGTAGCCGCCAACTTTACAGATCAACCTCCATTTCTTTCTGTCCTTACACACTTCTTTCATTTCATCCAGAGCCATTGTCGTTGACACCAAAACCATACTTCTAAAACAAACGTAGTTGTTTGCTTGGGCATCAACAACAACAAAAATCATCGTAGAGCTATGGGAGTTAGCGCATTAGAAAGAGCGGAAAATTTAAAGTAGGATAGCATTCATAACTCATTTTTGACCAAAACGTCGCTTCCTTTTAACCGTCGATTAGTTGAAATGGCTCTAATAATTTTCTGTCTCCCACTACTTACCTTAACTGAGGTTGCGCTACGCTGTCAGCTTAGTATGCAGTGCTCGCTATTCTCTATACATACATTACTGCAGGTCAGTGCTGCGCCTAACTGTACATGATGATGATGATAATGATGCTGACGATGTGGACGCGCGCATCGCTGCAGGTCCGACGACTTACGACTCGCTAACAAAATCTAGCGCTAGCTGCCTTTCGGTAAAACCGACGCGACACGAACCCACTCGGAACGGATGTTCTGAATTTGATTTGTTCTCCGCAGCAAACGTCGCGCGTCTAGGTGACTCATGGGCGTGCATCCCATACAGGCACATGCGCCTAAAATTTAGGCAACTTATCGCTCCCCCAGTTCTTGTTTATCGTATACGCCAATTTTGTCAAATATGACTTTTTCATGCAGTTGTCTTATGAATCAAATTCTCCACAATCTGAGCTAAGAAAAACCGTAAAACCCGATAATGTGAGAGTTCTTTTAAATATTTTTTAAATAAATTCCTTGTTTTCATAAGACACATTGGTCCAGTACACATGCAAACATTGCTCATGTAAAATTTTCTCAATGGCGTATACGATAAACAAGAACTAAGGCAGCGTTATGGTAAACAACCTTTCAAGCTCGATAATCAGATTTAAAATTAATGTTCGATCAGAGCAATCGTTCGCACTTCAGTCAATTTTAAATGAGTTATTTTAAAGGGAGGGAGAAAATATGTATGCTCAAATGTATATACCTTGACTAATAGGTTGGTATGAGGCTGACCACCCATACTGTAAAAAATGGTTCACGTTGCCAATGTCACCCCTGTTTCAGGAAAGGTCGGCAAGAGTTGCAGGGCTTATGTTCATTTGAGATTGAGTTTTTATATTGTAGGTCCACATGCGGCATGTGTTAGTAGTAGTATGAATCTTAAATGATATATATCTTTGCAGCTTAGATTTAGATTTATTTGCCTATACCCTATGCACGCGCCTGCAAGGTATGTTATTAGGATAATTAAGATAAAACCTGTCGGTTGTCTAGTTGTCATAATTTTCATTCATTTATATTATTCGCTGGGCTGAACAAATCATGTGCCTTTACCAAATAAAGGTGACCGGAGCTCTATCCAGCCTTACGACAACTGGATTATGCTTGAGTAATTAGTGCTTGCTAAGGTTAGTGGTGACCATGTTTGCAGAGAGCTCTTGAGTTTCAATTCACAAGAAAACAGCGCACACCAAATAAACCATCCTTATATTTATTATTCCTTTATCCTTAGTAACCTATCACAAAATTTGATTTCGCCTTTTCATAGCAACCTGGCCGCGAGACGTCACAACATCATTGTCTACTTCAAATGTGCGGACCTCACTCAAAAACAACGTGACTAATTTTTGGTTGTTCGAATTAGTCCACACCTGTTTTGACTGGTTTCTGAGTAAAATAAATGTTGAACCTGAGAACATGCAATAAATTAATTCAATTTAGAATCCCAAAGTGACATTTGGTTGCAAATATATTAAAGGGGAGATAAATATGAATAACACTTGGATTGGCAAAAAAAGTGACAGGGGCGCAACCCTTTTATTTCTCAACATTACCAATCATGAAAAACGACGATACCATGTTAAAAGCACCGGTTCTCATCAGATCTAATCTAATCTAATCTAATCTAACCGAAGTTAATCAACATTGGGCGCGGATGTTACTTGGATGGGTGACGGCTTACTTAGGTACACCGCGTGTCGTTGGCATTTTTGACCGGTCCGTAGTCCAATGGCAACACTTCAGACTCGTAAATGGAAGGCTGTGGATTCGGATCCCGGCGGACCACAAAAGAAAACATTTATTTTTCCAAATATGCTGGGTTGAAAAAATTCATAAAACCTTTACCAAATTTTTTTTTTTTTTTTGGTGCACAATAGGTTGCCCTAATTACAGTGCACCCTCACAGCCATCAACAAGCTGGGAGGAACTCTTTTACCATACTTTTGAAGGTGTCTACATTATATTGAAATATATCTATTTTTGACTCGTTAATGAGTTTGACACTCCGAGTTTAAGGATGCTGTGCCAAGACATCGGTGCGGCTCATTGGTACATGAAAAAGATCATGACCTCGCCCCCGATTATAGTAATTTGGTACAAACAACCTGAAACCCTCCAACAGGGTGGGACTGTCTATTAAACCATTGATGACTTTATAAGTGAGCACCATCAGGGTCCCGTTGCGCCTAGTTTCTAAGCTCCTGATGCCAGTTTCCCGAAGCAGGTCCTCATAGGAGATAGAGTGTAGTTTCCCTGCGTTCTCATGAGGAGGTACCTCAGCAACTTCTTCTGGAGCTGTTCTAACATATTAATGTACTTCCGCTGATGAGGTGTCCACACCTCAACAGCGTACTCTAATTTAGATCGAACGACGCAGCTGAAGACATCCGCCATCGCCCTGGGCTCTGTAAACTGTTTACAGAGTCTAATAACAAAACCCAGAAGCCGATAGCATTCGGTCGTCAACTGCGTCATATGGTCTGAGAAATTCAGTCCGGGATCAAAGACAACTCCCAGATCCCTAAATGAGGTCACACGAGTTAGTATTTGCCCACCTATACTATACTCATAAAAGTGGGATTATGAGATTTAGTGAAGGACATGATAACGCATTTCTTAAAATTTAAGAAGAGTTTGTTTTGCTCAGCCCAAACTGCTAATGCGTTCAAGTCCTCCTGTAATTTTACGCAGCATTGAGTGTCTATAATCTTTGTATAGACCTTCAAGTCATCTGCGTATAATAGACACGAACTATGTTTTATGATGCCAACAACGTCATTGACAAATATGAGGAAAGCCAGTGGGCTCAAATTGGATCCTTGCGGGACTCCAGAAAGTGGTTGAACTGTCAATGATGTATTGCCATTAATATCAACATATTGTTGTCTATTTCTTAAATATGATGCGAAAAGTAAGAGAAGAGATTTACTTAATCCAAATACGTGCATTTTCTTGAGTAGGACGCCATGGTCTACCCTGTCGAATGCTGTAGAAAAGTCCGTTTATACCACATCAGTCTGGTGCTGAGAATCCAGATTTTCGGCTATTTCTGCACTTAATGTGAGAAGATTAGAAATTATAGACCTCTTTGGTAGGAAGCCATGTTGATGAATGGTAATACGTGATTTAATGTTGATCAGTAAGTTTTTATGAATTAAACTTTCAAAGATCTTCGTAAATGTCGATAATATAGAGATAGGTCCATAGTTTTGGACATCTGTTTTTGTATCTGCTTTGTGTATGGGAAAGACTCTTGTTAACTTCCAAAATTGAGGAAATTCACATTGTTCAACACACAGATTTAAAATAAACCTTCATGGTTCAGCTACAGTATTGGATAAGGCTGCTAATACGCCTGGTGGAATGTTATCAGGGTCCGTTGAAATACCGGTCACTAAAGGTCCATCCAGCCTTACAGCAACTACGTCTTGCTTGAGTATTGGCGCTTTGTAGCGACGACCAAGCTCGTTCACCTCTGTGGCACTACAACAAGTGTCAAACGCCGGGAATTGAACCTACAACCTTCTCATTCAGAGTCCGAAGTGTTACCAATGAACTACGGACCGGTCAAGGAACTGCAAAATCAGAAGATGTGACACTGAAGGCGTCGTCAGATAGAGAAAATAAGGAAATGGTTCTGGCGGAACCATGTAGACTGCATGGAGGAAAGTTAATACCTCAGATCGTTGTACGCGAAAAACCAGACGGCCAGCGTCCATCAGGCCGACCACACAAAAAATGGACGAACAGCTCTAAATCACAAGAGGGGAGATCCGAATAAATATGTCATTTATAGAACAACCAACCGAGGACAAAAAGCCATTATAATATGTCTTGCACTCACCTGGGCTGGAATTCTCATCACCACGGTAATTCTCACCTACCGAATATCGGTAATATTTGTATGAAGACCTGTCAATCCAAGATGGCCGCAAGTGAACAGCTGATTTGTCTTCATACAAATATTACGAAATTACGGTAGGTAAGAATTACCGTGAGGATGAGACTTCCAGACCTGGACTCACCTGGTGTTTAACAGATACCTGTGGATATTGTCATCTACAGGACAAGACGAGAAAGTCAACGTACGACTCAAAGAGTATTCGAAAGAAAATGTTCGAAGAAAAATTCGAAGCCACAACCTTCCAATTACGAGTCAGAAGTGTTAACCACTTGACTATGGACCGGTCTACCGATTAATCGACCATTGTAAAAAGAAGAAGAAGTCCTGCACATAAATTCATAATAAAAGCTACGCCAATGGTAAAAAAAGTATTATTAAAGGTATGGAATCATAACAATGACCTGGTATTTAGTTTTACTTTTTAAGTTTATTCCATAAAACAAGATATGGGTGACCGGACCGCATCCCAAGATGGTCAAGGCGCAATGGTCAACGTCATCCGCTATCAGACGGAGCAGAGGTTCGAGTCCCCGATCGACAAAAAACAAAGACTGCAGACGGGTGGACCCGCAAAGTTCCGATCGATGTTTGTCAAAAATATATTTGGTCATTTGCGGGACTGTGGTCGAAATCAGATGCATCCATTATTATTTTGAAATAAATACAAAAAAAAACATTTTTTTTTTTCAAACTGTATTTATTATTTATTAACGTAGCGTAGGTCCGTCTTCATAGCAGGCGCGTGCATTAGGTAGAGACAAAAATACATATCAGATTTTTTCCTTTGAAAAATACATGAATAATAATTAATAATAATAATAATAATAACAGGCTGATTTATTTTAAATTACACATGATAAGAGAGCGCCGTTTTTGTGTGTGTCACACCTCAAGGGCCCTCTCCGATCATGGATAAGACTTTCTAAACAAGTGTGCCTTGAGTGCTCCTCGAAATACACCCACAGCTTTGGAGTTCCTCACTCCGGGTGGCAGTCTGTTCCACTCCACCGGCCCCGCAACACGGAAAGCGCGGTCTCCGAAGTTTGTACGAATCTGACGGCGTGGCTGAACCAAATTGACTACTCCATCACCCGCGGATCTGAGTGTCTGCCTCCTAACACCCATTTCAACAGGTGAAATCATATCAGCCAGATAAGGTGGGGCCAAGCCATTGATGGCTTTATATACCATTAAACAAACACGGAAGACCACCCTCTCCGGGAAACGAAGCCAATGAAGTTTTTTTAACAGCGGGGTGATGTGAGCGAATTTGGGAATCCCGAATATGAGTCTTGCTGCCGAATTCAACACAGATTGAAAGCGATTAAACTGTTTCTTCGGCTGACCACTATAAAGTGTCGAGCAATAGTCAATCCGAGACATCACAAACGCACTCACCAGGGTCTTAACCGCATCTGAAGGCAGACATTTTCTTATTGCCTTTATTTGGCGAAGCGAAAAAAAAGAAGAAGCTATTGTGGCATCTATTTGCCTATCCAGTGTCAGGTTACGATCCAGTAAGACTCCTAGAAGTCTTACCGAATCAGAAGGCTGGATTAGCTTACCTCCTATGGAGAGTGGTACTCTATTCACCAGAAGGTGGTCACGCCTCGATGTGGCTGCCCAGAGTATCTCCGTCTTATCCATGTTTAAGATTAGGCCATTGTTCCTCATCCACCCACCGACCTCCGCGATACACCCAGAGACCCTGCAACTGAGGTCCTCAGCCATGTCTGGCCGAGAATGAGAGTATATTTGCCAGTCATCTGCATATGAGTGTGCGATGAGGCCCCATTTTTCAACAATACTCTCAATCTCAGCAGTATACAATATGAAAAGGATCGGACCCAGCACAGAGCCCTGTGGGACCCCGGAAGACAGCGAGTAGGTAGGTGAAACACTATCACAAATACGCACCGCCTGTCTGCGCTCCACCAGATAGGAAGAAAACCACGCCAAAGCCCCTCCGGTCAAACCAAATGACACCTCCAATCTCTCAATAAGAATTGGGTGACTTACTGTGTCAAAGGCCGCACTCATATCAAGAAGCGCCAGTAAGGCTAGATTACCACACTCCACAGCTGATATCATATCCGATACAAGCATGAGCATACCGGTTTCTGTTGAGTGATATTTCCGGTATGCAGACTGCCTCTTAGGCATTAAGCCGCTTGCATCCAGATAGGATACCAACCGCCGCGAGACAATCCGCTCCAGCACCTTCGACAAGAATGGCAGATTCGACACAGGTCTATAATTTGAGGGATCACCGGGATCCAACTGTGGCTTTTTAAGGATTGGCGTGATGTGTGCTACCTTCAAAGACGGAGGAACAGTGGCATCCATTAGGCATCCATTGATTACCTTAACAATAAATGGAGCCAGCTGTAAGATGCATTCTTTGAGTACCCAGACTGGTACAGGGTCAAGGCCACACTGCTTGTTTGGCGGTCCTACCACGATCTGATTAATGTCTAATCTAACCTAATCTAATCTAAGTGGCAAAGATATGTAATATTGGGGATTCACATTATATGCATTCTCACAAGCAGACAAGCAGAAATTCGCGCTTGCACATGTCGCATGTGAACCTACACTTTAAAAACTCAAATCTTAAATGGACATACACCCTTCAACTCTTGCCGTCCTTCCCTGAAACAGGGGGAAAATTACAAAGTGAACCGTTTTCTACAGCATCATACATCAATTTCTACAGGTCAGCCGCATACATACAAATTGAAAAAAATGACTCAAGATAAAGCTTAAATATTCTGCTATTGATTTCAATGTTAAATGCCTTTTCACCACATATTTTTTTACATTTTTTACAGTATGGGTGGTCAGTCAGTCTTATTATAAGTATCTACATATTAGTAATGGAAAATTGTTAGCAAATTAGATTAATTTAACTGCTTTTGTTGGCGGACCGCGCGGCTCAAATGCATCAGACGCACTAATCCTTGCAAACTCGTTTACCGGAGTCGAACCCGGGGCGGCGGTCTGGGGAGGCGAGGCGCTGACCACTACACCAACAAGTGTTTGCGTCATGTGTATGCGAGAGACTACGGGAGGCCTATACCTGCAAAGGAAAACAATAAAACCAGCAGTGATTCATGGAAAAACAGGCAGAAGACCGGTCTGTAGTCTAGTGGTTAAGGCTTCGGACTAGTATTCTTCAGGTTCCTTGACTTATAGGTTGGTAAGCTGCTGATCAGCCATGCTGTAGAAAATTGTTCACATTGGCAAATCAAGGACGGCAAGAGTTGCAGGGTGTATGTTCATTTGAGATTTGGGTTTTTATAATGTAGATTCACATGCGGCATGATCACACGCTTAATCATACTGTAACTGTAACTCTGTCGGCATTCCGCTAGGGATGGCCAGAGCCTCTGCAGAGCTGCCTCCAATTTTTCCTATCCTTACATACCTCTTTCAATTCATTCATATCCATCACCTTTTTCATGCATTTTCTTCTTTTACGCTCACTTTGCATATCCCATTCTTTCACAATCTCCTCAATCTGATCACTCCATACTTTTCTCGGTCGTCCCTTCCTTCTTTTTCCTTTCACACTTTCTTTGTATACATACTTTGTCAGTCTATCATCATTCATTCTTTCCACATGCCCAAACCATCTCATCAAAAATTGGGAAAATCGAGATTTTGTAATAAAACGCAAGAACAATGCGAGAAGAATAGGTAGAATGTGACAGCCGTTCAATTTGGACGAATATGACCGAGATAAAACATCGGCCGCCTTTTTCATCCCATACAAGTTGTACTGGTTGTCTGAACCTCAAACGTGATTTCCAAACATTCTTCTTTTTTGAGTTATTTCTCTTTATGACTAAGCGTGCGATGTGTTAGCGCGAATTTATTCGTGTCTGCTAGTGGGAATGCATTTAATATTAATCTCAAATGATATAATATATCTTTGCACTTAGATTTAGACATCTTTAGTCTCTCTTTGTCTCTAAAATAGGAATGTGATTGGATTTAATACAAGTATGTATGCAGGTACATATAGAGTCAATCAAAATGAGTTTTTTTGTAAGCGTTACCAGTTTTCGTGTAGGTGTGCGTCAGTCTTTATTTGGCTATGGTGACCGTGGGAACAAGAAAGAACCAATGGAATACTGGCTAAAGCAAGGCGCGCACGTAACAAAAATTGAAATTATACGAATGTTTGGCGGCTTATGGCAATCATAAGAAGTTCTTCACCAGCAACATCCCGCAATGCCTGAAACGGAAAATGTACGACCAGTGTGTCCTGCCAGTTATAGCTTACGGAGCAGAACTCTCACCAAATTGACTATCAGGAAACTCCTTGTAGCACAACGAAAACACGAAAGAGCTATGCTACACATAAGACTGTCAGATCGGATTCGAAATACGTAGAAGATCGGGAGTTACTGACATAGTCAAAAGAGTGGCAAAGCAGAAGAGGTCGTGGGTGTTGCCAGATTGAGCGAGCAAAGATGGACGAAAAGAGTGGTGGAATGGAGACCTCGTGAAGAAAAAAGAACTAGAGGAAGGCCTCTTACACGATGGTCAGATGATATTAAAAGAGTTGCTGGTGGCTGGATGCAGAGAGCCCAGGACAGAGACGCCTGGAGAGATATGGGGGAGGCCTATGTCCAGCATTGGACAAGAAGTGGCTGACTAAGTAAGTAATTAAGTTGGATTGAATAAAAAAGATGACAAACGAAGAATGCAGTTTGATTCTTTACGCAAAGAAAATTAAGTTGAATGTAAAAGTTGTGAAATATTGAATACTGCGAGTGTGGTTCTGAAATTTTTAAAATGACACGAAAATCACGCAGGGTAAACGATATCTTGGGTAGGATTTGGGATATTTAAAAAAGGCAGTAAATACTTCGCAGGGTAAGTAACAATAGTTGGTCCCACAATACATGGCAGAGATAAACGCGTCGTGTGAACAGAAAAAATAGTTACTCTGTTGATTTTCGTTCAAAAAAATAATAAACATTAAAGATTTTAAATTATGATTACGGTCGCTAGACATTTTATAGAATGAAAAAAACGGATTTTACTGACCGTGCAAAAGAGAAGAACGACTTTATCTACGTTTCGTCGGAGTCATATCCGACGTCCTCAGGAGGCGTGTGTCTTCTACAAAGAAGAACCACGAACTGTTGAATTATTGTTGTTTGATCGAGGCCGAAGGTTGTAGGTACTTTTATTATGGAGGCCAGTACTAACTTCTATGATCCACCCTTTCATTAATCGGACGATTTCACAGGAAGACATAATATCGTCCTTCTGTACAACTGGAGCTATTGCGACATATATGGATGCATCACTGAAGGTTCTTCTTTGTAGAAGACACACGCCTCCTGAGGACGTCGGATATGACTCCGACGAAACGTAGAGAAAATGGTTCTTCTCTTTTGCACGGCCAGTAAAATCCGTTTTTTTTCATTCTATAAAATAGTAAATATTTCTAATCATCTGAATTGTTTGTTCTCAGTTTGAACACAATGATACTTATTGCCTTTTGTAATCAACCATTCATATCTATATATTGTAATGAGCGCATGGTAGTATTAGTGCATACGTGATCCTTATCACGCTGGTGGAACAACGCTGTGGATTGGAATCATCCACTATGTCCGAAAAATCGAGAACAGTCGAGAAACGTCCGTATGAACGTATATAAATGTAAGCCGCGATTGTGTGTAGGCCAGAGTGTCGACTGGAACACTGAGCCGTGAATTCGATAAAGTAAGAGCTAGAAATCAGTGCTTACATTGTAAATTGTGAACCAAACCGTGTAAAAAAATTCTGGTTAAATAAATAATTTCAGTTTAATGAAAAGAGAACCCAAACTAAAATCATAACAATGTAAATGCGTGCACATGCCTGCTATGTATTTTCATGGAGACTGAAAATCATATCTTTGCAACTTAAATTAAAGAAAATCTTCTACGCTATCCATGAATGCAGCGATAATGTTTTAGTGTGTAGTGATTAGCCATGCATTTTCACGGTTAGTTAGCCGTCATTAACTTTAGTTGTCATGTCTCAGCATCACTCTGCAACATTATCTGACGAGATATCTCGCCGACAAATGACGACACGTCATATCTTGTCGAATCTGATCATTAACTTATTAATTATCTCAATTAGCACGATGGAGACACGTTATGATAATAAATTAAGTACCGCCAAAAGAAATTGCCACTGACTGTTGACGACCAAACATGCGGAGGACTAGAGTGATTTTTTTTTCAACGACAATTTTGTTTATTTAAGACTATTTGAGTGCCAAATCAATTGTCATATATGACCAGAGATAATTGGAAATCGAAATTTAAGTCGATTATTTCAAATAAAGTATTGGGTACAGTACGTGAAAGAGGCGTATGTTTCGGTATCGACTGTTTCAGTATTTGGAGACAAAGGCGTCGGCACGTGACGTCACGGCGTCTGTTGTGTGACGTCAGAGGCGTCTCCCCCCCCCCGCCCCTCCTCTTCCCCACCGCTACAACACCCCCACACAGAGAGAGAGAGAGAGCAACAGAGAGAGAGGGGGAGGGTATGTAGACAGGCATCGGCATGTAATACAGTGAACTGGAAACTGCCTTGCGCATTGAAGCATATCACGGGACACAACTGTCAGCTGAACCTGTCTAGCACAACATAATATTTTGAACCAATTTTCAATTTTATAGATGTTTTGTAGATTTTTTAGTGTTTGTTTATTTGTATAACTGGATGTAATTAATGCTATTAATTAATTAATGCATGCCTGCAGACAGGCACATGTAGGTTCGCGCCTACACATTCTGCATGCGTGCATATAAATAAATAAAAACCTCACATGAACATAAGCCTAGCAACTCCTGCCGCCTTTCCCTGAAACCGGCATTGGCAATTGGCAAAAGTGAACCGATTTTTACAGCACGGCGGGTCAGCCTCATATCAACCTATCAGTCAAGATTCAACACCCAATAATTACGCACGCCAACAAGGGTGGCAACTGCATTCATTTTTACAAGTGAGGTAGCCAGCCCCACGCAAACCTACAAGTCAAGGACTCACAGTGCGTGTAATCCGCAAAATTAATGTATACCTAGGCTGTATGATGAGTGCCCGTGTTTAGCGATATATGGCACAACTGACACAACATGTGGATACCATCATGTAGTACCATCTTTACAACGATGACCGTCTGCAATGACAATCTGCAATGCTGATTTGTAATGTTGGTTTATTAGTTTGCTACATTTTTTGAATAAGAAATTTTTGACTTTTTTTGTATGGATTTATTTTTAAGATTTTGTTATTTTTTTTTATACTTAAATGTTATTTATTACTCGTATTCCTTGACTTATAGGTTGGTATGAGGCTGACCACCCATACTGTAAAAAATGGTTCACTTTGCCAATGTCACCCCTGTTTCAGGGAATGTCGGCAAGAGTTGCAGGGCTTATGTTCATTTGAGGTTTGGATTTTATTTGTAAGTACACAATCAGCATTTGTAAGCGCGAACTACACGTGTTTGCTTGTGGGTATACATCTGAGAGCTTTAAATGAATATATTCTTGCAACTTAGATTATAGATTATAGGCTGTATGATAAGTACCCGTGTTTAGCGATATATGGCACTTTAAAAATAAAAATAAAATTACCCAAATATACATATATATATATATATATATATATGGCACAATTGAAATGTGTATACCATCATGTAGTGCCATCTTTACAGCAACGATGACCGTCAAAATTACAGACAGATTAATCGAGTAGCTTTTTTTGACAGCTGTTGAAAGTTAACAAGTTGGTGTTTATTTGCAATCATTAAGAAAGAGCAATATCGACCAGTGGTTCGATTTATTTTTTTGGACTGGAAGATATGTGAGGAAATCAAAGGGAAGTTGCATCTATAATCTATAATCTATAATCTAAGCTGCAAGGATATGTAAGCATTTAAGGCTCATATGAAATGCATGCCTACAGACAGGCACATGTAGGTTCGCGCCTACACATTCTGCATGTGTGCATACAAATAAAGAAAACCTCACATGGACATAAAACTTGCAACTCCTGCCGCCGTTCCCTGAACCGGGGTGGCATTGGCAAAAGTGAACCGATTTTTACAGCACGGGTGGTCAGCCTCGTACCAACCTATCAGTCAAGGAGCACAAAAAATTATAAATGATTTACGGAAAATTCATAATGAGACACATTACAAATTAAAATTAAAATAAAGTTAAATTAAAATTAAACTTAATATTACACTTAGAATTAATGCCCTAGCCGCCATTGTTGCAAATCAACCGCCATTCCTTTCGGTCCTTACATACTTCTTTCATTTCATTCAGAGTCATAATCTTTTTCATGCACTCTCTCCTTTTGTTATGACTCTGAATATCCCATTCATTCGCTATTTCAGAAATTTGATCCATCCATACTTTTCTCGGTCTTCCCCTACCACGGCTTCCATTCATAGTTGCAGCGTACACTCTCTCGCATGCTGTTAATAAAGATCATTCACCTTAGATCACAACTATCAGATGTTGGTTGAGGTCAGATGTTGAATTTTAGCATGCCTGAGCATCAGATTTTGATGAAGAGCGACCAGACCGTCTGATTGAGGTGATTACGGAGATCATTTTTACAGGAGAGGTAGCCAGCCCCACGCTAACCTGCAAGTCAAGGTCTTACAGTAGATGCAATCCACAAAATCAATGTACATAATATGTGGTGTATGTGATGTTCTGTCATTTGTTTTTATGTGCAGTTTATTAATTGCATTTTCTGTTTGAGGTATGTGATGTTTTGTTCAGTGATGTTTTGTCATTGTAATGTTTTGTCATCGTAATCATCTGTCATGGCATCCATACAATTTTTTTTTTCTTTCTAAATTGACCTTTTTTCCGAAACAGGGGTGACATTGGCAAAGTGATTGATTTTCTACAGCATGGGTGATCAGCCGCATACCAAACTTTAAGTCAAGGAACCAACTAACCTAAAAGAAGGTCGCAACTAGCGCAACTAAGCTACACATATAGTGTAACTTATGGCCTGCGTTATCCCCGATAGGGTCACATCTATGCTGCACAACCAAAATGCCAGCTAAACAGACTGCAGTCTAATGAACGCCAGTGCCCGCCTGATTTATGGTCAGAGCAAGTACTGCTATATTACTCCACTCCTACGGGATATATTAAAGAGTGATTTTCCCCAAAATCTGCCGTTTTTGTTTCTAACACTTTATGTTCTTAGCAAAAGAGTTACAGTGATGAAGAAAATCAAGTTCAAACAAACAAAAACGGCAGATTTTGGGGAAACCCACTCTTTAATACTTTCCGTAAACTTTACTTCACTCAAGTTTTGCAAATCGTACTCAGGGTACTGTCCTCAGCCACTGGAACTAACAGAAGCAGAAGGAGAAGCTTTATAATATTATGTTCAGGTGAAGCAGGACCTAATGGGGCTTCCACACGCTTGCCAACCCATCACAAGTCAAGCGCACAGTGTGTCGTCTAGAACATGCTAGCTGGACAAAATTTTGTCTAATGGACTAATTTTGTCCAGCTAGCATGTTCTAGACGACACACTGTGCGCTTGACTTGTGATGGGTTGGCAAGCGTGTGGAAGCCCCATAAACTGTTTCTAGAGTCATCTCACAAGCCGAGTGCAGTGGCGGGCACGCGTGTGTGTGCGTGCTGTTTATTTGCCTTGATAATCGCCTGCTTGTGCCACTGCGGGCGGGGGGAGGGTGGGGGGGGAGGGGGAGGAGGCTTCTGGGGTCCCACACATGTGCAAGCGCGAGCATACACACACACACACACACACACACACGGTGTGAGCATTGGTTAGCACAACCGGTTACAGAATCCACGCAGCTCCTCAAAGTGCCAACTGTATACTGTGATTTACTTTTTGATACGGCTGTTGAAATGGCGGTTGATCTGTAATGTTGGCGGCTAGGGCTAGGGTTTTTTTGTTTCATTAGAATTTTATATTTTGTGTTTGTTTTTAATATTCATGCAGTTCCTTGACTTATAGGTTGTTATGTGGCTGACCACCCATACTGTAAAAAATTGGTTCACTTTGCCAATGTCACCCCTGTTTCAGGGAAGGACGGCAAGAGTTGCAAGGCTTATGTTCATTTGAGATTGGGTTTTTATATTGTAGGTCCACATGCGGCATGTGTTAGCGCGAAATTATACATGTCTGCTTGTGGGAATGCATTTAATATAAATCTTAAATGATATATATCTTTGCAGCTTAGATTAGATTAGATTAGATGCATATTATTATTCGTTTATTTCAATAATGTAATTTGTTGTGTGTGTTTCTTGACTTTTAGGTTGGTATGCGGCTGACCACCCATGCTGTAAAAAATGGTTCACTCTACCAATGTCAACCCTGTTTCAGGGAAAAACGGCAAGAGTTGCAGGGTGTATGTCCATTTGAGATTTGGGTTGTTTACATATGTGGTAGGTTCACATGCGGCATGTGCAAGCGCGAACTTGTGCGTGCCTGCTTATGAGAATGCAAATAATGTGAATCCCCAATGTAAGATATCTTTGCAACTTAGATTAGATTAGATACACTTCCATCTTAGGAGTATTTTGATGAACGCCTAGGCACCTTTCTGAAATAGCAAAATAAAGACTGAAGGTATTTGACATGTGATCCTACAGAAGACTTTTTGGAAGGACCACATAATGACTGACAAGATTATTTTGTGAATCAAAGGAACAAGGCACCTGCTTAAAGCCTTGTCCCTTTAAGAATTTAATAATAATATATTATTAGGATGATTTTTTTGGTGAGAGCTGTTTTTGCGTGTATCACTCCTCATGAGCCCTCTGCGAGCTTGGTCGTCGCTGTAGAAAGCGTCAATTCTCATCAATACCCAGTTGCTGTAAGGTTAGATGGACCTTTCAGTGACCGGTCTTTGGTAAAGGTTAATGAATTTTTCAACACAGCGAAGAGCACATTTGGAAACATAAATTGTTTTTTTTTCTGTGCTCCGCCGGGATTCGAATCCATAACCTTCTATTTACGACTCCGAAGTGTTGCCACTGGACTATTATTTTGCTAAGACCATAAAGTGTAAGAAACAAAAACGGCAGATTGAGGTTAGAAAGGCGCCTTAATCAACCATTCAAACAGACTGATGATTTTGAAAATCCTTGGGAAAATCATGACACGCGTATTGCAGTCATCACAATATTACTAATATTACTATACGGCTAGCTTCATAACATAAAAACTCCTATGTACATATATTAACAGCATACTATGTGCCGCATGCAATATTTGCAGTTCACGCACCAAGTGGATATCTGATCTGGATCTATAATCTAAGTTGCTGGGGGCGCAGACACTGTTTGGCTTATTTTGAAGATTGACAATCATCAAAGCTGCTTTCAATACCTACTGCTGCACGAGATGGAGAAATTGTGCTTCTGCTGAACCACTAGTTCATGCTTTTCTTAAAGTTATTTTTGACCCGGCAGAATAGGTTTGTAAATTGCATTAATCTTCACACATCAATTTTCCTTTTAATAATAATAATAATAATAATTGGACAATTTGTATACAGCGCCGTTTAGTGGCACTAGCCACCCCAAGGGCGCTTTTATGTGTTGAAGCTTCTGTTAAACAAATGTGTCTTAAGCAACTTCCTGAAACTGCCAACACTGGTCTCTGTTCTCAACTCCAGAGGTAGACTATTCCAGCAGGATGGACCAGCCGAACTAAAAGCCCTGTCTCCGAAACCAGTTCTGTTCCGTCGAAGAGGCAGTTGAAGCCTGTTTACGGCGTCACTCTGTGCAGAACGAAGAGTGCATCGTTTTCCACCTATCTGGTCGACTCTGCACAATTCACACAAGTACGATGGGACAACTCCTCTGAGGGCATTAAAAACAGAAACACATATTTTGTACTCAATCCTCTCTGGGACTCGCAGCCAATGAAGGCGCCGCAACAGAGGAGAGACATGGTCAGTTTTTCGTCCTCCTAAAAGTAATTTGGCTGCAGCATTAAAGACGGACTGCAGTCTAGACTGCTGAAACCTTGGAAGACCCCAGAACAGACCATTGCAATAATCCAGTCTCGACACAACAAAGGACGCAATGAGAATCTTAGCAGCTTCGGATGTCAAACAGTTTCTGACCCATCTCAACTGCCTCAGGTGAAAAAAACAGGAGCTCACAGTCGAGCTTATTTGCATACTCATGGAGAGAGTGTTGTCAAGATGGACCCCAAGAAACTTAATTGAGCTAGATGGATACACATCCAGGCCCATTACTTTAATTGGTGAAGAGCCAAGCAAGTGTTTCCTACCAGGAGACGACATCCAGATGAATTCTGTCTTGTCTGGATTCATTCTAAGGCGACACCTTGCCATCCACTCAGCCACCACTTCAATGCACCGGACCATCTCAAGACTACAGGCATCTGTCATAGATGGCTGACAGAAACGACAAAGTAGAATATCATCAGCATAAGAATAGTAGCTGGTGCCGTTCATCAGTACAGTGCTCTCAAGATCATTTGTGTACAGGGTAAAAAGTAAAGGCCCGAGTACAGATCCCTGAGGCACACCACAGTCCATGGGCATACCTGATGACTCACCATCAACATCCACAGTCTGACATCTGCCTTTCAGATATGAAGATAGCAATTTAGATACTCCTCCTCGGACTCCGTACAACCTATCAAGCTTAGTGATGAGTATACTGTGATCAACAGTGTCGAAGGCAGCGCTCATGTCAAGTACTGCCACCATGGCAAGAGCACCGTCCCCAACCGCAGCTATCACATCATTCACAATGCGAAGTAAGGCAGTCTCAGTGGAATGAGCTTTTCTATATGCTGACTGAAACTTAGACAGATATCCGCCTCGCTCCATGTGCTGAGTGAGTTGCCAAACAACGGCCTTCTCAATAATTTTCGATATAAAAGGAACGGACGACACAGGTCTATAATTTTCCACAGAATCAGCTGGAAGGCTTGATTTTTTGAGAATTGGTGTAACAATTGATTTTTTAAGTTCCGTGGGAAAAATACACTCTGTAGTGAGAGACTTGTTGACCAATGCTGACAGAATAGGTGCCACCTCACTCAAGCATCTTTTGACCAGCCATGTTGGAATTGGATCTAGTTTACATTGCTTGTTTGGACATGTGAGTACAAGCTTAACAACATCATTCAACAAGACAGGCTTAAATGAAAAAATAACATTGCAACAATTGTTTGACTCTGGGGGATTAAAAGTGGTCGCTGCACTGGATTCTCTTATTCTTCGTAACTTCTCTGAAAAGTGACGAGAGAATTCACTTGCAGGAAGCTCCGGATGCTGAGTAGAACTTTTTCCCAGGACAAAGCTCATCGACTTCCACAGCGCCCTGGGGTTCTTGGCTTCGGTCTCCATTTTTCTGGTCCAGTAGGACGACCTTTTCCTCCTTATCAAAGTCCAATAGATGGTCTGGGCATTCATCCAGGTTGCACGTGCAGTTTCTGTGCGACACCGTCGATACCTCCTCTCAAGGCGTCTCATCTCTGCTTTGCCACATCTGCATTCCTCATCAAACCAGCACTCAGATCTTCTCTGTCTCCTGATGGTTGTTTTGAGAGGAGCGTATTTGTTGATCAGCGAGAGCATGGTGCTATTGTAAGATTTGATAAGTTTGTTCGTGTCTGCCGAGGCAATAAAGTTTTTGTTGCAGATGTCGCTTCCAGACAACTCACATTGAAACTGCTCAACATTAAAATTCCGCCAAGGTCTGTTTGTGATACGTTTAAAAATTGGTTTTGGAGGGTTGAATACCGCAACTGCGGTTACTAGGCGATGATCCGTGTGGCCAATGTCAAGGACTTGACACTGTAGCAGAGGATCACCTGCATTACAAATCACAACATCCAGGATACCACCTGCATCATGCGTCACCTGGTTCACCCGCTGATGAAAATTGAAATCATGCAACATACATAAAAACTTGGTGCTGTGGCCATCCTCCGCTCTATCAAGCCGGATGTTCATATCTCCCACAATAAACACTAGCATGGAATAGGTTGTCAGGCGTGTCAAAAGCTTCTTGAATTCATCGAAGAATAACGTACAGGGAGGCTTGGATCCAGGCCTGTAGACATTCACAATCAACACAGATGATCCACGAGACGTAAACACGCCAGCAATGCACTCAAATGAAGAAAATTCAGGAACACTCTGTATCTGAGAGACCCTAAAACCATTTTTTACCACTATGACCACTCCGCCATGGTTAGTTATGTGTGCAGATTCAGTGGGTGGCATTTTTCGAGCCTTTTCTATGACAGAGTATCCCATGCTGCGTAGGCGCTTAATGCTGAGGTCTTCACTACCCTCGTGCCAGGTCTCAGTAAGAGCCAGGATGTCTATGCAGTGCTCGCTGATCACATCATCAACAATATCAACTCTCCTTGTTAGTGATCGGCAGTTCCATGTTGCAATCTTCAAGTTACGGTGACTCTGCATTGAGTGACGACCTCTATTTAACTGACAAAGTTTGACCTTTCTTCCGGAGCGCTTGCCCCGAAATCTTGGTTTAAAAGTCGAGAGTTTGACAGATTGATGCAGGCCATTTGCTGTCAAAACATCAACATCAACAGTGGAGTTCCAATCACGCCAACTTAACAATTGTTCAATGCTGTAGCTGATCATTGGTAGGTAATTTGCACTTGACGCTGGCGCTCCTGCTCTTTAGCAAGATTTAACACATAGAAGAAGAAGTTTGCGCTCATAAATAACAGATTGCAACAATAATAAGTCATTTTAAAAGTAAACAATTAAAGTTCGCAAATCAGTCATAATAACACAAGAAATGCACTGCAAAAGTCACCAAAAGCTCAAGCAACACAAAAATAGCAAACTATGACACAACAAAGACAAATTTGCCAAAGACTCGTAATTTTAATTAATTTTACAAGTGCAGCAAGCAACAAACACACCAGGCAGCTACAAAGCGCCACCTCCCCTTTTAGTCCCGACTTATGCAGCGATCATATATGTGGATAGCAAACGATCAAACATGGCCGCATATAAACAGCTGTCCGGGCGATTAAATTTTCTCCATGCAATTTGTACGTAAAACATTTTAAAATGGCGGAGGGCAAAACGCAAATAAGCTACACATATAGTGTAACTTCTTGCCTGCGTTATCCCCGAAGGGGTCGCATGTGGCGATTCGGGGCCAATTTATTTTTACAGTTAAGGGGGCCGGCCTCACACCAACCACTTTCAGTTGAAGTGGGGGTTTCCCAGCTCCCAGGCGGGCTGGTTCTCATTTCTTGTGAACGCTGAGTACCTAAACCTTGAGATCGAACTTTTGCTCTCGGCATGGAATGCAAGCATTCTACCAATTGAGCTATCGACCTTTCTACGAGCTTGGTCGTCGTCACTATAAAGCGTCAATTCTCAGGCAAGACCCAGTTGCTGTAAGACTGGATGGACCTTTGGTGACCGGTCATTGGTAAAGGTAATTATAAATTTTTAAACCCAGCGAAGAGCAAATTTGAAAATATAAATGGTATATTTTTTGTGCTCCGCCAGGATTCGAACCCACAACCTTCCATTCCGAGTCCGAAGTGTTACCACTGAACTACGGACCGGTCAGGTCATCATAAAATACAGTGTCTTTAATCTTCCCTTACCTCATACGTTGAGAAGAGACTAACCACGCTTGCTGTAAAAAATGATCATTTTCAGGGAAATACATCAAGAGTTGCAAAGCTTTTGTTTATGTCAGATTTGAGCTTTTTTCTACTGCACTCTTCACATTTTTTTTTTCGCCATGGTTACGTAGTGTGGAACCTATTTTTTTTTTATATGCTAACTTTGACCGGTCCGTAGTCCAGATGGTAACACTTCGGACTCGTAACTGGAAGGTTGTGGGTTCGAATCCCGGAGGAGCACAAAAAATATACCATTTATATTTTCAAATTTGCTCTTCGCTGGGTTGAAAAATTCATACACCTTTACCAAAGACCGGTCATCAAAAGGTCCATCCAGCCTTGCAACAACTGGGTCTTGCTTGAGAATTGGCGCTTTCTACAGCGACGACCAAGCTCGCAGAGGGCTCTTGAGGTGTGATACACACAAAAACAGCGCTCACCAAATAAATCAGCCGATTTTTTTTTTTTTTTTTTTTAACTTTAACAATGATAATATGAGAGTGAAAATACAAACGACAACATTGAGAGGTTTTGGGCATCTAGAAAGAATGGAAGACGAACGATTGATACAAAAAACAGTGCACAAAGGGATGGAAAGGTATGGGATGAAATTGAAGATTGAGGAAAGAATTGATTGAAAAAAAATTGCGAGTCACTTGAATATGCAGACTGCAGAGTGCGAAAAAGAGAAGAGCATGCATGAAGAGAGTGATGAATGTTGAAGAGATGATAGAAGTGTGTACGGATAGACAAAGTGGAGACATATCTGGAAGTATTGGCCGCATATAGAGGAGTGGCGGCTGGATACAGACCGACAGACCTACACTCGAAGGTTGCGTACACCTTGCCGGTGTGTAGAAGGCTTAAATTTATGTAGATACAAAGCTAGGTCTATTAAAAAAAATACCTAGAACAAATGTCTACAAAAATACCCAATATCTCATTATTTAGGTCATGGCATTTTACTTTATTCAAATAAAAAATATTTGAAAACACATAGATGGCTGTCAAATAAAATTTAATTCAAAATAGTTTTTTTTTTATTAGACGTGATGATAAATTATTGGATAGAGTTCAAACATTCAAAGTTTCCCTCGGATTGATGACGTCACTGTTTGTCGTCTATGGGAAATGAAAACAAGGAATTTTAGATAATCGGGGTTTTTGTATTTGTATTTAACAGCATTGTGAAAAATACGTAAAATGACAGCCAATGTCACAACATTGAAAGGGCTTTAAAGTACTATCAATAAATAAATAAAATAATCGTGTTCAATTTTAATTCTATGAATTCATACAACTCGTGCTTTCATTTATTTTGTTAAACAATTTGTTTTTTTTTTAATTTCGAACGTGAAGTTGATTTGAAAAAAAAGGTGTTTTCAAATAGGTATACCGACATTTTAAATTTCGAACAATTTTCTTTCCATTAAAACATGAAGCGCCACAATTTCAAATTTGGAATCACGAAAATGACTTGATAGAGAAAATCGTTTCAGCAGAACGACGCAGCTACCGCTTGTCGAGTCTCCCTAAAAAGAGTTGATGACACCAAAACACATCATGGCTGTTAAACCTATACGTCAATTGTTTAATTAAATATCTTAAACATCAAATCATTGCAGAGATTTCAAGAATTTAAATTAAAAATCTGTGATTCAAGTGGTAATAAATGAAGAAGAAGCAGGCGTGAGAGAGCGAGACGGCGGCGTTCGGGTGTTTCCGGAAGCGCTCGGGCGATAAAATATGCATGGTGACGTCACGCAGGCTCAATACGCTTGCGATCCGCAGCTGTCTCTCTCTAACTGGTCGTCTGATGCGCGAGTGTGAGCGAAACGGAGGTAGATGTTTAAAATATTCATCCATGCCGCCGGATGGAAAAAGTGGGGCGACCAGAGTTACTTTATATTTGTTATCATTTTCAGGTACATGGTGATAATAATGTTTTTATGATTTATTTGGCTGATGATGATGAGTTAATGATTATTTTCTTTAAAGCGCCGTTTCGTGATGTAGTCACTCCAAGGTCGCTGGTGCAAACGATGCCAGAAATTTGCTTGTCTTCAGTGCATTCCGGAACTTTCCATGGTCCTCTAGCTCTCTCACATGATGTGGCAGGTGGTTCCAGGCCAGAGGGCCAGCAACTGCAAATGCACGCTCTCCAAATATTGTGTTAACTCTTCTTATAGGTTCTTCAATCCTTAATTTGGCTCCAGTCTCAGCCGAACGCAGTGTGAGGCTTTTTTTGCCGAGGGTGACTGGTTTGATTAAATCAGCGAGATATTTGGGTGTTTTTCCAAATAAAGCTTTGTGGACCATCGTGCACACTTTGAACTCGATGCGCTCCGGTGTACGGAGCCAGTGAAGCTTCTTGGCGAGCGTTGTCTATGCGTGAATCATACCTCAAGAGCTTGGTCGTCAGTATGCGAAGCGCCAACGCGCTGCTCACATGAATTGACAAAATAGTGAAGTCACACGGCTGGTTTGCTAGGAAAAAGGCAAACAAATATTTCATCAAGGATCGCAGTCCCATTTTCCAGTATGACGTTGAAATAGCGAATGAATGGGATATCCAAAGTCATAATAAAAGGAGAGCTTGTATGAAAAAGGTTATGACTCTGGATGATATGAAAGAAGTATCCAAGGACCTGTAATGCTGGCGTTTAAGGCTGAGGCTTTAAAAATTTAATTTTTCACTTTTTTATAGAATATGTTTCGTAAATTTTTATTTTTTATTGTATATTAAGTAATTAATTGTTTGTATTCCTTGACTTAAAGGTTGGTATGAGGCTGACCACCCATACTGTAAAAAATGGTTCACTTTTCCAATGCCACCCCTGTTTCAGGGAAGGACGGCAAGAGTTTCAGGGTGTATGTCCATTTGAGATTTGGGTCTTTATGTTGTAGGTCCACATGCGGCATGTGTTAGTGCGAACTTATACGTGTCTGCTTGTGAAAATGCATATAATGTAAATCCCAAATGTGACATACCTTTGCAACTTAGATTAAATTAGATTAGATCAGACGTTGCAGCATGAATTTGTGTTTCTTGCGTTTTAATTGTCACCCTAATCTCCACAATGCAAACACGAGAACATTATTTCCATCTACTTGTACACAGGTGATATACATAGATGTGTGCAGGTACAATTATCATTCCATAATATGGCTTATCTACGTACGACTGGGTACCTGAGAGCTACAGTACATAATGTGTATGACATGTACGTTTCCGATGGCTGCCTGTAAAATGGTCAGTGATTCAGTTTCTGCCCGTTTTATTACACCAATCCAATCAAGCCATATTTTTCTCGTTCCCTTTTTTTTTCTTTATCAGTCTTTCATCGTCCATTCTTTCCACATTTTTTTTCAAGAAATTCTGTGCGGGAGACTCCCTAGATTGTAGAGACTCTAGGGGTCTATGATACTTGTTGTAGTGGCGTAGAGGTGTACGAGCTTGGTCGTCGCTACAAAGCGCCAATACTCAAGCAAGACCCAGTTGCTGTAAGGCTGGATGGACCTTTGGTGACCGGTCATTGGTAAAGGTTTATGAATTTTTCAACCCAGCGAAGAGCAAATTTGATAATTTATAAATGGTATATTTTTTGTGCTCCGTCGGGATTCGAACCCACAACGTTCCCATTCAGAGTCCGCAGTGTTACCACTGAGCTACGGACCGGTCAACCACATATCAAAGCCATCTAAAAGTAATAATATTCTTGATGTTTTTACAACCTCTTTCAACTTCTCGCAAGTATTATCATTTCGCTGCCACGTCTCGTTGTCCATGATTTACTTCCATACACAAATGTCGGTAACAATATGTCATTTGTGCTCCGCCATTCTCAGATGCAGTGTCAGTCGTTTGTTTCTTACAATTCTGCCTTTCGCACCTACCACTTGCTTTCCTTCACACATTTCACAGTATTCCCAATTTCTCTCATCAATTTTCTTCAACATAGGTACTTCCACATTAAATGTGATTCTGCAGTCAATGCAATCTGTAGACTTTTATTAACCGGAGCACATCAAAGTCTTGGTATACAATCCGTTTATTGCAGAATTATACTATGGAATAATAATATCGACGGTTAAAAGGTAATAGGGCATAAGCTACAAATATTAAATTGTTCAGGAGAGCAGTTTAAAGTTTGAGATTGCAGAAAAATGCCATAACTTTTTTATTTTTTATTATATCGTTAAAATCAAAACAGCTCTAAAAATTTTAAAAAAATTGGCATTCCTATTAATGTGGATTTACGAGTTATTTTTAATTTCACAAGCGCCTTTAGGACGAAAATTCCAAAATCTTGTCGGTTACACCAAAACCATACTTCGAAAATGAAGTTGCTTGCTTGGGCATAAACAACAACAAAAATCATCGTAGAGCTATGGGCGCATTAGAAAGAGCGGAAATTTTTTGACGAAAATGTCGCTTATGCTGTACTGCCTTTTAACCGTCGATATGTATTTTATTTTAATAATATATTGTTTAAAGGCAAAACTTGATAATACGTAAAGTTGTGACCGATATATCATTGACATACTAAACAGCTGATAAGTGTTATCAACTGTATATACCTACCCATTTACCTATTACAATATCATATGCCAGTAAAGAATGCTAAAAGTGGGTACAAAATATATATAAATATACCTATTCTTCCGATACATATAAAATCGTACAATCGTTTCACTTTGCCAATGTCACCCCTGTTTCAGGGAAAGGCGGCAGGATTTGCGAGGTTTATGATCATGTGAGGTTTTTATTTTATTTATATACACACATGCAGAATGTGTAGGCGCGAACCATGTGACTGTCTGTGGGCATGCATTTAATATGAACTTTAAATGTTACCATTTCTTTGCAGCTTAGATTAAAGATTAGAGTATGTTCCTAATTCACTCCTAAGCCTCTCTCATCATCATCATTATTGGCACGACAACCCGGGGTGGGTCTTGGCCTCCCTCAGCAACCGCTGCCAGCGCTGTCTATCCAACGTCTTCCTCCTCCAGTCCCACATTCCCACTGCACGGCAATCCGCCACAACTCCATCCAGCCATCTTGAACGTGGTCTTCCCACTGTTCGGCGTGCCTCCGGGTTCGTCATCACAATCGTCTTCTCCAGGCTCCGATGGTCCATTCGCTGAATGTGCCCCAGCCAATGCAGTCTGTTGACCTTTATTGAGCGGACCACATCAGCGTCCTGGTACAGCTTATACAGTTCGGAGTTATGTCTAAAAACCTCTAAACAAGTTTTGATAATTTTTTCAGGAATCATGTAAAATATTCTCGTAATGTCTCCTGTTATGTTTGATGTCGATCGGATTACAAGCAACAACATAAAAATTGGACTTGTTTTGGCGTAAGGCTGTCTCCCTCACCTGCGAAAAAAATCACACACCAAAATTGCGTAGCCAAACTCTGATAGTACCTAAGCATTACATACATACATACATACGCACGCAAGATTTTTTTTTATTTCAATCTGATTTTACTTGAAACACCTGATTTCAAAAATAAATACAGGTGTGTATTTATTTTTGTATTACTTGAGATCTGTCTATATCTGCATATTTAAATAAATGAATGAAATTCGCACAGTAAGAGCCCGTTCCCACTTGTCGGGTGTCGGATCCGTATATTCATCGGAGGTTCCAGTTGAATTGCATTTCGGACAAAATCGGTTTCCGACAAGTGTGAATAGCTCCATACATACTGTTCTGCCACTGGAACCTCCGATTAATATACGGATCCAAGTTCCAACACCCGACAAGTGGGAACGGGCTCTAAGGTGTCGTTAAGAACTACTAACACTTTCTGTCCATGCTTCACTTCGATGGATCAGTGTCGGTGTTGGAAATGAAAACAAATACATGTAAAGTGTAGGTTTGTAGAATATATTTATATTTAAGTGCATACTGGATATAACGCACAGTCCGCAAAAGCCTCCTTTGCCCAATTCTGACGAACACAGTTCACAAG
Source organism: Agapetus fuscipes (assembly GCA_951799405.1). Lineage (NCBI taxonomy): Eukaryota > Metazoa > Arthropoda > Insecta > Trichoptera > Glossosomatidae > Agapetus > Agapetus fuscipes. The sequence continues at coordinate 479,782 of OX637336.1, forward strand.
TACCTTAGGATAGCTTGCAAGTAGTTAGTTGCCTGAGTGTCCAGGAATAGACTAGGGGCAAGTAAGCTTCATAACTCAAAAAACAGGTTTATGTATTAAGTTAAACAAAATACAAAAGTGAAACTCATAAAATAACTTTGAATAATCTAATATTGTTATGCGGCTGACCACCCATGCTGTAGAAAATGGTTCAATTTGCAGGTATCACCCTGTTTCAGGGGAGTTGCAGGGTGTATGCCCATTTGAGATTTGTTTTCGGAGATTTTTTATTTAGTTCACATGCGTCATGCGCAAAAGCGAACTGAAGTGGCTGCTTGTAAGAATGCATGCTATGTTAATCTCCAATGTTACATACCTTTGCAACTTAGATTGGATTAGATTAGAATATTAAAAAATGTAATGTACAAGTATGTACATTCCCTATGGACTCCTACACCGCTAAACTTATTGTCCTCAAATTTTCAGGAAATATGAAAAAATATCTCGGACTGGTTCCTGTGAAGTTTGATGTCGATCGCATAACATTTTTCTCGTCACAGTTTTTTTTTCATATGAAGTTAATAGAAAAATTGTTCCCCATGCTTGGCTAATCAGATTTTGACCCATTTTTTCAGGAAACATGTAAAATATTCTTAGAATATATCCTGTGAAGTTGAATATCTATCCGATTACTGATAAAAAAAATCGGCCAAGTTGCGTAATGGCTTGCGAAACTCGCTTGCCAACTATGTTTGATAAAATGAAAATTATGTACCTATGCATCTATGTATGTGTGTTCCCTATATAAGTATGGACGCCTAATCCAATCAACCGATTTTACTCAAACATTCATGAAACATATACAAAAATGGAAAATAGTCTCTGAGCATTACTTCATACATGCATTCCATTTTAAATTACTAGTTTCTTACCTTAATCTTGCCTCCGATTATAAGATAGAGTAACTGTAACTGTAACTCTGTTGCCATTCCGCTAGGGGTGGCCAGAGCCTCTGCAGATCTGCCTCCATTTTTTTCCTATCCTGACATACCTTTTTCAATTCATTCATATCCATCACCTTTTTTATGCATTTTATTCGTTTACGCTTGCTTTGTATATCCCATTCTTTCACAATCACCCCAATCTGATCACTCCATACTTTTCTCGGTCGTCCCTTACCACTTTTTCCATTCACACTACCTCTGTATATATACTTTGTCAGTCTATCATCATTCATTCTTTCCACATGCCCAAACCATCTCATCACATTATTTTGTACCTTAACTTTCACATCCTCCTTAAAATCTCATTTTTTCTTTACCCATTCATTTCTAACTCTATCCTTCAGAGTTTTTTCTGTCATGCTTCATTTCCACCGTACATACTTTACTCATTTCGCTTTCATTCACTGTCCATGCTTCACTTCCATACACCAAATTCGATAACAATATGCCAGTGAGTGAGTATTATTTATACTACTCGTCCCCCATTGCTTGTTTGACTTATCTACCATTTAATTCAAAGCTCATCTTTCAATGAAATTGTCTTAAGAATCACATTCAACACAACCTTAGTTAAGAAAAAACCTTAAAACACGATAATTGGACAGTTGTTTCATATATTTCAAAATCAATTTCCAGTTTTCATCAAACACATATTAGGTCCAGTACACATACAAATTATGCTCATGTGAAATTAACTCTGATGGACGTAAGACAAACAAGCACTAAGGGGACGCTGTCCACTTACTCCGACACTGTCCTCATCTAACTGGCTGCGTCAGAACAGCCTCTCGCAAACACGATAGTCTTCCGATCTTAATATAATATATACACATATATATTTATAAATACCTATTCGCGAAGGACCAAGGGCCAATGCTCCTGAGCCGGTGGTGGATTTACATACATGCACTGACTAAGGTGGATATACATTTCACGGATTGTCGCAATGACAAAAAAACAATTGCGTTAATATAATAATAATATTTGGATGATTTATTTGGTGAGCGCTGTTTTTGTGTGTATCTCACCTTAAGATCTTGGACCGGTCCGTAGTCTATTGGCAACACTTCGGACTCGTAAATGTAAGGTTGTGGATTCGGATCCCGGCGGAGCACAAAAAATACACCATTTATATTTCGAATGTGCTCTTCGCTGAATTGAAAATTCATAAACCTTTACCAAAGACCGGTCACTAAAAAGGTCCATCCATCTTGCTTGAGAATTGGCGCTTTCTACAGCGACGACCAAGCTCGCAGAGGGCTCTTGAGGTGTGATACACACAAAAACAGCGCTCACCAAATAAATCATCCTAATATTATTATTTATCTAAGAGCCCTCTGCCAACTTGGTCGTCGCTGTAAAAAGCGCCAATTCTCAATCAAGACCCAGTTTCTGTAAGGCTGGATGGACCTTTAGTGACTGGTGTTTGGGAAAGGTATATGAATATTTCACCCAGCGAAGAGAGCATATTTGAAAATATAAATAGTATTTTTTTTGTGCTCCGCCGGGATCCGAGCATACAACTTTCCATTAACGAGTCGGAAGTGTTAGCCACTAGACTAAGGACCTGTCAGCAGTGTTATTCAGATATATTTAATCAACGGATGGTCCGCGAATCATATTACTTTAGTCTTGGAATGATCAATGAATTAGGTGTCTTTAAACAACGTTGATAGGGCCTTTCAGAATAGGGAAAACTCCCAAATTCCAAAATAAATGTTGGTCCGTAGGACGAAATTTAATTTTTATATTTGCAAATGAAAAGGTTCCATTAAGAAGTTAGGGTAAAAGGTTCCATTAAGAAGTTAGGGTAAAAGGTTCCATTAAGAAGTTAGGGTAAAAGGTTCCATTAAGAAGTTAGGGTAAAAGGTTCCATTAAGAAGTTAGGGTAAAAGGTTCCATTAAGAAGTTAGGGTAAAAGGTTCCATTAAGAAGTTAGGGTAAAAGGTTCCATTAAGAAGTTAGGGTAAAAGGTTCCATTAAGAAGTTAGGGTAAAAGGTTCCATTAAGAAGTTAGGGTAAAAGGTTCCATTAAGAAGTTAGGGTAAAAGGTTCCATTAAGAAGTTAGGGTAAAAGGTTCCATTAAGAAGTTAGGGTAAAAGGTTCCATTAAGAAGTTAGGGTAAAAGGTTCCATTAAGAAGTTAGGGTAAAAGGTTCCATTAAGAAGTTAGGGTAAAAGGTTCCATTAAGAAGTTAGGGTAAAAGGTTCCATTAAGAAGTTAGGGTAAAAGGTTCCATTAAGAAGTTAGGGTAAAAGGTTCCATTAAGAAGTTAGGGTAAAAGGTTCCATTAAGAAGTTAGGGTAAAAGGTTCCATTAAGAAGTTAGGGTAAAAGGTTCCATTAAGAAGTTAGGGTAAAAGGTTCCATTAAGAAGTTAGGGTAAAAGGTTCCATTAAGAAGTTAGGGTAAAAGGTTCCATTAAGAAGTTAGGGTAAAAGGTTCCATTAAGAAGTTAGGGTAAAAGGTTCCATTAAGAAGTTAGGGTAAAAGGTTCCATTAAGAAGTTAGGGTAAAAGGTTCCATTAAGAAGTTAGGGTAAAAGGTGAACATTGATTCAGAAAAATTGGTGCATTTAAGAAAATGCCACTCCTGTTTCGAAAACAGGTGAAAGAAAAACAAATGTTGTAGTTGATTTGATGAGCGCTGTTTTTGTGTGAATCACTCCTCAATAGTCCTCTGTGTGCTTGGTCGTCGCTACAGATAGCAAAATATTTCAAGAAAGACCCAGTTACAAAGAAAGTGTGAAAGGAAAAAGAGGGAAGGGACGACCGAGAAAAGTATGGAGTGATCAGATTGAGGAGATTGTGAAAGAATGGGATATACAAAGTGAGCGTAAAAGAAGAAAATGCATGAAAAAGGTGATGGATATGAATGAATTGAAAGAGGTATGTAAGGATAGGAAAAAATGGAGGCAGCTCTGCAGAGGCTCTGGCCACCCCTAGCGGAATGGCGACACAGAGTTACAGTTACAGTTACAGTATAGGTTGATATTTATTTACCATTTGAATTTCATACATGAACCCATCTATAATCCATAATCCCGTAACTGTAACTCTGTCACCATTCCGCTAGGGGTGGCCAGAGCCTCTACAGAGCTGTTTTTATTTCTTCCTATACTCACATACCTCTTTCAACTCATTCATATCCATCACCCTTTTCGTGCATTTTCTTCTTTTACGCTCACATTGTATATCCCATTCTTTCATAATCTCCTAAATCTGATCACTCCATACTTTTCTCAGTCTTTTTCCCTTTGCCAGTCTATCATCATTCATTCCTTCTATAATCTAAGCTGCAAAAATATGTAAACATTTAAGGCTCATATTAAATGCATGCCCACAGACAGGCATGGTAGGTTCGCGCCTACACATTCTGCATGCGTGCATACAAATAAACAAAACCTCACATGAACATAAACCTTGCAACTCTTTACTTTTTATTTATTTACCTCGATTTGTAATTTAAAATATCAATCGTAGAATACAGTAATAGGCGATATGAATTGTAAAAATTATCTTATTTATGTACAAAATTCTATTCAATGCTGTTGTATTCTTGTTTAAATAATAAAAAAATAAAATAATAAACTCCTGCCGCTTTTCCCTGAGACCGGGATGGCATTGGCAAAAGTGCCCAATGCCCAGCCAATCCATATGCCCAAACCATCTTATCACACTCTTTATGCTCACATGATTAAAAAAACAGTTTTTTAATTGTTACATTAACAACTAAATTTCATTTAATTTGACACAGAAAAGCAAAAGAGATGTAAAAACAAAATAATTAAGAAAAAATAACTAACCCTTTTTTGTACAACTGTAAGAAATAAGGTGACGCTTATGTATTGTAATGTAAATAGTAGATTAATATAGGTATACATCGTAGGTAGTAATAGTTATTATAGCATTATGTCAAAAGTAGTTAATATAGGTGTACACCGTAGGTAGCAATAGTCCAATAGACCTAAGAAATCTAGAAATTAAATGATCTTTTTGTAGTCTCGAACTTGGTAGAATATTCGGGAATGTGCTGGCAAAATTAGTCACTGGAAAGTACTGTCTGTGAAGTATATAAGGCGGAGAATTAAGTGTGCTAAGGGAGTGCGATAGTTGGCTTTGATTGACGAGTAAAAGCGATACCAAACTGTGAAAAATAAATTTGTGTTACCAAAAAGAGTTAAAAATAAATATAAATTTGTAAAATAAATTAAGTGTAAATAAAGATCCTGAAAGAAGACCTGTGTGTTTTAATTTATAGACTTTTCGAACCTAAAAACATTACAGTATGTAAATAGAATTGTACAATGCTTAAAAAACAAATTCAAGTTACGCCTATGCACTCAAAACCGGTCAATTTGTGTGCGATTTGACCTGCCGCAAATAGTACGACAAAGGTATGCCACATAGCACGCAAAGCACTCACCACAATATGCAAAATACCTAGAAAATCAATTATTATAGTCAACACATGTGCTTGTGATGTTTATTTATGTGTAGAGCATTTATTTGCACGCATGTGAAAATGCAGCATTCAAAATTACATGCCAGAAATTACAAAAATGCATTGTATATATTTGCCTTTTTCATACAATTTAACATCCGTTTTGTTTACAATATTGGCTTAAAACATAATGTTGTGTACAAAGAACTGATCATCTGCAATGGAACACAGATAATTTAAACTCCTATGCTAGAAAACTTTAAATGCGTTGTATACAAGTTGGAATATTAAGCAAGTTGTAAGGAAAATGTACGTCACATTGTATCGATCGTTATGTTGTGTGTAGTGCATGTTTTCTTGTGGTTGGGTAATGTGGCGCATGCGCTTTCGCACGTCTGAGATTTTACGGATCGTCTCGTAATGAACACAAATCAAGGTAAAACGTTTTAAAACAATGCTACTTATTTGTAATAAAGGTTTAGCCGTTAAACCGGTTTAGAGTTCATTTTTTCGTAGAGTAAAACGACTTAATTTTTCGTTTCAGTACAACTGCATGAATCGAAGTTGCCAACATGATTTTCTTCTGTTCCAAAAATTTTATAAATAAAGTATTAAAAAAAATAACACGATGGAATTATAGAAACCATCAAGCATACTGAATAACTTATTAATATTTTAACCATTTTCAATATCCGAATACCATTAAGTTCAATAAAAAGATTAAAATATTTTTTGAATTTTATTGTTGTATTTTTTAATCAGGGGTAGGAAAATAAATTCTAGTGAAAAGGCAAGATTTTGTTACAAGCAAAATTTGGATGAATGGACTATTAATAAACTTATTGGATTTGAAAAAATATGACCCGAAAAATGCCCGTTTTTTATTGTTTTCATAAATTTCAATATAATTATTAATTAGATTGGTGGCGCTTCGATTGAATAAAACGTTTGAGAAGTTGAAGAAGAATGCCAGTCCCCCTTTCCCGCCTTCTTCAAGCTGCCATGACAGTACCCAAAGTATAAAACATTACATTCCAACTCAACCACAGTAATAAATATAATAAATGAGCACAGCGCCCATAGCGAGCGTTTTAGATTCGATACATTTTGACTGAAACGAAAAACGTAAAGTTGTTTTACCGACGCGACGCTCGGTCCAAATAAAATCAACCTTACTTAACCCCTTACCTCTCCGCACAGTCGCACTGGAAGTTTTACAATTTTACTTGATGCCCTGACCACACAAATGTGACGATGATCGCGACGCATAAGCTTCAAACGGACGCTTATTTGACTTGATTGTGTACTGTCTACATTGAATTCTGTAAGTTATTTGTTATTACAGATTTGGATTTATCGATATTTCAGACCGTTTGGTTTTCATAATGAAAGGTGTTTATAGATAATTGTACACGATTATTTTTCTAGTCTTAAATGATTTTTTTACCGCTAAATGCGACATTGAGGCTAAAACGCTGTAAAATAGACTGAAATTTAGTAAAATTGTGCAGTTACATCCCAAATGTTTGTCTTGTAATTTATCTGTTAGCTGTGGCATTTTTGACAGCTATAGCAGTCATTCATACAGTTATTTAATTCACAGACACATCGTGGTAACACTCATAGTTATTATGGTAACAATATTTTTAATTAAAATCAGCATTCCACACAAGGTTGAAACCAATTCCAACCAAACCAAATAGGGAAAGCCTAAGCATTAGGAATTAAGCTATTAAAGATATGTGCATGCGGATGTGTGTGGAAGCTACTCGATTAGACACACCAATGTGTCTGTCGGTAGCAATCGGCAGCTTGTTGGCCGCTCGTGAATCTCTGCCACGATATTATCCGCCCGGAGTTACTATATTGGATTGTAGATCCCGCTGGCCGTACCAACGTGCGAGAAGCCGAGACACCCGAAGTGTCCGGAAGTTACCGAAGTGTCCCGAAGTGTCCAGCAAGCAAAGTATAATTTTCTGGGTTATAAGTCAACCGCAGCGTTCCACCAAAACTATATTGAAAATGAGAGAGCGCTGACATTGAGCGTGTACGTTTTCAGTGTACTTCGGGTGCAGTTTATACGTGGAGTTTTATACATGGGGCACAGACGTGGCAACGCCGCACAAAGCTATAACCGATATTGTGTAGCTGAAGGGGAAGGGGAAAGGCGAGGGGCTGCCCCACCCTCCCACCCCACACTTCCCCCTAAAGCCAGTCTTACCTTTGCTTGTCTAGCGGATGCACGCGTCGGTAGCCGCCGCGTCGGTACACACGACGATACCCCGTGACAAACTGTGAAACATCCCTAAAACAAACTCGCGGGATGAATCGGTGATATAAAAAAGCATCCCCCAAATGTTCGCGAACGCTTTTATGTGTGTGTGTTCAAATGCTGGGTTATACGTCCTACAGGTAAATTAACTAACCCAAAACAGACACAAACCAAAACGTGTCGCATTGAAAATTCGGAAAAAAGAAACAATTAGGTAAACTCGTATTGATTGCAAACGCAGCGTTATCACATTTGAGTGTCCATTTAATTCATTTGTTTACGTTGGGAACGAGGTGTGAATAGTGAACTACGTTTTCTTGAAGCCGTGTCCTGTCCTACGCAAGGGAAACTCCGGAAAAGTAAATAAATACTATTTGCTGCATAGATAGCATTTTACACAGCTAACGGGCTTGCGGCATTCAGCCTCATCACCACTATCGCCGTCGTGTTTCAATTTGCAGTTAGATTTACATTTCACCGTGAGCGTAGGATGAGTATGTTCTGTGTTGACTTGTGAGCATTTTGTGTGTGATCCAAGTGTACCTACAATAAGTAAAACGGCTTGTCTGTCTGTGATGCGATCTCGGAGACAGCAATGCCCAGGTGAAAATGTACTGTGAAAAATATTGGATACAAAATGAGTTGTGTAGAATCAAAGGCGACTTCGCATTATTTTTCTGTAAATTAGATAAATATATGGAAATAGTAACCTGTGTTTCTATATATTTATCTCTTGAAAAATGACCTAGATTTCTGCCTTTGGTTCCATACAACTTCAATAATAACAACAGGCATCTCATACCTAAAATAAAGAAGTGTGGTCAAAGTTCTAGAAACGTTTATTCTTTACATTGTGTTGTCATTTAATCCCTAAATATCCATTTAATTTTTCATACAAACTTTCTGTATGCACTTTCTTTTTGGCAAATCACCTTTGTCTTGTTTTATGTGTTTGTCGATTCGGAAACGCATTAAGCTCCTTCATTAGTGAGTCATTCATAATTATTATTGTGCTAACTTAAAAAATTTACGACACCAACTTTCATGAATGAACTTTTACGACACTAGTAGTATTTTTTACGCATATAGTGAGGTCGTACTAGTTCCGCTAAACAACCTAAACTAAAGAGAACATAATGTCAAAATTTCAGTATCAATGGAACATCCCTATTTTTAACCTTTCCATTACTGAGGTCAACAAAGTGCGTAAAAAGTAATAACATTTTTGATACAACACTTTCAATATTAGTTTCCAACAAAATGCAGTGTCATTTTTATTATAAAAAATAATTAATAAAAAAATATTAATAAAAGTGAAATCGTTATTTTTTTTTTACATACACGTTAATCTCTTTTTGTCAACTATAATCAAAGTTACACCTACTTTTAAGTGAAAAAATTAACTAAAAACCAGATTAAACTTGGGATTTTTCTTGTGAATAAAAGTGGGGACGATTAACAATGAAAGTTTCGGTTTTTGTTGGTTGTGGAACTTTGATCACGTCGCCTATAAATACGTTCGGTATGCGAGTGGAACAACAAAGATGAATGATACATATTTTCTCACATCTTCACACAGAATGAGTTGGAATTCTATTTCTGATTTGTGCTGATTATTCATCGCCGTTGAACGCTCTGGGAACGACTGCTAATAAATAATTTGGGGAGAGGAGCCACCTCGCGAGGTGATTGCACTCTTTAGAATGGCTGTATCTGTATGCAGTATGGATTGGACCGTTTGCCCGTAAGTTATGGCGGTTACTTTGGTCCGGCGAACACGCGTGTGCGCTTGATTCGGATTCTTCGGTTTGTCGGATCACTCGCAGCCATTCCCCCCACCGCGCTTTCTCAAGTTGTCGCAAGCCCGCTGGCGTCTGTCAAAACGTTGACAAATAACCCGTCAACGCTGCAGACTTTACGTAAAATAATTAGTACAAATATTTACCTTCTGCCTAGATTTCTCGTTACGACATGCATGCTTTACAATATACTTGATTGTTAATTGGCACATTAGCTATCATTAGCATTGGTTTCAGTTTATTTAATTATAATTATTATTTTGCTACGTTACTTCAATGTTGAGCGCGGAATACATTTATTTTGTTATTATTTTATTATCGCATTCATAGAAATAGATTTAGGTTTTATTTTTCATTTCGCATGATCGATGTGCTTTGTGTTATATATTATATATATTTTTATACCTTATATATATTTTGGACTGGAATTTTATTCATTTTCATTGGTTAAAAAATAATTATTTATAAAATGACTTAACACTAGAAATCAATGAAGTAGGATGTCCTGACATTATTTAATTTAAAAGTGTAAGTATTGATCTTAAAAGACATTTTAAAGGAGAATTAAAACACGTGCTAAGCAACAGTAAAAACAATAAATAATAATTATAAAATGTGATTTTTTTACAATAAATCTCAAAAGTGGCATTTGATAAAATGATGGACTGTGCACAAAGTGATGTACGCAAGTTGTGTTATCGTGACATTAATCTAATCTAAAACTTCATGGAAAAATGTGTGATAAAGGATAACATCAGTGTCAAGTGAAATCGGGCGTGGCCACATACAATACAATATGTAATATTGCACTGACAATGCGGTGTAGACACCCCCAGACGCCTAAAAAGTCAAACAAGTGCCAAACGTTACGATCTTGAACAAACGAACAAAAGTAAAAACCATAAGTGCCTCTGAAAATGACTTTCAAATGCAAAGAATATAAAAAATAATAGTGGAAAAGAGAATGTTTCTTCGAGGATTATTTTATAAACGGACTTTTTTTGCTTTAAAAAAACTGGAATCCACATTATCGTATCAAAGTGTATGTATGGAAGATCTTAAACCAACAAAAGTATTGTTGAAAAAGTTGTAAATAAAGTTTAAAAGTAATAAATTAACTAAACGTGGAATAAATTTCAAGTTAATAAAGTGTATGTCTACATCGTATGTATTAACGTGCGGTGTTTGCTTCACATTATCTCCTCCACACATCAGTGTCATTACATTATTATTTATGACATCTCGATGACAATCTTTGACAGACTGACAGACTTTGTCATAATTGGTTACTTCTGTTTACATCAATGAAGATGTCCAATGCAATCAATCTCTATCTTGGTCGATAGTGCTCAATAATAAATACCCAAATCAAACAATCAACTGATTTCTATCTAAACCTAATCGACATCAATCGATTATTACCCATGTGAAAATGAATAAAATTCCATTACAAATGAAACTTAAAACAAACTTTTTTTGGATTTTTTTTTTTTTTTTTAAATAAAAGTACGTTAATTATAAATTACAAGTATGTAGCACTTTTACTTTTAATGTGTTACATTCATTCGTAAGTTGAAAGTGTTTAATATTGGATTTATAACATCTTATTGCCGAAATTTGGTAAGTTAAAACACAATCGTTATTTTGCCACTTTTGGATTAGGTAAGTATTTTACATTTTCTTTTATTTTTAAATTTTATTTTATTCAGTGCTGAAACATGGAATGTTTTATTTAAATGTAACAGAAAACATACAATATGAGACAACATTTATGAAAAAATGTGTAAAAATTCAAATTTTTAATGATGGGCGTTTTATCGTCGATTCATTTTAAAAACCTAAAAATGCTTATTTATTTGATATATTTCTTGTTTTGTGATGATAATCTCAAAACAGAGAAAAATGCGTAAAAAATGTACAGAATACAAGTTTTCAAAAATTAATGTTGTAGACAGAAATGTTCCTCTTTGTAATTTGTCTATTTTATTTTGGTCGCATCCGTGTAAAAATGAGTTAGAATATAATTTAAAATAAGCTCCTAATAAAAATAGACATAAGAATCATCTTTGGCAAGCAATGTGCGAAATATGAGCATTCAAAGCTGAATTATATAATTATATATTTGTTTTATTTTTTAATTACGTGCGAATCAATGCAAAAGTCATCTTATTTGAAGTATTGATTACCTTACAATAAATTATAAAAAAAGTAATCATATTAGTCAAGAAATGTGCGAAATATTAGCGTTCATAAGCCAGTTTTGACAGATTGCGTTTTTTTCCGGTGCATTTACAAACAAACAAACAAACAAGCGTTAAGTGAAGGGTTAAGTTACATTATTCGAGTAAACGATCCTCGGAACGAACGAACAGCACTACCGTCTCTCAGCCCCGTCACGCGAGTGTTGAAAGTGAGACAGATGCATCGGAATTCTAGCACGTGCGAAGAGTTAAAATATATTTGCCATTGTGCACTTAACTGGTATTTTACACCCGGTTAGCGACAAGGTTTATTGTATTTTTTTGTATCTGTCAATCATTGGCTATGTCAGATGCGAGGGAAATGCATTTGATACAAAATGCAATCCCAAACAAAAAAAAAAAACATCCGTAGTGAATTATTCTGAATCATATTTTTGTATCATATCTTACATTTTTAATTTACATAGACAATTTTTGTTGTCACCCTGCCGGGTTGCTGGGGAAAAGGCAAACAAATACTTTGTTATTGGTCGATATGGACGGAAGCCCCTTACAAGTTTGCTGACGTTTGCTCGCCGAGAAAAAAGTTCCAAATTCAAAAATGTTCTGAAAGATTGTGAAAACTGTTAACATGTTAATAGTATGCTTTCCAAGAAATCAGTTTCCTGATAATTATTAATATCTATTACTATTAATACGCTGTATATTATATTGTTATATTAATAAATATAATTAAAGGTACCTACTATGAAATAAAATACCTATTATGATTTGAAACTTGTCAAAAGTATTTTTTCCCTTGTATTTTTCTTTTTCTTCTTATGACTCCACCATACTGTAAAAAATGGTTCACTTTGCCAATGTCACCCCTGTGTCAGGGAAGGTCGGCAAAAGTTGTAGGGCTTATATGGTCATTTGAGGTTTGGATTTTATTTGTAAGTACACATTCAGCATTTGTAAGCGCTAACTACACGTGTTGGTTTGTGGGCATACATCTGAGAGCTTTAAATGAATATATCCTTGCAACTTAGATTATAGACTCTGCCCAAAATATTAAATCAGTTTTATTTCTCGGCGGGAAAACGTCACAGGTCTATGTGACTTCGGTTCTTAGCAACCAATAACAAAATAGTAGTCTTGCACACCCCCAAGTAAACCGGCCGTGTGAAGTCACAACATTGTGTCTATACTGATAATTTTTTTGTCGAAAAAATAATGCAAAAAAGATTTGTTTTCTTACAAACATTTTTCTAGATTAAATGAGCTTTTTCCTGTATGTTTCCACCTTATCGGTAGGTGGATTTGCTTTTACGGGATGTGCGTCCCTTATATTTGTAATTCTCGATTGTAAATCAATCTAGATAGACCTCCGTTTCATTCGTAGGTACTGAAATATTTCCATTTTGGGAACAAATTCAATGATCATATATATTTAACACCTTGACGATATGTTATCACGAACTTACAGGTGCCATCTTGTGCACCTACATTAATAGTTTAATACAACATAGATAGGTAGTAGAATTTTACTCGCAGCGCTGGGCTAATTCGAATGGCTGGGTATAATATCAAATGAACAGCTGACTACAGTTCGAATTAACCCCGTACTCGTAAAACGACTGACAGTTCAAATGTCAAAAAAAATGCGCGAAAAATAGCACGTTCTACCTTTTATTATCTTTCTTCATTACACTACTGGATATAGGCATCATGATAGTTTTTCCACTTGTATATTTTTGAGGAAGACTAATTCACTCTTTACTATGGAAAATATAGTCAGTCCTTATTTTTTATGACCTTCCCACGTTTTTTCTGACATCTCTCGTGGTGTACATTTTTTTTTGTTGGTTTTCAACTTGTCCTCCATCATCCTTAGCTGCCATTTAAGATTCATATTTAATGCACGTTCACAAGCAAACACGTGTAAGTGCACACTTATACAATATGTTAGTTCGCTCTTACACGTGCTCCATGCCCACTTACAAAAGAAAAACTAAGAATCAAATGCAACTTTGACTGCCTTTGTTAAAAATGGATCATGTCTTTTGCATTGCCGGCCCTCTGTTGTAAATTCCATGCCGCACGAGCTGAGGACTAATGGCTCTGCCGTGTCTTTGCAGTTTATTCTCAAAACGCCTTTTTAAATATTGTCTTGTTATTATTACAAATAGTAATAAATAGCGTAGTTAGTAGAATGCTTACATTCCATGCCACAACCTAGGGTTCGATTCCCATCGAGGTTTCACCTTGCCAATATCACCCCTGTTTCTGGAAGAGTCGGCAAGAGTTGCAGGGCTTATGTTCATTTCAGACTGGGTTTTTATACTGTAGGTCCACATGCGGCATGTGTTAGCGTGAAATTATGCCTACTTGTGGGAATGCATTTAATATGAATCTCAAATGATATATATATATATCTTTGCAACTTAGATTTAGATTTAAGATTTAGTGTCGAAAATGATTTACCCTCTCGGTGTTTATTTCAAACCCTAAATAAAATAAAATACGAACCAGCCTCCTCGGGAACTGGGAAATCCATAATTTAACTGAAGTGGTTCGGGTAAGACCCCCCCCCCTTACCTGAAAAAATAAATATGTGCCACAATCGACTCCTTCGTTGAGAGTGCGGTAAGAAGTTGCACTGTATGTGAAACCTTCTTTTCCTAAAAAAAACAAACAAGTAGGTGAGTGTACCTACCTACTGTCTTCATCAGAATTTCCAGAAAATGACTTCAAGGAATTTCGTGTATAAATAGCCGAGACGCACACCAGTTTCCATCTCAGTCGAGACGCCAACCATGTTGTTAGATTTTTATTTTTACCCCACGCTTTTGACAGCTACCGCAACGCAAGCGTGTAAATGTTTGACAGCTGAGGGTACGACATCTATGAAAATATTTAAGAAACTATAAAAATCAGATAGATGATTCGCAAATAACTGAACTGATTCGAATATAGACGGAATTCTAGGATTTGATATTCGAAAATGAGATCCTTGATTTAAAGGTTGGAATCAGACTGACCCCACCATGCTGTAAAAACTTAGTTCACTTTTGCCAATGCCACCCCGTTTTAGTAGCATGTGTATAATTTATTTACACATTTTACATTAACGTTTAAGTTTTCAAAATTTTGGTTAAAAAAAGTTTCGTCCATAACTGCGATGAATATCTTCAGCGGCGCACCGAAAATTCAGATTTTCCAATTGTGTTTTATTCGTACTTCAATTGAATTTCACACTTTTTCCCTTGGTAGTTGGTTGAACGCAACTAAGCTATATATGTAGTGTAACTTCTTGCCTGCGTTATCCCCAAAGGGGTTGCATGTGGTGATTCGGGACCTATTTATTTTTACGGTTAAGGGGGCCGGCCTCACACCAACCACGTTCAGTTGAAGTGGGGGTTCACCAGCTCCCGGAGGGGGGCCTGGTTCTCATTTCTTGTAAAGAAGGAGTAAACCTTGCTCTCAGCTTGGAATGCAAGCATTCTACCAATTGAGCTATCGAGCTTTTTACGAGGTTGGTCGTCGTCGCTACAAAGCGCCAATTCTCAAGCAAGACAAACTAGCTGTAAGGCTGGATGTACCTTTGGTGACCGGTCATTGGTAAAGGTTTTTGAATTTTTCAACCCGGCAAAGAGCAAATTTGACAAAATAAAAGGTATATGTTTTGTGCTCCGCCGGGATTCGAACCCACAACCTTCAATTCAGAGTCCGAAGTGCTACCACTGGACTACGGACCGGTCGGAACGCTTCAGATATATTTGATTTCCTGAGTCAGATCTGCTTTAAGTAAACCCAATATCATAGTACCGGCAAGGCTTACTCAGCTTTTGAATGAGCGTCCACGTGCTGTAAATCCTGAGACATGTATGTGAGTTATTCTTACACATGTGGGATGAACATATTCGGGGCTATTAGACATTTTAGTCGTCGGTTGAGCCCACGCTTTGACAAACAAATGGTGGCCGGTCTGGAAGTTTCATCACCACGGTCAGTCTTACCAACCAAATTTTGTAATATTTGTATGAAAACAAATCAGCTGTTCACTTGCGGCCATCTTGGATTTACAGGTCTTCATACAAGTGCAGCATTAGTTTGTCAAAGCGTGGGCTCAACCGACGACTAAAATGTCTAAGAATAGCCCCGATTGTGAGTGTGATCATAAACTAACATCGTTATTCCGACTACATTTAATCCACCGTCTCAATTTTGTAGCCAAAAAAATAGACCATGACATCTACGTAATGTATTGAATAGTAAATAACACAGTTTATGTAACTGCATCCATCCGCCATTTCACTAGGGTTGGCCAGTACCATCATAGATGCGTTTGTACTATGTTTCGTCCTTGCTCACTTATTTAGTCTTCTCGGCTCTTTATGCATGCTTTTCTATTTTATTTTATTTTTATACGAGTGTCGTAGATTTTTAATGTAAATATAAATATATATGTGATAAGATGCGTTATGTGTTTGCTAATATACGAGTTGCAGTGTTTGTATATAGTAGTAGTATTGATGAATATGTGTAAGCCAAGACGTGAGTTGCAGCCGATTGTGTTTAGTAGTAGTATTGATGAATATGTGTAAGCCAAGACGCGAGTGGCAGCCGATTGTGTTTAGTAGTAGTATTGATGAATATGTGTAAGCCAAGACGTGAGGTGCAGCCGATTGTGTTTAGTAGTAGTATTGATGAATATGTGTAAGCCAAGACGTGAGATGCAGCCGATTGTGTTTAGTAGTAGTATTGATGAATATGTGTAAGCCAAGACGCGAGTGGCAGCCGATTGTGTTTAGTAGTAGTATTGATGAATATGTGTAAGCCAAGACGTGAGGTGCAGCCGATTGTGTTTAGTAGTAGTATTGATGAATATGTGTAAGCCAAGACGTGAGATGCAGCCGATTGTGTTTAGTAGTAGTATTGATGAATATGTGTAAGCCAAGACGCGAGTCGCAGCCGATTGTGTTTAGTAGTAGTATTGATAAATATGTGTAAGCCAAGACGCGAGTCGCAGCCGATTGTGTTTAGTAGTAGTATTGATGAATATGTGTAAGCCAAGACGTGAGTTGCAGCCGATTGTGTTTAGTAGTAGTATTGATGAATAAGTGTAAGCCAAGACGCGAGTGGCAGCCGATTGTGTTTAGTAGTAGTATTGATGAATATGTGTAAGCCAAGACGTGAGTTGCAGCCGATTGTGTTTAGTAGTAGTATTGATGAATATGTGTAAGCCAAGACGCGAGTGGCAGCCGATTGTGTTTAGTAGTAGTATTGATGAATATGTGTAAGCCAAGACGTGAGATGCAGCCGATTGTGTTTAGTAGTAGTATTGATGAATATGTGTAAGCCAAGACGCGAGTGGCAGCCGATTGTGTTTAGTAGTAGTATTGATGAATATGTGTAAGCCAAGACGTGAGTTGCAGCCGATTGTGTTTAGTAGTAGTATTGATGAATATGTGTAAGCCAAGACGCGAGTGGCAGCCGATTGTGTTTAGTAGTAGTATTGATGAATAAGTGTAAGCCAAGACGCGAGTGGCAGCCGATTGTGTTTAGTAGTAGTATTGATGAATATGTGTAAGCCAAGACGCGAGTCGCAGCCGATTGTGTTTAGTAGTAGTATTGATGAATATGTGTAAGCCAAGACGTGAGTTGCAGCCGATTGTGTTTAGTAGTAGTATTGATGAATATGTGTAAGCCAAGACGCGAGTCGCAGCCGATTGTGTTTAGTAGTAGTATTGATGAATATGTGTAAGCCAAGACGCGAGTGGCAGCCGATTGTGTTTAGTAGTAGTATTGATGAATATGTGTAAGCCAAGACGTGAGTTGCAGCCGATTGTGTTTAGTAGTAGTATTGATGAATATGTGTAAGCCAAGACGCGAGTGGCAGCCGATTGTGTTTAGTAGTAGTATTGATGAATAAGTTCCAATCTCAGTTCACAATCATAATCGAATAAGTTCCAATTTCAGTTCACAATCAGCCGCCGAGCGAGGAACATCGCATCGCTGTAAATTTACAGCGTCACCAAACGCGTGTTCGCGATGTATTCGAGTAACTTGAGTGACTAAATTAAAAATTAACACAGATTAATAAACAAAAAACAAAAAAGAGAAGATGACGAGAGCAAACAAAGAAATGAAGGAAGAAATCATGGAATTCATGGAAAAAAAATTCGCCGATATAAAAGAAGAATTAAATGGGCAATTCAAGGACTTAAAATCACAGATAGAAGAGTGTAGGAAGGAGATACAAGAATTAAGAATAGAACTAAGAGGAACAACAAGTGGACGCAAAACATACGCGACTGTAACAAACTCTACCAACACATTTATAAAAGATAAAAACAGAGAAGAAACAAAATATGCAATACAAGTAGAATAAAAAAAAAACACATTAAAGGCGGACGAAATGAAAACAAAAATTAAAAATAGAATTGATGTGACGAATTTAAAAATTGGAATAGCTGGAATGAAAACAACAGGTGAAAATAAAATTACAATCATTTGCGCTGAGAAAAAAAGTGCAGAAAAATTAACTAAGGAAATTACAAGTACACTTGGGAAGGAAATAAGGGCAGAGGAATTTAAAAAAAAGAAACCATACATAGTATTAAAAGGACTTGAAAGAAACCTTACGGAAGAGGAAATCATAATGGGCATTACAATGCAAAATGAGGGTATAGACGAAAGGGAAAGAAGCAACATGAAACTGATAAAAGAGCTAAAAAGTATTGACAAACAAAGTGGAAAACAGAGAGAAATGACAAACTACATCATGGAAACCACAGGGGGACTAAGGAAAATCCTCCTAGAAAAAAGAAAAATAAACATAAAATACAACAGAGCGCTAGTTGAGGACTGTAATACTCTGGTGCAGTGCTACCACTGCCTGAAGTTTGGGCACACTGCACTAAGATGCCTGAGCAGGACACGGCCCCCAACATGTCCTCACTGCGCAGAAGAACATACGTATGACAAATGTACAAATTTAAAAAACAACCAAATCTGCAGCAACTGCAATTTTTTGAATATTAAATATAAAACTAAAAGTGACACAAACCATAGAACAACCAGCATAACATGTGGCTACAGACAAAAAATGATTAAAAGAGCAAATGAACGCATTGATTATGAATAATACCTAATATATGTTTATCCAACCTTAAAATTAAAAAATGTTTAACTTCGAAGATAATATTCTTGATAAAAAAATGAACATAGATGAACGGGTTTTTGATTCGACTAATGACATAAACATAAATTTACATAAATCCGCCAATACGTTATTATTATTTCATATGAACATAAGAAGCATCGAAAAAAATTTTAGCGAATTTGTACTAACATTAAAATCATTAAAATGTTCACCGGATGTTATAGTGTTAACGGAGACGCATAGCGCAGGTGAAATGAACTATAATATCCCTGACTATAGCTACTTCACAACACTAAACAAAATTAATAAGAATAGCGGCGTATCATTATTTCTATCACAAAAATGTAAAATGATTAGTTTTAAAGAAATAAATGACATAAAATATACTAATATACTTAATATTGAAATCAAGGTACAAAACGAGATATTTAATATTTTTGCCATATATCGAACCCATGCAACAGTCTTATCCCAGTTTGTTAACGAATTAAAAAGCGTATTAATTAGAAATAAAAACAAAAGATCTATTATTGTAGGCGATATCAACTTAAATATAGCGAATGATTATTCATCGAACGATAAAGACAACTACTTAAATATGCTCGCCGAATTAAACTTCTTATCTTGTATAAATTCTTACACTAGAAACATCAAAAATCAAAGACCTTCGTGTATTGACCACATATTTACAAATATTCCGGAATATCATAATATAATATCCGCAGTCATACATACAAACATTACTGACCATTATTCTTGTATTTTAAAATACAAATTAGATATTCCAAGTAAAATAAATGATACAACACAAAAAAACTTAAAAACCATGTTTCTACACCTAGACATTTTAAAAAATAAACTACAAAATGAAAATTGGTCAGAAGTATATAAATGTAGTGATGTAAATGAAAGCAACAATTTATTTAACATGAAATTAACTGAAATCATTAATGAGTCAACAAAGAACATAAACAGAACAAAATCTAAATATAAACCTATCAAAGCATGGATCACCCATGGCCTAATAGTTTCAATAAGACATAAGCAAACACTTTACAAAATAACCACTAAAAGACCAAACGATGAAAGCATATACAAACACTATAAGTTGTACAAAAAAAAGCTCACGTATTTAATAAAAACCACTAAAGAAAAATATTATGAAAAAAAGTTAGGAAACACCGAAAATGATAACAAAAGAGTGTGGAAGGTAATAAATGAGATAATTGATAAAAAAAATCAAAAAACCAATGTTATAAATGAAATCACATATGAAAACACAAAAATAAGCTGCGAATCAAAACCCACTAAAGTTGCAAACATTTTTAACAATTATTTTGTTAATGTAGGAAAAAATCTTGCTAAACTGATACAAACAAACACAGTCACAATGCCAACAATAAAAACAAACACAAACAAAATGGAAATCCTTAACAGCTGTACTGAACAGGAAGTTGAAAAAATTATTGACAATATGAAAGGAGGATCAACTCCAGGATTTGATGGCATAACTATGTATATTATTTTAATGAGGTTTTTGGTGAAGATGAATGTGATTTAACTGTGAAAGGAGAATATGATGAGGGTAATGTTTTGAAAATATCGAAAGAAGAAGTAAGAAAGGTTATAAAGGAATTAAAGAATGGGAAAGCTGCAAGTGTGGATGGTGTGAGACCTGAGATGTTGAAAGCGGGAGGAGAATGTGTGATCGAATGGATGAAAGAGCTTTGCGAATTGTGTGTTAGTGTCAAGGAGGTTCCATCGGACTGGAGAGAGGCGGTCATTGTGCCAATTTACAAAGGTAAAGGCGACAAAAAAGACTGCCGTAACTACAGACCGATCAGCCTTCTTAGTGTGCCAGGTAAAGTGCTATGCAAGATTCTTATCCATAGGGTAAGATTATCCACCCAGGAGAAGGTCTCAGATATACAATCTGGCTTTATGCCAGAAAGAGGTTGCGTAGACCAGATATTCGCGCTTCGACAGATAGTCGAAAAACAGCTGGCCGTTAATAAAAAGGTCTACGTGGCTTTCGTAGATCTTGAGAAAGCCTTCGACTCGGTGGATAGAAGTATGATGTGGTGTGTGCTAGAGAAGTATGGTGTAAACAAAGCACTTTTAAATGCGATACGCGCCATCTATGTAAATAGCAGGGCGTGTGTCAGGGTGGATGGAGAATACAGCGAGTATTTTAATGTGTACAAAGGTGTGAGACAGGGTTGCATAATGAGCCCATGGTTATTCAATATAATCATGGATCATTGTGTTAAACAAGCGAATCTGGAAGGACATGGCATACAAATTGGAGAGAGAAAAGTCGGAGTTCTGCTTTATGCTGATGACGCAGTATTAATTGCTGATTCAGCAGCGGAACTCCAGACAATGCTCTCTAGTTTGAACCATGTTCTGTGTGCAAGCAAGTTGAAAATTAATGCAAGTAAGACGAAAGTACTGATTTTTGACAGAAGGGATGAAACTGAAGAATGCACGATTATGTTGAATGGTACAAAAGTTGAAATTGTGGATGAATTTAGATACTTGGGAAGTATGTTTGAAAAGAATGGAAAGATGACAAGAGAACTTGAGAATAGGGTGTGCAAGGGAAAGCAAGTGGTCGGTGCAATAGGAAGAATAGCAAAGAACAAGCGATTGACGATGGATCTGAGAATGGCGGTACACAATGGCATATTGTTACCGACTTTGATGTATGGAAGTGAAGCATGGACAGTGAATGATAGCGAAATGAGTAAAGTATGTACGGTGGAAATGAAGCATTTGAGAAGTATGACAGGAAAAACTTTGAGGGATAGAGTTAGGAATGAATGGGTAAAAAAAGAATGTAATTTGAAAGAGGATGTGAAAGTTAAAGTACAAAAGAATGTGATGAGATGGTTTGGGCATGTGGAAAGAATGAAAGATGATAGCCTGACAAAGTATGTATACAAAGAAAGTGTGAAAGGAAAAAGAGGGAAGGGACGACCGAGAAAAGTATGGAGTGATCAGATTGAGGAGATTGTGAAAGAATGGGATATACAAAGTGAGCGTAAAAGAAGAAAATGCATGAAAAAGGTGATGGATATGAAGGAATTGAAAGAGGTATGTCAGGATAGGAAAAAATGGAGGCAACTCTGCAGAGGCTCTGGCCACCCCTAGCGGAATGGCGACAGAGTTACAGTACAGTTACTATCGATACACTAAAACACATTAAAAAAGAAATTTCAAAACCACTAATGTACATTATAAATAAAAGTTTTGAGACTGGAAAATTTCCAAATATATATAAAAAATCCATAATAATTCCAATATTTAAATCTGGTGAACAGGATGATATAACAAATTACAGACCTATCTCTATAATATCAAACATAGCTAAAATATTTGAAAAAATAGTTAAAAGAAGAATCAACGCATATATAAAAAGCAATAATATAATAAATGAAAACCAGTTTGGTTTTATGGAAAATAGAAGCACACAAGATGCAATTGCTAAATTAACTAGCTATGTACTGAATGCATTGGACAAATCTCGCAAATGTATCGGTATATTCATAGATTTAAAAAAAGCTTTTGACAGCATATCTCATTACAAATTGACTTCAAAATTAGAAAGTATCGGTTTCCAAGGCAGGACACTCGAGTGGATAACAAGCTATCTATATCAAAGACCTCAAGTTGTCAAAATAAATGAGGTGTACAGCCAAATAGAAACTAGTAATTTCGGAATACCACAGGGCACAGTATTAGGCCCTTTATTATTTATATTGTATGTCAATGATGTATTTACACTGAAACTAAACGGAAAAATAATATCCTATGCTGATGATACAGTTATTATCATCGAAGATACAAATTGGAATAGTGTCACCAATAAAGCAAATGTTGACATTGACAATTTAAAGCACTGGTTCGACGTGAATTTGTTAACACTCAACAGCGAAAAAACTTACATTGTCCCGTTCTCTATTAATGAAAATAAATTAAATCTAAATTTAAACGTATTTATTCATCAACAAAATAAATGTAATAAAACGAATTGTAATCTAACCTGCTCAATACTAAAGCAAACAGATACTACAAGATATTTAGGCGTTGACATAGATAGTAAATTAAAATGGAAAGAACATACTAGTAAACTGATAAAACGAATCAGAAAGTGCATATACATATTTATAAGACTTAGAAATATACTCGGAATAGATAACTTAAGAAGAGTCTACTACGCAATTGTGCAATCTATATTACAGTACGGCATTATAGGATGGGGAGGGTCATACTTAAACACATTAAACCCTGTAAAAATAATTCAAAAATTAATCATTAAGATAATATTAAAAAAACCATCGAATTACCCGACTGAATTAGTATTTAAAATATTTAAAGTTCCCTCAGTAGATATCATTTTTAAAAAAAACGCCATATTGCAAATATTAAAGGAAAAACAACAATTAAAATTAGAAACAAATCATTCAACAAGATACAAACATAACCTCAAAATGTCAAAATTTGACACAAAACATTATCAAAATAGCTTCATTTATGTTGGTGTAACAAACTTTAATAAATTACCGACTGAACTAAAAAATATAAAAGATTATCATGTATTTAAAAATAAACTTAAAAAACATTTCGAAAAATATTAGATTTGTATACCAATTGATATTATTGCATGTGCCTTGTATTGTTTTTTTGTCATTAGTAGACCTCTATAAATCATATTATGTATGTATGTTTTTATTTTATTATACTTTGGTACCTACTTGCCTATATTATCAATGTTTATATATTTGCTTTTGTTTATTATACAGTTTTTTCTTATTTTAATTTGATTTCTCCACATATCAGATCTCTTCACACTGAAAATACACATCATAAGTATTTGACTTAAGTGTATGAAGTAACTTAAATAAATTTCTAGTTTATAATTTAAATATATTAAATAACTGAAATAAATTTGTTATTACTATTGACTAAATAAATTGTGAATCCCTCACCACACACAAGAGCTTTGACTCTTTTTGGTGAGGTAAAGCATATAAAACAAATGAATATTATGTAATAGAAATAAGTTTGAAAAATGTAATGTATGTACTTAAAATGTCTTATATTAAATAAAAAAAAAAAAAAAAAAAAAGTGTAAGCCAAGACGCGAGTGGCAGCCGATTGTGTTTAGTAGTAGTATTGATGAATATGTGTAAGCCAAGACGCGAGTCGCAGCCGATTGTGTTTAGTAGTAGTATTGATGAATATGTGTAAGCCAAGACGTGAGTTGCAGCCGATTGTGTTTAGTAGTAGTATTGATGAATATGTGTAAGCCAAGACGCGAGTCGCAGCCGGTTGTATAGGCTAGTAATGCTGATGATTGCCCTTGTGTCCAGGGATTGGGGCGGCGCTAGCAGCGGCGGAGGGCAGCCCTCGGCTGGCCTGAGC
This sequence comes from Agapetus fuscipes, assembly GCA_951799405.1. Lineage (NCBI taxonomy): Eukaryota > Metazoa > Arthropoda > Insecta > Trichoptera > Glossosomatidae > Agapetus > Agapetus fuscipes. The sequence continues at coordinate 504,057 of OX637336.1, forward strand.
ACGGTGTGGGGGCTCACGCCCCAGCACGTTCAGCACGCCCAGCACGTGCAGCACGAGCAGCACGACAAACACCTGCAGCCGGGGACATACAGGCTACAGGCGCCAGGGTGAGTCATTTAGCGATATTTTCTTAGCTTCATAGGTGCCATTGGAACGCAGTGATAAATCCATCTACGTAACTGTAACTCTGTCGCCATTCCGCTAGGGGTGGCCAGAGCCTCTGCATTGCTGCCTCCATTTCTTCCTAGCCTTACATACATACCTCTTTCAATTCATTCAGACCCATCACGTTTTTAATGCATTTTCTTCTTTTACCTTCACTTTGTATCTCAATCCGATGATCACACCATACTTTTCTCGGGCGTCCCTTACCTCTTTTTAGTTTCAAAATTAAAAAAATTAAAAACAAAAATAAAAAAACTAAAAATTTCGTTTAAAAATATATATGGAGTTCCAGTAGAAACTTTTGATACGCGTAGATCTAAGATATCTTAAAAATGCGCCCGCTTTTCCAAAAACGATATAAGAGATTTTAACTCTTAAATGGTAGCATTGGCGTGTGGATTGAATTTTATAAGCTTTACACAAAGTATTGTTAACCAAATGTGAGCGGTAAAGTCAAGTGCATTTACTGTAAAACTCATTACCTCCGTTTTAAACATAAACGTTCCTAATTTAAATGACAGCAGGTGTGAGACACGCGACAGTTATGAGTTGTCACGGTGTATACAACTCGTCAGTCTGGCGTGAAATGTTCATGTATGAAATGTCAGATAGCATCTCGGCTAATGCGGACATTTGCGCGCGGCGTGCTCTCCGCGCATTTAGCACGCGCGCTTTTGTCCGCCGATAACATCTGTGTACCCCACTGTGACACTTCTCGTTCCGAATAAAGTCCAACGAGGCACTACGCAGAGCACACGATGCGTTCGAATGTCTAATAAGCCGGCCAAAAGTAAAAAAAATAAAAAAAATGTGTGCAATGAAAAATCCTGGCCTATCATAATTTCCAAGCTTTGCTGTTTCAGTTACAACCGTTTTAAGAGCAATCTGTTCATTGAATCTTTTGAGGCGTCCTTGGAGGACAATGTCATGAAACGAAGTCAATATAGCAAAAGTCTACTTGTTCGTCATTGTCTTGGAATACGCTTCATGATGTAACAACTTATGAAGCTTCTTATTATTTTTCTTCAAAAGTCAAGTTGTCTCCTTATGAATCTCAGTGTTTTTTGGAATGAACATTTATCATAAAACGGCGCTGCAGAGTAATCGTCATCATCATCATCAAACGGAGAAACCGATATCCTCGGAACTTTATCAATGACGTATTTAAAACAACAGATATATTATCTAGTATCACGTTTTATCTGAGCGTAACAATGTGATAATTGATATCAAATGTATTTATTGATTTTGGTAAGCTATATATTATGAATGGAAGTGAAGCAAGGACGGTGAGGGGTAGGGAAATGATTAAGGTGTGAACGATGGAAATGAAACGCAACGTAACTGAGCTGCACAAATAGTGCGAATTCTTCCCGCGCCTGTCCCCGAATGGGTCGCAGTGGTGTATGGAACCCGTTTATTTTTACCGGTAAGGGAGCCGGCCTTGCACTAACCACTTCGTTTAAAGTGGGGGTTCTTCAGCCCCCGAAGGGGCTGGTTCTCATTTCTTGAGAGATTAAGTTGACCTTGCCGGTATTTAATTTTGATTTAGGAATGAGCAGCGAGACGGGAAATTATTTCTGACATCGTCGATGGGGACCTAACCGTAGCCCTCTTCCATGGAAAGCAAGCGTTTGTTATCAACTGCATTTATTGATTATGCTGTACAGTTGATATCAACCATTGACTTATGATATCTGTAGACTAGAAATTATTTTAACGAAAATATACAATATACATCTGTTTCAACTTACTTACGAAAATGGTCATCAGTAAGAAAGATAACAAAGAACTTCACAGTTGCATTTCCATGTGTACAAAAAAACTCGGGCGAATGTAAAAATGTTCCTAGAAAGTTGGTACTGTTGCGAATAATAATGGCTGCCAGTTGCCAGATAACACGAGGTATAAATTCTGTGATTGCTAAAATTAACCAATTTAAAGGAAAAAGGCATTATTTTAAGACATTCCGGCATGTTTAAACAGAGAATTGATTTGGAAAAAATGGCCTCATTGCGAACGATTTTACCCAGCAACGTTTGACAGGACTGAGACAACTGTGGGCTATGGTATGTATCAATGCAGTAATTTAGTTTCTGCTCCTCAATGCTATTACCCAATGATATCAACTGTATTTATTGATTCGTCTGGGCTGCCGTACATTTGACAACGTTGTATTTTGTTCCCCAACTGTCAACGCGTGTAAGCTGCCAACAAAAGCTGCATCCGCATCCCCCATCCACGGCGAGAGTGACCCTACACAAAAAATGCAGCCAGTCATAACCCCAAAGTTTTGTTTGTTTTTGTATGTGTACGTAATTTTCGTATTCAATAATAATATTAATATTAGCATGATTTATTTGGTGAGCGCTGTTTTTGTGTGTGTCACACCTCAAGAGCCCTCTGCGAGCTTGGTCGTCTGCGCTTAGGAACGTTTATGTTTAAAACGGATGTAATGAGTTTTACAGTAAATGCACTTGACTTTACCGCTCACACTGGGTTTTAACAACACTTTACGTACAGCTTATAAAATTATTATAGAATTCACACGACAATGCTACCATTTCAGCAACCGTTTTTGGCAAAGTCGACGCATTTTTAAGATATCTTAGATCTACGCGTATCAAAATTTTCTACTGGAACTCCATATATATTTTTAATTGAAGCAGCCATCTGTTAGAAGGTAGTAGGGGTACTAAAAGATAAGAGTAAGGAATGAATGGGTAAAGAAAGAATGTCATGAGATGCTTGATTTTCTGGTTCCGGGTTTTGACCGTGGTCCATGTTTTTGCTTGTCTTCTTCTTTTTTCTTTTTATTCTTTCTTGAAGACTTTTAGCTTACGTTTCGTCTCCTCTGTGGGCGACTTTTTCGGAGTTCTGCTCGCTACTGAGTTGATGATGATGTCATGAGATGGTTTGGGCATGTGGAAAGAATGAATGATGATAGACTGACAAAGTATGTATACTGAGGTAGTGTGAAAGGAAAAAGAGGTAAGGGACGACCGAGAAAAGTATGGAGTGATCAGATTGAGGAGATTGTGAAAGAATGGGAAATACAAAGCGAGCTTAAGAGAAGAAAATGCATGAAAAAGGTTATGGATGCGAATGAATTGAAAGAGGATAGGAAAAAATGGAGGCAGCTCTGCAGAGGCTCTGGCGGACTACCTAGCAGAATGGCGACAGAGTTACAGTTGCAGATTTCTTCAAATATCTCTTTTTTGTGTTGGGGCACTCTCGTCGACGCTTTCTCATATCTCCCCACATTGTCACATATATGTGCAGTCAGTATTTTATGCAGTCCATGATAGAAGTGAGCTGGGGGTGGACGGGATGAAGCCCTAATATGGGTGAATCATGGCCTGCTATATCCACTGCCTTTTATTTGTCTACATTATAATCTTCCTATTAATCGACATTAACATTAATTAAAACCGTTGAGTTTGTTTTTTAACTGATAGGTTGGTTTGAGGTTGACAAACCATTCACTATAAAATAGTGTTCCGTAAACTCTTCTATGGTTGACTTATAGGCTGATATGAGGCTGACCACCCATACTGTAAAAAATGGATCACTTTGCCAATGTCACCTCTATTTCAGGGAAGGTCGGCAAAAGTTGCAGGGTTTATGTTCATTTGAGGTTTGGATTTTAATTTGTCAGTACACATTCAGCATTTGTAAGCGCGAACTTACACGTGTTTGTTTTATTTTTATTTTTATTTAAATAGCAAACAAACAGTTTTAACATGATACATCTTGGTACAAAAAGCATAATTGAAATAATTGTTTGTGGGACTGCATTTGATATGAGCTTTAAATGTAAATATATCTTTGCAACTTAGATTATAGATGATTATACCTAGTAATTAAAAAAGGAAACTCATTTAGAGACATTGTGAATTAAAATATAGTTGTTGTTCCTCTGGATATGATAAAAAAAAAACAGTTAAATTTTTTGTTCCCGACGATGATGTGAAGTTTGTTCATGAAACCGGTCGTTCATTAGTAAATTGTTCCTATCCTGTAAACGCATACAATGTTAAAATAAATAAATAAATGAAGCTCTACAAAACAAATGCCTCATCAATAATTGACCTTAGAAATTAATTTCATTCGAAAATTACGTTAAATACACTTAGTACCGTGTGTTGCCTTACTTATAGATACATGTGTCTGCATGGGATGCACGCCCCTGACTGTCATCTAAGTTAATTTAAAACTGTTTAATCTGGGCAATTAGTTTGTTCCGACATTGGCTTACAGACTTCCTATACTCGAAAAGGATGTCATTTGTATTGGGTTACCAAATGCCAACTTTTGCTAATATTTAACTGACAGTTGAAACAACACAACCTGGAAATAAGGATGCTTCTTTTACTTGAAACATAATACACAGTTTAAACAACTGGTCGTTAATTTAGAGATTGGATTAACTATCTTAACTAATTAATATAATTAACTGAAATAATAAATACTTTAAAGAATCAAACTTGGAAATAAATTAATTTTAATCATTTAAAAGATGGTTCACTTTGCCAATGTCACCCCTGTTTCAGGGAAGGTCGGCAAGAGTTGCAGGGCTTATGTTCATTTAAGATTGGGTATTTATATTGCATGTCCACATGCGGCATGTGTTAGCACGAAATTATACGTCTGCTTGTGGGAATGCGTTTAATATTAATCTTAAATTATATGTATTTTTGCAGCTTAGATTTAGATTAGATTAGGTAGGTACACAGAGTCATAATAAAAGGAGGGCTTGTATGAAAAAGGTTATGATTTTGGATGAAATGAAAGAAGTATGCAAGGACAGGAAGAAGTGGCGGCTAATCTGCAATGTTGATTTGTAATGTTGGCTTATTCATTTGAAAAAAATTGTGTACCTATAGGAAAGTATTGACTTTTTTGTATAGATTTATTTTTAAGGTTTTGTTATTTTTTAATACTTAAATGTTATTTATTATTTGTATTCCTTGACTTATAGGTTGGTATGAGGCTGACCACTCACATTTTAAAAAATGGTTCACTTTGCCAATGTCAACCCTGTGTCAGGGAAGGTCGGCAAAAGTTGTAGGGCTTATGTTCATTTGAGGTTTGGATTTTATTTGTACTAAGTACACATTCAGCATTTGTAAGCGCGAACTACACGTGTTTGTTTGTGGGCATGCGTTTGAGAGTTTTAAATGTTAATATATCATTGCAACTTAGATTATAGATTATTATATTATACACAAGCATGACGTTTTCATTTGTGAATATTTTCGATTGATGTGAATATGTCCATAACCCCTTCTGATGCGGTCTGTTAGTACAGGGGCTGACTGCTCACAGCTCGCAGTCTCGCCCTCTCGCTCCTGCCGTGCCAGAAGTGGGCTAGAGGGGGATGGAGGAGTGCAAAGTCGGGGGCGCGGTGCATGTCGTAAGGGTGGAAGGTTTTCAAGTAAAATATTTAAATCAATAATGGCTCGTCTGGTGTAGGCATTATATAGGTGACGCGGTCAATGCTTAATGTGCTCTTTTTTTCATGGCAATTCTAGCGAGGATATTCCTTGAATTATAGGTTGGGATGAGCCTGACCACACATACTGTAAAAAAATGGTTCACTTTGCCAATATCACCCCTGTTCCAGGGAAGGTCGGCTAGAGTTGCAGGGTGTATATTCATTAGACGCGGTCAATGCCTAATGTGCTCTCTTTTTCATGGCAATTCTAGCGAGGATATTCCTTGACTTACAGGTTGGGATGAGCCTGACCACACGTAATATAAAAAGATGGTTCACTTTGCCAATGTCACCCCTGTTCTAGGGAAGGTCGGCAAGGGTTGCAGGGTGTATGTTCATTTATGATTTGGGTTTTCATATTGTAAGTCCACATGCGGCATGTTTAAGCGCGAACCCATACGTGTCTGCTTGTGAAAATGCATATAATGTGAATCCCCAATGTTACATATCTTATGTATGTGAACATGCAGCATTTGTAAGCGCGAACTCACGCGTGTCTGCTTGTGGGCGTGCGTTTGATATGAAATTTAAACCTGAGAGGGTATCATAGATGGTGCATTTGATTTGTTTGTTTTGATCCTCATTAATGGAGTCAACACATTTGGCATAGGCCAAAAAGTTGTGCTGTCACACGGCTTGCTAAGGCAAAGGCTAACTATACTAGCTACTCAGACCTGTGACGTCTGCTCGCCGAGAAAACCTTACAAAATTACGTATTTGCGTAGACTTTGATGATAGGCAAGGTTACATCGATGTCGCACAGGCTAAAATGTGCATTGAGAAAAATTGTCTATTAAAATTAATTAATTAATTTAGGCTGATTTATTTGGTGAGCGCTGTTTCTGTGTGTATCACACCTCAAGAGCCCTCTGCGGGCTTGGTCGTCGCTGTAGAAAGCGCCAATTCTCAAGCAAGACCCAGTCGCTGTGTATCTGGATGGAGCTTGTGATGACCGGTCTTTGGTAAAGGTTTATGAATTTTTCAACCCAGCGAAGAGCAAATTTGAATGTATAAATGGTATATTTTGTGTGCTCCGCCGGGATTTGAACCCAAAACCCAGTGGTAACACTTCGGACTCGTGAATCGTAGGTTGCGGGTTCGAATCCCGGAGGAGCACAAAACATATGCCATTTATATTTTCAAATTTTCTCCTCGTTGGGTTTTTTGTGCTCCGCCGAAATTCTAACCCACAACCTTCCATTTACGAGTCAGAAATGTTGATCACTAGGCTACGGACCGGTTATATGTTTATTATGAAGTTCTTATTGATAAAGACGGACCGAATATCTTAGTTGCGTTGCGTTTTGGTGTACGCATGAACTTATGAAGCTGCCATGATCCCAATATTGGGGTGATTGTTGTATTGTATTGTTGGTACACTATATTATGAAAAATCTTCGTCTGTGGCTTGACAAAGAGCGTTAACATTATAATGGGGGGTCTAAGCTCGGGCACATGCTAACCAGGCAGTGGCGCAGGGTTCGATTTCCATCGGCTTCCCTTTCAGAGAAAGTGCAAAAAGTTATAATTACATCTATGTCGGTTAGAATATTTGGATTTGAGGGATGACTAAATCTAAATCTAAGCTGCAAAGATTTGTATCATTTGAGATTCATATAAAATGCATTCCCACAAGGCAGACGCGCATAATTTCGCGCTCACACATGCCGCATGTGGACCTACAGTATAAAAAACCCAATCTCAAATGAACACACACTCTGCAACTCTTGCCAACCTTTCCTGAAACGGGGGTGACGTTGGCAAAGTGAACCATTTTTTACAGTATGGGTGGTCAGCCGCATACCAACCTATAAGTCAAGGAACATACACAACAAATTACTAATATTTTTTATAATCAACGAATAAAAATATGTATGGACATCACAAACTAAACGGAAAACTAATTCTAATTTAAAAAAAAAACCTAGCCGCCAACATTACAGATCAACCGCTATTTCTTTCTGTCCTTACACACTTCTTTCATTTCCTCCAGAGTCATAACCTTCTTCATACAGGCTCCCCTTTTATAATGACTCTGGATATTCCATTCTAAATCTAAATCTAAGCTGCAAAGGTACCTATAAATTATTTAAGATTCATATTAAACGCATTCCCACAAGCAGACATGTATAAGTTCGCGCTAACACATGCCGCATGTGGACCTACAATATAAAAAGAACAATCTCAAATGAACATAAGCCCTGCAACTCTTGCCGACCTTCCCTGAAACAGGGGCGACATTGGCAAAGTGAAAAAAAAATTACAGCATGGTACATTCAATCACAATTTCGGTAATTTGGTCCATCCATACCTTTCTCGGTCTTCCCTCGGTAAAATACTGCCCCTACGCCCCTGTACCTCAGTATAGGTTCCAGTTTGTATGTCACACACACCAAATCGCGCACGCATTTTGAATACATGCGCGTCATGGCTAAAAATAGGGGTAGCGTGGATGTCTCCCCTCTAATGCGCCCTTATTGTAAAACTGTTGATAAATTCACAATTTCACGAGCTTTGTTTGAGCTGAGTAACGACGTCAAATATCAGTAGACTGATCTATATCTTGTTTATTTTATACAAGTACCTGTATTTATTTCGCTAATTGATTGATTTTTGATGATAATAATTTAATTCACATTCCATCACTTAAACTTAGGTATATTATCGTTCCTTGACTTAAAGGTTGGTATGCGGTTGACCACCCATGCTGTAAAAATGGTTCACTTTGACAATGTCACCCCTGTTACAGGGAAGGACGGTAAGAGTTGCAGGGTGTACGTCCATTTGAGATTTGGTTTTTGAGAGGGCTCTTGAGGTGTGATACACACAAAAACAGCGCTCACCAAATAAATCTTCCTAATAATATGATTATTATTCCACATTCAGCATTAATTGTAAACGTGAACTACGCGTGTTTGTTTGTGGGCATGCATTTGATATCGACGGTTCAAAGGCAGTGGGCATAAGCGACATTTTGGTCAAAAATGAGTTATGAATGCTATCCTACTTGAAATTTTCCGCTCTTTCTAATGCGCTAACTCCCATAGCTCTACGATGATTTTTGTGTTGTGTATGCCCAAGCAAACAACTGCGTTTTCGAAGTAAGGTTTTGGTGTAACGGACAAGATTTTGGCCTTTTTGGTCCTAAAGGCGCTTGTGACATAAAAAACGTAAAACCACATTAAAAGGAATGTCTTTATATTTTTTTATTTTAGAGCTGTTTTGATATTATCGATATGATATGATAAAATAAATAAGTTATGTAATTTTTCTGCAATCTCAAACTTTAAACTGCTCTCCTGAACCATTTAGTGTATGTCGCTTATACTGCCTTTTAACCCTCGATATGAGCTTTAAATGTTAATAAATCTTTGAAACTTAGATTATAGATTATTATTATATTATATTGTGAAAGGAAAAAGAGGTAAGGGACGACCGAGAAAAGTATGGAGTGATCAGATTGTGGAGATTGTGAAAGAATGGGATGTACAAAGCGAGCGTAAAAGAAGAAAATGCATGAAAAAGGTGATGGATATAAATGAATTGAAAGAGGTATGTAAGTATAGGATAAAATGGTGGCAGCTCTGCACAGGCTCTGGCCACCCCTAGCGGAATGGCGACAGAGTTACAGTTACAGTATTATGGTGTGTGCTGACGACATTAATAATATCAGAGGTTCGGGTCTCCCCGCTGACAAGAAAGGTCCGACCAGCATCGGCCGGTCCAAATATTTACAGGCCCTTTTGAAGCCCAAGCGCACCAGGGACAAAAAATCCACGCAGGAAACGAGTTTGGCAACCTTGCAACTCTAGGGATGTTGAAAATCACTTGGAGATCGATTCATTCACGCTGATTTCAGCGTATGAATGAACGTTCAAATTATTTGCAACTAAGCTACACACATAGTGCAATTTCAATTTATTTTTGCTTACTAATAGGTTGTTGTGAGGCTGACCACTCATACTGTAAAAAAAGGGTTCACTTTGCCAATGTTACCACTGTTTCAGGGAATGTTTATGTTCATTTGAAGTTTGGATTTTAATTTGTAAGTGCACATTCAGCATTTGTAAGCGCGAACTTACATACACGAGTTTTTGGGCATGCATTTGATATGAGCTTTGAATGTTAATATTTCCTTGCAACTTAGATTAAAGATTATCGAAGGGGGGGGGGGGGGTAGCCTTACGCTAACCACTTCAGTTGAGGTGGGGTTTCCCAGCTTCAGAGGGGGCTGGTTGTCATTTCTTGTAAAATTTGATTAAAATTTGCTGGTATTTGTTTTTCGAGTTTGAAATAAACACCGAAATGGGAAGAGATTCCTAGAGGTGTGTGGACATGTGAGGAATATGCACTGGAATCTGGCAACATGGCCCATATCTTCTTATGGATGTGCCCCGTCGTTTCCCTCCGACGTTGGCGATCACTTTGGCAAACATGTCTGTCCTACGCCTTTCGGAAAAGCTCCTCCACACTTCTAATGCCAGTCCACTTCTATATATTTCCTATTCAGGACAACTCTTTTAAGCTAATATGATGTATGAAGTTAAATTCAGAAGCTGTTTGAAGGCTTGTTGAAAGTTTGTACCTACATATTGATATCGATTACGAGTAAGAATTAAAGTATATCGGTATGCTAGCGGTTAACTCGAGTGATGTAGTCGAGTGATTCAAGTCGAGTGAGTAGATCGAGTGAGGGAGTCTTGCATCGATGAGCCCAACACATTATGCGCATTCCCTGTGAACCAAAATCATAGGGATGGGAAAACTTGGTTTTTATTTTATCATATTAACAAGCGATTAAGTAAAACGATTCGAGTAAGTCATGTCTAGTAAAATAAAGGAGTCGGCAAAGAAAAGGTGATTGTGTTTTGTTTATTGGGTGCCAAGAATTACGTTTGCCTGCCGAGAAAACATTCTAAAGCGTTCACGATAGGTTTTTTGCCTGTGTTTAAATTTTATAGAAAGGAAGAACAATGGAGCGACACAGACTGTCGACAGTGTGGAGTGAATGATGGATGTGTACTCGTATTTGTAAAAAAATCTGTTCTCGTTCTCCGCCAGGAATCCTATTATTGAAATATTACCCCAGGTGCGATGTTTGGATGTTTTATTTCTTAATGAATCAATAAATTAATTAGTATGTATATATTTTAAGTAGCTATCGATTAATTTGTCGACTTTACACATCCCTACACGAGTTGCATCTAATTCAAAGTCGGAGAATTTTAATAATGGACCGTCTGTGAGTGTTCTCTCTCTCTTACACACATCAACGCCTGAATAATTCCATCTCTTTAACCCGAGTATAAAAAAATATATCAAATTTGTAACAGCGCTGCTAGTGAGCGTTTTAGTCGCCGTGCCTTTTCTTGGTAAAACTCTGGTTGAGTTAAAAAGTAATGTTTGATACTTGAGGGAGCTGCCTACGCGTGAGAAAGTAGCAACAATCGTTCCCGGGATAGGGATGTGTCTGCAGCTAATTGAGTGGCGATGAGGAATTGTTGGAATTAAAACGTGGGAGAGATCATACACAACACTAGCATATAGGAAAATTTAATATTGTTGGGTTCTTGAATTTAGACACTTCATCTTTTCCTCATTGCTGAGGGCTGTGACCATTGTGGAAGCAATCACTCTTCTCCAGCTCTCACATGACTCACTGTCCGCAGCGCTCCAACCACCGAAGAACTTGCTGCTGTCTTCATTTAATCAGTCCATCGTGTGGAGGATCTTCCTCTCCCTCTAACCCTGCAAGCGACCGATCAAAACCTTTCGTTCCAGGCTATTCTCATTGTCGAACAACTTAAATCCGTATAGACACTGGCCAGAGTCAAGCCATCCAAGCGCAATTCCCGACGAATGGACTTGTTGGTACGTCTAGTTGTCCATGGATCTTGGAACATTCTCCTTTAGCACCACGCATACAAAACGTGACAATTTTTCTCTCTTTTGCTGCTTTTGTGGTCCATGTTTCAGCAGCATAGGGAGAAATAAAGTAGACCAGACTCCTGACAAGCTTTATCTTGGTGCTGTTACTGACACCCCGGTCTTTCCAAATATTGTCTTAGCACCTTTGGCAATGGAGTTGTGACGTATGAACTCCTACGCAAGATCCCTTCTTGCTAATTTGAAAAACAAGGTGACGACGGCATAATAAGAAGGATTCCCACCATGTTCCATTTCAAATATCGAGCGTAGGGATGCATCTCTCTAATAAAAGCCAACTACTTACATGAAATCTAGACCTCTAGAAATATATTTGTTAGTAACTTTGGTAGATTTTGTCTCCATTCTTTATTCACAAATAGGCTTTGTTCGCGTCTATTCACATACATCCCATAGCAGTTCACCCCCGTACTAAATACAACCATACAAAAGACCAGCCCTTGCATTATTATCATGGCTATTACATAGACCTTTCCGAGAATTAAATGTAAGAGAAAAAGAGACATAACATTGTATTCAGACAGGAATAAGAATGATATTTTGACCGTAAATGAAATATTTTTACTTCTAGAAGTAAAACATGGGAGTGATATAGGAACATTTAAACCACAGAGTAATAATAAGACTACTCTATGATTTAAACTCATTTGATGGAAGAATTTTTGATAAACGAACAAAAGTATGTTTTGAAGCGGCTCATGGATTTCGCATCGGATGGCAATAATGTTTTTTTTTTCGGAGCGTGCTTTTGCAGTTGTGGCTCCTTCTGTTCAGCGAATCTTCTGGCTTGCTCTTGAAATTACAATGCCATGGAACGGTGTCAATGAAAAATGTCATTTATTTCATCGTCATCATAATTTTACCATCTCGTTTTACATTAACCATCCATTGCTTGTATTATATTATATTTTAGGATGCATTGGAATGCCAGTATAGGTGTTAGGACAATGGTTAGACTGTCCACTCTACCTGACGCTTTGACAGATTGAAAGAGATCGGTCCCAAGTCTTTGGCTGTCACTATTTATAATACTAGAACCTTCTTCATCAGTGGCTCTCACCCAGGGGTCCGCAGGTCCAGCATACAAGAATATAAAAGTGTCCTCAAGGGGTAGAAAATTTGAAAGCAATGCGAGGGATGATATGATGACTTCATACATGATCGAATCTGCAAAGATGCGTTTTTAGAACAAAGTTGAAAAGTGGGTGTAGAAATACATCTACGGAGGTGCTGGCATGAAAAAGATTATGTATATGAATGAATTGAAAGAGGTATGTAAGGATAGGAAGAAATGGAGGCAGCTCTGCAGAGGCTCTGGCCACCCCTATTGGAATGGCGACAGAGTTACAGTTAATCTCATTTGCCAACGACACTCTGTTTCGAAGCAGAGCGGCATGAGTTGTAGGGTTTATGTTCATTTTAAATTTGGGTTTTTATTTTGCAAGTTCTCATACGCCATGTGTGTTTATTTTCACGTGTCTGCTTGTATGCACTTATTTGATATAAATCTTAAGTGTTCACATATCTTTGCAACATCATATGTGGATTATTGATGACTAATCTAATCTAAGATTCACATTATATGCATTTTCACAGGCAGACACGTATAAGTTCGCACTGATGATAGTAAAATGAGCAAAAGTGGTCTTTGTTGTAAATAAAAACAATGCATGTGGTGTCTAATCGAAAAAAGGATGAGAAACACTGTTCCGAATGCATCCCGGAGAATATTATTTATCGAATTTGTCGGAACGGGCGCTATACTCCAACTTAAAAATTAAACGCTTTATAAGCTATAAATGTAAGCAAGACTAAACAGCATCTCTTGCGAGTGTTTTAGTTTGTATACATATCTTTGGAGAAACGTTGAGTTTAAATTGAAAGTTTTATATGCTTCGGGTACAGACAGTTCTTCATGATATTATGGTTTGCTACCTGGGATGTCAACGCAAGGACGAATATTTTAAACTCTCATCCAATGATCTGTGATTTCATCAATGTAATAAAAATATTGAGATGGATTTCTTTCTATCTTCGTGTGTCCTGTCAGGTCTCCCTGACTTTGATTCACACTTGGGAATAAGTCTCTCTCTGTCTCGTGCAGCGCGAAACAGCTCCTTTGGGGCTGTCCATATATTACGTCATTCGCATTAAGGGGAGGGGGGGGAGTCTGGTCTGCGGATGATGGCAAATGATGTACGAGTACCAAAAGTGGCGTCGTTCTTGTAAATACTAATTTCTACAAAATATACAAAATATTATGTAAGTAATATAACATTATTAATTATTAAGCTCATCCATTATTTCAGCAAGAGGGGGAGGGGGGGTCATTAGAACATGACTATAGGATGATTGTAAGGGGGGGGGGGGGTCGAAAATCGGCCAATATCGATGACGTAATTTATGGACGGCCCCTTTACACTTGTATCTACATGCCGCATGTGAATCTGCAACTCTTGTCGACCTTCCCTGAAACAGGGATGACATTGGCAAAGTGAACCATTTTCTACAGCATAGGTGGTCAGCCGCATACCAACCTATAAGTCAATTTTATCTGATCGAGTCATGAACAAATCTAAAAAAATAGAACTTTTAATCAATGAAGAGTTTTTTATTGTTACCTATTTTTTTTCATTTTTTAAAAGTTTTTTTTAAGTCATTCATTTTTTGAAACGTTGATAGTATCGACGGGTTGGTTTGTATGGAAACACAAAGGCATTGTTGGTGCAATCAGAAATGCTCTTTATTGACTGGCGCTGGGGTGAGGCATTCTTGAATAAACCATTCAGTCAACAAGGGTGGTTTTTCTTTGCCGACTAAGCACAGACTTGCTTCATTGTGACTGTAACAATGGTGAGCTTTTCGTGAATAAATTTTTGTATGGGTTAAAAAATTCAACGGATTTTTTTTTATTATTTATCAACAAGTACAATTTATATAATATAGCACTTGAAATACCTATATTTACATCTGTATAATCTACAATCTAAATTGCAAAGATTTTTTAATATTTGCGACACATAATCAGTGCACGCCCACAAGTATACACGCTTACTCTACGCTTGGTATGCCTCCAATGAAAACACAAAATCACCCTGCATGTTTTGCCGCCTTTTCTTAAAACAGACGTTGAAATTTAAACAGTTTTACAGAATGTCTGGTCAGTCTCATACCAATCTAAAATATAAAGTCACAGTATGACTTATTATTTACTTATACGTTGGGATGAGGCTGGCTTCCCATGCTGTAGAAAAACAATTCACTTCTGCCAATGCCACCTCTGTTTCGGGGAAATGCAGCATAAGTTGCAGAGTTTTTGTTCAATCGATATTTGAGTTAGTTCCGCATTTACCTCTTTTTTTTATTATTAAAACCTCTTACGGTGTAATTCACACAGTAAACCTATGGCTCAACCGCCACCTAACGTGAATTTTCGATACAAAAAAACAATGATCTAAGGATCAGCTAGGGTTCAAACTAATTGAGAATAACCCTAATAGAGTTTCAGATTATGGCCGAAGGGGCCAAGTAGGCTGATCTTTCTAGCGTATTTGGAATAGAATAACTTTGGTTCGATCCCCGCCTAGTCATTTGACATAACTTTGACCCGGTTTCAACATATGTAATTGGGTAATTATTAATTAATAATTCATTAAAATAAACAGTAATGAATTATTAATTTATGATTTTAATACCTGTTTCTGGCCAGGCAGAATAGGTTGGGGAATTGTATTCCTCTTCACAAATCTATTTAAAAAACAAAGCATATTTAACTCTATGTAAACACCATCTTTTTGACTTGTTGAACCCATGATCTGGGTATACGTCATAATTGCAACTTAGATTATAGATCTTCGTCGCTTATGTAGGAAGAATTCATCTCGTACTGCAGGGAATAATCTGTCTATTATCTAAGTTGCAAAGATTTATCAACAAAGTTCGCGCTTACAAATGCTGAATGTGTACTTACAAATAAAATCCAAACCTCAAATGAACATAAGCCCTACAACTTTTGCCGACCTTCCCCAACACAGGGGTGACATTGGCAAAGTGAACCATTTTTTACAGTATGGGTGGGTTAGCCTCATATCAACCTACATGTCAAGGAATCGATACTGCATAAAATATTGTTCTGGTTGGCCCCATGCGTTTTCTGTTTGGAGATCGGGAGGGCATGAGACCGCCCACCCCTCCGTATTTTATTGTATGAGCAGTTAAGGGTTGCATTAGCGGCGTTCTGCCTTACCAACTCTTTTATACTGACGCTTACACACACACACACACACACACATATACATACACACACACATACACAAAATGGGGTTCACTAAGTGCCCCTATAAAGTTGTTAATTTGATTGATTTCAACTTCTTCTTTCTCTGTCCACTCCTAAACGTCTGCCTCTTTCAATCCTCAATCTTTATTTTTCATTATTTGGGGTAGTCGGTCGATAGCTCTATAATAATCTATAAAATATAATCGAAGTTGCAAAAATATATATTAACTTTTGAAGTTTACATATATCAAATGCATGCCCACAAATAAACATGTGTAGTTCTATCTATAATCTAAGCTGCGAAGATATTTAAGGCTCATATTGAATGCATGCCCACAGACAGGCACATGTAGGTTCGCGCCTACACAGTCTGCATGCGTGTTTACAAATAAACAAAAGCTCACATGAACATAAACCTTGCAACCCCTGCCCTAAAAAAAACTGGAAAACGACACAAAGAATGTTCAGTTTGCAACAATTTTGATGATGATGGATGATTTATTTCCTGTGGCGCCATTTAATGGTCCAGGACCATCTCAAGGGCGCCATGGCTTCTGGAGAAAAGCGGTGTCTTCAGTCCCTTTCTGAAGGTGGTGGTAGGCTGGTTCGCGCGAACACCGATGGGCAAATTGTTCCAGGCAACCGGCCCGGCCACCGCAAAGCTCCTGTCTGCAAAATTTGATGTGTTCGCTCTTTTGGGCACCATGACCTTGTTGACAGCAGTAAGGGCAGAGCGTAGTGGTCGTTTTGAAGGCTTATCGACAGAACATAGTTCAGCGAGACATGGGGGTGCCGTGCCGTTAATGGCCCTATGTACAGTGAGACACAACTTAAATTCCACCCTCTCTCGGACCCTCAGCCAGTGCAGTTCTCTCAGCAATGGAGAAATATGACAGCTCTTTCCCTGTCGAAAAATTACCCTGGCAGCAGCATTGAAAGCCATTTGCAGCCGATCCAATTGCAGCTGATGTATCCTTACATTAAAAAAGAACAGCTGCTGTCAGTGAAGACGACGCCATCTGGAAAATTGTAAGTTAAAGTAACTAAATATTTACTGGCGAAATTCGGTGAGTGGAATATTATGAGATAATTTAACTAAAATTGCATTTTAGTTAACTTTACGATACTTCAAAATACCGGACCTTAGACATTAAACATTTTTTTGGAGTATGGGTAGGCCTTCGGATTTGTTTCTCTCTTGCATCGAGTAAGCGATGCGTTTTGACGAATATCAAAGCATACGAAATGGGATTCACTGTTCAGAAAGGGTTCAACATTATACATATAACAATGAAATAATAAATATAATAGGTATTATATCGCAGTGGAGCGATCTCACTTGGACGCAGGCTCGCACCCTAGACGGTTTATAACCCTCTCTGTAAAGTGTGATCACACATTCACAATATTTTATTGCACATTCACAGCGAGGGATTGTACATTCACAAATTACAATCAAACGTTTACAAAATATGATTTCACATTTACGATATTGTGGGTATTGTAATACATTCACAGAAAGTGATAACACATTCAAGGAAAGTGATTATACATTCACAAAGTAAACATTTACAAAATACGATTACCTACATATCCATAAACTGGGATACATACTCATTTCAGTGAATGATTCCATCACCTTGTTCTTGCTTTAGATCAATTATCTATTTTCAAACGGGAAGTCCGGTCGATAGCTCAGTTGGTAGGGTGCTTGCATTCCATGCCGTTAGCTCGGGTTCGAATCCCACCGAGGGTGTCAGAAATGATTTCCCGTTTCGGTGTTTATTTCAAATTTCAGAATAAAATACCGGCAAGGTTTACTCAGCCTTCACAAGAAATGAGTACCAGCCCTCTCGTGAGCCCATATCAAATCGGACATAAGCCAAGCAACTCATTCTGGCCTTGCCTGAAACAGGGATGACTTTGGTGAAGTGAACCATTTTTTTTAACAGTATGGGTGGTCAGCCTCATACCAACTTATACATCAATGAAACCACACATTCATAAAATATTATTTTGATAGAAATGAGTGAATATTGACTTGATAAAAATTACAGTCAACTGCTTGTGTACATTTTTATTTATCTAAATCTAAGTTGCAAATATTTATATATATCATTTGAGATTCATATTAAATGCATTCCCACAAACAGACACGTATAACAGTTTATAAAGCGTAAAAAAACAAGTGTCATTACCATTAACCCCACTGAACTACAATTATATAATTTCACACATGCGTAGCTCACCGTTGACATCCAACGGGCAAACACTAGCTGAAGAGTATAAAGATAAAGTTATTCATGTTCGGGTTAAACTGGAGTGAGCTTTAACCGAAGTGGCATAATTAAATTAACACGTTGAAGTGGCGTTAAATTTCAACACAGCGTTACACGAAGGTGAGTAGCTACCAATAATCCGACATGGCTCACTTGTGGAATGTTCTGACGGAGATAGTGCGCAAGTTGTTTAGTGGCTAGTATAAAGTAGACAGCTGAATATTGAAGATAGTGCATAAGCTATTTAGAACAGCGGGGCTGAAAGTCTTATCACCACTGTAATTCTTATCTACCGAATATCGGTAATATTTGTATGGAGACCTGTCAATCCAAGATGGCCGCAAGTGAAGAGCTGATTTGTCTTCATACAAATATTGCCGATATTCGGTAGGTAAGAATTACCTTGGGAATGAGACTTCCAGCCCTGGACAGTGTATAAAATCTAGATGACACATATAAAGTGCCTAAGTGCAGTTTCTTGCTACTTGCAACAACAGGAATGGACTAAAAGGAAAGTGGCCTATCCATCTATCTATTATCAAAGTTGCAAAAATATATCAACATTTTAGTTTCATATTGAATATATGCACTCAAGCAGACACGCAACGCAAAACGCAACTAAGCTACACATATACTGTAACTTCTTGCCTGGTTATCACCGAAGGGGTCGCATGTGGCGAGTTGAACCTATTTATTTTTACAGGTAAGGGGGCCGGTCTTACGCCAACCACTTCAGTTGAAGTGGAGGTTTCCCAGCTCCCGAGAGTGCTGGAACTCATTTCTTGTGAAGGCTGAGTAAACCTTGCCGGTATTTTATTTTGGGGTTTGAAATAAACACCGAAACGGGAAATCATTTCTGACACCCCCGGTGGGATTCGAACCCGAGCTTTCGGCATGGAATGCAAGCACTCTACCACCTGAGCTATCGACCGGACACGTGTATCGTTTACACATGCTGCATGTGTAAACGCAAACAAAATAAAAACCCAAACCCATGCAACTCTTCCTTAAAACTGGGGAGAAATTGGCAAAGTAATACAATTTTTTTACATTACCCATCAGTCTCATACTACCTTAAAAAGTCATTGAACTAACAATTGGAATTTTTTTTTTGTTCAAGCATGTATATTCTTTTATTCTGTTGATACCTTAAACCTTGAAGTATGCCCACCTGAATTAGTTGACACTCTTGTTCATCAACTACTATCCCCATCTGCGCAGGCCGCACAAGCTCCTCATTACTATTCTAGAAACGGGTTCTATTCCGCTCTGTGCTCGTCCGCGCGTCTATTTATACTCCAGTTGACGCTGTCGTTCATCAACAGCCGCGTAAAAAGCTGCTTCTCATACGGATTCCTCTGCACTATGCCACTTTCTCCCGTGGCGTGTGACACTTCTACAGGCGACTCGGTCTGGCACATGGTTGACAATGTAAACAATATTGTTTTATGCGTTGTTGGTGCATGGAAGTGAAGCGCGGACAGTGTTTGAAATTGAAAAGGCTTAGTTTATGGAACAAAAAATTAGAACAAGCGATCGAACAAGACGACAGTTCGCAATAAGCAAATTAGCAACTAAGCTTCAAACATAGTGTAACTGTTTGTCTGCGTTATTCCCGAAGGGTTTTGCATGTGGTGAGTGGAACCTATTTATTTTTACATGTAAGGGGTCCGGCCTTACGCCAAACACTTCAGTTGAAATAGGGGTTTCCCAGCTTTTGAGGGGCTGGTTCTCATTTCTATTAAAGGCTGAGTAAACCTTGCCGGTATTTTATTTTGGGGTTTGAAATAAACACCGAAACGGGAAAACATTTCTGATACCCTCGGTGGGATTTGAACCCGAGCTTACGGCATGGAATGCAAGCACTCTACCAACTAAGCAATTGGGAAGGCTTAGTTTTTGGAACAAAAAAGTTAGAACAAGCGGTCGAACAAAAATGCTTGAGTTCCATACCAGATGGTTAGGGTTCGATCCCCACCATGGGTGTCGGAAATGATTAGCAGATTCAGTGTCTAATGAAAACTTAAAATAAAGATATCGTCAAGGTTTACTCGACTTTCACAAGAAATGAGAAACAGTCCTCGGAAAGTCGGAAAGCCCCCACATCAATTAAAGTTGTGGACGTAAGGCCAGCCTCCTACCTGTAAAAATAAATTGTTTCCACCCGTCATATGTGAGATTCAGCCCACTAGTGCACTGGTAAAAAATAACTAATATTTTAATAACATATTAGTCCTGAAATACGGTATAATGAAATGGTAAAAATATCCAGTTTATATATTTGTATTCGTTAACTTTTCGCATTGAAATTTCAAATAGTAAAAAAAATATACAAAGCCTTGTTAATAAAATAATTAGAAGTTATAAAAGTATCACTAAATAAACCTATAAACACCATCTCGAGTTCCATTCAAACACACCGATCTGTAAACATTCGAGTTGGCCTTTGTGAAGTGTCTGGTATTTGGTTTGGGAGGCTCGGCTTCGAGTCCGGAAGACCCCAGACAACAAAAAACACAGTTTGACACATACCTGACCTTCTATTGATACAAAAAAAAACAGTAAAAAACCCTAAACCCATCCTTGAATAACTAAAAGTTGAGGGGTACCTACCGAAGAGGCCACTTTTCTCATATTAGGGCAACTCACTGCGCCATTGTCGTAACTAAAAAAACACTTTTTTTAAAATAAATTTATTTAGAGGAATGCAATTTAAAAACCTTTTCATACCTGGCTGGAAACAGGTATTATTATAATTTATAATCAATCAATAATTCGTAATGTCTTAATGAATTATTTATTAATAATTACCCAATCTCATATGTTGAACCAGGGTCAGTTATCGTCCATAGGACACGACGGGACTAGAACTTGCGCTAATTTCAAAAACGTTTATTCGTCCCAACGCCTTATCCGCTTGATCATATCGTCGCCTTGTACATAATATTCGCTCTTTTGGTTTGTTATAGTCACAGTAGAGCGTCTATTTTTCGAACCAACTGGTAGACAAGGGTGTTCATAAAATTGATTGATTCTGATAGTCAGTAATTTATATTTAATCTGAAATTGAAAAAATATATTTTAACATTAAGGATTCATATAAAATGCACGCCCACAAGCAGACACGTTTAAGTTTACGCTCACACGTGCTGCAATTGTACAAACGAAATAAAAACTCAAATAAGCATTAGTACTACTACTCAGTTGCCCTTCCTGGAAACGGGATTGGAAAAGTCAACTATTTTTTACAGTGCAGGTAGTCAACCTCATCCCAACCAGTTCGTCAAGGAACGAAAATGATAAAATACTTTAATAACTATAAAAAACAGGCGGTAAACTTAAAAAATCAACATTTTAAAGCCTTGCAATGCAGATCAACAGAATTTGTTTTCGGTCCTTGCATTCTTCTTTGGTTTCATCCAGATTCATAACCCTTTGAATACAAGCTTGTCAATTAAGAGTTTTAGGTTTACACGGCCGGCTGATGATGCTGGAGTAATGTTTTCCGGGATCTGTTGCCGTGGTCTGTGGGAGCTGGAGCATCTACGATGGGCTTCTTCGTGAAACCCATCGTAGAAATGGGCGAAACTTCCGGAAGCTCCAGCTCCAACAGACCACGGCAACAGATCCCGGAAAACATCACTCCGGCATCACAAGCTAGTCATTTCTTTTTTGGTAAACCTTGTACCCGAATTCTTCGTGAGTTGTACTTCCAAGGGTCCCCTTTTTGGCTACGCCTCTGCCTCGTAGGGTGCCTAGCTATTTCTTAACACCATAATTTGAGTATAATACGAAACCATCTACGAGTACGCACACAAATACATATATTACATATATATTGAGCCAGGATGACGCTCTTTTTGACTAACATGTGTATTATTTTTTTGTTGATTTAGTAAATATACCGAGGTTTGTCCCAAGATGGGTGGGAGATGCACATTGTAAATCTGTCATCGAAGACAACGCAACTCAAGCTACGCATATAGCTCAACTTCTACCGCGAGTCTCTGAAGCGGTCAATGTAGTGTGTGGAAATTATTTTAAAAACAGGTACAATTCCTTGACTTTTAGGTTGGTATGCGGCTGACTTACCATGCTGTAGAAAATGGTTCACTTTGCCAAAATCACCCCTGTTTCAGGAAGGTCGGCAAGAGTTGCAGGGTGTAGATATATGCCCATTTGAGATTTGGTTCTTATATTGTAGGTTCACATGCGGCATGCACAAGTGCGAACTTGTACGCGTCTGCTTGTGAGAATGCATGTAATGTGAATCCCCAATGTTTCATATCTTTGCAACTTAGTTTAGAATAGATTAAGGAGGCCGACCTTGTGCCTTGTTGCCAACTAACATCACTTGAAGTATGGGTTTCTCAAATCTTGAGGGAAATGGTTCTAAAAATATCTACTGATGGGATGACTGAGTAAACGTTTGAAATAAACACCTAAACGGGTAATCATTTCTGACATCTTTGGTAGGGATCGAACCCTAGCCCTCAGGCATCGAATGTAAGCATTCTACCACCTGAGCTATCTAATCTAAGCTGCAAAGATATATCATTTAAGATTTATATTAAATGCATTCCCACAAGCAGACATGTATAATTTCGCGCTAACACATGCCGCATGTGGACCTACAATATAAAAACCCAATCTCAAATGAACATAAGCCCTGCAACTCTTGCCGTCCTTCCCTGAAACAGGGTTGACATTGGCAAAGTGAACCATTTTTTACAGTATGGGTGGTCAGCCGCATACCAACCTATAAGTCAAGGAACAAACATCACAAATTACATTTTTTAAAATCAGTAAACAATAATATAAACATGGACATTAAAAAAACTTAATCATAAAACCAATTTCACTTTAATAAACCCTAGCCGCCAACATTACAGATCAACCGCCATTTCTTTCTATCCTTACATACTTCTTTCATTTCCTCCAGAGTCATAACGTGAACTGTGGTCATAACCTTCTTCATACAAGCTCTTCTTATCAACAGGACATAACAATTAAGTAAATTTTTGAGTAACGTGTTTTTAATCTGACTATTTAGTCAAATTATGAAGTATATTTGGATATTTTGGTCCAAATGGGGAGAGTGAGTGAATAAAAACCTTGCCATAACAAAAAATCACTCGCACACACATTCAGTAGGATTTCCTCCGCCATGCTGGTGGCGCTGGGGTAGGCCAGAACCTCTTTGTTCCACCCTGCATCTGTTTTTTTTGTTGCGTCTCCCCATGTGAACTGCCGCGATCGCGCGTTCCCGGACCTGGGCCTCCCGTAGGTACGCATACACGCACATGTCCACGCTTACACATGCTTACATATTCTTTGTTACATATTGAATCCATAGCGTCCCCAATACACACATGTTTTTTGTTGTTGATAATAGTATAATCATCTATAATGGTTAAGCTGCAGAGATATGTTACACATTAATGGCTCATATGAAATGCATATATCCACAAATAGGCACATGTAGGTTCGCGCCTACAAATTCTGAATGTGTGCATACAAAATAAACAAAACCTCACATAAACATAAACCTTTCAACTCCTGCCGCCTTTCCCTGAAACCGGGGTGGCATTGGCAAAAATTAACCATTTTTTACAGCACGGAGGGTCAGCCTCACACCAACCTGTCAGTCAAGGAGCACAAAAAATTATATCATCATAATATTATTTAAACAAATCTATAATTTTTTTGGTCAAATCTATTGGTCTTAGTCTTTACTCAATACCTATTACTTAATATTTTTGTATGGGTCAGTATGCAACCTTTTTATCATAATCTTTTAGCATAACCTAAGTTGTAGGGGGTGTATTAGCGTAGCGTTTGTGGCTTGCAAGATCGCGCTTTGAAATGCTGCGTGGTTACTTTGAAAAAAAATTAAATAACTTGCCGCTGTAATTGTAACTGTTACTCTGTCGTCATTACGATAGGGCAGGCTAGAGCCACTACAGAGTTGCCTCCGTTTCTTTCTTTCCTTGCATAGCTCTTTCAATTCATTCATATTCATCACCTCTTACGTAAATTTCCTTCTTGGACATTCACTCTGTAAATCCCATTCTTGCACAATTTCACCAATCTGATTAAGCCATGCTTTTCTAGGTCTCCCTTTTCATGCATGCGTTTTCTTCGTCAATCTTCATTGTTGCTCTTCCTTTAGAAGTGTATTAATTTTATTTTTATTTGAATCAAATTTCCCATGTAAAGACGCACCCATGCACGCTAGGCTGTTTTCCCATAAAAAAAAAATGAATATCTTATTAAGTATAAAAAAATATTGCTTGTACTTCTTTAAAGTATTTAATTTCTTCATTTTTGTCTATAGATAGGAATATCAGTAAAAATATTTACGCCATACCTCCATTAGTTGTCCGTGGATAGGTAGCAAGTTCAAATTTAGAACGCTTCAAAAACACACGTTGCCAGTTCGAAAAAAAAACATTATTTATTGCTAAAAACTTCCCGACATGGATACCTACCGGGCCATCAATCCGAATGTCTGCCTCCAACACTTCAAAATGTCTCCCCGAACATACTAATCATCATTTATCGTCAGACTAACTGTAAACGTAAAAAAAAACATCCCTCTCGTAGTACAGTAGAACCATGAGTATCCGAACTCGCAATTTAACGGATTTTACAACTCGCCGATGAAGGAGTCATTATTTAGATATTTCTCATTTAGAAACTAATACAGCTTGCGTAGACAGCAACAAAAAACAATCTATAATTTAAGTAGCAATTTTTTTGTTTTTATTTAATTTAAGATACATTTTGTCATATTATAGGATATACATCTATATATAGTTTGGTATAAGGCTTTCTACCCGTACCTACTGTAAAAATTGGTTCACTTTGATAATGTCATCCCTGTTTCAAAGAAGTGCAGCAAAAGTTGCAAGGCTTATGTTCTTTTGAGATGTGGGTGTTTATTTTGTTTGTACACGTGCAACATGTGTAAGCGCAAACTTTCACAAGTCTGCTTGCATGCATTAATTATGAATTTTAAATGTTTGCATAAATGCGCCACTTAGGTTGTTGATCATTGATAAAAATCTGTAAATTATTTCTAGTGTTTCCGTGTATTTATTTAATATACTCAAAATATCGTAGGTTGCTCGGATAATCAAGGTTTTACTGTGTTCACAAAATTAGCCTCTAGTTTGTTCAAAACTTAAAAAATAATGCGCTCGGACTATTTCTAGACTTGTAGGGATATTATTTTTTCCCGCTGGCATTTTTTACGGGAATATTTTTTTGTACATATGCACACATTCACTTCGTTTCCTGCCATTTCAAATTTAGAACGCGCGCGTCTGGCAGACCAGAGACAAAAAAATAATCGAATCATATCTATTCAATTTTTAAATCCATCTATCCGGTCAATATTTCAGTTCGTTGTGCGCTTGCGTTCAATACCAAATGACTAGGGCTCGATCCTTACCAAAAAAGAATTTTCTTGTCTGCTAAATATTGCCAACAATCTAGTCTGGAAAGGTATTTTCAATACTTATTCTTTTGATATTTTTCATGCACAGTAAATTAAAAGAAACGAAGGAAACATGTAGATTTATAAATAATGTTTTTACTGTAACTATTACCGTTAACAGTGTGTGATTTAATTTCGCAATAAAAAAATGCGATTATGGAAAAGCAAATGATTTTTATTGCCGCATTAGTTCCTTTTGATAAAACTTGCGAATCTTAATATGAGGTAAAATGAGTCGCTCAGAACCAAAGGAGACAATCTAGCATTTATTCGGTAAAGCAATCCAAGTTCAACGAAAAGTTCAAATATCATCATCATGGAATGCCTTGACTTATAGGTTGGTATGCGGCTGACCACCCATGCTGTAAAAATGGTTCACTTTGCCAATGTCACCCCTGTTACAGGGAAGGACGGCAAGAATTGCAGGGTGTATGTCCATTTGAGATGGTTTTTACGTTGTAGGCTCACATGAGGCACGTGCAAGCGCGAACTTGTACGTGTCTTGGTTGTGGGAATGCATGTAATGGGAATCTCCAATGTAACATATTATCTTTGCAACTTAGATTAGATTAGATATGAATGAATTGAAAGAGGTATGTCAGGATAGGAAAAAATGGAGGCAGCTCTGCAGAGGCTCTGGCCACCCCTAGCGGAATGGCGACAGAGTTACAGTTACAGTGGCATCTCCTAAACCGATATTTATATGTGCTGCTTCTCCTACGAAGAGCTCTAAAAGATTGGGAGAAAACCTGGGAAAATAAATAAGGTCGACGTCACAATGCTGGTTCGTCATTTTTTGGTTCCGATCATCATGGCTATTTACACCGTGGATACTGCGGCTCAAATAGGGATTTGATGCTTTGTTGAACATTAACGCACGTCTAATAATAAAGAGCAATAACTCAAAAAACATGAATTTTGGGAAATCACGTTTGAAGTTCAGACAACCAGTACAACTTGTATGGGATGAAAAAGGCGGCCGATGTTTTATCTCGGTCATATTCGTCCAAATTGAACGGCTGTCGCATTCTACCTATTGTTCTCGCATTGTTCTTGCGTTTTATTACAAAATCTCGATTTTCCCAATTTTCGAGTTATTTCTCTTTATTATTAAACGTGCTATTTGTCGTAGGTATTTCAGAAACGAATCCCTTCGGCGTCCCTGAGTTCTCCTTATTCAAACTTACCCTGTATGATAAGATGGATAAGGCGGTGTTTCTCATTTTTCATAGTGTGACAGAATTACAACAGCATTCTCTGCCTTATGATTGGAAGTTCCTTTCTGGTGTGATCGATGCTACTACGAAGAGTAAATATGTATGCACACTTAATTGCAGCTTAGATACCAGTAACTGTAACACTGTCACCATTCTGCTAGGGGTGGCCGTAACCTCTGCAGAGTGGCCTCGACTTGCATACACGAAAGATTTATTTTAAAATAATGTTTTATGTATTGCATATTATGTAGTAGGTACCTACTGTATTAAATTTAATAAAAAAAATATATAAATAAATTAGTCTCAGTGATTTTCCTTTGGAAAAACGATTATTTTATCTTGAATAATTATTGTTTTTTTTATGTTTTTTCATTGACTGTAACCATGAGATTTAAGATTTTGTGGGCACAATGAAAAAACAGCCAACTTACAAAATGCAAAAATTGATGGAAGAACAATTTGAATCTTTGGCACGTCCTCAGTCTGTTGGCGCTATACTGAGTGGTCCCTTTTGTTTCCAAGCCATAAGGCCCATAGACCCTGCATTTCAGGTTAATAGACATTTTTGCGTCGATGAGGATGTACCCTAGATTCTTGAAACCCACTCACGTCAGTACCACCCTTCTGGTTATATCTATAAAGGTTTTTCGTTTCTAATTACCTCCATTCTGGGTTCTCTTTTAATTAAACTGCAATTATTTATTTGAACAGAATTTATTTTCCACAATTTGGTTCACAATTTACAACAATTGATTTCTAGCTCTGGCTTTCGAACTTATCGGCTCAATGTTTTATCGATACTCTCCCTGCTTCCCGATTGCAGTCCTCTTATATAGCTGCAACAGAGATCTTTCTTGCATATTCCAAATCATTCTTCGATCTGTCGCTCACACCAGAACGTCATTCTACGCACTACCACCATCATGGACTACTCCCAGATGGTTCTACCCGCACTATCGTACATGCATAAGTGCGCGTAGGTACTTTTATTTCGTAGTTCGTAACACTAGCATAATCATACTAGTGCCAGACTGTTCTATGTATGCATCTACAGTCGCACGTACTCTAAGTTCGTAACAGTGCAATGTTCAACCTTCCCTTATCCCGTTTAGGGAACAAGTTATCCTGATTGGGTTTTCTATT
Source organism: Agapetus fuscipes (assembly GCA_951799405.1). Classification (NCBI taxonomy): domain Eukaryota; kingdom Metazoa; phylum Arthropoda; class Insecta; order Trichoptera; family Glossosomatidae; genus Agapetus; species Agapetus fuscipes. The sequence goes on from OX637336.1 coordinate 532,081, forward strand.
TTTTTTTCTCTTTTCTTTCTTCCTCTTATTTTTGTTTCTGTTATTAATTAAATTAATTTTTAAATTTTTTTTTGGCAGCTTATTTAAATTTTTAACATATTTGTGGGATTTTTTTAGGATTAAGGCACTTCACAGTATATGTATCCATTTCTTTTGTTTTTATAATTGTGTCTGTATCTGTTTTTTCTCCTCAATGAAATAAAATAAAAGTGCACTTGGTTATTATTGCAGTGTGACGACAGTTTAAATTATAACTATGCACATTGTACATATATGTAGGTACACGTATGTGCACACTTCGACATACTGCAATAGGTTTTTCTCGTTTTATCGGCGCGCACACATTTATTATTTAATTGCGAAATAAATAAAGTATATCAAACAATTTGTAAGACCGTAAAATGGCGTTTTCCAGATAAGAAAACGCTCAGATGTATTACACAGGGAAAAATAAAATAAAAATGTTAATGTTTCAGTTAGTTCATCGTCTTCTTTTTCTTTATTCTTACCTATTATATAGGACAGAAAGCGCCCTTGGAGTGACAATCGTTCACGAAACGGCGCTATATCAAATCATCATCATCATTCGATTGTATAATTTGTTGTGTATGTTCCTTGACTTATAGGTTGGTGTGCGGCAGACCACCCATGTTGTAGAAAATGGTTCACTTTGCCAATGTCACCCCTGTTTCAGGGTAGGTCGGCAGGAGTTGCAGGGTGTATGCTCATTTGAGATTCGGGTTTTTAAATTGTAGGTCCACATGCGGCATGTTCAGGCCGGTTACGCAGACTTTGTTGCTACAAAATCAAATTTCTCCGCTTTTGAGCGATTTTGCGCTTCATTTTGCCAAGCTGCATCCGCAGCGGATTCACAGTAATCCTGTCCTTAGATTTAAATTATTATTATTTCGTATTATGTGTATCATTATTCACGCTACTCGTGATCTAGCAACAATCCCACAAGGAGTGCCACCCGAGGTATGCTATTAGCTTCAGTAACATCGAACCATTTACTTTTAGAGTCATGGGCACGCCTCTGACCTAGAGGTTCTTGTTTTGTCGTACCGTTGCTTTCACTTCACGGGAAGGCCTTTCGCCACTTGAGAAAATATATAGCTTTGCATGAGCGTCCATGTGCTGTGGGTCCTTCTGACACATACATACAGGACAGGTACGAGGAGGGTTTGAGCATACATGTGTCTGCTTGTGAAAATGCATATAATGCGAATCTTAAATTTTACATATATTTGCAACTTAGATAAGTAGCATTCACAGTGGGTAGGTGAGTCTATAATCTAAGTTGCAAAGATAAATTTACCTTGAAAACTCCACAAGCAGATGCGTGCTTTACACATACTGCATGCGTACTCTCAATAGAAATCAAATCTTAAAATAACACAACCCCTGCATCTTCTGCCGCCTTTTCGTGAAACAGGGTTAGCATTGGCGAAAGTGAAGCATTTTTTTTACAGCATGGGAGGTCAGCCTCGTACCAACAACCTATTAGTCAAGGAACAATAAAATACTTTCATACGAACCACAAACTTAAAAGTTAAGAAAGGACTGTCGTTGGTGGAAATTTTAAAGGCAAAATAAAAAAAATCTGAAATGCATTTGTCGCTACCAAGTGCACGCGCCTGCTTGCACGTATTTCTCAGTGTAACTTCTTCTTTTTCTTCCTCTTACTCCATCATCCGCGCTAAGAACAATCTCTGCCCGTTCTACTCCATATGTGTTCATCTGCGTATTCGCAAGTAAGTTATATTATTCCCAACCAAACATTGTATAAAAAGTGAAACAACGCCTCTGGCGAGCGTGCTAGCTTCCATACATCTTCTGGTGAAACTCTATGGTTGAGGTGCTCTATAGCATTTGTATTATGGTGTACTCGGTCTTCGATAAAACTGGACCATTGGAGAAACTCTCGAGGAAAAGAGAAAGGGTTACACAACTTCGTGCCGTCCTTGTCTACTTGTATACAACGATATTACCTAAAACAGATGGACGGTAGATGTTTATACAGCAAGTGATGACGTAACACTCGATATAACAAATCAAAATATACATTATTAGAAAGAGACTCACACGTAACTAATAAAATAATTATATTTCGCCTGTAAAATAGGAGAAAAAAAGTTTAAGAACCTCATCAAAGATTCATTTAAATTTCACTTCCGAATCAAAAAATAATCAAAGAAATAAGCACTGAAGAGACGATATTGAATGAAAAACTATGAGTGCGTTGACGCTGATAAATACTTGTCTTGAATCCTGCCGCTATTCCTCTAAGGGTGGCCAGTACCACCACACAAGTGCCTCCACTTGACTCTGTCCTTGCATACTTCTTTCGTCTCATCTAATTTCATCACTCTTTTCAGGCACGCTCTTCTCTTGTTTCCACTCTGTAAATTCCATTCATTCGCAATCATCTGATCAAACCATTCTTTCCTAGGTCTTCCTCTTCCACGCTTACCTATTACATTGCCTTTTTACACTTTTTTTGTCAGTCGGTCTTCATTCATCCTTTCAATATGTCCAAACCATCGCATCACACTTCTTTGAACTTTTACTCCGCGTTCATTCAGAACCCATTCGTTTCTCACTCTATCTTTCAGTGTTTTTCCTGTCATACTTCTCAAATGAGCCATTTCTCATTTATCATTTTTAATAATAATAATAATTGGTAAATTTTTATACAGCGCCGTTTAGTGGCACTAGCCACCCCAAGGGCGCTTTTATGTGTTGAAGCTTCTGTTAAACAAATGTGTCTTGAGTAACTTCCTGAAACTGCCAACACTGGTCTCTGTTCTCAACTCCAGAGGTAGACTGTTCCAGCAGGATGGACCAGCCGAACTAAAAGCTCTGTCTCCGAAACCTTATCTGATTTATGGACTCTGCACAAACTTAAATGAATATTTTTTTCGCGGTGGGCCAACGTCACACTTGTATGAGACTGCGGTCCTTCGCATCCAGAAACTAAATATTTGTTTGCATGTCCTCTAGCAATCTGGCCGTGTCTAATTCATGTGCCGAGTTCATTGTATAATATAATTTAATTTACAAAAAATACGTTAGTCCGGTCGATAGCTCAGTTGGTAGGATGCTTGCTTTCTGTCAGACGGCTAGGGCCCGATCCGCTCCAAAGGTTTCATAAACAATGCCCCGTTTCGGTGTTTATTTCAAATCCTGCAAGTTTTATTCACATCTCACAAGCAATGAGAGCCTGCCCCTTCGGGATCTGTAAAAGCCCCACTTGTGACATCTAATCCAATCTAATGACACGTGACACATCTAATCTAATCTAAGTTGCAAATATATGTAACATTAAGGATTTGCATTACATGCATTTTCACAAGCAGACACGTATAAGTTCGCTCTTAAACATGCCGCATGTGAATTTACAACATAAAAACCAAATCTCAAATGGGCATACACCCTGCAACTCTTGCCGTCCTTCCCTGAAACAGGTGTGACATTGGCAAAGTGAACTATTTTCTACAGGTCAGCCGCATACCAACCTATAAGTCAACGAACAATACTTGTAAAAATCGTGTCATTTGTTCTTACATACAGCTGTTATTGATACATACCTATGTATTATTGTAGAATTTGTAGGCATGGATCTCTGCAGGCAGCGTTTGTATGTATGTATGTATATCGTTCAGAATGCTCTCATAATCGCAGTTTTTATTTTGCAACACACGGTCACGTGGCCAATACATTAAACACACACATAACTGCTAATGTAAAATTTGTAATAAAAGAACAGTAGAACCTCAATTATCCGAGCTGGCGTTAGTCGAGGTGTTTTTACACGGTTTTTTCACCGCGACAATGCAGGGCTGGAAGTCTCATCACCACGGTAATTCTTACCTACCGAATATCGGTAATACTTGTATGAAGACTAATCAGCTGTTTACTAGCGGCCATCTTGGATTGACAGGTCTTCATACCCCCCCCCCCCCCATACAAGGTTGATATTTGAAATAAATAAAATGGTTCCATTTCTGACAATGCGTATGCGCATATTCTCATTTCAATACGGTTACCCGTTGCGTAATGACCATTACGCAACGGGCTGTAGAAATGTATGGCATTGTGATTGCGTTAGCCGTTTTGTATTTAGTATATTACCAAATGGGAGTAGAAAAAAAACATATAGTTACATTTTTTTAATCGCAAATTATACTATGTACTTATAATATATTCGTGTCTGTTTTTCTGTTGTTATACATTTGCAAATTAGATTGGTAGATAACGCATTAAGATCATCTTGAATATATTACAATGTCATTTTATTTTGTGCCTGTAATTAAGCTATTATTAACCGTATTCAGTTTGCCTACGATAGCTCGTATAATCGATGCTCTACTGCACTTGTACACCTATAGTTTATTGTTACTTGCATGCAGAATTGTGCAATCATATCTCTTTACTTTTAAACACAAAAGATCCCTGACATTTATATTCTGCTTCTAGAACATTCCGAGAGAAAGTATTTGTGCCTAGCTAACGAAGACGCCGATAAATTTCGTGTAATTGATTCCATTTCGCCATTTTTACCTTACGAAACGGCGATTGTTTACCGTGCCCCAAGCTTAAAACTGTACCCACAGCGTATGCCAAAAATGTATGGAAGCTGAAACGCTCGTCAGATGCGCTGATTTAGTTTTTATACTCTTTTGGTTGACTTTAAATGTAGAGGGCATATTTGGGGTACTGTATTAAAATCGACATCTGCATCAATGGCCGGTCGCCATCTTGGCTCTTTCAAATAATATTATCTAAGAAAATGGGGGTCATTCCAGTTGTAATGAGGTTTACGTTAAAAATATGCATTATATCCTTATATTGAATTATATCGATTGAAAACTCAAATTCTTGAATCAGTTTTTCCCATCAAGTGAATGACATCTGTCATAATTCTACAATATATTTTGAGGTTAGGTAACAAAAGTATTTTCTCAACAATTATCTTATACTAGTTTCGTTAAAATAGCTAAATATAAAGTATAAGTTCTATATACATTCTCCAGTGTACTTTAAATCAAAACATATAACATTATGTTCAGAAAAACAAATAACTAAAGAATAAAAACAGAACAACAATAATGGAAAAAATAAACTACGAAAAACCAAGATGAGCGCTACCAACCTTCAAATTTTGAAATAATGAGAATGTTGACAGGCACAAATTAGATGCGTGTTACTTATGTATGCCTTTTTCTTCGTGATGGCGATCTCTCACATAGATCAGGGACGCCAGTGTCGAGCTAAGTTGAGAATATTTATAAATTAATGGCAAGGCAAGTACACGGACCTTTCTTAATAAATATTATAGAAATATGCGAAAATAAATTAATGAAATAAAATTTAAAGGGTAATAGGTAGGTATGTTATTGGTGGCGCGATCTGAACAGCTGACGCTGCGCACACGCCGTAGTTGCAAATGTCACTTCGAGTATGGCGTGGAAATAGTACGGCGAGAATATTAACCTACCTACAGCGTTCTTAAGATGCACTCACAATCATCTTATAAAAAAAAAAAGGAATTGAATTTATTATTTTTTATGAAAAGTATTTAAAAAAATTAAAAGTTGGATTTTCTAATATATTTTTTTTTCTAGCTTGATAACACTTGTAAGCAGAGGCGGCTCCTGAGTGAAAATGTTGGTAGTTCATATTTTTTTCAAATTCGATTTTGCTTATATCTTCCATTTTATTTTGAAAGGTAATCCCAAGAAATGCTTACTTTATGAAGGTACATACCCACACTCGTTTTGTTATCTAACAAATAAATGTATAATAAACACGTACCTACAGTTAAAAAGGTGAAATCCATCCCTCGCTCCTTCGCCTGAGAGAAAGCTTCTTTCACTAGGCATCTTCACTCTACGATTTATCACCAATAAAAATATGACAAGGAAAGCAGAAAAAAATAAGTTTACAATTATAGTACTTTCTTTTAAATATCCAATTGACTGTTATTGACATAGATTTATAATTTTGAATGCTTTTAATTCCAGTCTGAGAAGCCCACAACTTTCTATAACCATTGTTTTTTTCAAAAGCAGTACGGATTTCCTTAATTAAGTCCACATTTACTTTATTATTAGAATTATGGATAGAATTCATTTTCACAATATTAAATAATGATTAGGCCTCTACATATTCGCAATATTTTCAAAATAGTTTCAGAAATATTCACGAAAAAATAGAATATTTGTAAATAAAGTAACCGGCTTTGTTGACACATGATCAATGACGTATTAGGTTATTATAATATTATTCCCTGCTTATAATATTATGCTCTGTGCATTGCCGGATGACGACTATTGCGATCTCTTTCGAACACATGTGAAACGCTATTAGATTGATTGTCCTTGTCTCATGCCACCGTTTGGAACAAAAATGTTAAACTGTACGTGGTTTTCATAATATCGATGTGCAGATCGAGTTCTGCACGCGCGCCAAGCAGTGGGCATTCATTCCTTATTTTGTTTACAATTCTGTTACTCGCAGTCCGCAGATGGTCCACATGCTCTCCACAGATGTCGCCACATACATCGATCTTTGATTATTGAATACCAATCATTCAAATTGTTCATAAACATTTTTCTTTAAAATAAATTCACATTTTTATGTTTAAATTGTTGCAAAATGTAGGCAGTGCATTGCACGGATAAACTCTTAAAGGAACCGCCTCTGCTTGTAAGAGTGCATTTTTGACATTAATCGTACTTATCGTAGTATGATAGTAACAGGGGTGATATTGGCAAAGTGAACCAATTTTCACAGTATGGGTGGCCAGCCTCATACCAATCTATAAGTCAAAAAACAGCAAAAAATACGGAAAGGAAGGAAGTTATTAGCCAAAATTAAAAGGATGACGTTTTCTGAAAGCAAATTAATTTGCTAAATTAATTTGATTAATAAGTTAAAAATCATGTAAGTAATAAAACACGTAAGTCGTTTGTTAATCGCTTTGACGTTTTCTTCATATAAATTTAGGGATTGAATGGTGTGTTTTCAACGTATAAAATATCTGATAGAAAAAGACTGCAAATTTTTCATGCTTCATATAAGATTGTGAACTGTTCGCAATGTTTTAATCTCGCATGGATATACCGACGTTTTTAATATCAGCTAATATGTACAAGTGGTGTGTAAGCGAGTACATACATACACATGTACAATGCACTTACATGCGGTCCGTACAATGAACGATAGTCGACAGTATTGAGATCGGTGAAAGTACGGCGAGACTGCGCTGGAAAATGCATTTTGTTGAGCAACGAACGTTCCCCGTACACACCATTACACCCAAGTATAAAGCCTCAACTGTAGCGCTTACACCAGCAAATATACATGGAAACTAAAAAAGCGTATCTTGTGATCGTTTTAGTTTCCATGCATTTTTGGGTGATGACTGAAGTTTTATACTCGCGGTACTGTTACCGGCCAACACAAAACATTATAATATTATGCTAATATTCGCAGCCACATTCTTTTTTGCCGTGCAAATCAACCAGGTGCCATATACACCGATAAACTTTCATAATTTTCGCCATTACTCTTCTCCAACAACAAAAAAGAAATCAATTTTAATAATATGTAATTGTCATTGGTTGGATCGTCCCCGCGTACTTACTGGTAAAAGTATTAGAAAACGATTAGATTAGTGAACGAAACTATTCAATTAATGTAGGCACTTACTCCTATATTACGTTCTTTGGTGGACACTGACCCAGTGCCTCGAAAATTATCGCTCATATTCACTGAAGAGGCAAAAGAAGTAGAAGACTTTCTAGCATTTTGGTCAAAATTTATGCTAAATCGTTGTGAAATAATCCCATACATGTATTCGTGTAAAATATCGTTCAATACTTTTGATCACTAAACGACCTTGATATTTGTATGATTTAACTGCGATGTTTTAGGGTACAGTATCATATTTCCATGTAGTCTCATAATTTAAGACAACATTAATGCTGATTTCCTTCGTTTACTCTATTCCACCAAATATCATTGATAAAATGTCAGAAGTGACAGCCGCGCGGAGTGCTTGACACACATTTACACACACGCACGGCTAAAAAGACCAAAACATTAATGAAACCTTGTAAACATAACGTGAATAATATTTCCTAGATTGGGCACAAAATAAAAACAGTTAAATATTTTTTTAATTCTAAGAAATTGACCCGAATCTGTCATGGGCTTTTTACTGCGATGTAAATGATAGTATATACTTTTGGTATTCTTCTCAATCAATAATTGTGAAGTTCTCACACTTTAGATACTAACGAGATAGTATTTTATCTTGAAAACGTATTGAAGATAATATCTCTTAGATACTACATGGATTCAACCGTCGTAAACTGAGTCACCGAAAAATACAATTCATTTTCGTGTTACTGGATTCTCGGCCTGGAACACCCTCCCCTTCGTCTGTGATCTACAGACGAAGTAGTTTTCACAGCCAGCATTATTTAAAAAATCAATAGTCTTGAAATAATATCATATTTGTAACACTATTTATGAAAAAAAATGTAAAGATATGTGATTGGAGCTTGACTGATGCCTGCTTATTTTTTGTTTCGTTCTTAACGATTATTATTAAAGGATATTGCATTTCTCGTTCATATTCTAGTGAGCATTGCCTTAGAATTGTTATTGTGATGCATCCGGGCTGGAAGTCTCATCAGCTGTTCACTTGCGGCCATCTTGGATTGACAAGTCTTCATACAAATATTACCGATATTCGATAGGTAAGAATTACCGTGGTGATGAGACTTCCAGCCCTAAACTTGCACCTATCATAATATGTATGCGGACATAAAGCTTTATCCAAACTTCTGGCAGCTTTGGGGTAGCTGGGCCAGTTCCTTGTGATGGTCTGTGATTGTTAAACGGCGCCACCGGAAATAAATCATCCATCATCATCATCATCATCAACTGGTTGTTGCTGGGGTTGTTGCAGGGCCCTTGCGGGACAACTTTAATGTCCGGATAGTATGTAATGTATTGTTGTTTGTTGCAGGTATGGCGGCATGCCCGCGGCGGGCGGCATGAGCGCGGGCGCGGAGGGCCAGTACGGGCACGGGCCAGGCCCCGGCGCCATGGTGGCTGCTCCAGCTCCCCCCCTCATGCAGGAGACGCTGTCACAGGTACTGCGCATAGCACTGCTCCATATCACCAACTTGCTTCACCACACCCTAATGGACACAACACAAATTTGAATTGAAACATTTGTTCTCGACAGGCAAACGTCACACTTGTATGGAATCACGGTCTAATCTAATTTAATCTAATCTAAGTTGCAAAGATATGTAACATTGGGGATTCACATTACATCAATATCAAGTTATTTATTGATGGATAGCTACATTGTTAGCTCTGCAATAAATATGTTCAGGAGGAGCATTTGCAGAAACTACATCTCATGAAATTAAAACAATGTTTAATCTAATCTAAGTTGCAAAGATATGTAATATTGAGGATTCACATTACATGCATTCTCACCAGCAAACACGTACAAGTTTGCGCTTGCACATGCCGCATGTGAACCTACAACACAAAAACCCAAATCTCAAATGAGCATACACCCTGCAACTCTTGCCGACCTTCCCTAAAACAGGGGTGACAATAGCAAAGTGAACCATTTTCTTCAGCATGGGTGGTCAGCCGCATACCAACCTATAAGTCAAGGAACATACACAATAAAGAATGTTTAGTTTTTTTTTTGGAAATAAATAGGATGCAAAATATTATGTCGCAAGTATTTTTTTATTCAAACATGCAAAACACAACTAAGCTTACGAAATTCATATGAGTATGGTTATCTAATCTAATCTAAGTTGCAAAGATATGTTACATTGGAGATTCTGTTCTGTTGATTCTTCACATTACATGCATTCTCACAACCAGACACATACAAGTTCGCACTTGCACATGCCTCATGTGAACCTACAACATAAAAACCAAATCTCAAATGGACAGACAAATGGATCAAATGCAACTCTTGCCGTCCTTCCCTGAGACAGGGGTGACATTGGCAAAGTGAACCATTTTTACAGCATGGGTGGTCAGCCGCATACCAACCTAAAGTCAAGGAAAGCTTACAACGTTATTATTTAAAAAAAAACATGTAATGGTAATGATTAGATTTAAATTTAAAAAGAAAAAACAATGTGAACTTGCCTTAACTTTTTCATCTGACAGTTAGGTAAATAATATTATTGTTTACATCCCTAAACGCACAACAATACTTTTATATTATAGCCTATGACAACACTAGAAAGTACTAAAACAATGGCGTCTGCCCAGCACTAAAGACTTTCACTGTCAAAACTTTTATCTATCTTTAACACATAATTGTCAATTTATTTTATTGTTTTTTTACAATAAAAACAAGCAATAATTCAAGATGGATCCTCATGAAGAATTTGAATCGTTTTATGATTATTCAGTTGATGAATATATCCAAAATGAAAATGGCGAAATTTCTTATGTGGAGCAAACTGAAGAATGCCCAGAGATTTTTACATATTGGACAGATCATATAATTTACGAAGTGATTGTATTTAAATGTATTAAAACTAGTTATTATGTAAGTTTCTTAATTGTTATTTTAATTTCTTTGTGTTTATTATCAATAAAATCATTAAGTACCCAAGAACTCACCTGTTGGTCATTACCATATCAACATTTTATGAAATTGCTTACACCTATGATAATACATTTATAATCAATAAAATGGAAAGGTTTTGCTTTAGCCAATGGACTCAGCCCAAAATTTGAATTCACATTTTTTTTCTCGGTGAGCAAACGTCGCACTTGAGTGGGTCTATGGTCCTTAGCAACCTATAATAATCTATAATCTAAGTTGCAAGGATATATTCATTTAAAGCTCTCAGATGTATGCCCACAAACCAACAAGTGTAGTTCGCGCTTACAAATGCTGAATGTGTACTTACAAATAAAATCCAAACCTCAAATGAACATAAGCCCCACAACTTTTGCCGACCTTCCCTGAAACAGGGGTGACATTGGCAAAGTGAACCATTTTTTACAGTATGGGTGGTCAGCCTCATACCAACCTATAAGTCAAGGAATATGAATAATAAATTACATTTAAATATAAAAAAGAACAAAACCTTACAAAGAAATCTATACAAAAAAAGTCAAAACAAAATCAATAACAAAAGATTGGTTTGCCCTAGCAACCTGGCCGTGCGACGTTACAACTCTGTCTATGTAACTTGATGTGCGCACCTCAATCATTCTTTCCTACAAAAAAACATGGGAATGGAATTGAGAGTAAAAAAGCAACCAAGAATAAAAACAAGATTCTTATTGGATATTTTAAATGCTTTTAGGTTTTCAAGGCAGGCTTCAGGAGCTTGATGTTGCATTTATATTATATTTATGTATTCAAGTATGCCCTTCCCTGGGTGAGAAATTCATATACCTTTACCAACGACCGGTCACTAAAGGTCCATCCAGCCTTACAGCAACTGGGTCTTGCTTGAGAATTGGCGCTTTGTAGCGACGACGACCATAGCTCGATTGGTAGAATGCTTGCATTCCATGCCGAGAGCAAGGGTTCGATCCAAAGTTTACTTAGCCATCACAAGAAATGAGAACCAGCCCCCCCGGGAGCTGGGATACCCCCACTTCAACTGACGTGGTTGGTGTGAGGCCGGCCTCCTTACCTGTAAAAATAAATAGGTCCTGAATCGCCACATGCGATCCATTCGGGGATAACGCAGGCAAGAAGTTACACTATATGTGTAGCTTAGTTGTGTTTTTTAAAGATTCATCCAGCCTTACAGCAACTGGGTCTTGCTTGAGAATTGGCGCTTTTTACAGTGGCGACCAAGCCCTCATCAAATAAATCATTCTAATATTATTTTTATTTAACTCCAGTTTACTTTGACTAGTTGTTGACTGGAATGAATGGTTGTTTCAGATGCAGAACACCATGGGCATGGGCAACCCCCAGTACAGTAACATGAACGGCTACGGCCAGCAGCGCCAGCACAACCCCAACATGGCTGCCATGGGGCAGATGGGCCAAATGGGGCAGATGCAGCAGATGGGGCCCAACATGAACCCCATGGCGCAGATGGCCAGCATGGGCATGCACGCCAGCATGATGCCCGGCCAGATGGGCAAGGTGGCCGGCTATCCTCGCCGCCTGGCGCCCTACCCCTCCCCGGCCATGCACATGACGCAGAAGCGGCAGCAGCAGCAGCAGAACTACATCAGCGCCGGCCCCAACACCATGCAGCCCGGCTACAACCCCAACAACGTCCCGCAGTACCCGCAGGCCTACAACGCCAACACGCGAGTCGGCTTCCAAAGCCAGTACCCCCCGCAGCAACCCCTGGGCCCCAGCAACAACTTCGGCCCCGCAGGGATGAGAGCGGCGATGCGGCAGAATACCCCGCCCTACTCGCAGCAGGGACAGTACTTCAATGCGAACGGCGCTATGCCTAATCAGTTTCACCAAGGGAGCAATGGCTCGGCTTACGTGTCGCAAGTTTCTTCAGGGGGGCAGTACGGCGGGGCGCAGTTCCAGGGGGAGGTGGGGCCCATGCGGGGGAGCATGAGCTATCAGCACAGCCCCGTGCCCGGGAACCCGACCCCGCCCCTCACCCCGGCGGGGAGTATGCCCCCCTACACCAGCCCCAACGCAGATGTCAAACCTAACTTCAATGAGCTCAAACCACCGTTACCTATGCAAAGTAAGTCACACCAAATGCTATAATATCCTAAGTGTTTTATTTTCGCTAAATATTAGCTGACTTAATATATTTCATAAAAGAAATCCACAAAATTCTCTCCTTTTATGCATTTGAGAGTCGCTAGATTGCTCCAGGTGAAATAAGGTCAAAAGTTTTCTAAACAATTGTAACTACAAACTAGATATCCCAATAATAGTAATCTAATCTAATCTAATCTAAGTTGCAAAGATATGTTACATTGGAGATTCACATTACATGCATTCTCACAACCAGACACGTACAAGTTCGCGCTTGCACATGCCTCATGTGAACCTACAACATAAAAACCAAATCTCAAATGGACATACACCCTGCAACTCTTGCCGTCCTTCCCTGAGACAGGGGTGACATTGGCAAAGTGAACCATTTTTACAGCATGGGTGGTCAGCCGCATACCAACCTATAAGTCAAGGAACACACACACACGACAAATTACATTTTATACATCACTAAATAATAATATCCAAATACAAAATATCCATTTACAAATAAAAACAAATTCCAATATATTAAACCCTAGCTGCCAACATTACAGATCAACCGCCATTTCTTTCTGTCCTTACATACTTCTTTCATTTCCTCCAGAGTCATAATTTTCTTCATACAGGCTCTTCTTTTATTATGACTCTGGATATTCCATTCATTCGCAATTTCGGATATTTGGTCCATCCATACCTTTCTCGGTCTTCCTCTACCACAACATCCATCTATTCTACCAACATATACTTTCTTCGTCAGTCTTTCCTCATTCATTCTCTCCATATGCCCAAACCATCTTAACAAACTTCTTTTAATCTTCACTTTCACACTTTCTCTTGCACCACATTCTTCTCTTACAAAATCATTCCTCACCCTGTCACTCCGTTTTTTCCCAATCATACTTCTTAGAAAGTCCATTTCAACAGTATGGACTTTACTAATTTCACTTTCATTCACCGTCCAGGCCTCGCTTCCATACATCAAGGTGGGTAAAAGTATGCCACTGCGTACCGCCAATCGAGCATTTTTAGATATGTTTTGATTTTTGGCGATACAAGCTGTGGCACCCAGTACACACCTGCCCTTCATTACTCTTCTTTCAAATTCACCGGTCATTCTTCCATCTTTTTCAAACTTACTTCCCAGGTAAACAAACTCATTTACGACATCAACATTCAATCCATTAATTTTAAATTCATAATTCATACTTTCATCATCTCTTTCAAAAATCAATACTTTCGTCTTACTTGCATTTAACTTCAGATGGTTACCTAACAAAGCTTCATTCAATCTAGAGAGCATTGTTTGCAATTCTACTGCTGAATCAGATACAAGAACTGCATCATCTGCATACAGTAGAACACTCACTTTGCTCTCTCCTATCATCAATCCACAATCATTAAGTCGAGCATCTCTGACACACTTGTCCATGACTATGTTAAATAGCCATGGACTCATCACACATCCTTGCCTCACACCCTTATAAACTTCAAACCACTCACTATACTCACCATCAATACGAACACATGCCTTACTATTTTCATAGTTGGCATGCACCGCACCTAGGAGAGCCCCATTCACTCCGTATGCTTTCAAAACATCCCATAACATACCATAATAATATTATAATAATATTATAAAAGTACCGTTGATAGCTCAGTTGGTAGAGTGCTTGCATTCTATGTGAGAGGGCTAAAGCTCAATCCTCACCGAGGAAGTTAGAAGTAATTCCCATTTGGGTGTTTAAATAAAAATACTGACAAGGTTTAGTTAGCCTTCACAAAAAATGACCTCATTCAAGTGAATTGGTTTGCATAAGGCCGCCCCTTTACCAGTGAAAATATATATGTTCCACAAACTCATGCGACCCCTTAAGGGACAATGTGGTAAGAAGTTGCACTATATGAGCAGCTTAGTTGTGTTTGAATATGCTTCCTAGATGTCACCAGTTCAAATGCATATAACTAGGCGGATAGTAATATTTGAGAATATAAATCTCACAGATGTAATTGAATAAATAATTTTTAGGAATTAATAATTCATGAATTATTAATTAATATGACAAAAACCAGTTTTTTAAATCTGACAAAAAAATATTTGATTTCTCTTCACCAACTATTTTTTTAAATTAAATATTCAGTAAATTATTTCAATGTATTGACACCATAATAGGTTTCATCATTCTACTTCGACTGTCTATTAAATTTAAAAGAAGAAGACTCCGCTTTATGTATTTAATCTTCAGCATAAATTAGTTTTTCAAATCTGTGTTAAAAATTTAATCTTTTGAGTACTTGTGTTAGAATCAAATCAAAATAGTTTAAAAATGATTACCTGCAAGTTGTACACTTGGTCAGAATTAGAAGAGCAAACAAATTTGAATTTTATGTTTGAAAATATAAATCAAGGTGTGGACAGCCTTTGTACATTGCTAGCTGATTTCAATTTGGGTATGTCACTATCAGTAAACTTATTTAACGAACAATCATGATAATCATCCGTGGTGCTAGAAGCTGTCATATGGCTTGTCCTCGTGGAGGAGTTGCCTTCAGCTTTTCTTCTTCATCACCTACTGTTCATACACCAAAAGTCCATTTCTACCCCATCGCTGCATTTCAACTTTGGCCTCTCTACACTTTTTCTGCCACTTGTGTCTCTCTTAGTTAACAATAGAAATGGTATAATTCATTTGAGTCACGCCCTCAACTCCTTACGTGATGATTTTGAGAAAAATAAACTTGTAAAAGGACAACACCAGTGGCAGATGAGGGCGTTTGCACGAAATCATACTTTTTCAATTAAAATTATGAAGGAATAAGTGAGGTTTACATTATATCGCACACAGCAAATGATTTGTTACACTGCGCAGAATCAAATTCAATCATTATCTCAAAAATCGTAAATTTTGGAGATGACGGCGTTTGCAGTTAAAGGACTCATTTGATAAACAGCTTAAATTGGTTGTAAGAATCCTGATTCTATGGATTGATTCATACGTCTTTGGAGATAATTTCTCGTCTCCAGATTAAGAAGGTGCCCTGGCCGGGTATATATCGTTAGTTGCTTATACGGACAACTGTTCAGTTATGATGAGATATAGCTGAATCTGTGGGAATTACGTCCCCTGGTAAATAGTGACAGATACACAATTCAGTCCTTATACGATGATAAGCATGACCAAGAAGCTTTCTTTCACGTCTATAAAAATCTGTAATCTAAATTGCAAAGATACATTTATTTATATATACATGCCTACAAGCAGATAATCTAAGTTGCTGCGTGTGCACTTACGAAATAAAACCCAAAATCTCAAATGAACATAAACCCTGTGTTGCCCTTCCCACATTATGGAGAAATAATTCGAAAATTGGGAAAATCGAGATTTTGTAATAAAACACAAGAACAATGCGAGAAGAATAGGTAGAATGCGACAGCCGTTCAATTTGGACGAATATGACCGAGATAAAACATCAGCCGCCTTTTTCATCCCATACAAGTTGTACTGGTTGTCTGAACTTCAAACGTGATTTCCCAACATTCATGTTTTTTGAGTTATTGCTCTTTATTATTAAACGTGCGATGTCATAATAATAAAGAAAAAATCAATGATGTCCCGCGCAGAAAAACGAGTATCAGCGCTTTATTTGGAATTCCTGTAACTCTGCTATCACGGGATTATGAAATGATAAGATAAAGTGACAAATATTTGGCATTGTCAGTTATCATAATATGAATTGACAATTCTCTTCACGAGTACTTGTACTTAGTTTGTTTTGATTTATTGTTCCTTGACTTATAGGTTGGTATGCGGCTGACCACCGATACGGTAAAAAATGGTTCACTTTGCCAATGTCACCCCTGTTTCAGGGAAGGACGGCAAGAGTTGCAGGGCTTATGTTCATTTGAGATTGGATTTTTATAATGTAGGTCCACATGCGGCATGTGTTAGCGCGAAATTATACATGTCTGCTTGTGGGAATGCATTTAATATAAATCTTAAATTATATATATCCTTGCAGCTTAGATTAGATTAGATATTTGTCTTATAATAAACGTAATTCTTACCTATCGAATATCGGTAATATTTGTATGAAGACCTGTCAATCCAAGATGGCCGCATGTGAACAGCTGATTAGTCTTCATACAAATATTACCGATATTCGGTAGGTAAGAATTACCGTGGTGATGAGACTTCCAGCCCTGAAGCGCTATGCTGCTAAATTCCTTGCACTTTAGATGTCAATCCAAGTCGGAGCTTGCTAGCGCTCGCGAAAGAACTCCATAGAAAAAATATCACAGTACACCTTATGTTGGGACACAAATCACTATCTCGTCGCCTTAAGGTCATAAGGAATTTAGTAGAATAGCGCTTCTGGCCTAATCTTAAACTGCCTTGTTCCCTGCAATGTGGATATATAAGGTGTGACCGGT
The DNA here is from genome assembly GCA_951799405.1 of Agapetus fuscipes. NCBI lineage: Eukaryota > Metazoa > Arthropoda > Insecta > Trichoptera > Glossosomatidae > Agapetus > Agapetus fuscipes. Next base: position 549,282 of record OX637336.1, read on the forward strand.
CGGTAGTCCAGTAGTTACACTTCGGACTCGTAAATGGAAGGTTGTGAGTTTGAATCCCGGCGGAGCACAAAAAATATACCATTTATGTTTTCAAATTTGCTCTTAGCTGGGTTGAAAAATTCATAAACCTTTACCAATGACTGGTCACCAAAGGTCCATCCAGCCTTACAGCAACTGGGTCTTGCTTGAGAATTGGCGCTTTGTAGCGACGATGACCAAGCTCGTAAAAAGGTTGATAGCTCAAGTGGTAGAATGCTTGCATTTCATACCGAGAGCAAGGGTTCGATCTCAAGGTTTACTCAGCCTTCACAAGAGCTGGGAAACCCTCACTTCAACTGAAAGTGGTTGGTGTGAGGCCGGCACCCTTGCCCGTAAAAATAAATAGGTCCCCAATCGCCACATGCGACCCCTTCGGAGATAACGCAGGCGAGAAGTTACACTATATGTGTAGCTTAGTTGCGAGTTGCGATAAACATTACAAGAAGCACAAGAAAGTTGAAGTAGTTAAACGACTCTCCTGAGCATTGTGCATTTTGCTTGTCTCAAGAAAGAGTTGCACTAATAAGAACATTAAAATGGTGTGCATTCTTTCGGTCACCTTCACAAAGCTGTCTGCTTTGCCACTGCTATGATTTCTCAGCTGTGTGTACTGCAGATATTCTCCCATGACTTCGCATTGTCTTGCCCTCACACACAATGGCGAGCACATGGGAACAGCGCCGCTATTCACGAACCGCACTATGATACCTCGCAGCGCTGAGCATCACTCGCATTCCAAACTGCAAAACATACGCTTAGCATTGTGAGAGATCTGTGAATACAAGTGTTGGAGAGTTCATTGCCAAGTCAACATCATAACAGTTCTTGCTGAATTACTATTCTGTGTCTCTGACTTGTTGTACAGTGTAACTGTGACTTCCATTCCGCTGCGGATTGGTATGAGGCTGACCACCTATACTGTAAATAAATAAATAAATTGTTTAATCAGACAAATTAACAGTGCAAGACCAATACATTTGTCAGACAATATACGTATACATAATACACACATAACATCAACTATATGAATAAATTTGTATGTATATAAGCTGTTAAAAAATGGTTCACTTTGCCAATGTCACCCGTGTTTCAGGGAAGGTCGGCAAAATGTTTTATTTTGTTCACTTGAAATTTGGGTTTGTATGTTGTAAGTTCACATGCGGCATGTACAAGCGCGAACTTGTACGTGTTTGCTTGTGAGAATGCATATAATGTGAATCCCCAATGTTACATATCTTTGCAACTTAGATTAGATCAGCTTACGTTTCGTTTTTCTTATGGTCCGAAAACTCCGTCACATGAGGTATGACTTGATAGATACCTTTCCTGATTCATTCGCATTCATCACCTTTTTCATACATTTTGAACCCAGGATTATTCATGTCAATTTTATTACTGTATTCTCAGCGGTTAGTTTATGGAATAGAGTCTGCGATTACTGCATATTATGGAATCAGTACATTCAATATATCAATGGTCTCCTAGTGGTTAACACTTTTGACTCATAAATGGAAGGTTGTAGTTCGAACCTGGCGGAGCACACAAAAAATATACCATTTATATTTTCAAATATGCTCTGCGCAGGGTAAAAAATTCACATACCTTTACCAAAGACCAGTCACTAAAGGTCCATCGAGCCTTACAGCAACTGGGTCTTGCTTGAGAATTGGCGCTTTCTACAGCGAAGCTCGCAGAGGGCTCTTGAGGTGTGATACCCAGAAAAACAGGGCTCACCAAATAAATCATCCTAATATTGTTATTATGACTCCATTGATTTATTTTTATTTTAAAGCAGTGAATAAAATATGCTGGTGACAGTTGTCCTAAATACAGGGTGAAGCGCTTTAGTGTCTTTCCAATCTACCTGTATAATATTGTATTGAAGTTATAACTGACTGTCCTGTCTTTACTGTAGTCAGAGTATCACTCTAGTAAGAACCAATTCTCACGCAAGACCCAATTGCTGTCAGTCTGGATTGGCCTTTGGTTACCGGTCTTTGGTAAAGACAAAGGAATTTTTTAACCCAGTGAAAAACATATTTAAAAATATAAATGATTTTTGTGCTCTGCCGGGAATCAAACTCGCCACCTTCTGTTTTTTTAGTCTGTAGCGCTACCTCTAGACCAGTCATGGACAAAGTAAAGCCCGCAAAAGCATTAAATCCGGAGATGCATAGCATATGGCCCGCGATTTCTCTAGACATCAGATCAGGCATGATGGGATTGTAGAGGGATGTTACATGATTGTGTGTTGTGTTCCAGATGACGAGCTGCGGTTGACGTTCCCCGTGAGAGACGGCATCATCCTGCCTCCCTTCCGGCTGGAGCACAACCTGGCGGTCAGCAACCACGTGTTCCAGCTCAAGCCCACCGTGCACCAGACTCTCATGTGGAGGTAAGCACTGTTTCCTCTTCCTCTGTCTCGTCCCCTCCCATCATCACTGGACAGAAGCCTCGAACAGCTGCACCATATTTCATCAACCCTTTAACTGCAGGTGACACGCATACGCGTCAAGTGTAAACTTGCATACAGTGCGGCTGTCAATCATAGACGTCATACAACTTTGAACTTATCCCTGACATCTGTGTTAAATAATTTAAAAGTCTGCAAGTGAAATGTGCTAAACCTTTGTGATTTTTGTTCTTGAATAACTAATACATGTGACTGTGCACATAGTTTTTTCACAAGTGTCATCTATCAATTAAGGTAGGAAACAATCAATGTGCTTGAAAAAGTATTCCGTACTGGAGGTATTCATATAGCCAGAATATTCAGAAGCCAAAAGGTTAATAATATAATAATAAGTTTACATATTTTATAGAGCCTTTTCATGACCCTAATCCCGTCAATAGCTCAGTTGGTAGAATTATTGGGTTGCATGCCAGAGAGATTTGATCCTCACCAGGAGTACCCAAGATAATTTTGGGTTTCATGCCAAATGTAACTTGCAAAATAATAATAAAACATATCTCAAAAGAACATAAACCATGCAACTCTTGCCACCCTTCTTAGAAACAGGGGTGACATCGGTTAAGTGAAATATTGTTGAAGTATTGATGGTCAGCCTTGTACCAACCAACCTATCAAAGAACCCAAGACCCTTAGCAGTCTAGCAAATTGTCGAGGTTGTAGTCTGCAAAGTTTGTAGAGCTTTAAGAGAAAAAGGTTTAAATATTTATGCACATAGTTACTTTACTTATTGAATGATATATGTGAGGCAGGTGAGATCTCCTAGTGTTAAACTAGCATTTAAGAATTGTATGTCCACTTGGCCACCCCTAGTGGAATGGCGACAGAGTTACAGTTACAGTATGTCTTTGATGTGAGGTTAAAAAAGCGCATCCAAATTGCCGCGGTCACTGAGAGTATGTGAGAGTCCAGATAAGCGAGGCCCTCCTGTATGTCCTTTCTACCTTGATGAGAATGACGTTAATGTTGGAATAAATAAGAGGCCATTTAGCGAGTGAGCATCACCGAGTAATGATATGATTGAGTGGAATGCAGTCGTGAGTCACACGAGCCGAGTGAGATATAATAATTAGCATTAAAATCCAACACTTGGCAGCCAATCAATACACACAGATACACAAATAGTTCTGAATGTCAAACATTTGCTCTGCGATACAAATGTAGTGCCCACTTATACTCAACATCTGTTATTGATAAATTAATTACTTAAACTCAGTCTGCCCATTTAGAAACGCAACTAAGCTACACATATAGTGTAACTTCCTGCCGCGTTATCCCCGAAGGGGTCGCATGTGGCGAGTTGAACCTATTTGTTTTTACAGGTAAGGGGGCCGGCCTTATGCCAACCACTTCAGTTGAAGTGGGGGTTTCCCAGCTCCCGAAAGGGCTGGTACTCATTTCTTGTGAAGGCTGAGTAAACCTTGCCGGTATTTTATTTGGGGTTTGAAATAAACACCGAAACGGGAAATCATTTCTGACACCCTCGGTGGGAATCGAACCCGAGCTCACGGCATGGAGTGCAAGCGCTCTACCAACTGAGCTATCGACCGGACAAGAATGGTGGAAAAATGCGACATCGTTTGGCCGATTAAGTTTGGAGTCTGACCACCACCATGCTGGCGCTCTCATCCATACAAAGTAAAATATTAGGCTACAGGCTTACAGATGTATATTCTTCTTTTATTAGATCTAAGATCTGTTTATTCTGGAGCTCCCGCTTGTGATGCAGAAGACAGCTGTTCTTCTATATTTTGGGTGGTCAATCTGGTAGGGGCTGGTCATCTGTTGTATCCGAGTTATCCTATGTTTCATTTATGCGGTCCACATGGTCCTCAGTGTCTCCCACATGCTTCCAATCCCAGAGTTCTTTAATCAGTCTCTCAGTATTTGTCCAGCAATAGAGCAAAGCTTCTTCATCTGAGATGTTCTGAGTAGGATCTTGGTTGGTGAAGTATGCTCAAACCCTCCTCGTACCCAAAGTGTCTGCTCTTATCTCAATTCCGTTTACTGTAATAAATATCATGTACGTAGATTGATTGAGACACTGTGTACTGCAATGTCTGTCGCTGTCTTGTTTTATCGGCATAAAACTTAAGAACCCAAAACACCACAGTGTCATCCTAGGAAACCAGCAGAGCCGCATGCGGCCCTTGAGGCGTCTTGTTGCGGCCCGCAACGCACGTGCCGGAAAACTACAAATCGATTTTCAGTAAATGACAAAGTAAAAGCGTTTATCAAGAAATTTAAAATTATAAAAATAAGCGTATTGAATGAGAACCTGAAAGAATCGTGGGATTCCCAAATTGAATTGGCGGGAATTCTAAAATATGATTTTTTTTTGGGGGGTAGAATTAATAGTGACTTTGGGGGTAATTTTCATTTGTAGTTCGCACGTCAATTGATTAATATTTACGATGCATGACTTACAAGAGGGTCCCACGGGCTGCGGCAGGGGAGGGGGGGGGGGGTGCTAGTCAGCATTTGCTGAAATGCTGACCATTAGATCGCCACTGCCCAAGTGCGGCCCGCACTAAATCCCATGTAAAATATTTGGCCCTTTTACAACAAAAGGTTGCCGACCCCTGCTCTAAAGTAACTCATTTGAAATTGACTAAGTGCTAACAATGGCACCAATCAAACTTAAATTATGATTTTAAATCTCAATATCAAGCTGAAATGCGTTATTTACCACATATTGCCTTCCTTTAAGGTGTATGTGCCTTGATTGGGGTACACGCTCTTGATGTTGAGGGAAATGATTGAAGAGCAGTATTGTTAATGTTGCGTTGTATTGTGTTGCCAGGTCTGACCTGGAGCTGCAGCTGAAGTGCTTCCACCACGAGGACCGGCAGATGAACACCAACTGGCCGGCCAGCGTGCAGGTGTCGGTGAACGCCACTCCTCTGGTGATAGACCGCGGGGAGAACAAGACCTCGCACAAGCCCCTGTACCTCAAAGACGTCTGCCAGCCAGGCCGCAACACCATACAGATCACCGTCTCCGCCTGCTGCTGCGTAAGTTACACAGCTTTAGAAGGCATCTGCCACACGCGCCACCGGCAGGTTCTGAATATTAATTGGAACCTCGTAGAGCCCTTTTTGAACACATTGCCTCTCAAAGGAATTCATTATTTTTGTTGTTGACGATAAATTATGGTGTAATATCCACTTAAGCGTTAAAATTGACTCACAAAAAAGATCTCTGATAACGGTGAGGTCTCATGGGGTTTAATCCTTGAATGCTTTTTCTTCCCTTTCTAATTTTCCTCCCCATTCTTTTTCCTGTCTTTATGTGATGATGGGGTTGATAATTTTAAAAAATCTCTTAATTTTCTTCATATTCTAATCTAATCTAAGTTGCAAAGATATGTTACATTGCAGATTCACATTACATGCATTCTCACAACCAGACATGTACAAGTTCGCGCTTGCACATGCCTCATGTGAACCTACAACATAAAAAACCAAATCTCAAATGGACATACACCCTGCAACTCTTGCCGTCCTTCCCTGAGACAGGGGTGACATTGGCAAAGTGAACCATTTTTACAGTCTGATTTTCTTTTTTAGCCGAAGGTAGGCTGTCAGCGAAATTATGTCACAGTATGCAATCTTTGCTGGTTCTTTAATAGTCATAATTATGTTTTTATTCAAATATATGTATAACTGTTTGTTCCGTTAGTAAATAAAATAAATATAAAACATCCTACCACTGGCAGGTTCTGAATATCAAATGGGACCTTGTTGAGAAAGTGTACACATCCTCTAATGAAGGAATGCCTTGTTTTGAGTTGCTGCTTATAAATGTAATTGTCTAATGTGTTGTTGTTGGTTGCAGTCGCACCTGTTCGTGCTGCAGCTGGTGCACCGGCCGAGCGTGCGCAGCGTGCTGCAGGGGCTGCTGCGCAAGCGCCTGCTCACCGCTGACCACTGCATCGCCAAGATCAAGCGCAACTTCAGCCAGACGGCAGGGCAGGGGCAGGGCGCGGAGACCAGCAGGGAGAGGGACGCCGTGGAGCAGACCGCGCTCAAGGTCGCGCTCAAGTGCCCCATCACCTTCAAGAGGATCACGCTGCCCGCCCGCGGCCACGACTGCAAGCACATCCAGTGCTTTGATCTGGAGTCCTACCTGCAGCTCAACTGCGAGAGGGGCTCCTGGAGGTGTCCCGTCTGCAAGTGAGTAGCCCGTATCTGCTTTTCAGCATTTTTTTTTAAGAACTCCTGTGCTGGAGACTCCCTAGATTGCAAAGACTCTAGGGGTCTTTGATACTTTTGTAATGCCGCAGAGGTGTTTACAAGCTTGGTCGTCGCTACAAAGCGCCAATACTCAAGCAAGACCCAGTTGCTGTAAGGCTGGATGGACCTTTTTAGTGACCGGTCTTTGGCAAAGGTTTTTATGAATTTTTTAACCCAGCGAAGAGCATATTTAAATATCAAATCTCAAATGAACAGAAACCCTCCAACTCTTGCCGACTTTTCCCTGAAACAAATTTTTACATTAACCAGGATTTTTGCCCAGTCTTAAAGTTGATTCTCCTCCCATGATGCCTCTCTGTGCAGCGAGTCCTGTTGCATTGCTCATTGTTGTGTGTTGTCCTGTTCCTCAGTAAACCGGCGCAGCTGGAGGGGCTGGAGGTGGACCAGTACATGTGGGGCATCCTGAACGCGCTCAACACCTCCGACGTGGAGGAGGTCACCATAGACAGCGGCGCCAACTGGAAGACTCCCAAGAACAACATGCCCACTGGGATCAAGGTAACAGCAGACCCATTTACCTTTACACTTCTGAATCTTCTTAATCTTATTCCCCATTACTGAGGATTGTGACCCTTGTGGAAGCAGCCAATTCTGAATATTCTGGCTATGCATATCAGTAGGGAATATTTTTTCAAGCACATTTTTAAAACATTTATTGTTTCCTACCTTAATTGATTGATGACACTTGTGAACAAACTATGTGCACAGTCACATGTATTAGTTATCCAAGAACAAAAATCACAAAGGTTTAGCTCATTTCACTTGCAGACTTTTGAATTATTGAACACAGATATCAGGGATAAGTTCAAAGTTGGATGACGTCTATGATTGACAGCCGCACTGTATGCAAGTTTACACTTGACGATGATGCGTGTCATCTGCAGCTAAGAGTTAAAGAAAATTCTGCTTACAAAGCCGTCCAGTATTAATTGTTGTTTGTGTGTTGTCTATTCCAGCAGGAAGAGGACAGCTCGGACTCGTGCGGCACCAAGCGGGGCAAGGCCGTGTCCCCCGGCTCCATGACGCTGCCCACCATGTCCAGCTGGGACATGAACCAGGCACTGTCCCCCTACCTGCCGCCCGACATGTCCTCCATCGCCTCGGGCTCCATGATGACCTCCTCCTCCTCCTACAGGCAGCAGCAGCAGCAGCAACAGCAGATGGGCTACGAGTTCTCCGGGAACCAGGACTACCAGACCACTGGCGGGCCTCTGTCCCACCTGAACGACAGCGTCAACTCTCTGGATCCTCTCAATGCCATGGAGAAGAGCCTCAATGAACAGGTCAGTCTTATAACATGTCAGGTTATCTTAGGAAGTGATTGTAAATGAGTTACGTATGCATAAAGTCTTGAAGAAAAACTGTCTGGTCAATAGCTAAGCTGCAAAGATATGTAACATTGGGGATTCACATTATATGCATTCTCACAAACAGACACGTACAAGTTCGCGCTTGCACATGTCGCATGTCAACCTACAATATAAAAACCCAAATCTCAAATGAGCATACACCCTGCAACTCCTGCCGTCCTTCCCTGAAACAGGGGTGACATTGGCAAAGTGAACCATTTTCTGCAGCATGGGTGGTCAGCCGCATACTAATCTACAAATCAACACATGTAAACATGTGCTTGATTTTTTGGTTCCGGGTTTTGACCGTGGTCCATAGTTTTTGCTTCTTTTTTCTTTTTCTTCTTTCTTGATACTTGAAGACTTTCAGCGGACGTTTCGTCTTGTGGGCGACTTCTTCGGAGCTCTGCTCACTTCTGAGGTCTGAACGAAAGGCGGCGTCTATTTATTCGTAAATTGTAAATGGTGTTAGGTATAAAACTACCCTGTGTCACAACTTCAATTGTACTCAACCAAGTTTTGTTTAATTTAAGCATGTAAACATGGATTTGTGTGTGAGTTGCAGATGCCGCACACCCCCCATACCCCGCACACGCCGCACACCCCGGCGGGAGGGAGCGGGGGTGGCGGGGCGCACACCCCGGGCTCTGCACACACGCCGGGCGGGCCCCCCAGCGTGCCCCCGCAGGCCTCTGACACCACCAACACCTCCTCCCACCAGCAGCAGCAGCAGCACCTCACCGACGCAGACATCCCCTCTGATCTCAACTTCGACCCGGCGGCGGTCATCGATGGCGAGGGCACCAATGAGGGACTCAATGTAAGCTGAACCTCTCAATCATAAATACTTGACTTGCCTTGTACCTCTGCAGATGTATCTCCACTTTGTTCTTGACATCCATCACTGTCTTCATGCATTCTGTTCTGACTTCATTCTTTCCTCCATCTTCCCTTTCCACACTTACCTTAGACCAGAGGTCGGGGAACCGGGATAAATTACCCCAAATGGGGTAATTTGATCCAATTTGAGAATTTTATTTAGTTTGTCTATTAAGTACAAACTTACTATTTTCATGTAACTTTTTTTTATTTTACGTGTTAATTAATTCAATAAATAATGTTTATTTTAATATACATTGATTGTCTTCTGAAGGGGTAATATGGACTTAGGCAAAAATATTTTGGGGTAATGGCTAAAAAAGTTCCCCTACGGCTGCCTTAGACATTCCCTTTGTGAACTCTTTTTATCAATCATTCATGTTCCATTCCGTTTAGATTCTGTTATTTTTCTACCCACATGAAATTAAATGTTTATTAATTATTGCTAGAATGCACAAACCGTATCTCATATGTGCAGATACAAAATGTGTGTCCTCGAAGTGTTCTGAGAATTCTAAAGTACATCTTTCATTAACTATTTGGAGGCCAGAGCTAGAAGTCTCATCACCACGGTAATTCTTACCTACCAAATATTGGTAATGTTTTTATGAAGACTTGTCAATCCAAGATGGCCGCAAGTGAACAGCTGATTAGTCTTCATGCAAATATTACTGATATTTGGTTGGTAGGATCTACCCTGGTGATGAGACTTCCAGCCCAGCTGCAGTTAATGGATGTTTTCATTGTTTTTTTTAGTATTAATCCTATGTTGGGGCAGGAGAGGCATGCTGGAGAAATGTAGACGTTGACTCTCACAAATAAGTGTTGTGCATTCCGGGCAGAACCCAATAACTTAAGATCTGTAATTGTTTCAGCTGCTGCCTGACAATGTGGTGGATCCCATGGAGCTGTTGTCATACCTGGACCCCCCTGGCGGGCTGGGGGAGCTGCTGGCAACCCCACCCTCCTCCTCCTCCTCGCAGCACTCCTCCCACCACCCCCAGAGGGCGCCCTCCTCCGACGACATCCTCGCTCTGTTTGAGTGACTAAGTCCCAAGAGTGGTCTGCGGGACCAGCGCCGGGCCAAGGCCATATCAGACACCGAGTGCGATGACATCCTGGCTCTCTTCATGTGAAGGGATCAAGGTCATTTCAGACACCAATATCTCCAACATCTCTTCATTTAAAAGGAAAGCAAGTAACTGAATGTGACCGCATCGTAACTCTCTTCTTATAAAGGAATTAAGTTCTAATGAGACACCATTTTGGTGTTGCGTGTTTAGAAGAAATCAAGGTCATTTCAAACACCATTCTGGTTTTCTTCATGATATGTAATCAAAGCCATCATAGACCCCAAGTTTGAAGAAGAGATGCAGGTCATTACAGATTTCGAAATGAGAAGAGACGGAGGTCACACAAGATCTATCCTGCCTGCCTTCATGTATAAAATCCAGGCCATGTGGGTCTCCATATCTGATGGCTTCTTAGTGCTTTGTAAAAAGAAAAAAAAAGAGGAGGCTATGGGATTTAAAAAAAGTATGGGAGTTTTGATCTCCTGGTATTTTTGAAGGATGATTTATAGAAAGTCCTGAGTACAAGCTGTTTTTGTAGACAAACACCACATTATTAATTGTCTTTTAATGAAGAATTAAAGTCAATTTTACCGTAGACGCCATTGTTAACAAGAACCAACATATTTTGTATTGATGCCGGGATGTTATAGAGAAGATGGTCGCTTTCGTCGGATGGAAGAGAAATGTGATTAAAAAAAAATAATAACCTGAAAAATGTGATAAGTGACAAAACAAAACAAACAATTGATAATATTGGAATGTTTCAATAACTGTCCCTGCTTCTGTGTTGTCAGTATTTTTGCAATACTTGTAAAACAGACTATTGAGTGATTGTGCTAAAACACTATGATGCATTTCCTAAACGAGTCGGCCATTTTGAATTTAAACGTGAAAGAGAGAGAGAGTGTTGCGGCCACGAGGCGTAACTTGTTGCACGCGTACAAAGTTCCTGAGAAACTGACTTTAGTGTTCCTAGTGCATAGTCCGGTGACGCCCGGGCAAACTTCATTCTAAACAACCTAGCTTATAAATAAGTTAACAAAAAGGAAAAGCAAATTCTGTTTTTTGTAGGATTTGTGTTTGTCTCACAGAATTTCATATTCTAAACGATCAATTAATGATTCTGAATGATAACGATGATGGGCTCTGTAGTTCCTATCTAGCGTCAGAACTTCAAGTGTGAATCTTTATGCTTAAACTCAACAATATCATTAAATGTATGGAAAGTTAAGTGCTCACTAGAGTAGCTGTTTCAGTTTCCATACAATATTTTGTAAACGCTATCTAATCTAATCTAAGTTGCAAAGATATGTAACATTGGGGATTCACATTATGTACATGCATTCTCACAAGCAGACAGACAAGTTCGCGCTTGCGCATGCCGCATGTGCATCTATAAAAACCAAATCTCAAATGGACGTACACCCTGCAACTCTTGCCGACCTTCCCTGAAACAGGGGTGACACTGGCTGTGATTGTGAGTTTCCAAGTAAAGGTTTACGCTTGGAGGTCAATTACACAAAACTTAACAGACAGATTTTCATTCTCTTTTTGAATCCTGTATTATATATATATATATAGTATACTTTTGGATTTCATGAATTTGCATTTTCTACATATTAAGAATGTTATATTGTAGCCTAAATACAAAAGAATGAAAGAATGGCGAGAGAGGATGAATGTTGAAGGAATGAAGGAATGAATGTACGAAATGTAAGGTCTTATTTAAATAATTTTATCAAAAAGAAAAAGTGCAAAAGATTTGGTTTAAATTATTTTGCACAAATGATTGTCAAAAAGAAAAATGAACAACAAAATCTAAATTTAAATATGATGAAATAAGATAAAAAACAAACTGTATTATTTGTAAATAGTTATTGATAATTTAAGCAACTATGATTAAAAAAATGGAAAATTAGCAAAGATGATGAAAAAAAAAAACAAAATATGGCAGATACTTATTATAACGGCCAGTCTAGACGTAATGATATGTAGTATTATTAATGAAATAAAACAATTTATATAGAAATTATAAATATTATATATATATACATATATATATGAACCTTTAAAGAATACAAGTATAAAAATGAATCCATAGTTTTTAGCTTTCGGAACCAAAATATTGAATTAAATACATTAGCTGTAAAAAATACAAACATTGAAAACCCGAGGGATGTGCTCACCAACAGAATAAGACAAAACATAACGCATAGGGAGGTAAACGACGCGTCATGTTGAACAATTACGCACCAGTGTACCGTATTTTACCAACTGTACTTGCTTCAAAGATATTCCGTACTTCTGGAGACCTGTGGTCCCTCAATCCTTCCCTGTATGATACTAATATAATCTAATCAAAGTTGCAAAGATATGTAACTTTGTGGGGATTCACATTACATACATGTTCACAAGCAGACATGTACAAGTTCGCGCTTGCGCATGCCGCATGTGAACCTACAACATAAAAACTAAATCTCAAATGGACATATACCCTGCAACTCCTGCCGACCTTTCCTGAAACAGGGGTGACAATGGCAAAGGGACACATTTTCTACAGCATGGGTGGTCAACCGCATATTGAGATATAATCTATAATCTAAGTTGCAAGGATATATTAACATTTAAAGCTCTCAATGCATGCCCACAAACAAACACGTGTAGTTTGCGCTTACAAATGCTGAATGTGTACTTACAAATAAAATCCAAACCTCAAATGAACATAAGCCCTACAACTTTTGCCGACCTTCCCTGACACAGGGGTGACATTGGCAAAGTGAACCAAAAAATATATAAGTGAAGGCAATATATCTCATTTCTCCTTATGTGGCCGAAATAACTAAGTTTTTGTCTTTTGACGGACATCAGAAGTTTGTCTCTGGTATTCATACGGGAGAGAACTTCAGCATTTGTGACTGGATCCCTTCTGGAGGTTATTTTTTTGCATCTGGCGGGACATCCACATTTCAAGGGCAATCACAGTTTACTCTTTAGACACTGGGCTAGTGCCCACCTTAAAGGCACTGTTTTCTTTTTTTCAAATTAATGCCTCAAAATTTTATACTTTAAAATAATTACATAAAAGTCCACTTCTTGATTTGAAACATTAAGGTGCGTCGTGTATGATGATGATTTGTATAGTGCCGTTTCGTGACTACTGTCACTGCAAGGGCGCTTTCAGGCTTGACGCGACGGTGAAGAAATGGGTCTTCATTCCCTTCTTGAAGCTCTCGATCCCTTCCTTGGCGCGCACTTCAGGAGGCAGCTGATTCCAAGTGGATGGTCCCGCAACGGCGAAAGCGCGGTCTCCAAACACTGTGCTTCTTTTTCTGCATTGTGTGCTGACAGATGTAAGAGCACTGTCGGCAGATCGCAGAGTGAGCCCCCTCGCTCAGACTCCTCGGTAATATCAGCTCCTGCAAGTAATCTGGCGCCACTCCATGCAGCGCTTTATGTACTGTGAGGCCCAGCTTGAATTTGATCCTTTCTGGGATCCTCAACCAGTGAAGCTTCTGCGGGAGTGGGGTAATATGGCAGTACTTGCTCTGACCATAAATCAGGCGGGCACTGGTCTTTAAAATATGGCAACACCACGTGCAAACATAATTAACAAAACGTGACGCTAGTTTATATTAATTGGCCTTTAATATTAATGTCTAACGAGTACAACGCTTTTTACCTGTTGATACAATTTCAAATGGAATTCACTCGTTATAGTCAAATTTATAAAAATAAATATTTACAAGATTTGATGAAATTTTTTAGTCAATTTTTTTTAACTCGACCCTTTCCACCCGTAATGTTTTTGATATAATACAAAAATAAAATTTCCACTTTTCTTTTTAAGGTAATCGCGTAGAGGAATGTAATTCACTGACCTATTTTTGCCTGGCCGGATACAGGTATTTACATCATCAATGAAAAATTCATCAACTTGATTGAATGAATTACTGCTTCGTAATTATACAATGACATCTATTCACTCAGCATCAAAGCTATTGTCAAGCAGGCAGAAATTGAACGGCCTGTTTTATTTTTCAACATTTCATTGCAATTTTTATAAAGAAATTTTACAATTTTCTCCAATATATGATAAATCATCTTGATAGGTAAATTTTTAATCACGTAGGTAAAAAATCTGTCGCTTAGGTGAATCTTGGGCTGCTGTCTAGCAAGTGATGCTTGACAACGTTGCTAGGCAACCATAGCTCGACAATGTTGCTAGGCAACCATTGCTTGACAACTGATGCTGCTGTTGCTTAGCGACTGTTGCTAGGTAACCGTTAACAGGTGACCGCACATCCCGATATAATTTTCTTTTCATTTCTATCATTGCACTATTTTCAAATTGTTTTTAAAACCCAACTAATCTGCCCTTCACACTTTTACAAAGTAAATGCGAACATATAAAATGTCTCTTTTTGAAAAATGTTAAAAAAACATATTTGTTTCTTGTTTTGATTTGTAAACCACTTTGAAGTCCATCTTTGTTTTATTTTGGTTCCAAGTTGGACCTATCTAAATAATTGAGTTGTTTGGGCTTATTTTTCTATATTTTTAAAGCCTCACTTTGTAAGCACATACTCAAGCGAGCACATGTAAGCTTGTGCCTACATGTGCTGCAATCTTGAATAATAAATTGGATTTTATAAGAGTGCATAAACATAATGTCATTTTTTACAAAAACATTGGGTCACGTATTGCACTCACTGTGTGACTTGGTTGAAATAAAATCATTATTTTATACAATAAATCTATTATACCATTTTTATCATTTTTCAAAATGGACTAACAAATGTTTTTCTGTATTTTGAAGGTATTTTTATAATTTGATACCAATATTTTGTGTTAAAAGGGCATTTTTTTTAGACATAAACACCGCTTAAATCTAAAGTAATTTGTAGACTACACAAACCTTTGCATATTCAAGTTTTGGGGACTATGCGCCAAGAAGTTGCACTGCGTGTGCAGTTTAGTTGCATTGAAAAGTTATCCTCTAAACTCCATTGAGAAAAGAGAGGTGTTGAAATCTCTCTAATGAAGCCCATCATAAACATGGAGGGAATGTCTTTGAAATGAATTTTAAATTGAGCATTTGCATTCTTCACAGCTCTCAGCTTGAGTGGTTAGGCATTCCACAATAGAGAACCAGCAATTCAAAAAGCACAATCTGAATAATTAGCCGTGTTGCACCTCGCAGAATCAGATCGACTGCTCCAAGGAAGACGGAAGTAACTCCGAAATTTGGGTTTTTGACTTATTTCCATTTCTGAAGGTAACAAATCATTATCTTCATTCCAAGATGACAGCCGTGTCTCTATCTCTTTTAAATTCGTTAATAAATTAATGTAAAAAGTGGTTTATGCATTGTACTCCATGGTATAAATAACATTCAATTGGCTTTCTTGCAAAACTATCTTTTTTGACTTCGTGCTGTCTTCCTTGGAGCAGTCGAGATGCTCAGGATTCACCCCCAGGGCGTTGTGAAGTCTCATAGTAAATATTTAGTGAAGGTTGTTTAGTTTACATTTGACTTTGTAATCATTTTTTTTACATTTTTTGAGATTCAAGGAATTGTGGCATTATATATACAATATTTTGGATTTGATTATTTTTCCATTCCTAAGAATTGTTTTTCTATATTGATAATTATATAAAAATAACTTAGAACATCTGTAATGTGTTTTATAACAAACAAACAAAACATGTTTTTCATAACAATTGTGTACAAAGGCAAACTTTCTATTAATTCTACCGGAAAGCAACAATGGATTCGGCACAAAGCTCCAATTTTGAATTTTCCCTCAGCGGGCAAACGTCACAGGTCTATGTGATTGGAAGTTAGTATTATTAGTAGCAACCAAGAAGAGAATATGAAATCATAGCTACAAGCTTTCACATCCGTCAGTAATATATTGAGGTTATGTTTTCGAGGATATGTAACCATGGTCTATCAAAGGTGTGGAAGCTCCAGCTCCATGGCAACAGTTCCTAGGAAGCAATCCTCAAATTTCAATCAACAACATTAGTTTGTTTTTTTCCTAGCTACCCAGCCTGATGACGTCGCAATTTCTTGTGTCTGTGGAATTTATGCCGACTCCATTTCTAGAGTAGTGACGACCACACCTAAACTAATATAAACAACATTTTAAAAAAACACCAATATGACAAGTTAACTCTAAAACGTAGCATCCTTTATAAAGCTCAAAGGAGTAACTTAAATATACACTTTTTTAAAGTATAAAGTAATTTTACACAATTTGACATTTATATATATACGAATTATAAACGTTTACGCTTAGAGATAACTTGCCATTTCGGATACGGAGTAAGTTTCAGGACCTTATATATATTTTATATAGTGAAATGTAATTTATAAAGTAGTAGGACTCATTTTGTGCTCTTGTCGTAAGCAATCATTTGCGTTTACGCCATTCTGTCTCAAAATTACGTGATGTTGGTTCACTGTTACGCAATCAAACATGTAACACGGCTGTAATGTAACAATTGATTAAATTTTTTGTAAATGGCTGCTCTTAAGTTTCTCAAAAAAAATTTTTTTACAAATTTAGTAAAAACCTTCATAATGTTTTATTGCAAGATCACTCGCTGTGTAAGATAGCCTGAAGAAGTTACACACAAATTTGTAACGAAGCGTAAGTCAAAGACAAAACGGTGGAACGCGTAAGACCTGGAAAAACCAATGTCCAGCATGTTATTGAATGTTTCCATTTGTAAATGAGCGAACAGGTAACATTTATGATAGGTTACTAAAAACTGACGACAAATTTTATAAACACCTAAACAAATTTGCCTACACAATGTGTAAAGGTATTGTAAAATAAGAACACATTGGCCAATATTTACGCTAAATTTTTTGTATTTAATTTTTACTCTGTTGTCATGTTATCGGAGTAACTTTGTGCACATATCTTTTACCAATGCAAATGTTACACAGAAAGCATAAATTTAAGACAAAAAATTACATTTATTCCTTTATCTTGGTGAAAAACATTAGGTTATTTTTACTTGTGATCTATTAAAATAAATAATTTTGAATTGCTATGTTTTCTTGTTAACACATTCAAAGGCAGTCCTTTAATTGTTTAAATGTATTCATTGTAAATCTATTAATTTTGATTGCGTAATATTTGGCCTTGCCCACAGCAATATATCAATGTAACTTCCTCGTTTCAAATGTATTATGCTATATTTCTTTGTAAATTTTTAATGAAACCAAATGTAAACCACTTGAAAAACATTTAAAAAATCATGGATTTGGATTTTAAGAACACAAACAGCCTTAAATATGACAATCTGCGTCAATGTATCCTAAACATCCAATGTAAAATATTAAAAATGTAAATAATGAGGCAAATACAATTTATCCTGGACTTTAAACTTGATGTTCGTTAATTTGTTAACAGCCATGGAGTTTTACTAGAAATATATAGAAGCTGAAACATTCACTAGATGCACTGATTTAGTTTCCATACATTCTTGTGTGTGAGCCCTATTTTTGAGTTCAAATGCAAAGTTTTAAACTTGTGGCGCTAAATCTAAATCTAAGTTGCAAAGATTTGTTTCATTTGAGATTCATATTAAATGCAGACACGCATAATTTCACGCTCACACATGCCGCATGTGGACCTACAATATAAAAAACCCAATCTCAAATGAACATAAGCCCTGCAACTCTTGCCGACCTTCCCTGATACAGGGGTGACATTGGCAAAGTGAACCATTTTTTACAGTATGGGGGGTCAGCCTCATACCAACCTATAAGTCAAGGAATAATAAAACGCTAATTCCAAAAAATATGATTAAACTTATGATGATATGAGGTTTAAAGTCTGCGATAGTTGTAAAACACCAAGTCCTGATTTTGAAATTTTTTTTTTTTTTGCAATGACAACAAATATATTTACAAAAGTGGTGTTTACAGGTTTGTAAGTGGACTTCATTGTTATACTTTGCTTTGATTAATCAATTTTCTATAACTGAATCGATTGAAAACTTGTAGGTGATAATTTTCTTGTACTTGTCATTATGACAGATGTGAATTTGAGTATGACTTTATGGATTCCTCGGCGAGCAATAGAAAACAAAAATACAATGAAGGTTTAGAGGCAACATATAATATTATTATTATTATTATATTGATATATATAAAAATCTAAAAACAATTGTATTACATAAAAAACATTACGTTTTTGTGTTGATGACAAATAAAACACAAAACTTAACAAAAATTAAATCATCCTTTTATTTCTCCATCCCAAAGTTTTACCATTTCAGGTTTGGATGAGTCAATGTCTCCCAACAGGACTTCTGCAGTATATGCAGGCCCGGATTAAGACCACTGGGGGCCCTGGTGCGGGGAAAGTCAGGGGGCCCCAAACCCTCTATCCCCTCCCACCAACACCTCCCCGCGCCGGCCAAAAAATGTAAACTTAATGTGAAACAAAAATAATTACCAACGACTCTTTGGGTTTGTTTTTGGGAAACCTTCGGGAAGTCTATGACGCTTGTTAAAGCGAGCTTCGTCTTATCCTTTTTGTACAAAAATGTGCTGAAATATTTTTCTGTACAATTTCATATAAGTCGCCATGGGCGTCTTTGGTCTCGAAGGCTGCTCTTGATTCGGACCCCAAAAATAATTAAAAGTAAATATCTCTTATGACTAATTTCCAAAAAGTCTGGGGCGTAGTCGTGAATGTTTTAAAAACTAACCCCTCGAACAAATTTATGTAAAAAAAATATTTGAGTATATTTTTCTAAAACGTCTCGGGGGGGCCTAGGATGCAGGGGCCCTGGTTCGGTCGCACAGCTCGAACCGCCCTTAGTTCGGGCCTGCTTATATAAAGCCTTCTTTACAATTTTTCATAAAACACAGAAGTTAAGAAGAAAATGCATGAAAAAGGTGATACGAAGGAATTGAAAGAGGTATGTCAGGATAGGAAAAAATGGAGGCAACTCTGCAGAGGCTCTGGCCACCCCTAGCGGAATGGCGAAAGAGTTACAGTTACAGACACACCTCAAAACTGTGAGAATTTTGCGTTTTCATGGCTCATTCCTTTGCCAAACTGCCCGTTTATGGAATGATCTACCAGTGTCTGTGTTGCCTTCTCAATTTAATCCGGTTTTATTCAAAACCAACATTAATCGCCACTTCCTTGCAGCGCCCCACGACAGAAGCAATACTTCAAGCAACACCTTTGCGGCACCATTTCAGGGTGACATAGACCCCCAGGCCTTTCAAGATGTGGGGAGTCTCCTGCACAGGATTCCTTAACGAAACCTTCATAATATAAGAAAAAATAAAAACAAAAATGTCAACACATAATAAAATACAATAAATTTAATGTAATGAAAACATTAATTTATAAATTCAAAATAACTTACATTATTCTGAAAACGCCACTGGAACACACTATATACTTTACGCGAGTATTAATAAATAATAATTTACAAATGTTAGCGCAAGCTCCCGGCTGCAGCTTCTATCTTGGCTTTCACATGGCACTTTATTTTATTTCAAGTAATTCATTGAAAATACTTTTAAACAAACTTAATTCTCACCACTTTGATTTAGGATGTACAATATTTTATAGCCATACGTGTTATTTTAATAGAAAAAATATTAGTATCGCATTTTTTGCAGACTTTCTCATGATGGTGCTCAGTTGAACGAAGAAGAAAACGGTGCACAGCTCAGTTTTTTTTTTAATGCAACACTTATTTTAAAAACACAAACGTGTTATATTTAAATAGTTAAAGTTACACTTTTCAACATTTCAAAAAATGTGTTGAAAAAACAAAACATTTACCCGCGAACTTTACATTTACGAAATCGAGCGCGGAAACACCGGCCACTTGCTTGGCTGACCGCCACAGACTGCTGGTAATACGATTGAGATTCTATTTAAGTACTTTCTCTTGCTCAGCGGCTTTCTCTCACTGTGATTGGTTGGGGGCGTAGCTTAGCGAGCGCGGGGTTGATATCACACATGGTGGGAGAGTTTTAATTTGTCATTCCTACACGACAGAGGGCTCGCTTACTTATTTCTCAGTTGTTTGGCAAAAGTACCATCTTTATTTCCCTGTCACCGAATCAAGTGCAAATCATCGCGGTGATAAGAACGTTTCTAAGCTAAACATATAGTGTGACTTCTTGCTGCGTTCTCCGCGAAGAGGTCACATGAGCGAGCCTATTTATTTATACAGGTAAGGGGGCTGGGGCTTACGCCAACCATTTATATAGAAGTGGATGTTTCCCAGCTCCGGGGGCAGTGCCGGCGCTAGGGTAGGGCGCGGTTGGGCGACCGCCCAGGGCGCCAGATATAATAGGGCGCCGCAGTCGCTCCTTTATATGCTTTTCGTGTGGATTTGAATGGCGGATGGGGGTGCATTAGAAATCTCGCCCAGGGCGCTGGTAGTGCTAAAACCGTCACTGCCCGGGGGGGCTGGCACGAGGTTTGAAATAAACACCGAAACGGGAAATTCTTTCTCACCTCTTCGACACCCTCGGTGCAATGCCTCGGTGGGATTTGGAGCCGAGCTCTTATGCATGGAATGCAAGCACTCTACCAACTGCGCTGCGACCGGGCATTCAATACGAAGATTAATTGATAAAATCGAGAGCCCTCTAAAAATCTAAATCTAAGTTGCAAAAATATGTAGGTATCATTTCGCACGTTTAATAATAAAGAGCAATAACTCAAAAAACAAGAATGTTGGGAAATCACGTTTGAAGTTCAGACAACCAGTAGGTACAACTTGTATGGGATGAAAAAGGCGGCTGATGTTTTATCTCGGTCATATTCGTCCAAATTGAACGGCTGTCGCATTCTACCTATTCTTCTCGCATTGTTCTTGCGTTTTATTACAAAATCTCGATTTTCCCAATTTTCGAGTTATTTCTCTTTATTATTAAGCGTGCGATTTGAGTTTCATATTAAATGCATTCCCACAAGCAGACACGCATAATTTCGCGCTCACACATGCCGAATGTGGACCTACAATATAAAAACCCAATCTCAAATAAACATAAGCCCTTCAACTCTTGCCGACCTTCCCTGAAACAGGGGTGACATTGGCAAAGTGAACCATTTTTTACAGTATGGGTGGTCAGCCTCATACCAACCTATAAGTCAAGGCATACAAGCAATTAATTACATCCAGTTATATACAAACAAACAAACCGATGACAGTACAATACATGACGATGACAGTACAATACATGTCGGTTTCTCTTTTACAAAGCCCCCAAATAGTTCAGCGATATCTATTGCTCGTGAATCATTAGCTTCAAAGATCAATACAGATCTCAGGGCTGTCAGCCGTTGGGGCACTGACAACCTTGTAGAGTTCAACGTCAAAAAGACTCAAGCATGTCTGATATCCTTAAAGAGGATTCCAAACAACTATCTCCCAACTTTCGACAATGTCTCCCTCTCTAACCATGAACACTTAAATCTTCTTGGTGTTTCTCTGTCATCAGAGTTAAAATACCATGATGCTATTGAGTCTCGCACAACTTCCGCTTTCCGGCGACTCGGCATATTATACAGAGCCCGTAGGTTTTTTACTTCAGCCCAGTTATTGACTCTGTATAAATCCCAAATCCGCCCCATTATCGAGTATGGTAGCCATCTCTGGTGTGGTATGTCCAAGAAGTTGAGTGACCAACTTGATTCTGTGCAAAGGAGGGCAGTGAGGTTGATCAATGATCCTTCTCTGACATCCGATCTGCAGCCGCTCCAGCACAGAAGAAAAGTTGGAATGCTCAGTCTTTTTTATCGATATTACCACGGAGCTTGTTCTAATGAGCTCCATTCATTAATCCCTCCCCCTCGCATTTCAGAAAGGGAAACTCGTAGTACGACTCTCATTCATCCCTTTCTGCAGTCGATCTCAAAACTATAATGAGAACTTGGCGTTTTCATGACTCATTCCTTTGCCAAACTGCCCGTTTATGGAATGGTCTACCAGTATCTGTGTTCCCTTCCCAATTTAATCCGGTTTTATTCAAAACCAACATCAATCACCACTTCCTTGCAGCGCCTCACGACAGAACCAAGAACTCAAGCAACACCTCTGCGGCACCCTTCCAGGGTGACATAGACCCCCAAGACTCTACAAAACATCTATAAAATGAAAATTGATTTTTGGCCTTAGCCGCCTCATTCCAGATCAGCCTCCATTTTTTTCGCTCCTTACATACTTCTTCCATTTCATCCAGAGTCATAACCTTTTTCATACAGGCTCTCCTTTTATTATGACTGAATATTCCATTCATTCTTTATTTCGGAAATTTGGTCCATCCATACCTTTCTCGGTCTTCTCTACCACGGCATCCTTCTATTCTTGCAACATAATATACTTTCTTCGTCAATCTTTCATCACCTCTACATGCTTGTTATCGTTTATTATGATTCCGGTCAAGACATTATGGGGCGTCCACACGCTTGCCAACCATTCACAAGTCAAGCGCACAGTGTGTCGTCTAGAACATGCTAGCTGGACAAAATTTTGTCTAATGGACTCATTTTGTCCAGCTAGCATGTTCTAGACGACACACTGTGCGCTTGACTTGTGAATGGTTGGCAAGCGTGTGGACGCCCCATTAAAAGTCAGAAAACTGTTATGCAGGGCAGTGGGAAGGAACGGAGTAAGGTGGTGGATTTTTGTGCGGTTAGAGTCCAGGGGACCACAGAAGGAAGGCATTGGACAGGCAGCGGTGGCTACAGTTGATGAAGGAGACCTAAACCCACCCCGGCTAGTAGTGCCAGTGATGATGATGACGATGATTAAATTTATATGTTTGTCTGC
Organism: Agapetus fuscipes; assembly: GCA_951799405.1. NCBI lineage: Eukaryota > Metazoa > Arthropoda > Insecta > Trichoptera > Glossosomatidae > Agapetus > Agapetus fuscipes. The sequence continues at coordinate 572,182 of OX637336.1, forward strand.
ATGTGTTGCATCTCCATACCAGCCGGGTTAGTTGTTCGTGTGTGAGTGTGCGACCTCGTGTGTGTGCATGTGTGCCGCGTGTGTGTGTGCGCCAACTGCCTCACAGCTCACATGAAAGTTTAATGATGTCGTATAAGAAGCAGAAAAGTGACGTATAGCAAAACATTTATGATAATGAAACCTGCATATATAATAAATTTAAAATTGATACACAATTTCAAATAAAGACTTTCGCTCAGCGAGCCAACGTCACAGGACTATGTGACTAATGTCCTTAGTATTCAATAACAGTGTACTAGTCTTTTCCACAGCAGCCCGGCAACTTTTTTTTTAAAACATCACTTAACTGAGACAACTTATCAAAGCTGCAATTTTTTTTAGTGTATAACATCGTGTATAATTATTTTTTACGAACTATTAAATTGGATCGACTGTCTTTTCTACTTTCCAATGGGCATTTTAATGAAATCTTCCGACGCTCCTTCTGCTCTCTTATGACATTATTTCCGCATCCTCTATATTCTATAATAATAATCTATAATCTAAGTTGCAAAGATATATTAACATTTAAAGCTCATATCAAATGCATGCCCACAAACAAACACGTGTAGTTCTCGCTTACAAATGTTGAATGTGTACATACAAATAAAATCCAAACCTCAAATGAACATAAACTCTACTTAACTAACTAACTTACCGACCTTCCCTCACACAGGGGTGGCATTGGCAAAGCGCACATTTTTTTACAATATGGGTGGTGAGCCTCATACCAACCTTTAAGTCAAGGAATACAAATAATAAATAACATTTAAGTATATAAAAACAACAAAACCTTAAAAATAAATATCTACAGTACTTACCTATACAAAAAATGTAACATAAATGAATAAGCCAACATTTCAAATCAACATTGCAGATTGTTGATTTGAAACTTCTTCCTGTCCTTTTATACTTCTTTCATTTCATCCAGAGTCATAGCATTTTTCATACAAGCCCTTTTTTTTTACTATGACTCTGGATATCCTAATTATTATAGAAAAGGCTTCATTAATGAATAACCCAATATACGTCCCTTGAATCATTCTGCTTTATACGACCGTGCTCAACTTGCATGTGAGCCGTGAGACCGGTGAGACATGATCATGTGTGTGTAGTGACTGCAGGTACAGGTTTGAGGGCAAAGAACACAATCCAGAGCTCGAAGACAGCAGCTTAAGAAAAGCAATCTTTCGTGAGTCGTTTTATACTTAGGGTTAAATTACTTGTTGAAGGCTGAAAATTTAAAGTATGAACAATTCACTTTTCAAATCTTAAACGATTCTTCCAAAAATTTTATTTACATTCCTTGACTTATAAGTTATAGGTTGGTATGAGGCTGACCACCCATACTGTAAAAAGATGGTTCACTTTGCCAATGTCACCCCTGTTTCAGGGAAGGTCGGCAAGAGTTGCAGGGATTATGTACATTTGAGATTGAGGTATTGTAAGTCCACATGCGGCATGTGTTAGCGCGAACTTATATACGATCTCAAATCATAATATATAATTATCTATGCAACTTACATTTAGATTAAGATGTCTTAAAAGTTAAAAAAAAAATGCAACCAAACTGGCCTTAGGTAATAAAAGCATTTAGAATGAGCTGCTTAGAATGTTTTTTTTTTATGAATAAGTAAATACAATGTGTTTTTAGGCTTTCATGGCCGGCTTCAGATGATGAAGCGGTAGCACTGTTTTAAAAATAATGGGTTAAGGACATTTCTTCATATATTTTTATTATATCAGGAACCTACTTGATTAAAATCTAAAATAAAACTTCATTGTACAGCATAACAAAGCTACGGCTTATTTGGTTTAAGCCATCGATCAACATAAGAGATAAAGACAGAGAATCTGAGCCAATATGTGTGTACCAAAAAAGAGTGCGCCCTAGAGCCTACTCTTAATTCAAATGAGGCCTTGTTACAGTCAGTTTCCAGGCATCTGTAATGTTTATTTCTCTTTTTGACGCATGGCTTTAATATCTTATGTCTCATTTTTTATTGTTAACATATAATTACGTTTCGTGGTACTTTTTTATTATGGAAAAAGCAAACCATATATTATATTTAATTTAAGTCGATGATTGAAGGTTTTAATCTGTGTTTCGTGTCAAATTTACTTTGCCTAAATGAAAACCGGTCAATAGCTCAGTTGGTAGAGTGCTTGCATTCCATGCCGTGAGCTCGGGTTCGAATCCTACCGAGGGTGTCAGAAATGATTTCCCGTTTCCGTGTTTATTTCACACCTCAAAATTAAATACCGGCAAGGCTTGCTCAGCCTTCACAAGGAATGAGTACCAGCCCTCTCGGGAGCTGTGAAACCCCGACTTCAACTGAAGTGGTTGGCGTAAGGCCGGCCCACTAGTAAAACTAAATAGTGCTGGAGTGAAGTTTTCCGGGATCTGTTGCCGTGGTCTGTGGGAGCTGGAGCTTCCGGACGTTTCGCCCATTTCTACGATGGGCTTCTTCAGCGTGAAGTATGATGATGATGAAGATCTTGATGAGAACTGTGATGTCAGTGTGTATGCAATGAGCTCCCACAGACCACGGCAACAGATCCCGGAAAACTTCACTCCAGCATCATCAGCCGGCCGTGTAAGCCTAAATCTCTTATTCAAAACTAAATAGATTCAACTCGCTACATGCGACACCTTTGAGGATAACGCGGCCAGAAGTTTCACTATATGTGTAGCTAAGGGGCCTTCCATAAATTACGTCATCGATTTTGGCCGATTTTTGACCCCCCCCTCCCCCTACAATCATCCTATAGTCATGTTCTAATGACCCCCCCTCCCCTTCTTGCTGTAATAATGGATGAGCTTAATAATTAATAATGTTATATTCCTTACATAATATTTTGTATATTTTGTAGAAATTAGTATTTACAAGAACGACGCCACTTTTGGTACTCGTACATCATTTGCCATCATCCGCAGACCAGACTCCCCCCCCTCCCCTTAATGCGAATGACGTAATATATGGACAGCCCCTAAGAGCCCGTTCCCACTTATCGGGTGTCGGATCCGTAGGTATATTGATCGGAGGTTCCAGTGACAGAACATTATGTAGGAGCTATTTACACTTGTCGGAAATCGATTTTGTCCGAAATGCCCTGCAACTGGAACCTCCGATGAATACACGGATCCGACACCCGACAAGCAAGTGGAAACGCGCTCTTAGTTGCGTTGCATTGTAAACCGAAACCAAATGAAACCGTTTGTAGTCCCCATCGCTGACTTTGCGCTCCATTAGTTAGTTACAGGTGGTGGCCGCTAGAGTTGCTCTCTGCCAGAAGAAATAATAATAATAATATGTAATAATCATACCTGTCCTGTCTAGCTAGTAGCTGGTGCGGTGCCGCGATACACACGACGCGAAACAAGTAAACTTGCTGGCAAGGGTCGTGTCTGCAAAACTATAAATAAATAACTCGCTAAAAACCTTTTTTAAATAATTTAAAAACCATCAGTGTGAACGCGTCTTTATAAATTTAAAAACAAGTGACAATAATATTCCAAATTCAAAAAGTGCAGCAAGTTCGAACGTTCGAGTATTTTCAAATTTGGAATCCCATCAGCTGTTTGACGTGGGTGATTGTTTGAATGGAATGTGTAGCAATGAAATGATTCAAAATCTCTTCCAAATTCAAAAGTTTTAAAAATGTGAAGTACCTACTTTGTTTTAAATGTGTTTGTGAGCCGGTGTTTGAAGTTGCGATTTACAACTTTTTTATGTACTGTACATACAACTCACATTAACGGTAATGCTACATCTTTTATATATCGTTTTCTAGTCTAACTTTATTTTGTGCAGAGAGCATTTTCGCTTAGTATGGCATACATGCAGTCTGCTTGTTTTTATTGGTATAAAGCTGGTTTCTTGGACTCGAAACATTATTCGAGCGAATTTTACAAAATATTATTATTATTTAATTCAAACCTTTTTCCATTACATATCGGCGTAAGCGCGAACTTGCATGTGCCTGCTTGTGGGCATGCATTAAATATGAGCCTTAAATGTTTCCTTGACTTAGGTATAGGTTGGTATGCGGCTGACCTCCCATGCTGTAGAAAATGGTTCACTTTGCCAATGTCACCCCTGTTTCAGGGAAGTTCGGCAAGAGTTGCAGGGTGTATGTCATTTGAGATTTGGTTTTTATGTTGTAGGTTCACATGCGGCATGCTCAAGCGCGAACTTGTACGTGTCTCCTTGTGAGAATGCATGTAATGTGAATCCCCAATGTTACATAATATCTTTGCAACGTAGATAAGATTAGAAATGTCTTGTAAAGGCAATGCGTTCTTGTGTTAGCCATTTGATTCTGCTGCTCTCCATCCCTTATGAAGGCTCAAGGCAGTGCCTTGTTGTGACAGGCATCTGTCTCTGTTGGTTGCCTTCCTCTTGAGCTGTGAATGGAAGGAGACATCCATAAGCCGCTTAAAATATGGAAGTAGGACCTTCCCAAGATTTTCCTTCAAATATGTTGCTAAGAGAGTCAGATACGTGCTATGTCTGATCAAGCGTCCTATTAGTTTAGTTTTCTAAAATCATATGTTAACATTTAAGGCTCATATTAAATGCATGCCTACAAACAAAAACGTGTAGGATCACGCATACACATTCTGCATGTGTGCATACAAATAAAAAACCTCACATGAACATATACCTAGCAACTCCTGCCGCCTTTCCCTGAAACCGGGGTGGCATTGGCAATAGTGAACCAATTTTTACAGCACGGTGGGTCAGCCTCACACCAACCTATCAGTCAAGGAGTTTTCCTTTTTATAATATGAATTATAAGCTCTCTTTCTATTTTCACATCCTGGAACAACGTTAGTAGGGAAACCATCTTCTTTTTGTGTCATGTCAGGTCCCCCCGACGTTGAAATTTACACGAGAATAGCCTCCTCGGTCCTGGGCATCTCTGAACAGTTCCTTCACAGTCCTCAGAGTCCAGGATGCTCCTCTGCCAGGAAATTCTTCGCCTCCAAACACCTCATCGACGCTCTTTTATTCCGTCCTAGTAGAAACAATGTTGGTTCAGGTGCTAATCCACATTTTAGCGCAACGTCATTGCTTGAAAAAAGAGCTAGCAAAGTTTGTAAAAATGCAGCAATCTTGCACTCACTAGTTGCATCACGTATCACGACAAATCGGTTAAAGATAACTCGTCCGCAGACAGCTCATCCATGGAACAATCGGTCACATGACAGATCGTCCACACGACTTTTCGGTCAACGACGTTTCAGTCACATGACAGATCGTCCACACGACTTTTCGGTCAACGACGTTTCAGTCATATACATTATACAATATGTCCACAGGCAGCTCACAGAAAATTTGCTCTCAAAAAACCTTTGTAATGAGGTTGGAACATTTATGAATTTTGGAACTTTTTCTCGGCGAGCAAATATCAGTCTTGAATGGCACCTTCTGCTGTCCTTAGCAACCCATAATCTATAATCTAAGTTGCAAAGATAATATGTCAACATTTTTTATTCATATTAAATGCATGCCCACAAACAGACACGTATACGTTCGCGCTTACAAATAGAAAAAATGCTGTACTTACAAATTAAAAACCTCAAATGAAAGTTAACCCTGCAACTTTTGCCGACCTTCCCTGAAACAGGGGTGACATTGGCAAAGTGAACCATTGTTTACAGTATGGGTGGTCAGCCTTAAACCAACCTATAAGTCAAGGAATGAACATAATATTTGTATGCCTTTTCCCTAGCTACCCGGCCGGGTGACGACACAATATTATCAGCCAATTCACGTGCGTACCTCATTGCTGTAGTCGTAATTAATTGTTGTTTTCTGTGGCGGAGCTGTCTGTGACTGTTTAGTCGTGGTATCGTTGCATCAAGGTCTTTTTCATTACATTGCATAATCCTGTTCTATAATGAGTGGCCGAAGCCCCAGTAGAACAATGCCGAAAGGGTCTGGGTGCCTGGGAAATACTTACAAGAGCCGCAGCCAGTATATTACATTATACGCAATGCAACTAAGCTACACATACAGTGTTCTATATGTGTAACTTCCTGCTTGCGTTATCCCCGAAGGGCATGTGACGAATCGGGACCTATTTTTTAACATGTAAGGGAGCCGGCCTCACACCAACCACTTTCAGTTGAAATGGGGGTATCCCAGCTCCCGGGGGGGGGCTGGTTCTCATTTCTTGTGAAGGCTAATATAGAATACAAGTTGCAAAGAAATATTTATTAAATAAAATTTATACTAATTCTTCCTTGACTTATAGGTTGGTATGAGGCTGACCACCCATACTGTAAAAAATTGTTCACTTTGCCAATGTCACCCCTGTTTCAGGGAATGTCGGCAAGAGTTGCAGGGCTTATGTTCATTTGAGGTTTGGATTTTATTTGTAAGTACACAATCAGCATTTGTAAGCGCGAACTACACGTGTTTGTTTGTGGGCATACATCTGAGAGCTTTGAATGAATATATCCTTGCAACTTAGATTATAGATTATAGATAGCATGCCTACAAGCAGACACGTGTAGTTTGAGCTTTTTATGCATGCTGCATGTGAACTTACTAAATGAAGTCCTGATCTCAAATGAACAAAAATCCTGTAACTCTTGTCCACCTGAAGAAGAGGTGACATTGGCATAAATGAACCAATTTATACAATCGACCCCATATCAACCTGAGTAAGTCAAGGAACAAGGATCAGCCATCAAAACGGATTCTTTAAAGGCAAATTATTATATTTTTTTATTTGAAAGTATTAAAAAATAACTTGCTTCCGAACAGAAATAACATGTCAATCCATAATAGAGATGTAGACTTTCTCAGTGCTAATAATTATTCAAATATCTGGTTTCCCATGATATCAGATATTTAAAGTCTTCTCCATCTATGCATGCATTATATTTTAATAGATAGCAATAATACCTCCCGTGGTTTAATAGATTAAACCATAGCTGGGAACAGCGCAGAGTGCGGATCAAAGAGGCTTCTGAAGAATAAATAATTAATAGAAGTTTCAACTAACGGAAAAATGACATACTTCGGTTGCAGTCTAGTGTTTATAGCCTTAAACTACCACCAGAAGTCACTTGGTTCGAATGGAAAAAACATGTTTATTCTAAATAGTAATCTCAGCTTTTATCTGATAGCGTCTTTACTTCCTCAGTTGTATTATTTTAAGTGTGATACTCACACCTTTTAAATCTGCGCCAATTTTTTCTAAGATCTATGGCGATCATTGCTATTATAAAATTGTCATTTCAACGTTGATGATGAAGTACAAAATTTATATAAGGTCTTTAATGACAGTGTGTCACTGCAAAGGCGCTTGTCCATATGATTGGACGAAGAGGTGAGTCTTGAGACGTCTTTTGATTAGTCTCTGCAAATCCAGTTCCCTCAGTGACGCGGTATTAGCATTCCAAGTCATTGAGCGGCCGCCTTGTATGCCCTGTCTCCAAAACGTTTACAAATCCTTCTATCAGGGGGTTTCCTGTGACATTCCTGATCCTATGCCTTTGATCATCATATGGATTAATGAATCAGCTTTCGTACTGATGTCTCACCTCCAGGATAAGAGCTTGCCCTTGCAAGGACGATCTAGGTGTTGCAAGATCGATCTATTGGTCTTTTTTGCAAGTGGAGATCTACTCCTATACGGCGTCCGTTGCGCCTGGTTTCCAGGCTTCTGATGCCAGTTTCTAATGGTGCATAAATTTTGAATAATTTCCACGCAACCTCATGAGGAGGCACTTCGGGAACTTTTTTGGATTTATTCCAATATATATTTCCGCTGGTAGAGTCCATATTTCAACACTGTAATTAAGACCGTATCACTAGTGTCTCAAGATGATTCTAGGTGCCATGAAACTTAATAACTGGAGGATTTGGGAGACAATTCAAGACTGCCAATTGTATGATCGATACATTTATCGCCTCCCCAAGAAGTAGGTGCCCAACCTTTCAGGGCTGGAAGTCTCATCACCACGGTAATTCTTACCTACCGAATATCGGTAATATTTTATTGAAGTCTTATCAGTTGTTCACTTGCGGCCATCTTAGATTGACAGGTCTTCATACAAATATTACCGATATTTGGTAGGTAAGAATTACCGTGGGGATGAGACTTCCACCTTATGTTTTGGTTATCACAAGCTTCTCAAGGTTATCCGAGGTGCAATGTGACCAAAGAACTGGTGAATAGGATGAGATCTACGCGGATAATATTATAGCTAACGGTGGTAGGAAAGCGGATACATTCAGTAGCTAATATCGCTTATAACTTATAATATATAGATGTACCTAAGCTCTTAAACCTGCTCGCGCATTCAGATCTTGTGAAAACCAAGCGATAAACAGCTAACGAAGCCATTAAGTTATATAAAAACTAATCAAGATAAAAAATGCCTGCTAGACCATATCCTGTATCAGTTTATCGATCTATCGACTCCAATGAATCAGATGAGATTTCCTTAAAGCCTTTATCACTGGCGACAACTGGGGTGGGTATTGACCTCCTTGATCAACTGCAGCCACCGTGGCCTGCCCAAAACCTTCCTCCTTCAGTCCCATACTCCTACAGTATCAGTACATCTGCCTGCTACCACTCCCGAGTCCCATACGAGTCCGAACCTTGCTTCAGCAACATGTGACTAGGGACCTTAGCAACCAACAATAAGTAATAGTTTGTACGGTAAAGTATGTACGGTGAAAATGAAGCATCTGAGAAGCATGACAGGAAAAACTCTGAAGGATACATAGAGTTAGGAATGAATGAGTAAAGAAAGAATGCAAGTTGAAAGAGGATGTAAAAGTTAAGGTAAGTACAAAATAATGTGATGAGATGGTTTGGGCGTGTGGAAAGAATGAATGATGATAGACTGACAAAGTACATATACAGAGGAAGTGTGAAAGGAAAAAGAGGTAAGTAAGGGGCGAGTAACCGAGAACAGAATGGAGTGATCAGATTGAGGAGATTGTTAAAGAATGGGATATACAAAGTGAGCGAAAAAGAAGAAAATGCATGAGAAAGGTGATGGGTAAAAATGAATTGAAAAAGGTATGTAAAGAAAGGAAAAAATGGAGGTAGTTCTGCAGAGGCTCTGGCCACCCTAGCGGAATGGCCACAGAGTTACAGTGTTTGCCTCTTCTCTTGCGACTCGGCTGTGTGACCTCACATTTTTCTTGCCTTTGGAATTTGTGCCGAACCATCATCAACTCTATTTCTTTACTCCGAAGTAAAGACACTTATCATTATTTTCTGTTATCTAGTTTTTTTAAACTCCAAGTAAACATAGACTTACCTTATCTCTGTTCTAGGACAGAATCGCCTGTATTGAGTTGGTCTTTTGAGTTGTAAAAAGATAAACTAGAAATCGCGATTGTTTAAAGTTAGGGCGTTGCTTGCTTTGGAAGAAAAAAATTTGCACCAAATTTTCATTATCTTTTTGTATCCCACATTTTTCTTGACACGAACCACACCTTTCATGTCATTTTTACTAGGGAAGTGCATTCCAAACAGGCAAACTAATCTAATCTTATCTAAGTTGCAAAGATATGTAACATTGGGGATTCACATTATATGCATTCTCACAAGCAGACACGTCAGTTCGCGCTTGCACACGCCGCATGTGAACCTACAACATATAAAAACCCAAATACCAAATGGAGATACACCCTGCAACTCTTACCGTCCTTCCCTGAAGCAGTGGTGAAATTGGCTAAGTGAACCATTTTTTACAGCGTGGTTGGCGTAAGGCCGGTATATACCTGCCGTATGATACCTGCCGTATTGTATCAGGATGCCTCAAGCCAACGCCCACGGGGAAGTTATATCCTCTTGCAGGCATAGCCCTACCCCACATCAGACGCAAGGTGGCTTCGAGAATCGAGAGGCAGAAGGCTCTAACGTGCACACAGCACTGCATTTACGGAAGTGGCATATCATCACAGCAGCGCCTGAAGTCGAGACACAGCTTCCTTAGTTCCGTGCAGCCCTTGTCTACGGATCCAGTGGCGGAGAGATTGCGAAAAGGAATGAGGAATGCCCTGAGAGCTTTGTGCAGCCTGCAGAGAGCCTACCTCCAGGAAAGAACCTCGAGTGGCTCGTGTGGAAATCTATGAACAGATTGAGGACGAATGTTGGAAGAGCCCGGGCCAACATGTTGACCTGGGGATTTCTGGGACGGAAGGACTCTACACTATGTGAGTGTGGAGCTCAGAAAACTATGGAGCACCTGCGGTGTTGTCCCTTCTGTCCGACAAGCTGCTCCATGGGTGATCTCTTTGCGGGAAACCAAAGAGCTGTAGACATTGCTCGTTACTGGCTGACACGAAGAAGAATAAATATCGTTAAAATCAAAACAGCTCCAAAATTAAAAAAAATAATGGCATTTGTTGGCATTACTATTAATGTGGTTTGACGATGTTTTACGATTTTTTATGTCACAAGTGCCTTTAGGACAGAAAAGGCCAAACTCTTGTCGGCTACACCAAAATCATACTTCTAAAACGCAGTTGTTTGCTTGGGCATAAACTACAAAAAAAAATCATCGTAGAGCTATGGGAGTTAGCGCATTAGAAAGAGCGGAAAATTTTAAGTAGGATAGCATTCACAACTCATTTTTGACCGAACGTCGCTTATGCCCTACTTCCTTTTAACCGTCGATATAATTAGTACCCGCATGCCTCGCAACTAATCTATGCAAGTAAGCAACAAAAGTAGTCTAGGTTTTCGACATGACAAAACTTATTCTTCTTGCAGTGCCTCGAAGATCATCCTGCCTTGTTTTTCAAATAGATTTTTGAAGAGGAATACAATTCACCAACCTATTTTGGCTGGCCAGTAAGCTTGTGTGCAGGCAATGACATCTATTCAACCTGTATCTGTAACTCTGTCGTCAATCCCCTAGGGGTGTTCATAGCCTCTGCAGAGCTGCCAGGGTCTAAGTTATTGTCGATAGGATAAGTCCGGGCTTGAACTGGCATGAATGCTGTACCGCACGATGTGCAGAGCTTACTGTTGGAAGTTAACAATGGTTAACTCTTCAAATATCCGCTGTTTGTTGAGGCAGAATGTAGGCAGTGACTGTCCGTGTAAGAGCAAGGCTAAATGACTGCCGATGCAATAGTGACTGCTATGCCAAATGACTGTTAATTGTGTAACGGGACATATCCGCACGCAGCGCATGCACTCATCAACTCCCAGCCAGCATTCCATCAATGGGTTGTCAACAACATCAACCAGGAGCATAAATATCTGCATATCATTGATATCAATAACAACCCTGCGCTTTATGGAATGCAGCTTTCAAATTAAATTGCTTAAAACAAGCCTTAAGTGTCAAAGTGGTCGATAATCTATAATTTGTGTTGCAAGGATATGCAAGTATTAACATTTAGAATTCAAAATTCAATGCATGCCCATAAGCATACACGTGTAAGCTCTCGTTTACATATGCTGCATGTGTCTAAATCTAAATCTAAGTTGCAAAGGGAATAACGAATCTCAAAAGATTCATACTAATTGCACTCCCACAAGCAGACACGTACAAGTTCGAGCTTGCGCATGCCACTTGTGAACCTACAACACAAAAACTAAATCTCAAATGGGCATACACCCTGCAACTCCTGCCGATTTTTCCTGGAACAGGGGTGATATTGGCAAAGTGAATAATTTTCTACATCATCTACATCAAATACAAATAACAATTAAAATAATATTTCAAATTGGAAAGCTTTCCATGATTCTAAAAATGCATAAGGTAGGTACCTACTCATTCTGTGTGTCATGATGATGATGATGATGAGTGGTGATCCAGTCACTGACCAGGTTGCTGTGTAAAAAGAAACAATGAGTGTGCTCGTGCCTGCCTTCTTATGTTAATACCAGAATGACTAATTTTTTGACTCATCATTCACATGACTTTATTTTTTGCCTCCCGGGTTTTCACGTTTTCATTTGTGGTTTACGTTTCATGAAGTGACTGATATTCAGAAGTCATCACCCTTATAAAGATAGCGATTTGGAAATTTAATCAGTCAGTCAAATAAATATATCCTCCCAAAGATTATACGACCGGTCCGTAGTCCAGTGGAAACACTTCGAACTCGTAAATGAAAGGTTGTTGGTTCGAATCCCAGAGGAGCACAAAATATACCATTTTTATTTTCAAAATATGATGATGATGATGATGATGAGTTGATGATTTCTTTATAGCGCCGTTTCGTGATGTAGTCACTCCAAGGGCGCTGGTGCAAACGATGCCAGAAATTTGCTTGTCTTTAGTGCATTCCGGAACTTTCCATGGTCCTCTAGCTCTCTCACATGATGTGGCAGGTGGTTCCAGGCCAGAGGGCCAGCAACTGCAAATGCACGTTCTTCAAATATTGTGTTAACTCTTCTTATAGGTTCTTTAATCCTTGATTTGGCTCCAGTCTCAGCCGAGCGCAGTGTAAGGCTTTTGATCTTCGCTGGGTTGAGAAAATTCATGAAACCTTTACCAAAGACCGGTCACTGAAAGGTCCATCCAACCTTACAGCAACTGGGTCTCGCTTGAGAATTGGCGCTTTATACAGCGACGACCAAGCTCGCAGAGGGCTCGCAGAGGTGTGATACACACGAAAGCAGCGCTTACCAAATAAATCATCTTAATATTATTCCTTTTAAGAGCTACAGTATCTAAGTTAAAAATACATGATGATCGAGAATCTTCGATGCAAATGGCACTAAGAGAATGAGTAGACAGCAAAAGCCATAAGAGGTGTAACTAGCCCGGGGCGTCTAGGGACCTTGAGGTGGCTCTGAACTTTAGTGACCCCAAGTGGATGCATGCAGGACAACATCGCCTGGATCTGGTCACTGAAATTACTGTGCCTTACCACCATACAGCTGACTGCTTTGTGCTTTCAAAATCTTTATTCTTTTCACTTTTTTTTTTGACCACTGCGCTCTGCCCTCACTGCTGTCAACAAGGTCACAGTGCCCAAAAGAGCGAACACATCAAATTTTGCAGACAGGAGCTTTGCGGTGGCCGGGCCGGTTGCCTGGAACAATTTTCCCGCCGGTGTTCGCGCGAACCAGCCTACAACCGCCTTCAGAAAGGGACTGAAGACACTGCTTATCTCCAGAAGCCATGGCGCCCTTGAGATGGTCCTGGACCATTAAATGGCGCCACAGGAAAGAAATCATCCATCATCATCATCATCATCATCAGATCTCAGAAATAAGAAACAAGGAAAATAAGAAATGTATGGACCACAGTCAAAACCGGAATACCGAGATCAAGCATCTTAATTGATTATGTTTTCAAACATTAATATAGTGTTTTGAGGCTGACCAAAAATCCTAAAAAACGGTTTACTTTTGCCAATGTCACCTCTGTTTCTGGAATAGGCGGGCTGAGTTGCAAACTCTATGTTTATTTCAACGTAGGCATGAACTTACGTACGTGTTTGTTTGTGGGCGTGAATTGAGTGTGAATCTTTGCGACTTGGATTATACACTTTTGTTTTGTAGACTGCATCTTCAACACGGAAGTTCACCATATACAACATACGTGTGCACGATAACTACTTTATCCTAGAGAGCAAGGTTATGTCTGTAAATAGACATCAACTACTCGCATTAAATGGATGTATTTTTACAAACCACAAGCTAAATATAAATAATTAATGATTCTACATTAGAATGACGGTCGTTATACATTTTTTATAGGTGGTTTTTCTAGTGGTTAACACTTCTGACTCGTAAATGGAAGGTTGAGTATTCGAATCCCGGCGGAGCACAAAAAATGTACCATTTATATTTCGCTGGGTGAAAAATTCATATACCTGTACCAATAGGTTGGTATGAAGCTGACCCCCCGTGCTGTAAAAATCGGTTCACTTTTGCTAATGCCACCCCGGTATCAGGGAAAGGCGGCATGAGTTGCAAGGTTTATGTTCATGTAAGGTTTTGTTTATTTGTATGCACGCATGCAGAATGTGTAGGCGCGAATCTACATGTGCCTGTCTGTGGGCATGGGCGAGCCTTAAATGTTAACATATCTTTGCAGCTTAGATTATAGAAAGACTGGTCACTCAAGGTCCATCCATCCTTACAGCAACTGGGTCTTGCTTATGAATTGGCGCTTTCTACAGCGACGAACAAGTTCGCATAGGGCTCTTGAGGTGTGATACACACAAAAAACTGCGCTCTCTAAATAAATCCTAATATTATTATGTTTTCAACTAAAAACGGATTTTATGAACGATGCCCTAGAAAAAAACGGGCTTAAAAAGTGGGAGCAAATCATATGTGTGACCATATTGTATGCAACGCAAACGCAACTAAGCTACACATATAGTGTAACTTCTTGTCTGCGTTATCCCCGAAGGGGTCGCATGTGGCGCTTCGGGACCTATTTATTATTACAGGTAAAGGGGCCGGCCTCACACCAACCACTTTCAGTTGAAGTGGGGGTTTCCCAGCTCCCGGGGGGGCTGGTTCTCATTTCTTGTGAAGGCTGAGTAAGCCTTTGAGATCGAACCCTTGCTATCGGCAAGGAATGCAAGCATTCTACCAATTGAGCTATCGACCTTTTTACGAGCTTGATCGCTACAAAGTGCCAATTCTCAAGCAAGACCCAGTTGCTGTAAGGCTGGATGGACCTTTGGTGATCGGTCTTTGGTAAAGGTTTTTATGAATTTTTCATCCCAGCGAAAAGCAAATTTGAAAATATAAATCGTATATTTTTTGTGCTCCGTCGGGAATCGAACCCACAACCTTCCCATTCAGAGTGCTACCACTGAACTACGGAACGGTCTTGTATGTGACCGAAAAGTCGTGTGACCGATTTGTCCATGGCCAACCTCTCTATGGACGAGTTATTTTTGACCGATTTGTCATGGCACGATTGTATTGTGAAGACACTTCATAATGGTGTGACAACATCGAAAGCGCTCGAGGAAATATATCAACTCGCGAAGAAAAACTTTGTTCCACTAGATTTCATTAATATTTTCCTGTTTCACCTCCCGATTAACCCCTTCTCTCTTGTTTTAACTTTATAAAATACGTTATAAATTGTATAAAGAAATAAATAAATATAGAAACAAAAAATATGGTTTACCTTCCTTTGCAGAAAACTAAAACAACAGTTAAATATGAAACAACATCCCGCAAGTATAAAAAAAACTTACATTAAAACTCAAGTATAACGTTTTAACAAAAAATGTATGGAGACTATAAAGCCTATTGGAGGCGCTGTTTCACTTTCCATGTTCTTTTTTTGGATACGTTTTGTACTTGATGTACAGTTAGTGCGTTTTGAATCTAATAAAAAAATGTAAGTAATTGTGTGGAATGTTTTTTAGACAATGGCGGCATTTATCATACAGAATTGATTGTTATAGGGACAAGTGTGAACCATGAGGTCTATGCCCAGGAGTGGTGGGAGAGTACTTAAGAATATTACCGTTTTAAGAGGGCTTTACACCCTAAACCTGTCGTTTTTGTTTCTTAAGAGCGCTTTAACCCTAAACCTGTCGTTTTTGTTTCTTCAGAGCGCTTTAACCCTAAACCTGTCGTTTTTGTTTCTTCAGAGCGCTTTAACCCTAAACCTGTCGTTTTTGTTTCTTCAGAGCGCTTTAACCCTAAACCTGTAATTGTGGTGGCTTATACCCGAAATTTGCCGTTTTTGTTTCTTAAGCTTTATTATCTTAGTAAAAGAGTTACAGTAATGAAAAAAACAGACCTTTGTATTCATTATTTATCTAAATTATAAAGGTTAAAAAATATACATATGGGTACCTTAAAAAGTCACCACAAAAAATATTTAAAAAAACGCGTCTTTTTACATTTTTTGTAATTTATTAATAAGCTATATTTTAATTTTTGTTTCTTTTAATTACAGAATTGTCCATTACTTAGTCTCACAAGAAGCCGATTTATAATAATGTATTGTTTTTATGGGTTAATATGAAAATCTGAAACTACTCAATTAAATTTCTTGAAAACAGTTTTTCCATATTTTCTCAAAAACTATTGAAATTATAAAAAAATCGGCTTCTTGTGTGACGAAATAATGCACAATTCTAAAATGAAAACATAATTCCAAAATACAGTACGTACATAAAAAAACTATTCTATTAAAATGTTTGTAATATTTACGTACAGACATGTTTCAGAGAGTACCGAGACAATTACAATTGTTTTGCAAATTAATTTCTGCATATTATAACATGTCATGACATGCTATTTTGATGCCCTTGCAGATATGAGTTATGATATTGTTATCGTGATCTTTTCTCCCATACTTCAACTAGACAATGTATTCCGAACTGCTTGCGGTGCTGGCTCAGAGCAAGAATATTATATGTTAGAATATCACACATGAGAGAAAAATAACCTAGATCGCTTTGACACATTGACAACCCGCTGCCTTAGTTCTTGTTTATCGTATACGCCATTGAGAAAATTTTACATGAGCAATGTTTGCATGTGTACTGGACCAATGTGTCTTATGAAAACAAGAAATTTATTTCAAAAATATTTAAAAGAACTCTCACATTATCTAGTTTTACGGTTTTTCTTAGCTCAGATTGTGTAGAATTTGATTCATAAGACAACTGCATGAAAAAGTCATATTTGACAAGATTGGCGTATACGATAAACAAGAACTGAGGGAGCGATTACCGTTGAGATTTTTACGGAACAGTAAAAAAAACAAAATAATCGTTACCTAGTTTTTGGAATGAAAAAAAAAACGGATGTTACTGACCGTGGAAAGAGAGAACGATTTTCTCGTTCAACACGAACTGTTCGTGTTTCTTCTCTGTAGAAGACACACGCCTCTTGAAGACGTCGGATATGACTCTGACGAAACGTAGAGAAAATCGTTCTTCTCTTTACACACGCTCAGTAACATCCGTTTTTTTCATTCCAAAAAATGTCTATCGACCGTAATCATAATTTAAAATCTTTAATCGTTACCTACCCTAAATTTGGAGTTTGTTTTTTATGCGTTCATGTAAATATATTATATACGATATATATAATTTACTTACACTTGCAGCAACGAAAGTTAAAATAATTGATTTTTAATTTAATAATTCATTTATTATATCAAAGATACCTTTGCTATAACCACATTTTCAACCCACGAGGTAATAATTGAGGTAATAGAATTATTAAAAAATATTTTTGGACATTTTGAAACTACATACTTTCTAAACTATTTCTAAAAATGTTTTTTGTGTATCTCAATTGAATTTTTTTTTCCACTTATAGCTTGATATGAGGCTGACCACCAATACTATAAAATATGCTTAACCGTTGTTATCCGTTATCCGTTGTTATAACGGCAAGAGTTGCAGAGCTTATGTTCATTTGAGATTGGATTTTTATATTGTAGGTCCACATGCGGTATGTGTTAGCGCGAAATTATACATGTCTGCTTGTGGGAATGCATTTAATATAAATCTTAAATGATATATATCTTTGCAGCTTAGATTAGATTAGATTAGATCCCTCTTTCAGTGAAAATCGGCATGTCCATTTGAGTTTCTATTTTGCTAGTAAACACGCAGCATGTGTAAACGTGAACTTTGACACGATTGCTTATGTGCACGCATTAAATATGAATCTAAAATATATTTTTTATGGTTTGTGCATTAGCACTGTGAAAATTCATTGTTAATTATTCCCATATAATACTTTAAAAAACAAAGTAATATATTTTTATTTGAAACACTGTTTTATTTCACTCGTTTGATTTTAGATGAATTTTAGTTTGAATCTTAAATTTTTACATATCATTGTAGCTTAGATATAGATTATCATAAAACAACAATTTGCTAAATAGTTTTGTGTCTCCTGTCGTCAATGTGTTAAGGTAAATTCCTGTCTAAGCTCCTACCCAGGTATTCTGAAGTTTAGAATCTACACAATTGTTTATAGTGGTGATGATGGTGATGATGATAATGAATGTTGGTAGCGGAATGCTAATTATACAAGGGAGTGGTGATTAAACAATCACTGCGTTTGTTATTAATTACTTCTCATTTCTTCTAGAAGTTCTCACGGAAGGGCTTCGTCCTCTACTTCTTTATTTCACATCTAGTTCCCACAGAAGTCAAGGCGGGGGCCATGGCTGTCTCTTCTTCTTCTTTTTACGAATTTGTAAATCCATTTTTTTAAAGAAAATCCTGTGCAGGAGACTCTCTAGATTTCAGAGACTCTAGGGGTCTGTGACACTTGTTGTAGTGCCGCAGAGATGTTCACGAGCTTGGTCGTCGTTACAAAGCGTCAATACTCAAGCAAGACCCAGTTACTGTAAGGCTGGATAAACTTTTAGTGACCGGTCTTTGGTAAAGGATGATGAATTTTTCATCCAGCGAATAGGATATTTGAAAATATAAATGTTATTTTTTTGTGCTTCGTCGGGATTCGAACCCACAAACTTCCATTTACGAGTCAGAAGTGTTAACCACTAGACTACGGACCGATCATTCTTGAATTTCAGTCGCAAAGATACATTTTTATGATTGAATATTTAATGCATCTCCACAGTACCAGCCCCCTCGGCAGCTGGGAACCCCCACTTCAACTGAAGTGGTTGGCGTAAGGCCGGCTCCCTTACCTGCAAAAATAATTATGTTCCTTGTGGCCACATGCGACCCCTACGGGAAAACGCGGCAAGAGGTTACATAAATGTGTAGCTTAGTATCGTTTTTCTTCAAACAGACACGTTGAACTTCGCAAATTTTGTAGTAAAAAATAACGTCAAACGTCAAATGAGCATAAACACTGCAACTTCCTGAAACAGCGATGACATTGGTAAAAGTGAATAAAAAAATACAGCCTAGGTGGTCAGCCTAAAGAAGTTAAAAAAAAAATGATTCACTCTTACCAATTCTATCCCTTTTTCTGAGAAAGACGGCAAGACTTGCAGAGTTTATGTTCATTTCAGGGTCGAGTTAAAAAAGTCTGACACCTCAAGATCCTCCTGCCAGCTTGTTCTTCGCTACAGAGCGCCAATTTAAGCAATACAATAAAACTTAAACTGATCGTTGGGAAAATCAGAACTAGCCCCGCCATTTTGTAAAACTTCATTTTTGACAGTTTAATGTGAAGTTAGCTAAATCGCTAAAATTATTTTGTCAAAGACACACATACTCGTAATAATACCCATTTGATTAAAGAGCTTGAAATAAAGTAATAGGTATACCAGCGTCCTCTTTTAGCTCTCATTTACGTTCAATTTAAGCCGTGTACATCAATACATAGACTCGATAATTTGTACTTTAAATATTTGTACTCTTTGTCTTTTGGTTAAAATATTTTGGGTGGTCATGGTATTGACCCCTTGTCTGTTGAAAACATTAAAAAAAACGTATTTGGAATGGAAATTTGCCAAAATACGTCATCAGTGTCACTGCTTATCACTGACGATAGTATTATGTAGTCCAGTGAGGGGAAACCTAGAGAACGTAACGTAACTGTGCTGCACATGTAGCGCTACATCTTACCGCGTTGTTCCTGAAGGGGTTGTATGTGGCGTGTTAAACCGATTTGTTTTTACAGGTCAGGGGGCTGGCCTTATCTCATACCCTGAGTACGAGTTGCAAAACTTGAGTAAAGTAAAGTTTACGGAAAGTCTTTTAAAGAGTGGTTTTCCCCAAAATCTGCCGTTTTTGTTTATTTGAACTTGATTTTCTTTATCACTTTAACTCTTTTGCTAAGACCATAAAGTGTAAGAAAAAGTGGGGTTTGTTCTCATTACTTGTGAAGGCTGAGTAAACCTTGCCAGTATTTTGAGCTTAAAAACACCGAAACGAAAATCATTTTTGATCTCTCGGTGGAGATCGAACCCTAGTCCGCGTCATACAGTGCTATTCTTAGACATTTTGATGCCAAACCAATGATGCCTGGTCTGGAAGTCTCATCACCACGGTCATTCTTACCTACTGAATTTTGTAATATTTGTATGAAGACAAATCAGCTGTTCACTTGCGGCCATCTTGGATTGACAGGTCTTCATATAAATGCATCATTAGTGTGTCAAGGCGTGGGCTCAACGGACGACTAAAATGTCTAAGAATAGCACCGATAGAATGTAAGCATTCCACCAACTGAGCTATCAACCGGACAATGCCAAATGTTTTTTTTGCTCCGCTAGAAATTGAACTCACAACTTTTCTTTAAAAATTCCGTATCGTTAACCACTAGACTACGTAGCGGTCCACAAGGACAAGGTTCGCAATCACTGGCGTATAGTCTACTCGCCATAGGTTGGCAGATTGCCTGCGTTTAATTTTCACTTTTAACCATCACTGCCGTATGCTGTAATCTCTTATCTATGTAGCTGCCAGTGCTGTTTAGAATGTTACAGCGAATGCTGCTGAACCCCGAGTTGCTGAACCCCGAGTATAAATTAAAGTGTACCAAATAACCGCGAACCAGTTATGAAATCACATTCTAAGTCATCAATCTAATAAATAGTGTTAATTTAAAAAAAAAATGAGGTGAAAAAAATTATGTAGTTATAAATTGTGTTAGTTTGTATGCCGATTAAAATTAGTTAACAATTCTTGTGAGGTTGATTGTCAATGAAAATATGTGCTGGTTTGTTTGTTAATTTTATATAATTCATCTCGTCGAGCAAACGTCACACTTCTGTATAACAAGAATGGTCGTAGGGTATAGGAGTACTATAGACTAACGCTACGGACTCCTTATCGGAAGGTAATGAGTTCGATTCACAGTGGAGCACAAAAAAATATGCAGCATCATTTGATTTTGAAAAACAGCCATCTCTGTGTTGAAAAATATCAATCTTTTTTTAAAACGAATTCTCGAAGATTTTACTCGTAGTATTAAGCATCGAGTAAATTCTCCTCTATCGTGTAAATTAAAAAAAAAATAAACTAAATCACTCAGTGGATATGCTGTTGATTTTTACATACATTTTTCTATTCTCACAATAGTGGGGAATTAACACGATTTTTTAAACGAGGAACACTGTTTTGTTTTCATCCATAATTTCATCTTTGTTTATGTTTATTTTTAAAATGTAATTTGTTGTGTATGTTCCTTGACTTATAGGTTGGTATGCTGCTGACCACCCATGCTGTAGAAAATGGTTCACTTTGCCAATGTCGCCCCTGTTTCAGGGAAGGACGGCAAGCGTTGCAGGGTGTATGTCCATTTGAGTTTTGTTTTTTTATATTGTAGATTCACATGCGGCAAGTGCAAGCGCAAACTTGCACGTTTCTGCTTGTGAGAATGCATATAATGTGAATTCCCAATGTTACATATTCCTTCCTTGACTGATAGGTTGGTATGCGACTGACCACCCATACTGTAAAAAATGGTTCACTTTGCCAATGTCGCCCTTGTTTCAGGGAAGGACGGCAAGCGTTGCAGGGTGTATGTCTATTTGAGTTTTGTTTTTTTATATTGTAGATTCACATGCGGCAAGTGCAAGCGCAAACTTGCACGTTTCTGCTTGTGAGAATGCATAATTATAATGTGAGTCCCCAATGTTACATATCTTTGCAACTTAGATTAGATTATTTTAACGACCAAATTTTATTTGTTTACTAAGACTGTAATCTTTATCATGATTATACCAATAAAACTATACTTATTATTAGACACAATTTCAAAGACACCGAGATTTCAAAAAACCGTAAAAGAATTGCGCCTGAGGTCAAATCCTAATGTTTTGATTGCTCAGCTTGTCTTTTATTATCTTGTGCTTTGAAAATCGTTCACACTAGGACATCGAAGAGAGGCTAGTCGGTTAGTTTAAGTGCCGTTAGGAAGGTGCTGCCATTAGCATAAAACATTTAAAAAAACAAGGCAAATGCTTAAAAACTTGTAAAATTACAAGAGTTGTACTACAGTAATCGAATACAAAGTGGTTTTTCTTTTTATCTCTTAAGATGAACGATTACAAAGTTAATGTCTCTACAATCAATAAGAAAGAAACACATTTATTAGAGTACGTAAATTTTTTAACTCTACTTATTTAAGTATATGCCATTAATTTAAAAGTAAACTCGTTGTTTTTCCATGTAAAATCTGATGATCGAAAGTAGTTACTCGGATTTTCATTAATTGATGAGGCATTCACTTTGTAACCCTAATATAAAAATAAGTTGGTGTATTGTTTCAAAATGAGTTCAGTTTGTCGATTTACTACCGGTTTTTTTAAAATAAACTTACCATCATCCACTTCTATATTTTGATCAGGTGAATCGCTTTCCAAACTTTTCGTACTGTTCTATTCACAGATAGCCAATTGATGGATCTTTTGGCACCAAAAATGAATTTTATGTACAAAAAAGCAATGATGCGTGTTTTCTTTATAGTTTTATTTGTTCTGAATATAACCCTGTGACTATCTGTGTCTGTTCCGGGCCTTAATTACTGGTCAGACTTTGCCATTAATTGCAGTAAAATGAAATCGATATAATGATTTTAATAGTCACATTCATTTTCATTGCAGATGTAAAACTGCTCCGAGAAACGATGCTGAACGAGATGAAAATGCTGCACCAGCTCGTGAGACCATGACCAACGAACGAAACGATGTTTGAAGAGAGAAAACACGACCATTCGATGCTGGAAGTCGCTGGACGTTGCAACCAATAGATGCCAATTTATCAAATCATATAACAATGCAGAATCCAAGCAGAGAGCAGACTTCTGGCAAAGCCAAAAAGGCGAACAAAAGAAGGAATTCAAGAAAAAAATCCTTGTCACCTTCGAATTCCATTGTTACAAATCAATCCATCAAAAATGAAGATCTCGATGAGGTTATCAAACCAGAATGCAAGAGATCTCTTTCAGAAGGATCTGTCAAAGCAAAACATAACAGAAAAAGCAATCTGAAGAGGACATTCTCTCATCCTTCCACTGATAATCTGTTGTCGAAAGATGATGCGAAGGTTTCGAGTGGAAAAAAAGACGCAGAAGATAATTGTGAGAAATCTGTGGATGAAAAAGTGATAGGGAAGTTAGCGGTCGACGCGGATGAATGCGATAAAAGTGGTGATCGAAATGTGAGCAGTGAAACTGTGGGTGAAGGTGCAGTGCCTAGAAATCAAAACAACAGTAAAAAGAAACATAATAAAAGTGGCAAAGTGAGTGGGATCCCATTAGCGAAAAATAGCAATAGGAATACAGCGAATGGGAGTTCTAAAAACAGTGATTCAATTGTAAACAACGAATCTTTTGATAACAAAGTTGCATTAGATAATTTAGCAAGTGCGAATAAGATCGAAACGAAAATTGATAAGAATGGAGAAACGAAAGATAAAGAAACAAATAATTTCAATAAACACGAAACGCGTGAAACTTCCGATGTTTCAAAACACAGAGATGCGATTGATTTGTTGAACGAGGAGATCCAAGCGAGATTTAAGGAAGGCATCAAGTCATTCACCGATCAGTTGACTGCTGCAGCCACCTTGAAGCCAGGATATATAAATGCTGAGCTGACCAGGATCTTCCAAGAGCAAACCAGAGAGCCAATGATCAAGTTCGCCAGACAGCACATTTCGCACGACTTTGGCAGTGAGCTGGAGAACATGTCAGGATCTGCTGTGAAGAAGGTCTCTGTGAAGCGGCGACGGAGGGTACCAGATATTGGTGAGTCTTACATCTTCGTCTTTTTCTTCTTTGTCCTTGGTATCTATAATTATTCTTAACATCGAATGTACGAAGTTCGCTCATCATGCACTTTTATGAGGTCGTTTAGTATAAAAGGTTGATTGAAGCCTGTTATTTCGATCTAACATTGTTGTATTTTTGTACAAATTGATTTGCATCCAAATAAATAAGAAGGATTTATATGCGCTGTAAAAATAGTTGATTTGTTGAACTCATTTTTTTGTCCATTTGATAGGATTAAACAGACTACATATACGTAAGTATAGGTATTTTTAAATGTTTTCTTGATCAAATCATTCATGGTAATAGATCACCACACGGAGAAGCTGTGTTGCATTCCTAAGCCACACCTGAACCTTCCCTCTCGTCTCCTTCCCTCTTGATGTTCAATAACGTGGCTTGGCTCATTTCGTGACTCATTCCTTGCCCAAATTCCCCGTTTACGAAATGATTTACCGGTATCTGTACCCCTTTTCGTACCCCAATTTGATTCCGATTTAGTCAGAACTAGCATCGATGGCCACTTTTTTTCAGTGTTTTAAACTAAGGCAAAACAAAACAAAGGACCAAGACATCAACTGTCATCTCGCAAAGCTTCTGCATCACTTCATCGACCGCACAAGTTTCATAGATCTTCGAATACTCTGATATCTGTACCCTGAGTACGAGTTTTTTTCACTTTACTCGAAGTATTGTGTTTTCGAGAAAAATGTATGTGAACTTGTAAAGCACCCCTGGCAAAAAAGGTTTCGAAACTAGTTTTGCCAGGGGTGCTTTACAAGTTCACATACATTTTTCTCGAATACACAATACTTCGAGTAAAGTGAAAAAACTCGTACTCACGGTCCTGGATAGTAAATATACTTGCAAATACTGGCATCCTGTATGATTTTCAACGGATTAGTATTGTAATAAATAACAATTTATGAAGTGTTAAATGCAGGTTATAAAATCACAACTATGTAGTCCAAACGTGTCAACTCCCACACAGACTGGTGAAATAATCCGATCACCTGCAAGGTACTAGTACTAGTACGCCAACAAATTCTTTGCCTAGATAGTGTCACAAATTACCTGTATGCAAAAGACGCTTCCATAAAAAACCTAATTGTAGATACCGCTATGATCAATCCATCTATCTACCGATAATCTAACATAGATTGCAATGATGTTTTCTCATCTAATATTCATATTGAATGCATGCACACAGGCCGACATAAGTAAGTTTGCGCTTACACATGCCGCATGAGTGCTCACTAAATAAAAACCCAAATCTCAAATGAATTTTATAAATCGTGCAACTATCGCTGTCGTTAGCTCTGAAACAGCGCTGATATTGGCAAAGCGAACCATTTTTTACACGATGATCAGTCCTGTACCAACCTTTAACAAAAATTATCCATCAGTATAAATTCGTAATGGAAGTATCCACAACTCTAAGGCCCAGTATTTTCAACGTTAGCTTATTTGCACCTAAACTAGGACCAAAAAAAAACCACCAACACGATTGAAATAAGTGCGTCCTTTTCATTCAGTATAAAGTCGCTATGCCAACGAAAATACCGGGTCTAGATCCAGGGCTAGAAGTCCCATCCCCACGGTAATATTTACCTACCGAATATCGGTAATATTTGTATGAAGACCTATCAATCCAAGATGGCCGCAAGTGAACAGCTGATTAGTCTTCATACAAATATTACCGATTTTCGGTAGGTAAGAATTACCGTGGTGATGAGACTTCCAGAAGCGTGCAGAATGCCTTGATAAAGCAACCCGATGCTGACGTCATGATATCCACACGACTTTTTTGTTCCGACTCCATTATTAGAAGTAATGTTTACCTTGTTTTACCTACTTTTACTTTAGAGGTCGCGGCTCTGGTACACTTTGGTAATTACTTACATATCGAAGGTTAAAAGGAAGTAGGGCGTAAGCGACGTTTTGGTCAATAATGAGTTATGAATGATATCCTACTTAAAATTTTCCGCTCTTTCTAATGCGCTAACTCCCATAGCTCTACGATGTTTTTTGTTGTTGTTTATGCCCAAGTAAACAACTGCGTTTTCGAAGTATGGTTTTTGTGTAACCGACAAGATTTTGGCTTTTTTTGTCCTAAAGGCGCTTGTAACATAAAATAATATTAAAACCACATTGATAGGAATGCCAATAAATGCCTTTATTTTTTAAATTTTATAGGTGTTTTGATTTTAACGATATGATAAAAGACAAAAAAGTTATGCCATTTTGTTGCAATCTCAACTTTTAAACTGCTCTCCTTTGTCGCTTATATATCGCACGCTTAATAATAAAAAGAAATAACTCTAAAATTGGGAAAATCGAGATTTTGTAATCAAACGCAAGAACAATGCGAGAAGAATAGGTAGAATGCGACAGCCGTTCAATTTAGACGAATATGACCAAGACAAAACATCGGCCGCCTTTTTCATCCCATACAAGTTGTACTGGTTGTCTGAACTTCAAACGTGATTTCCCAACATTCTTGTTTTTTGAGTTATTGCTCTTTATTATTAAACGTGCGATATATGCCCTACTTCCTTCTAACCGTCGATATCTATTTTTGGCAATCTAATTCTGTAACTAGACAGCATTCATTTCTTATCTGCGAATAGCGTGTAAGCGGCAATCAACTGTATAATATAGTAAAGTGAAAAACTTACATGTTTAATGGTCTCACAATTAATCACACAAAATATATATTTCAGTAGATAGATAGATAGATTTGTTAACACACACATTATTCTACATTACAGATTAAACCCCATACATACAAGAATTAAAAACATTCATATTATATTAAATGACATAAAAAAATTCAAGATAAGAATAAAAAACCGAAATCAGCTTAGCAGAAACGAAAGCCTCTGTCTAAGCTGATTCTCACTCAGGGGGAAGATATTGTTATGTAAATAGTCAAAGTACAAATATTTTAGGTAGGTAGATAGGTATAGGAAATAATTATGTTGGTACGCGTAGTTTTTTAAATCTCTGGATCATAAAAATATCTGCCTACTGGAAGGTGATAGAACAGTCTAGCAAAAATATGTTTTAAATAGTTCTACCTCCCCAGTATAAAAGGGCGCGAATCGTTTGCACTGGAGAAGTATACCTTCAGCCTCTAACCAATACAGTCAATAAATTAGATCAGTGAACCAAAACCAGTAAAAATAAATACAAGTGTAATGAAATAAATGAATGTGTAAAAAAATAAATCTAATTGTGAAAAATAAATAAGTAAAAAGAAGAATAGAGTTTCATTTGAAAAATTTCCGAACCCCAAAAATCGTAACAATATAAACTGGAGAGGAGATCGAAAGGCTAGTTCGGACACGGCGACTAATTTAGTCGAGTAGCGAGTAATTTAGTGGCTAAACGTGTGCATACCACAAAAAATTAGTCGAGTAGTTTAGTCAATGATTTAGTCGAGTCGATACATTTTACTCTATTTTAACGGGCGAGTAGCGCCCCGCCCACCACGAAATTACTCGCTACTCGACTAAAATAGTCGCCTTGTCCGAACTAGGCTTAAGAGATCAAATACAGAAAAAGAAGAAGACGGTGTTTGTAAATGAACGTAGAAGCTTCTGCTTAATTTTTACTTTAGGAAGTATTTAATAATGTACTTACTGTTTAATTTGCATTGTCATTAAAATAAAACAAAAGTCATCCGGATAATTGATGTAACGTGATTATCTTGCACTTTCACTGATGAACTATCGCTTTACAAACTTAGCTTGATCATAATGAAGTAAATAAATTTATATTAAGTAAGGAAACACCTACGCAATGTGTGTAGAAATCTAAGGTCATTAAAACATAATACCCATCTATAATAATCTAATAGGCTAAGATACTTATATTAACGATTATAATTCATCCTTCATGAATCTATAATCTATAATCTAAGTTGCAAAGATATATCAACTGCATGCCCAAAAACAAACACGTATAGTTCGTGTTTACAAATGCTGAATGTGTACTTACAAATAAAATCCAAACCTCAAATAAACATAAACCCTACAACTTTTGCCGACCTTCCCTGACACAGGGGTGACATTGGCAAAGTGTAGTATTTTTTACAGTATGGGTGGTCAGCCTCATACCAACCTATAAGTCAAGTTTATGCATGATCATTAGTAAACACGTAAAAGATCACGCTTACACAAGCTGCTTATTAAAAAACGGGTTTTAAAAGGCTAGAACTATCTTTAATAATAATAATAAATTGACAATATTTTTAGTGCCGTTTTGTGAATTCACTGCAAGGGCACTGCAGAGCCATAGCCCCTCCTGAACAAGCATGTCTTCAATCCTGACTTAAATGCACTTGTACTCTCCACAGCTCTCAGCTCGTGTGGTAAGGCATTCCACAGCAGAGGGCCAGCAATGCAAAAGGCACGATCTAAATAATTGGCCATGTTGCTTCTGCAGGGAACCCTGAATCTATTCACAGCAGTATTGCATGCAGACCTCAGGGTACCCCGCCTACCCTCTACTGTGTCCCCCACACATAGCTCTGAGATATACAGTGGCGCAATGTTCTGCGAGGACTTAAATACAGTTAAGCAGACCTTGTACTCCACCCTCTCCTTTATTTTCAGCCAATGAAGCTGATCCCTGAGTGAGGGTGTGATGTGCTCAGTAATTTTTAAATTACAGATCAAACGTGCCGCAGCATTAAGCACAGATTGAAGTCTGCCCAGCTGTACAAGTGGCAAGCCACTGTATATCCCGTTACAGTAATCAAGCCGGGAGAGCACAAATGCAGCAACAAGAGCCTTGGTTTCCTCCTTTCAGCCGTTTCTTCATATAAAAATACCTGCCGCCTTTCTATTAAACAGAGGTGACATTGGCAAAAGTGAAACAATCTTACATGTAAACATCCTAATACGAACATACGGCTGACTACCGATACTGTAAAATTTGGTTCACTTTGACATTGCCACCCCTATTTTAAGGAAATGAAATAAGTAAAGTTATGTTCATTTAAGTTTTCGTTTTTTTGTAACTGTAAGTAAACATGCGGCATGCGTAAGCGCAAACTTACACGTGTAACTTGCTTGCGGGCTTGCATTTAAAATATGTGCATCTTGAATGTCAAAATATCTCTGTTCTCTGAGATCAAAGATAGATTAACCCATTGAGGGCGGTATAAATTGACGTTTAGGTATTTATGTATTTATGTACACCAAGAAGCGAGTTGAAATTTAATTTAAATGATTGTTTTAGTGAAGTGGGAGTGAACCGTCATGGCGGGACCAAAAGATTGAGAAGCGTGGGAGAGATGTGACAGGAAATCCGAAACAATATGTTGAAACTGAGTCAAATAACAACAAAGGATAAAGGAATTCCGAGCCGAGAGTGCTTACAGGATATATTGGCAGATATATTTGACCGGTCCGTAGTCTAGAGGTTAACACTTCTGACTCGTAAATGGAAGGTTATGGGTTCGAATCCCGGCGGAGCCATGCTCTTCGCTGTGCTGAAAAATTCATAAAACCTTTACCGTAGACTGGTAAACTGGTCCAGCCTCACAGCAACGGGGGTTTTCTTGAGTATTGGCGCTTTGTAGCGACGATCAAGCTCGTGAACAACTCTGCGGCACTACAACAGGTGTCATAGACATATTTAAAATTCAAAATAAAATACTGGGAAGGTCTATTCAGCCTTCACAAGGAATAAAAAGTTCTCGTGGGCTACCTAGAGAACTCAAAAACCCCGACTTCATGCAAGTGGTAAGCGTATTATCGCTTCCCTTACCTTCACAAATAAATAGTTTCCACGCCCATATGCGACTCCTTCGGGGACAACACCTTCAGAAATTACGCTATATGCGCAGCTTAGTTACGACGTATAGGAGTGGAACTAAAAGCAAAAACAATCATAGATATACATACGGGGCTATTCTTGGACATTTTAGTCGACGGTTGAGCGGCCACGCTTTGACAAACTAATGATGCATTTGTAAGAAGACCTGTCAATCCAAGATGACCGCAAGTGAACAGCTGATTTGTTTGCGGATGCAAACAAATCAGAAATAATTGTATAAATATTACAAAATTCGGTAGGTAAGAATGATCGTGCTGATGAAACTTCCAGCGCAGGCACTATTAGTTTGTCAAAGCGTGGGCTCAACCGATGACTAAAATGTCTAAGAATAGCCCCGATATAGTCCCTGTCCTCCAAAATAAGAATCACTCTCACTTTCATTAAAACGTAACCTTGAAATGTATTTTGCAGTAAAAAATGACTGATTTAATGCCACAATCGTAAGTACCGGCATCAACACAAAAACTGGTCCAATTTAAGCTTTCAATGACAATAGACTGTCTCGTAATACCGATAATGGTAAGTACCAAGTACCAGTGTGGCAGCTAAACAAATACTAGTCGTTTATTAGGTAGGTATTATCAATACATACCAAGAGTCTCTGGTCTCACGATAAGATGCATTATATTGTTGCGTTTTCTGCTGGATTCTATTTTTAATTAAAATGCCCAAATTTATTTTTAAACGGGGATATTCGTAGACATTTTAGTCGTCGGTTGAGCCCACGCTTTGACAAACTAATGGTGCCTGAGCTGGAAGTTTCATCAGCACGGTTATTCGTACCTTCCGAATTTTGTAATATTTGTATGATGACAAATCAGCTGTTCAGTTGCGGCCATCTTGGATTGACAGGTCTTTATACAAATGCAACATTAGTTTGTCAAAGCGTGGGCTCAACCGACGACTAAAATGTCCAAGAATAGCCCCCAAAGAATTTATTGTTCACAATTTACAATTTATTTCACCACTTCACAGTCACTGGTTATATGTGTTACTCAGCGAAGTGCTTTCTTGCGACTTTTTTTGTCCTACCATTTTGACCTCTTATATAGTAAACCGGGGGAGGTCTTTCTCGCAATTTCTGGATTATTCCACCACCAGAACATTTACGCACACACAATCACTAGAATGTCATTCCAAGACACGAATACTTCTAGATCAGTGGTTCCCAAACTATGGTACGCGTACCACCAGTGGTACGCGACGCTTCTCAAGGTGGTACGCAAGCAGCCATGGCCATAGGAAATACATAGTTAATAATAAGATAAAACGTTTTTCAATTTCGCGCTTACAGTTAAGTACAACTGAGCCAAATATTTCCTCTTTTGTTTCGAACATGCAGCACCATTTTTCAGACTAAGACAGGCCTGTCCCGCCACGATTACAAAAATACTAATGTTGGACACCCCTGCACTAAGAGTATTGTATTTTTTTCTATAATAAATAAATAAGCATAATGTTTTCATTAACAGTTGCAGTTTTTATTACTTAACCATTTGAATGATTTTTTAAACTGTTGCACTTCAGTGGTACGCCACTGATTTATAATTTCATTAGTGGTACGCGAAATTAAAAGTTTGGGAACCACTGTTCTAGATGGTTTTGTATTACGTGCTTCAGTGTGTGTAATCACTTTGATGTATGTGTGTATAAGCGCACGTATTTCAAGTTCTCAACAATAGTAATTAAAATTTGATTTTAGAGCAGGAATTTATCACCTGCCTGCTTGGGAAAGATGGTTGTGATGACATGACAGACCAAAGGGACGCAGGACAGTGGGAACACCCAGATTAAGGTGGCTGGACGGAATGGTGGTAGGCTGTCTTGTGTAGGAGTATGGGATTGGAGGAGAAAGGTGTTGGACAGGCAACGATGGCTGTGAAGATTGTTGATCAAGGAATCTTATTTCTACCACCTTGCCACTCCGGGTTGTCGTACCAATCTATAATCTATAATATAAGTTGCAAGGATATATTCATTTAAAGTTCTCAAATGCATGCCCACAAACAAACACGTGTAGTAAGCTGAAAGTCTTCAAGAAAGAATAAAAAGAAAAAAGAAGAAGACAAGCAAAAACATGGACCACGGTCAAAACCCGGAACCAGAAAATCAAGCACGTGTAGTTTGCGCTTACAAATGCTGAATGTGTACATACAAATAAAATCCAAACCTCAACTGAGCATAAGCCCTGGAACTCTTGCCGGCCTTCCCTGAACAGGGGTGACATTGGCAAAGTGAACCATTTTTCACAGTATGGGTGGTCAGCCTCATATTAACCTATAAGTCAAGGAACCAATACATACCTATACACGATAAGAATAATATGTGTTATTTTAAAAAAACATTCCTGCGAATCACCAGTCTTTTTACGCAACGCAACCGATAACGCAAATTATCGCGTTTCCTTTAAAGAAGTCGCATGTGGTGTGTGGAACCTTTACATTTTCACAGGTAAGAGGACCGAACTTACGCCAACCATTTCACTTGAATTGAAAGTTTCCAAGCTCCTGCTGGTTCTTATTTCACGTGAAGTCTAAGTAAACCTTACCGATATTACAAGGGCGCCCGCAGAATATTTTCCCAGGGGGGGCAAGGCCACCGGGGGGTCTGGGGGGTATGACACTTTACAGTAAAAAAGTAAAAGTCAAAAATGTTTTAAAGTAATATGTATTTGCTTCAAAATGAACTTAGGTGTGACATGATCTGAATGGATGTAAAATATTATGACTTGAACAAGAATTGTACTCTTCTCTTATCCATTCCAAAAACATTGATGGTCTTTTCTATTAGCTCATCTTTTTGTTGTTTTACTGTGTTCCTATGAACAGACAGTAGACAGAGGCCGGTAAGCCGATCGTTTGACATGGTGCTCCTTATCCAAGTTTTTACTCGTCTCAGAGTACTGTAAAGAAACATAACAGTAAACATTTTAAAGATATAAACCATTTTTACTCCTATAAACGAAATTAACCATTGTAAACTAAATTTCTGCCAACTACTGGTATACTTGACTTAGTATATATTTTAAAAGACTATTATGCAGAAATGGAATAAAAAATAAATAAGTTAGACCTATAAAATCTAAGTAAATTTGCATGCAATTTAAAAAAAATTTAACTATTATTCTCACCTGAATGACCTCTCAATAGTACAAGTTGTTGGTGGTAAACACAGTGCAATCTTGAGTGCCTTAGCAACTGACGGTAAAAAGTAAACATGTTCGTGTTGCAGAACATCTATAAGGTGCATTTTCTCCAAGTCCTTATAATCAGCTGGTGTGTTTGCCCACAGGTCATACCATAGGACTGATTCGTCCTTAAAGTTGTCTAACAACTTTCCATACATTTCAGCAATTTTTACCACAGAACTTTCGTATTTTTCTTTGGGAAGGGCTTTCATGACTTTTGGATGCATGTTAAATATTTCAAAAGCAGGTTGGTTTTTTTCTGAAAACCTGTCACTCAAGGATTGCACCAAAGAGTCTAAATATGGAAGAAACACCGACACTCTAAAATAATCATTTAAGGTCTCAGATGGTTGGTTTGATCGATGTATTTGTGTTCCACCAATGACTCGTGGCTTTGTGAGAGTAACACACAGAGCTGCAGCATTTTGTTCGACGGTCAACATTATTTTGGCGAACTCTTCTACACTATTTGTTCTGTCGCTTTTAAAAATTTCAGCTAACCTTTGTATGTGTGTTGAAACTTTTAATAAGTCAACACTTGGACTTTGCAGCATTTGAGTTACGATTTCAAGTTTACTGGAGTACACAGCTATTACTTGCATACATATTAAGAATGATGTTGTTGTTACAGCACAGTGGAGTTGAAATGCTTTCTGCCTCGTGTCCTTATTTCCTTCCATAGATAAGTTTTCTAGAGCTTGAGCTATATCAACAAACTGTTCATTGAACTTTCTTATTGCTTTATACTTTTCAGTCCATCTGGTTTCACACAGTTTCTGCAGTGTCCCAATAACCGCTCTCCTCTGTCCATTTTCACGAAAAAACTTAATAACCTCTTTTACTGTTCCAACAGTATTTCTAACTTGTGGTAGCCTATTCAAATCATTGACGACTAAATTGAGCTTATGGCTAGAGCAATGGAAATACAGAGCCATAGGAAATTTTTCATTGATTCTTTTATGTACACCAGTAATATGACCAGCCATTGTACTACATCCATCATAGCCCTGTCCTACAACGTTATTTAAGTTTAAACCCCATGATGTTAATGTAGAGATGATTGCACTTGCTACATTTTCAGCACCCAAACCATCCTGTAAAGGTGTAAAACCTAGGAAATCCTCCTTGATACATTTGTCGGAGGTGTCAAAATATCTAACACCAAGGGACAATTGTTCCACCCCTGAAATATCCATTGTCTCGTCAGCCAATATGGAAAATATTTCATTTGAATTTATTTTACCAATCAGTTCATTTCTTAAAACATTTGCGCTAGTTTCAATCAACTCATTTTGAACTCGATGGGATATGTAGCTGGCATTTTTGGGCCCATGTTTCAGATGGTCTGCTAAAGTAACATCTCCAGACTCTTTTCTGAAACGCAAAAGGTCGTTAAAAACAGCATGCGTATCTTGTTTTCCTCTTAATGGTAGATCGTGTGTAGCACAAAACATTATAGACGAAACAATAGGTTTCAGTTTATTTCTGTTTGATTCAATCTGGTGAGCTAACCCTTCATCTTGCTTATTGTTGTCAATTACGTTGTTTCTTTCGCTATAATAATACTAGCATGCATGAATACTAGGGTTTGGTTATTTATGTAGTCATGTTTTTCGTTAACGTAACCTTATCCCGGCGTTTATGCGGAATTGCCGATATTTATTCATTTTGGACATTCTAAATTTTTCAAAACACTAAAACCTGACAAAAATTTATGCGCACTATCCTGATTCTCAGGGGGGGCAATGGCCCCCCCTGGCCCCTCCCTGCGGGCGCCCATGCGATATTAGATTGTGATTCCAAATATTATCTGGCTGTGTTTTAGTTTTAGTAGTAATCACGTCATTGGCATTTTTTCATCAATTGAAATTACAATCTACCAAATAAAATTTTATAGTACTACAAACTACGTCTTGTCATTTGCTCAGTGACTGTGTGTGTGTGCAATAATATTTAATATTTCAGAGTATTAAATAAATTCCAAATCGGATTATAAAACAAACAAATAACAGCTTACTCATAGAGTAGGCTTAATTTATAAACCAGATTAAAGATAGTTTAAGTAATCAAAATAAAAAGTGAGGCTAACTTTGGTTTTTGGCTCAACTCGTTTAATAAGGAATCTATAGCCTATGTACCTACGTAGGTTAAAACAATTTTTTTTTTCAACTTTCAGCACTTTCCTTGACTTAAAGGTTGGTGTGAGGCTGACCACACATACTGTAAAAAATGGTTCACTTCGCCAATGTCACCCCTGTGTCAGGGAAGGTCGGAAAAAGTTGTAGGCTTTATGTTCAGTTGAGGTTTAGATTTTATTTGTGTGTACTTGTTCAGCGTTTGTAAGCGCGAACTACACGTGTTTGTTAGTGGGCATGCATTTGATATGAGCTTTAAATGTTAATATATCTTTGCAACTTAGATTATAGAGATTTTAGATTGATTTTAGCACGTGTCCTTATCTTGGCAACTAAAAAACGCAACTAAGCTACACATATAGTGTAACTTCTTGCCGCGTTATCCCCGAAGGGGTCGCATGTGGCGAGTTGAACCTTTTTATTTTTACAGGTAAGGGGGCCGGCCTTACGCCAACCAATTCAGTTGAAGTGGAGGTTTCCCAGCTCCCGAGAGTGCTGGTACTCATTTCTTGTGAAGGCTGAGTAAACCTTGCCGGTATTTTATTTTGGGGTTTGAAAGAAACACCGAAACGGGAAATCATTTCTGACACCGTCGGTGGGATTCGAACCCGAGCTTTCGGCATGGAATGCAAGCACTCTACCACCTGAGCTATCGACCGGACTTGGCTTGCCCCGTTTCTTCATTATATGCATATTTTGTTCCGCGGCACATGCGTTACAATGGGAAGCCACTCAATCACGCCATCTACTTCTATAATATTTTATCATACATTTAGTTTTAAGTCTCAATTTCCATGTTCTATATTTTTTTACCAAATGTTGCCCACCATTGCCTACCTCTTGCCTGTATGGGATGCACGCTCCTGGTTGCACGATAGTGGTTTGTATTGACAGCATCTAATTTATGAATGTAGCCTATAATTCATTCCCCTCCCACACAGTCGGCACAAATTAAACTAACAATTATTATCCACGCAGAATATTGTTTCATGTACGTGGGAAAATACATAACATTGAAACGTATTTTTTTTAATAATAAATTTGTGAAGAGGAATGCAATTCACAAAACTATTTTTGCCTGGCGAGAAATAGATGCTCACATTCTAATTGAATAATTCATATGTTGATATTTTAATTAATCTATTATGCGTGACTGCTTGTGGAAATGCATTTGATATGAATCTTAAATGAAACATATATTTGCAACTTAGATTTAGATTAGTATCTATAATATAAGTTGTAAAGGTGTGTTTACATTTAATATTCATATAACATGCATGCCCACAAGCAGACACGTTTAAGTTAGCACTTACAAATGCTGCACTTATAAGGTCGCTGTGCTAAAGTTAAAAATAGCGGGGCCAAGTCTTGCAACACCCAATCGTTGAGTTTTCTTTCTATCCTAAATCTTTTATGCTAATACTTTTTTATTTACTAAGAAATAATTAAACTATACAGGCATCTAGTTTCATATTAGCCATGTGTTATTTGCTAACTGTATTCTCCTTTTAATTCGTGTGAGATCAATGCAGTGTACAGTAAGCAGAATATCGTGAAACATGATCATCATTTCAGCACAAAATAAGCACAATTTGATAGTTATAGTCTGTAATTTAAAACTTGATCGCTATTCCACTAAGGCTAGCCAAAACCTCTGCATACTTCCCTCCAATTCGTCCTTGATTTGCATACCTTTCTTACTTTATTCATATCATCATCATGACCGGTCCAGGACCGGTCCGTAGCTCAGTGGTAACATTGCGGACTTTGAATGGGAAGAAGGTTGTGGGTTCGATTCCCGGCGGAGCACAAAAAATATACCGTTTATATTTTCAAATTTGCTCTTCGCCGGGCTGAAAAATTCATAAAACCTTTACCAATGACCGGTCACCAAAGGTCCATCCAGCCTTACAGTAACTGGGTATTACTTGAGAATTGGCGCTCTGTAGCGACGACGACCAAGCTCGTAAAAAGGTCGATAGCTCAATTGGTAGAATGCTTGTATTCCATGCCGAGAGCAAGGGTTCGATCTCAAAGGCTTACTCAGCCTTCACAATAAATGAGAACCAGCCCCCCCGGGAGCTGGGAAACCCCCACTTCAACTGAAAGTGGTTGGTGTGAGGCCGGCCCCCTTACCTGTAAATATAAATAGGTCCCGAAGCGCCACATGCGATCCCTTCGGGGATAACGCAGGCAAGAAGTTACACTATATGTGTAGCTTAGTTGCGTTGCGTATCATCATCATCATTGGCACGACAATCCGGGGTGGGTCTTGGCCTCCCTCAGCAACCGCTGCCAGCGCTGTCTATCCAACGTCTTCCTCCTCCAGTCCCACATTCCCACTGCACGGCAATCCGCCACCACTCCATCCAGTCATCTTGAACGTGGTCTTCCCACTGTCCGGCGTCCCTCCGGGTCCGTCTTCACAATCGTCTCCTCCAGGCTCCGATGGTCCATTCGCTGAATGTGCCCCAGCCAATGCAGTCTGTTGACCTTTATTGAGCGGACCACAGCAGCGTCCTGGTACAGCTTATACAATTCGGAGTTATATCTTCTTCGCCATATGTTTCCGTCCTTTATTGGACCATAAATACGTCGAAGTATTTTCCTTTCGAAGACGTTGAGAGAGCATTGGTCACGCTTGGTCAGTGTCCAGGTTTCGGAGGCAT
Organism: Agapetus fuscipes; assembly: GCA_951799405.1. NCBI lineage: Eukaryota > Metazoa > Arthropoda > Insecta > Trichoptera > Glossosomatidae > Agapetus > Agapetus fuscipes. The sequence continues at coordinate 609,714 of OX637336.1, forward strand.
ATGGGAGGACTGGTTTTATTAGGACAATTATATTAATTTTCGGATATTTAACGAACCGTTCGGTGAGAACTTACATTATTCTCTACGTTTCGTCAGCGACGTAGCCGACGTCTTCAGAACATCCTATCTGTACGGCGACTGAGGATGAACTGAATTTGAATAACACTTTGTCACAAATCACTGACTATATCCGAACATATAAATATCCGAAAATCCTTTATTATATTGCCCTTCGTCGTCGTCTTTCGTCGTCGAGTTTCGATTTTCAAAACCAATGCCATCACAGCAGATGAAACACATTCATGACCTATGGCAAATTAATTTTTGTATATATGCTGCAATGCTGCGAGCTTTCGCGTGTGTGTTTACAAATGTATGAAAACTTTTAGCAATTCATCTGTTTGTTCATACTGAAAATGCATGGAACAATATTGACATCTAGCGGCAAAACGTGAAAGTTTTTTTTACATTTTCTTTTATTTCATGCAAATTAAAAAAAAAAAAAGCCAAATTAAAATGGATTTCAATCTGTAATCTAAGTTGCAAACATATATAACATTTGAGATTCATATTACATGCATTCTTACAAGCAGACATGTATAAGTTCGCGCTTACATATGCTGCATGTGTACTTACAACATAACAACCCATTCCAAATGAACATAAGCCCTGCAACTATTGCCAACCTTCCCTGAAACAAAGGTGAAATTTGCAAAGTAAACCATTTTTTTAAGTATGGGTGGTCAGCCTCATACCAACCTATAAGTCAACGAAATTATTTTGTGTATTTCTTTACATAATCTAAGTTGCAAAGATACATACCATTTGAGATTCATATTAAATGCATTCCCACAAGCAGACAGGTAAAAGTTCGCGCTTACAAATGCCCCATGTGGACTTACAACAAAAAACCTAATCTCAAATGAACATAAGCCCTGCAACTCTTGCCGACTTTTCCTCAAACAGAGATAAAATTTAGTCTAAGAGCTAGACGTATGAAACCTTACCTCATCGACTACCAGGCAGAGACATGGTCAGGCTGGTAGTTTGCATCGAGTACATGATTTTTTCACAGATCTGCCGTTTCCTATCCTGGAGCGTTTTGGATGCGGCCTCTTCAAAGAGGCCCAAAAAATGGTGCAAACTACCTCATCGACTACCAGGCAGAGACTAGTAAAAACTAATGCTCCATATAAATTACCTGCTTTTTGCATAAAAGAAAATATTCCAAACCTGGAGCGTTTTGAATGCGGCCATTTTTTTGTAAATTATAAAAAACGATCTTTTGAAGTTAGTTGTATGAGCCATGGAAATAAAGTAAAAAAATATGATATTACATACATTACTTGTAATAAGAGGATAAACATACTACAAATTTGTATTTCCAACCCTTCTTGTTCAGGAGAAAAAGGGGTAAAATGTTATTTTTACAATATATTTTATAACTCAAAAACAAAATAAAAAATATGATATTTTTGTACGTCAAATATAAGAACATAATTTTTTATACGATAATGATCTTTTACATATTCTTGCTATCTGCTGTAGTTTCAGAGCATTTTCTAAAAAACTTTACGGCAGTTCCCGTTTTTGGTTCAAAATTCGGTTTGAACGCCTTAGTATTTTATTTTAAAAATTTATAAAAAATACCATCATCTAGAAGATTAAATTTCCTTTAAAATTGTATGAATATTTACTCTTTTTTTGTGAAAGGATTGTATGTTATAGCGGTTTAACTTTTGTAACGTATTTTGATGGTTGTATATAAGTACTTACCTATCTAGCACGAGTATCTGCGTAATATTATGATGATTTTATATTATCATCATAATATCACGCAAAATATGTTACCACAAGATTAACCGCTATTCTGTTCAAACCTTTCACGATAAAATAGTTTATATCCATACAGTTTTACAGGCAATTTAATCTTCTAGGGGATGGTGTTTTTTATATATTTTTACAATCAAACACTAAGGCGTTCAAACCGGATTTTGACCAAAAAACGGGAAACGCTGTACCGGTTTTTGGGAAAATATTTCACTTCAAAGTTTATTTTCTCTGAAACTATAGCAGATAGCAAGAATATGTAAGAGGTCATTATTGTATAAAAATTTATGTTTCTATATTTTACGTACAAAAATATCACAATTTCTATTTATTTTTTTGAGTTATAAAATATATTGTAAAAAATAACATTTTACCCCTTTTTCTCCTGAACAAGAAGGGTTGGAAATACAAATTTGTAGTATGTTTATCCTCTTATTACAAGTGTTGTATGTAGTATAATATTTTTTTACTTTATCTCCATGGCTCATACAACTAACTTCAAAAGATCGTTTTTTATAATTTACAAAAAAATGGCCGCATTCAAAACGCTCCAGGTTTGGAACATTAATTTTTGTGCTAAAAGCAGGTAATTAATGTGGAGCATCCCCTCTTACTAGTCTCTGCCTGGTAGAAATGAGGTAAGGTTTCGTGCGGCCGGCTCTTACACTAATTGCTTACAGTATGGGTGGTCAGCCACATACTAACCTTTTAGTCAAGGAAATTATTTTGTTTAGTTCTATAATCTAAGTTGCAAAGATACATACCATTTGAGATTCATATTAAATGCATTCCCTCAAGCACACACTTATAAGTTCGCGCTTACACATGCTGCATGTGTCCTTACAACATAAAAACACAATCTCTAATGAACATAAGCTCTGCAACTCTTGCCCATCTTCCCTCAAACAGGGGTGACGTTGGCAAAGTGAACCATTTTTACAGTATGGGTGGTCAGCCTCATACCAACCTATAAGACAAGGAAATTATTTTGATTTCTATTCTTTATAATCTGTAATCTAAGTTGCAAAGCTATATTACATAGTTATATAACAGTGACAAAACGATACATGACCAAATAACAAAGTAACAAAACAGCACAGTGACAAAAAAAGCACGGGGACAAATAAACAGTGAAAAAACAGGAAGGTGACAAAATAGCACAGTGACATAACAGCACAGTGACAAAACAGCACGGTGATAAAACAGCACAGTGATCTAACAGCACAGTGTCAAAACGGCACATTGACAAAAAAGCACGGTGACAAAACAGCACAGTGACATAACAGCACAGTGACAAAACAGCACGGTGACAAAACAGCACAGTGATATAACAGCACAGTGACAAAACGGCATATTGACAAAAAAGCACGGTGACAAAACAGCACAGTGACATAACAGCACAGTGACAAATCAGCACAGTGAAAAAAAATGTCGGTGACAAAACAACACAGTGATAAATCAGCACAGTGACCAAACTACACGGTGACAAAACACCACAGTAACAAAACAGCACAGTGACAAAGCAGCACGTTGACAAAACAGCATAGTGACAAAACAACACGGAGACAAAAAAGCACAGTGAAAGAACAGCACAGTGACACAACAAAACGGTGACAAAACAACACGGTAACAAAACAGCACAGTGACAAAACAGCACAGTGACAAAACAGCACAGTGACAAATCAGCACAGTGTCAAAACAGCACAGTGATAGAACAGCACTTTAACCAAAAATCACAGTGACATAACACAAGTACACTAGCAGACTCGTAAAAGTTCACGCTTACACATGCTGCATGTGGACTTACAACATAAACACCCAACTCAAATGAACATAAGTGCAACTCTTTTTGCACTTATGTTCATTTGAGTAAAAAAAATTAATATTTGCATACACTATCGATGTATTTATTATATTAAGGTATAACCGTTTACAGTGCGGGATATTCCCAGTATTTTTTTGAAATGGCGGATTTTCATAAATTTATTTTATCAAAGCCTAACAAATCTAAGTAAATGTTCTTTTACAAAAACTGCGTGTTTTTATTTTACACGTTTTTTAATACTACGAAGTTTAACGCGAGGAAACTATGTGCAATATAAACATTTCACAAATGTTAAGGGGTTGGGCTGCGTAGCAGCCAGGGGCAACGCCCCTAGTTAATATAATTGTCAAAATGTCAAACGACCGTAATTCTAACTTAAACCTAACTGGTTTTATTAGGGTTTTGTACAGAGTGGTTTTACATTTCCGTGACAGTAGCCTCTTGTTTTATGTGGCCGAAGTAGGAGCGATTAGCTGACAGTATTATTTTTATTTTTTTATTCATATACATCACCCTTATCATAAATTTACTTATGTACACTTACTTAGTACTTACTTACTTAGTCAGCCACTTCTTGTCCACTGCTGGACATAGGCCTCCCCCATATTTCTCCAGGCTTCTCTGTCCTGGGCTCTCTGTGCATCCAGAATCTTAATATGGGTAAATTTCATCATAAATTTACCTCTTTTAAATGCTCTCCCATTCTTTCCATTTACCATACTTTTATTGGAATACAAGCAAAAAAGGGAATGCTATTTCTCTGTCCAATCGGCCAGGCGACGTTACAATTTTAATTTTTGTCACATAATATACTTTCATACTGCCCTATCGAGTAAACGATGCATTTTTTTCTTCGTTTTTAGGGCGTCGACTGAATAAAATTAAATTCATTACTTTATTTGCTTTAAATATCAACAAGTAATAATTTTTTTTTATTATAATAATCAGAAGTTATTGATTATGTGAGACAGTGTCGAAATATCCACCAGGGGCGATTTTCGTATCGAAATGTGAGTAGTTGTATGAGTAACCATTCACCGTGTATAATATGGAATCATACTCACGACGAATGCGTTATTTAGATGTAAGGAAATGAAAAAGTAAAAGTACAAAGTGCGCAATATGACTTGGGGCAGTGGTCGACAAACTTTTCCGCCAGTCAGACAAAAAAGTGCATTAAGCGATTGAAAAAAATTTGTACCTAAGCAAACTAATTTTCTGAATCTTGTCATTCAGGTACTACGAGTACCTATATCGATGAATTTAGTGAACTTTTACTAAAACTTCATGAAATTACGGGTTCTATGAAGAGTTTCGAATGATTACTATAGGAAGCAACTGCCATACGCCAACTCCTTGACTTATGATATCTGTGGACTAGAAATTACTTTTACGAAAGTATACATTATATATCTGTTTTAACTTACTTACGAAAATGCTCATTAGTAAGAGAGAAAACAAAGAACTTCACAGTTGCATTTCCGTGTGTACAAAAAAACTCGAGCGAATGTAAAAATGTTTCTAGAAAGGTGGCAGCATTGCCGCGTGTGTACCTACTATGCCCGGAGCAGTCCGAACATAGACGTATGCAGTATAAATCTTGTGATCATGTCTTTATTCCCCAGGTATTTCGGAACCTCACTAAGGGGCCAACATGCCGCAGTTTGCCGACCACTGACTTGGGCTCACGAATTATCAAGAAATCAACCATTACTCGTTACTTTGCTCTGTCAAAATCTTAATGTAATGGCCGCCATTTGCAATTACAAGATGCAGGGCTACCAACACTCACAAAATAAAATCAATGATACCAACCATATACTACAATGTACTCCGTACAAATTCCAAAATGTAAAAAAAGTGGTATCACACGACTGAATGGCAAGGGAAATGAAAACTATTATTTTGATTGCTATCGGTTGCTAAGGATTCTAGTCACATAGGTCTGTGACGCTTGCTCGTTGAGAACAAATTTAATATAATTTAAAATTTTGTGCCGAGAAAAAATGTCTGCACTTGGCCAGATTGCTAGGCATTTCTGATTGTTTTTTAAGGACCTAAGTAATACTAGTAGTTCTGCCTCTAGTCAAATATTTTATTTTGTATGAATGACTGCACCACGACGGTGGTGAAAACATTCGTAATGTCCTTGGCAACCAATCCCAAGTACCTACCCGGCCAAGTGATGAAATATTTTTCGCCCGATTGAAATGTGTTGAGTCTCCTCTTCTTTTTGAGAGCCACCTTTGTGAGATGCTGATGAAACTTGCAAACATGTTTCTGAAATTATTTTTACGAATCATACATTTTAATGGCTGGTTTTTAATAGGCGTCCATCAATGTTGGCAAAATATACTGGATTTTTTATTACACTAACTCATGAGTAATTTAATTGCATTTACAAATCTTAAAAATTTTGAAAGGAAGAAGAATGAATACATAATAATTTTGGTAGATGAGAATGGAAGGGTAGGTATGCAAAGAGATGAATGTGTGAAAATTGTTAGTCCTGGTGGACGAGGTGTAGTCAATGATAATGGGCGGTATTTCCATTCCATTTATTCCTATTTTTTAATTTTCTTTAAAATCGTCATTTTCTTTTAAATACGTCCGATACTTTCACAAATTTGATCATACCATTATTTTCTCAGTCTTCCCCTTCCCTCTTAAATTTCCTCTGTAGATACTCTTAGTCGAACATCCATCATCCATTCTTTCAAATACCCAAACCGGACGATTTTTAAAAATTTACCGTGGTCTTCCTGATCCTATACCATTGACTATCCTGTAAATGGCTTTCTGGAAAGGCAGCCATCTCTGGATCATACCACATTTAGTTGCGAAGATACAGGTCTTTACTTTTAGAAAATTCAAGACCCAAACTCAGGCCCGCCGCACAGAGTCAGGATGAGATAGGAGTCACAGGACTTACGACCTGTCTCTGGTTGGTTAAGGATCCGAAAGGATAAAGTTATAATAAGTTAATATAAGTCATGACAAACGTTCCCAATTCCTTCCAACTCATACTTCCTTCCAATATGTAAAGTTAAGACCTGACTCGGCGAGAACATGGATTGCTTAGCTATATCACAAAATCTGCCTTCGGAGACTGTTTCGCGCCTTCAGATCTGAGGCCGCCTAGAGTATGCAATACCGATAAATCAATACAGTAAAATTTGTATAGAACACATTTGACTGTTTGATCAGTTGTTCACGTGCTTGTGATTTGGAGAGCTTAGTTGTCATTTAAGATCTACTGATACTGTCCAGACCCCTGGCCAGTTATTTTTTTTTTTTTTTTTTTTTTTTTTTTTTTTTTTTTTATTTATTACAGAAAACAACAGCACATACACATGAAACAAGTAAAGATTTATAATAAATACATATAAGGCCAATAATAGTTTTCTTAAATAAAAATAATTACAATAAAAGCTTGTCTACAGCAAATGTAACAGCAAACGAAAAGAACAAAAGAAAAATAATATGAATGCGGAGGTTTTTATCAGAGAAGATTTGGGAAAATAGGATAGAAAGGACAATGGAAGGGGAAGAGGATGCCATTCAATCAGTTTTGCATTTTCTCAAGTAGTACATCCGCACCCCTTGAAGAAATGCGTTTTTGGACAAACAAAAAATGTCCAGGTGATTAAAATTTGAGTTATAACAAAACATAGCTCTCGTTAAAGTCGAGTTCCTGGCATAATTTGTAGTGTGCGCTCCCGTATAAAAAAGTGAATTTAACCTAGTGCGCCTTGTAGGTACACGCAAAGTGAGCCCCTCACAAAGAACGGTGGAGTCAATATGGCCGTGTACTATATCGTACAGAAAAGCCATATCTAATAGCGTTCGACGGGCTTCTAGGGACATAAAACCGTGATGACGGCAAGCATCATGATAATTATTAAAAGTTAAATGTTCCCTGTAATTTAGATGCTTTAGAAATTTCTTTTGTATAGCTTCTATTTGTTCCTTATAAACACTGTACTGTGGATTCCAAATAGGTGAAGCGAATTCAAGCCTACTGCGAACATACGCGCAATAGGCCATCTTAACGGCATTAGAACCCCTGAAGGGCTCACAGGTCCTTAAAATAAATCCCAGCATTTTGTAAGATTTAACGGTGGTAGAGGAAATATGGGCATCAAAAATTAATTTAGCATCCATAAAAACACCAAGGTCCCTCACCCCAGTCACAGTGTCAAGGTATTCACCCTTGAGTTGATAATTAAACTTTAAGGGGTTTGTCTTGCGGGTAAGAGATATCTTATGGCACTTAGATACATTAAGATCTAATTTGTTTTTAATACAATAATGTGTAAGGTTGTCCAAATTATCCTGCAGCTTCATGCAGTCCTGAATGCTATTAATTCTATTATTGCTGGCTAGCTGCTTATATCAACAACTTTTTAGTTATGAGGAGATTAGAAGGAGAAAAATGAGGAATTTAAGATAATAATAGAAGAAGGGCGCTGAGGAATTGTGGTCTCTGAGAAAGAGTAGAAGATGCAATAGCTTGCAGAGGCAGAATCCCTATTTCTGAACAGATCTGACTTATAACTTCTTAGATCTTTCCTTGACTTATAGGTTGGTATAAGGCTGACCACCATACTGTAAAAATTTGGTTCACCTTGCCAATGTCACCCCTGTTTCAGGGAAGGTCGGCAAGAGTTGCAGGGCTTATTTTCATTTGTGATTGGGTTTTATATTGTAGGTTCACATGCGGCATGTTTAAGCGCAAACTTAAATGTGTCTGCTTGTGGAAATACATTTAATATTAATCTTAAATGTAATACATCTTTGCAACTTGGATTATAGATCCACACTTATGGTGTATTAATTATTGATTTAAATGCAGAATGTATTCATATATTTGTTTGGCCACCCAAATGTTAATGAAATGCTGAACATTCATTTGCATCATACTTAAATGTTTTAAAAACAATAGTCATTGTCTTTTGAGGAATTACATGTGTTTATTTAATATGATCCACGCCTAGATCTTGACACATATTTTTAATTAATTACTAAATGCCATTTTGAAGCATTAATCTTTATGAAAGATATACTCATAGATGGTGTATGCAATTTTTTTCAGTAGCAATGTATATATATATATATTTTTTTAAGAAAGCCTGTGCGGGAGACTCCCTAGATTCAAGAGACTCTAAGGGTCTATGACACTTGTTATAGTGCCGCAGAGGTGTTGGTGATGAGGCAGTTGTCCATGTCCGGTTGCAGGGCCGTTAGCTGCGCAGTGCTGTGGTGTGTGTTGCGTTGCTTTGTTTTGAGACACTGAGAGGAAATGGTGATTGATATTGGATTTGAAAAGGGCAAGGTTAAATTGGGATGGAAACACAGATACCGGTAACTCATTCCATAAGCGGGCAGTTTGGCAGAGGAATGAGTCGTGAAAACACCAAGTTCTCATAGTTTTGATATCGACTGCAAATGGTTGAATGTGAGCCGTTCTACGAGTTGCCCTTGTTGTGACGAGAGGAGGGGGTATAAGTGAGGATAATTCATCGGAGCAGACCATGCCATACGCCAGGGAAAAAAAATAAGAACGCCATAGAAAGAGACATAAGATAACGGTTATTTTTGTTTGACAGTCCACGTTGACGGTTGCCTGGAAACTGATAGTAAATGAGAACCTGTTTTCGAGGAAGTAGATCCTCATCTCTTGTGAAGATTGAGAACGTTGCCGGTTCTATGATTTTAGGGTCTGAAATAAACAACAGAACGGAAAATTATTTCTGACTCTCTTCGTGGGAATCAAATCCTAGTCCTCTGGCTCTAAATGCAAGCGTTGAACCAATTGAACCATCCTTCAGACTTGTTACAATATTATAAGATCAAATAATAAAACAAGATTAGTTTTGAACTTATAAATTTAACAATTTACTTAATGTTTAATAAATATTTTTTTACAAATTATATAAAATCAGGCACTAAGTAATAATTAAATATTCACAACTAAATATTGCCTTTTTCACAATGAAAGATATATAATCTATAATCTATAATCTAAGTTGCAAAGATATATTCATTTAAAGCTCTCAGATGTATGCCCACAAACCAACAAGTGTAGTTCGCGCTTACAAATGCTGAATGTGTACTTACAAATAAAATCCAAACCTCAAATGAACATAAGCCCCACAACTTTTGCCGACCTTCCCTGAAACAGGGGTGATAGATAATTAAAATATAAACTAAAGTTACCTGTATCCTGTACCCTTAGTACGAGTTGCAAAACTTGAGTTTACGGAAAGTATTAAAGAGTGATTTTCCCTAAAATCTGCCGTTTTTGTTTCTTACACTTTATGGTCTTAGCAAAAGAGTTACAGTGATGAAAAAAATCAAGTTCAAACAAACAAAAGCGGCAGATTTTGGGGAAAACCACTCTTTAATACTTTCCATAAAATTAACTCTACTCAAGTTTTGCAACTCGCAATAATTGAACAATTTTATATAGCGCCGTTTACTGGCACTATCCACCCCAAGGGCGCTCAAATTATATATGTAGCATTGCAAAAACTTCCTACGATTGCGTAAATTGAAAACAATGTTCAAAAACTAAATCCCTCCCTGGGGGTGCTGTCGTATATGCCATACATTTTCCATTTACGGGAGGGAAGCTTAATACTTGGTGTACTGAAATTATTATGATTGTAATATTTTGTAAATTACACACACAAACGGGGCTATTCTTAGACATTTTAGTCGTCGGTTGAGCCGACGCTTTGACAAACTAATGATGCCTGGCCTGAAAGTCTCATCACCACAGTCATTCTTACCTACCGAACATCAGTAATATTTGTATGAAGTATATCACTTGCGGCCATCTTGGATTGACAGGTCTTGATAGAAATGCATCATTAGTTTGTCAAAGCGTGGGTTCAACGGGCGACTAAAATGTCTAAGAATAGCCCTGAAAGTGATTAAGGAAATAGATTTCTTGATCTAGTGAAGACAAACAAGGTGGGAACTCATAAACAGTACGGAATACAAATTAACTGATGGAATTATATATGTCCACCATGTTGAATCTTACTTAAGAATGAACCCTTACTGTATGTAACCAATAACAAAATAATCATTTGCCTTTTCCCTAGCAACCCAGCACTGTGACGTAACAACTCTGTCTTTTATCAATTCATGAGGGGACCTCATTGCGGCGCCCTAGATTTACTTTCTAATCTAATCTAATCTAAGTTGCAAAGATATGTTACATTGGAGATTCACATTACATGCATTTTCACCAGCAGACACGTACAAGTTCGCACTTGCACATGCCGCATGTGAACCTACAACATAAAAAAATCTCAAATGGACATACACCCTGCAACTCTTGCCGTCCTTCCCTGAAAAAGGGGTGCCATTGGCAAAGTAAAACATTGTCTACAGGCTACAGCATGGGTGGTCAGCCACATACCAACCTATAAGTCAAGGATTATGAAATGGAATATTTATAATTATAAGCTCCTTGACTGATAGGTTGGTACGAGGCTGACCACCCGTGCTGTAAAAATCGGTTCACTTTTGCCAATGCCCCCCCGGTTCAGGGAACGGCGGCAGGAGTTGCAAGGTTTATGTCCATGTGAGGTTTTCTTTATTTGTATGCAAACATGCAGAATGTGTAGGCGCGAACCTACATGTGCCTGTCTGTAGGCATGCATTTCATTATGAGCCTTAAATGTTAACATATCCTTGCAGCTTAGATTATAGATAGATCACAATATTTATATTACCGTTTCTCCAAATATTTAAACTTGGCTTCTAGTTTCTTTGAATAAGAGTCCAGCCGATGTGCGGCTTGTTCCAACTTGTTGACACTTTCTTCAATGGCGTCTATCTGCTCCAAATAAGGGCCCAGAGACAAAAACATTTTATCCAGATCGACGACGGTGGTGGAAAGGTTCCCCGCTATCCTGTGGAAGTCGGCGTACTTGGAAATTGTGACCCGGTTCATCTCTTCCAAGAGGCGATAGTCCTCTTGCGTAGACGTCAGTTCACCTTGAAGATAGTCTGCAGTCTTTTGGAACATTGTCGTGGCTAAACGGCTCAGGTTCGGATCATGCGGGTCCAACGCTTCAAAGCTGGATGTACTGGTTGATAACGTAGGGCCTTTTTTAGGCGATTCATTCGCTTCCCATTGATTTTCTTCAGTCATTTTGAAATTGTGTATTTACTGCGTTAATCTACACGTAACACAGTTTTTAATGTTTTAAATATAATTGCAGCAATGCGTAGGATACTTTTTAATGTTTTAACACTGTTTGTAAGGTTTTAAACTGGTTTTATAGCAGAAATAAGTTTGCGATCGGATTTTGTCGCCATGTCAAAATATTTGACATTTTAGAAATCTGTTTGATCTATTGGTCTTGCTTTGATGGTAAAATGGTTGACTGCTTGTTGTGTCGGTGTAGCAGTTTTCTAAAGCTTTAAAAATATTTCAGTAGATGACTCACTCATGAATATTAGTAATACCGTTTTGTTGTGGAATAATTTGTAATTTTGAAGATTTTAGAGCATTGAATATTTATTTTTTGTATCAAAAATGCAGAAGCCAATACTTGATAGATGTATTCAAGTAAGATTAAAAAAAATACTTTTTGCATGATGGTGTATGCAGTGACATCTGGGAAGTAAAATGTTAGCTTTGCGTGTTTAAAAACAGTTTTTAGTAATGCTCACAAGATGGCAGTAGCCATATAATTAAAACGTTTTCCACAGGCATCCTGCCTAGCTCGTTTTGTAATTTGCTGCACTGTGACGATACTTATGAGCAGGCCCGGATCTAGGGCGGTTCGAGCGGTGCGACCGAACCAGGGCCCCGCTGCCAAAGGGCCCCCAAAAGTTTTATTCTTATCATTATTCTAAAAAATAAAGCACAGAAAATGTAAAGAAATGCCACTTTTTTACTTCCACTTTATAACGCTACGTTTCATACGGACAAAGTCTTCAATACTTAGGAAATACAAGCTTCTCACAAAAACTATTCAAGGGCCCCAGAAGAACTGAATAGGGCCCCGAGCATTCCAAACAGTAATCAAGTAATAAAAGTTTCTCCTCAAACTAAAAAAAAAAAACAAAGCAAGCAAAGGTACCGAAGATGTGCAGTCGTACCCGTCCGTGTCAAACAATAGAGCCTTAGGGATTATAGCGCTTTTGTTCCTGCCATGTCGGCAACAGTTCCGAGGACAGGATTATAAATCTTTCTCTACTAAGATAAGAAAGTATAAACAATGCAAATATCAAAACAAAATATTTGGTTGAAAAAAATATAGTGTTGGAAATAATTTTTGCTATTCTTTAAAGAGCTTCGATATTATTTTAATCTAACTAGATCTTATAATCTATAATAATAATCTATAATCTAAGTTGCAAGGATATATTCATTTAAAGCTCTCAGATGTAAGCCCACAAACCAACAAGTGTAGTTCGCGCTTACAAATGCTGAATGTGTCCTTTCAAAAATTTATTAATTCACACTAACATGCACACGCATTTCCTTAACATATAGGTTGGTTACCATACTGTAAAAATGTTCACTTTGCCAATGTCACCTCTTTGTCAGGAATGGTCGGCAAAAGTTGCACGGTGTATGTTTGTTTGAGGCTTGGATTTTAATTCGTAAGTACTTATTCAGCAATTGTAAGCGTAAACTTGCACGTGTTTGTTTGTAGGCATGTGAATATATCTTTGCTATATCGATAGCAATATTCCTGAAGGGTTCCGCAAGTGGCAAGTGGAACCTATTTATAAATAATAATAAATAATAATATCAGGCTAATTTATTTTAAATTACAAATGATAAGAGAGCGCCGTTTTTGTGTGTGTCACACCTCAAGGGCCCTCTCCGATCATGGATAAGACTTTCTAAATAGGTGTGTCTTGATATATACATATTTACAGTTAAGGGGGCTGGCTTTACGCCAACCACTCCCGTTACAGTGGGGGTTTCCCAGCTTCCAAGGGAGCTGGTACTCGTTTATTGCGAAGGCTGAGTAAGCCTTGCCGGTATTTTATTTTTGGGTTTGAAATAAACACCGACACGAGAAATCATATCTGACACCCTTGGTGGGACTCGAAAACCGAGCTCACGGCATGGAATGCAAGCACTCTAACAACTGAGATATCGACCAGACTTACATTATAGATAAATACAAGTTAATAGTTTTTATTTATTTTTTTTATTTTTCAGGGTTCGGTGGTTAACACAGTGAAAGTCCATTGTATATTAATTAAATAACACACAGTTTTAATTCACTTTTATTTAATTTAAATTATGTCTAACGTTTTCGCCTAAAAAGGCATCCTCAGGACAATGACAATCCAATCCAATCCAATGACAATGACAATGATTGTCATTGTCCTGAGGATGCCTTTTTAGGCGAAAACGTTAGACATAATTTAAATAAAATAAAAGTGAATTAAAACTGTGTGTTATTTAATTAATATACAAGTTAATAGATTTACATTCTGCTTAACATAAGTACGCCAGTGATATTTCAATTAATTTGAAATGAAAAAAGTTATTCCATTTCAGTATATTTTTTAACAAAATGAAAATACTTTTACGTTCTTTGATGTTATGAGGCTGACCAACAAAAATGTGAGAAGTGGTTCACTTTGGCAATGTCATTCTTGTTCCGGGGAAGGTCGGCAAAAGTTTCCGGGGCTATATTCATTGAAGGTTTTGGTTTTTATTTTGTGTGTGCATATGCAGCATGTGTAAAAGCGAACTTACGCGTGTCTGCTGATGGGCATGAATTTTATGTACATCTTAATTTATCAAATGCAACGTATAAATTGTTAAACCCTGGAATGCTAACCTAATTGCGATTTTCTAAAACTTCACTTCTTTCTTTATCCGCAGCTTCTTTTTTCGATTAAGTACCTTGAAGATATATTTCGGTTAATTTATATTATTGTTCTAAAACCTTATTTGTAAAAAGCAAAACGTAAAAACTTTAACTAGTAGCTCCTTTATCGTAAAAAGGTACGCAAGTACTTGATTATCAAGTCGTGTTTTTTTATATTGTCGCGTAAAATGTATCCATAGCTCAATTTGTGGAATGCTCAATCAATTCCCACGAAGAGTATCAGAAATCATTTTCCGTTTCAATTTTTATTTCAAACCCAACTAAAATAAGTAAAATAAGTAAGACCTGTAAAATTAAATAGGTTCCACTCGCCACATGCAATCCTTTCGCTGACCATACGGTAAGATGCTGATGCTGCAAAATGTAAGTGCAGCTTTTATAAACATTAATTAGATGAAAATATCAGATTTTTGTTTTTGAACTGACACCTTGAATTGACAGATGCGATGGTTATCTTACGTAAGTACTCGTACATCACAAAAAAAGGTAAACGTTTCAGGGTTCAGTGAATACCATGGACGATTTTTATTTTAAAATATATTCCTTTCATTGTACTAGTAATTTCATAAGAAAAATGAAACAAAGGAGTTAGGGGAAGGTGCGGCCGGCGCGGCGAGGCGGCGGCTTTGAACAGTATTTACTTTTGTTTTCAAACTATCTCTTTTGATTTATTGCGTCAATACATTTGGCTTTGCAAATAAAATAATTGGAAGAATGCATTACCTTTACCCAAAAACAAGTTTATGTGTGGAAGCAAATAGAGGTATTCTTTATTATTACTGGTATTATCATCACTGGTATTATTATTGTAAGAACAAGAAGATTTTTTATAGAAAACGCTACTAACGCCACTAAGCTACACATAAAGAAAAACTTCTTGCCGCATTCCCCCCAAAGATTTCTGATACTTTTGGTGTATAGACCACCCATATTGTAATAAACGGTTCCCTTTGCCAATGTCTCTCCTGTTTCAGGGAAGGTCGGCAAGAGTTGCAGGCTTTATGTTCCTTCGAGATTGAGTTTTTATGCTGTAAGTCTACATGCGGAACATGTATGCGCGAATTAATGTGCTTATTATGAATCTAGAATGTACGAGGTTTAACTTAATAAATTAGTTATAGCACTCGTAATATATCTTTGCAACTATGACTATAGATTATAGAGGTCAGTTTCACACAAACTTATGTGTCAAATAAGCTTTATCTATTATGTGTGAATCACACCTCAAAAGACCTCTGCAAATTCGGAGTGAAAATTGCTAAGATGTAGCATTGTACTTGCATTTTTTTTACCTAATTAGTGCCGTTTTTTATTATGATCTAAATCTAAATCAAAGATGAAAATCACTTGAGATTCATATTAAATACATTCTCGCAAGCAGAGACGTATAATAAGTGTTTTTAGGCTTTCATGGCTGGCTTCAGATGATGATGATGATGATGTCTCCATCCTTCCGGGCTTGTAGACCATGTTCAATAATTGTAGGCTGCTTTATTATTTTTTCTTTTTGTTTCAAACTCTGCCTTTCCCGACAAAATTTACAAGCCCCGCCCACTCCACAGATGACACATAAATACCGCATGCTCTAATCAAAGCGATCAGTCGAAGTATAAGCCCTGAAGAAGTCAGTCGTACGTCATTGACGAAACGTAGCAGCCTTACAAAAAGAAAAAAGAATAAAGCAGCCTACAATTATTGAACATGGTCTACAAGCCCGGAAGGATGGAGACATCATCATCATCATCATCAGAGACGTATAAGTTTGCGCTTACACATGCCGCATGTGGACCTACAATATAAAACCCAATCTCAAATGAACATAAGCCCTGCAACTCTTGCCGATCTTCCCTGAAACAATGGTGACATTGGCAAAGTGAACCATCTTTTTACAGTTTGGGTGGTCAGCCCCATACCAACCTAAAAGTCAAGAATACAATCAAGGGATTCAACCATTCAATTAGCATGTTCGTAAATTGTATATTTTGCGTTCTGAAAAAAAATAAGCGCGAGGGGAGGGGATTTTGTGATAAGAAGGGAGGGGAGAGGGGGGAGGGGGGGGGGGTTATAGGGGGCCCCGACATTTTTTTCCGCACCAGGGCCCCCAGAGGGGTTAATCCGGGCCTGCTTATGAGAATAATGATTATTTCTTTTGCCATATCCGGGTTTGTTGAACGGAGCATAATAAAGAGCGGGTACATGAGTTCCACAAAACAGCTGTTGCTCTGCCTTCTCAAAATATCAAATGACCAACTCTTTATTCCGCGTCCAACTCTTCTATAGGTTTTTAACCTCATGCAATGACAATGGACTCAAAATAATAATATTATCGTCATTCCTGTGTAATAAACATTTTTTACCCAACAGAAATCTGACTCTTTTTTCATCTATTTTGCAATTTTGTTATAACCAACCCACACAAATGTTTTGTAACATATTTTTATTGTTTTTACACTGAAGGTTTCAGCTCCATATACTTATTTTTAATTAATTGTATTTTGTACGTTGCACATACTGTAACTGTTGTTTGATTTCCAATCCACTACAGGTGGCTAGAACCTTTAAGGAACTTCCTAAGTTTTCACACTCTGAAGGTATTCATTACTTTTAGATGAGACATAAGAGTCGTACACGATCAAAGACGGCAATCTATGTTTTTGTTTACGAAAATGAGATATATGCAAGACGTATTGAAATAATAATAAAATTATTTCCTGTGTTTCCATATATTTATCTCATTAAAAAAAATATATCAGCGCCATTGAATTTAAAGGACTAATAAGGTAATGTTTTATCTTAAAAAAATATTTTTTATTTGACAGTCTTCGTTAACGGTTGCCTGGGAACTGATTTTAACAATACCTTTATAATTTGGCGAAAAATTACAAGTAGGATTGATGCTCTATCCATTTCTTTCATATTAATTGATAGGGCATTGTAAAAGCATTTTTTTTGTTGCTTTTGTTCATCCCTAGAAAATATACCTACACACATGGAGTTCTAAATCCATGCCTACACAGCATTTATTTTCTAAAGAAGTATTTAATTAACTAGAATATTATTATGTCATTCACTATGAATACGGAATAGGGTATATATTAAAAAAAAAACTATTTTACAGAAATTTCAACCACTAATTTGTGATTTCTTTGGCTTCTTTTAACCGTGTAAAATGTATATATACCTAGGTATTAATATACTTAAATATGTGGCATAGCTTATATGTAATAGTTAAAAATAACCACCTTACAGCTAGGTAAAGCACTAAAGTGTCTTCTTTCCTGGTTGTTGTAAGGCTTCCATTAGGGGAAACAACTATTGTACATACATAGTTCAGCTTCCGATTATAAAAAAGACACATTTAGAACGTGCTTTTATGTATTAAAATAATATAACCAATTCGATGTACGGAATAAATGTAAGAGAAAAAAAATGAAATTCATGAATTAAAGAAGGATGCACGTCTCTTGCAGGTTGCGAAAGTGCTCTCCCGACGAAATATTTTGTCAATGCGCAGAAGTTCTCAAAATAAGTAGTTTTTGCAACGCAACCAAGCTACACATACAGTGTAACTTCTTGCCTGCGTTATCCCAGAAGTGGTCGCATGTGGCGATTCAGGACCTATTTATTTTTACGGGTTAGGGGGCCGGCCTCACGCCAACCACTTCAGTTTAAAAGTGGGGGTTTCCCTACTCCTGAGGGGGGGGGGGGGGGGGGGCGGGGTATAATAGGTTCTCATTCTTGTGAAGGTAAGTACACCTTGCCGGTTTTTATTTTGGCATTATTCAAAATACGCTAATTCGAAGGGTTTCGAATATGTCATGAAAATATTTATTCTCGTGGTCAAACTAAAATAAAAGAGTTATGTTAAAAAAATACGTAAACAAGAATTTGGCATCCAAAAATGGACACAAGCCCAGTGCAGCGACAATAAAACCCTGCCTGTGAAAACCTGGAAGAGAACCAGCCTTACGCCAAACGTAACTTGGTTTACCTGATCTCTGAA